>JARUPZ010000012.1:3620000-4220000 GCA_031213475.1 Nereocystis luetkeana | reverse complement strand
AGGGGAATGAAGCAACCGCCCACCCCCCTCCCCCCCCGGCCACCACTACCAACTCCTGACCGCCGCCTCTCTCGCCGGCAGGCCTTCCGACACAGTACAGAAATCAACGCGGGAGGAGTGCTATATTCGGAGTACGTAGCACCCCATTTTTCTTGGGCTCTTCACTTCGGAAGCTCTGTACTGCTTGTACATGCACCCCGCAAACGACGTAGAAAAAAAAAAGGAAGCCGTTGAAGCCCGATACACGCAACCCAGCAGGTTTTCAGTCAAGTATCTAACGAGTTATGGTGTGTGTTGAAAGTGTTAAAACACATCCGACCCGCAGATAACTGGGCAATTCTTCAGGTTAGGAGCCGCCCCGTCATTCGAGAAACAGTTGGGGGCTCAAAAGTGCAAACCCTTGGTTGCAACCCCTAATTGCAACCCTTGATTGCAACCCCTAATTGCAACCCTTGATTGCAGCCCTAATCGCAACTCTTACTTGCAACCCTTAATTTCAACCCCTACTTGCAACCCTTAATTGCAACCACTAATTGTAACCCATACCGTAGCACGGCTGGAACAAGAAAGCAACAAAAAAAGCTGAAAAACGAGAAAAAAAACTGTGGCAAACGTAACACGTACGTAGCGCACCATACGCAAAAACACCACCCATGAAAAAGGAATTTTGTTCACATGCCATTTTGTCACGCCATTGCCATGTTTGTCTCACGGTATTGTCACGAAATTTGTCATGGACATTTTTCATGAACCAAATGTGTCTTGCTGTTATTTGCAGCGCAACAACCGCCATGAAAATTGCAGTGCCATTATTCACACCAGTTGTCACGACATTCGTCATTAAATTAAATCTGTCATGTCCTCCGCCTCGTCATGCCATGATATTGGTCGCGACATTGATATGAGGCTGTCATGCAACCGAGTATTTCATGCATTGCCAGCGGCAAGTGAGCGAGCGAGTAAAACAAAAAAAGAAAAGCCGAAAAAAAAACCGGGACAAAAATAAATTGGGCCGGGGGGCGGTGTATAGGGGGTGGGGCAAGAGTTGACCTTCTCGTGACCGAGCTTAAACGGCTTACTCGGTGCTTGCTCACCGTATGATACAAACGCGTCGAACACTTCGAATTTCAACAAACGCAGAAGCATTGTTTATCTCCTTCCTTTCTCCACGGTCCCTCACTCCCTCTACACCACGCCTGCCTCTACGGTACGCACCGGAGTAATTGGCGCGTCTCCGCCTTGGCGGCGGAAAGCATGTGCTACTACTGTACATTCCCCCCCAAAAAAAAACTACAAGGCGCAAAGGAAGGCTGTTTGTTTCTTGCTCGTGTATCTCTTGAAAACGGGGCCTCGCGGGCGGCGGCGAAAAGGCTGGAGCAACAAAAAACAAAAAAGATCTCTCGGCATCAAGAAAGGCCACCACCAGAAACAAAAACACACACACCAACGCACGCACGCACGCAACCACGCTTATCAACTAATGAACGGATATTAGGTCCTATCACCTACCAAGGTACTCCATGGTATAGTACCGCCTCACTATCACTACAATCTCGAAACCTCGGGAGGGCCAGTCAGACATGCATCGTTGTTGACCCCGATACCAAGTCTTAATACCCTAGATGGTACCGCCTTATTGTCGCCATAAAACTCCTGAAATCTCGACAGTGAGTGAGTGTCAGTCTGGGACGTTTCATGTGGATCTCCGAAAGTGGGGAGACAGCCACAGACATCACACTCGCACTCTCGCGCACACGGCAGTACGCACAATCTCTCAATCGAGAACAGGAAGGAACTCACAACACAAAAAGAAAGCACGCTTACAATCACGCAAAAACAGGCAAAATCACGCGAACAGAATCAAACCCAAATTGCGCGAATTCAACGCAAAATCCCGCAAACCCCGCCAAAAATACGCACAATCACGCAAAACACGCAGAATCACGCAATTCAACGCACATCACCCAAGCTGCAAATTCGCGCAAAGCATGCAAGCACGCACTGAAAGCACTTCAACGCACGTCACATCAGCTGCAAAATCACGCAAAAGCATGCACGCGTTGCAAGCGATTCAATGCACATCACATTCGCTGCTAATCACGCGTAGCATGCAAGCACGCACTGGGAGCACACTTACTAGCGGCAGAATACGCAAACAGGCACGCACTCTGGAACCACGCCTACAAAAGCGGCAGCATACGCTAAGTTTGCAGTGCTCTGGGAGGAAAGGGAAGAGAGACTTGGGACGCGAGAGGCATCCCGATTTCCAAATATACAGCAACGTACGAGCGCTATAAGGCGCGTACGGTGTAAAAAGCCTCGTCACAACATGTTTAATTTTCTCCTTTGGACACAGGCACGAGCACGAAATATTACTTGAAAATACAAAACCAAAACAAATAAAAAAATCTGGAGCTCCGCCCCTCCCCACCCCCTCCGCAAAAAAAAAGCAAGGACCACGCAAAAAAACGTGTCTGGCCGCTGGCTTTGTGCCCTCGCGCCAAAAAAACTAATAAAATGACCTCTTTTTGCAGATGAAAAAGTTAGAACGGAGCGTGGGGGGAAGGGGGGGGGGGGGGGGCTGAAAAAAAACCGCCTCCGTCCGTTCAGCCGATGCCGGGATAGAGGAAGCTTCAGAACAATATTACGAGCCGAAAACCTCCAAGAGAAAAAACTCCAAGAGAACGAGACTAAGGTAAGAGAACAAGGGCGGCCCTCGAAAGACAGGACCAAATGAAAACCACGTAACAAACAGGGCACAAGAAAAAAAACTTGCGGAGGACTACACCCGAACACTACAGCCGCACTGCCGGACTTTTGTTTCCTTTTTTTCTTTGCCCCCCTATTTCCTCCACCCCAACCTCGCCACTCTCTCCCCTCTCCTTCCATCCCCCCTTCCCGCTTCCATCCCATGCATCGTGTCCCCCCCCCACACACACACTGCACACTACCTGACGACGTTGAAATTCGTCATGGGGTCGCTCTAGCCGTCAGGCTTTTCACCGAGAATATCGATTTTAGCCTCTCCTCCGCCGAACGTAACCTCGCCCTCCCCCCCAACCCTCTACCCCGGTCACCAAGTTTTTACTGGGATTATTGACCTCGCCCCCCCCCCCCCCCCCCCCCCCTCCCGCCACCCCCACCCCTATCCCTCAGCTCACCCCTTGCCTTTATCCCCACCGCTAACCATCAAGCTTCAATCCACGCACACCGGAAAATAAATAAACTCATTGAAGCTGCCATCCATATGGCAAGTTCGCCTCACAAGCGGTTCTCAGCAGGGTGTATAGCTCAGTCACTCTTTCGTGCGATTCGCCGAACACCTCAGGGCGCTTCGCGCTTGGTGCAAGCAAGCACATGTCTGCCTGGCCGGTGGCAAAAACACGATCGTGCTCCGTCCCGGCATTGTAGGGATGCGAGGGTCTATGGGCACGACTACGGCCGAGCATGATAACGAGCGCAACCCCCCCCTCCCACCTAACCCCACCCAAAAACCACCCCCTGCCCCCCGCCCCCCCCGCGGTTTATGGCAGTAAATCTTCCTCCTCTTCGTAGTCCTCGTAATCCTCGTCCCAGTACATCCGGGCGAAGCTCTTCCGCATTTTGCGCAGATATCGGTCAACCAGTCCCTCCAGATCTCGCAGTACCATCGCGCAGACCACCTTGAAAACAGTATCGATAGAAAAAAAACAAACAGATCAAAACCAGCACCAATTTCAGTACATGCCTGGTGCGGTGTGCCTGGTATGTTTTTATCGCGTTATTTATCAAAGGGGTAAAACGCTTTTTTTTTCTTGTTTCCTGTCTTAGGAGAGATGAACGAAACGGTTTGGCGTTGGTTTCAAGTGGGAATACACTACATTTCAAGTGGGAATGCACTACAGCAGTTAACCCCTTTAGAACGAACCGCAGTCCCGTTTTGGGGACAAACCAGTCAAATTCTAAGTAATTTGTCCCCAAAACGGGACTGCGGTCCTAAAAGGGTTAAGGCGCTACGAACAACCAAGTATCACACAGCGAAAGAACGCCAAGACTCCATTTTTTCTCTTCTTTTTTTCTTTTGGAAACACCTGCGATTAAATTTGTATGAACTAACTCCTCGTGGGGGATTTTTTGAGAGTTGAGGACACTAGAAAATGGTCGACTACTATGACGGGGGGCCATAGTTAACAGGACCAAATATTGTTAGTAAAAAAGGTTCAACATATAGGTTTTTATGTGTACCACAGGTCCTGTTAACTATGGTCCCCCGTAATACTACAGCAACGACCTACCTCTGCGTGATTTGTGACAGACGACGAGACGACACAAACAGGTGCCCGAGAAACAAGGCCACAAAGGCTACTACGACCCAAGAAGTCATGGGGGGGGCAGGCACAACACGATCCTACGCGTTCTTGCTTGGGCGCTCGCGGGGGTGCTGCTGGCAGCCGGTAGGGTACGCAGAGAGGTTGATAACGTGACGCCAAATTTGGTCAAAACAGTTTGGTCCTCGTCTTGGGGGGTCGCGTCCCAGCGGGCGGGGTTACACAGCCCTCGGAGTCGTACTGCATGCGGCCAGTCCCGCTGCGGGGACAAACCACTCTAATTCCAAGGTATTTGCCCCCAAAACGGGACCGCAGTCCTAAAAGGGTTACTTAATACCACTGGGGACGGGAGTATAAGGACCGCTCGGTATTGGTATTAATATCTATATTATTCTTATATTCCCGGACAGGGAGTGGTGTCAGGTACCAGGTACCAGGGTACTTGTTTATCACCACCGACTCAGCAGCGAGCGTTTACGTTCAAATTCTACGAATGATTCTGCCCGAAAACATGAAACACCTTTTTTTCTGATGTAGAAAAACATGAATACCCAAGCGGTGTTTTTATGTGATGGACCGAGAGCGATATCGCTCTGTCCCTCAATATAATCACATTTTGTATGTGAACATGTTACTCAAAAGTTCCCTATATCTTGGGGCATAGTGGTATATACCATAGTGTATGTTCAAGGTTGATGAAAGGTGGCGGTTGACAACAGGAAGGCTCCAGTCGAGGCTCGGACAGATTATAACGCGTATGACACGAGTACAGCAGCAGAACACGTGGGTGTTCCTCTCTGTTGGCAAATGAACAAAAACCCCATACAATGACACGAGTACAGCAGCAGAACACGTGGGTGTTCCTCTCTGTTGGCAAATGAACAAAAACCCCATACAATGACACGAGTACAGCAGCAGAACACGTGGGTGTTCCTCTCTGTTGGCAAATGAACAAAAACCCCATACAATGACACGAGTACAGCAGCAGAACACGTGGGTGTTCCTCTCCGTTCGCAAATCAACAAAAACCCCATACAGTCAAGTATTCAGGCCCGCGCGTAAGCAACCAACACAACAAAAAAATGTCCAGCTTTTTGTGTCCGGGGATGCCTGCATAGAAAAATCGGAGTAAGAAACCGTGCTAAGCGGCGAGCGCTACACTAAATCCTGCACAATAGCGTGTTCTCAATGCTCCTTCAAAGAATGTGTCATCACAACAGCAAGGTTCGTTTGGGGGGACGCTCAGAAGACTGGATTCAGCCCCGTTTATTTCGTACTGCAGTCCCGTTTTTGGGACTGACCACAGCAGCCCCGTTTTTTGGACAGACCACTAAAACCATGATGAGCGGGTTGCCCCCGAAACGGGACTGTGACTGCAGTAGTACGACTAAAAGGGTCATTCTTATCGGAGGGCTTTTTTTTTTTTTTTTCCAAATTTACGACATTTTTTTCGCGCAATTTTTCAATCTTCCAAATTTTCCTGGTTCTTTTTTTCCAAATATTGGAATGTTAATGAACTTGATACTTTTGGTTCTGGAGAATTTCACGAATAGTGACAGAACGCCTCCGTATATTGATACATATCTCCAACTATTTCCAAACTTTGGAAATTATGGAAAAAACGCTCTCCGATACGAATGAACCTAAAAAGGGCTGTGTAACCCCGTCAAGACTTCGGAGGTGAAGATTGAAGGTGAAAAAAAAAAAAGGCTACCACTACCTGGTAAATTTTGCAGCAACGGCCACACTGGCGTGTGATTTTGGGGGATTTATTCATGCCGACCGGTGCCCCGAGACCCGAGACACAGCAAATGCAAGGAATCGTACGGCAACGGCAGTCCAGCATCATCCTACCCGTACGGCACGCTGCTCTGAGATGCTTGATAACACCAAACTTGGGCCAACCATTGTTTTTAGCTCTCGGGGGTTCCAAAGGGATCGAGAAACCGTGATCAGTCCTCAGCGGCAAATGTGTCAAGAGGAGAGAGCGTTTTTCACCCATTGGCAGACAGCAAGCTGTTGCCTGGACACGCCTTGACTGGCACCAAGCTGCAAGGTTTTTCAGGGTGGAACAAAGCACCAAGGTCTACACCCTTGACGGCGTACGTTTTGCCTTTTGTTTGACACGTCTCCTGACATTTTCATTTTTTTTCTTCTTCTTCCCCGGAGAGCGAGAGGAAACCCCTGTCCACACTTATTTCTCAAGTTTTCGTGTACCGGTTCGAACCCGGTTCGTTTCTTCCACCTTGGTCGGGCCTGCCTGTGGCCGTCATTGAAGTGTGGTTTACTCCGAGGATGTAGGCACCTGAGTCTAGATCTTCGTGTTCAGCAGCGAGCGCCGCACTCCATTCTGCCGGCACGTTTGATAGCGTATGCTCAAGGCGGTTCCAAGGACGGTATCACATAGATACGTGGTTGTAACCAAGGGCTCGCTCAGATTAACTTTTCTTATTGCTGGCGGGCCCCTACGACTGCTGTTAATCAAGCAGCTGCCGTGCGTGCGATACGACATACGTGGCGCACGGTATGGTATTATTCCAGCAAAAGCGTGCACAAAAACGACCGACCGACCGACCGACTCTTACAGATGGGTACAACCCCCCCCCCCCCCCCCACCCCCGATAGATACCCACGTATCAATAGCAGGTGGCGCTTGGTTCACAATAGTTATGATAGTACGGGGGGGGGCATAGTAAACAGGACCAAATATTGCTAGCACAAATATGGAAATATATAGGTTCTAGTCTGTGCCGTAGGTCCTATTTACTATGGCCCCCCGTAAATAGTAGTCCCCTCTGTTATCCAAACGACAAATGCATATATACCAGCAGCCTGTACATCGGCCAGAGCACGGTCTAGATGATCTACAAATAGTGCTGGTTGCCCGCTATTATAGTGCCGTTTGCCTGCTATTGTAGTGCCGGTTGCCCGCTATAATCCCGGTTGCCCGCTATAGTGCCGGTTGCCCACTATAGTGCCGGTTGCCCGCTATAGTGCCGGTGAAACTGCTTGGGACAAATGGGATTGACGGTGTGGCAGTGTGCTCTTGATAGTGCCGGTCGACGCTACATATAGTGCCAGTATTGTTGGCTGGCGCACATGATACCAGCACTATAGAGGGACCCGCACTACCGCTGTAGATGCTAACCTGCCGTCATGATACGCTGTCCAGGATCTGTGTATTGCAGACCCAACCTATCGGAAACATGTGCTAGATTATGCAGGGCATACGGGTCCCACCCGGCAACTTGAGCTAGATCATACATATCATTGTATCATACAGATCATACAAGCCATACAGATGAGGATTGTGTCTGCAGTGAAAGAGCAATCAGTACGAGTACTGGTAGTCGTAAGTCTGTTTTTCAAGCTTGTGTCTGAAAGGCTGCGACACCGATTAGTCCATACGTGAGCAATAGTGCTCCGAAACACATCCAGCTACCGTAAAGTGGAGACGGAGATGAAGGTGGAGAGAGAAACAAAGAGAGAGAGAGAGACAGAGAGAGAGAGAGAGAGAGAGAGAGAGAGGGAGAGGGAGAGACCGAGCGATCGACCAAACAAGCACACACACACACACCTCGCGCATGAAGCTGGAAACGAGGTGCAGCTCCAGCAACAGCTCGTCCATCCCGTCCGTGTCTGCAAACAAAAAAACAAATCGAACCGCAAAGCCATCAAAGAAACCCTAAACAACCACATTTCACCCACAACCCCCACCCTGCTATATACCCTGATATGATAGGTATGATAGATACTTTCGTCCCATGTTAATGATTTGAGTCAGTGTTCATACCGCTGATAAATGAAGACGTTAAATTTGTGTTTTCCTTGGCTCTGAAATAGTTTCCACAATCTCGCGAGGCGCGCGATGTATATTGGTCTATATATAAGTATACGCATCGTACCGCAGTATCTATAATGTATACAGTATATATATAATGTATGCAGCTATTAATAGTACTTCGTAGACTAATTCGCGAATATTTTAGTCTTAGTTTCTTCTCTGTCTCACTGTCTGAAACCACATGATCAGTATTTCTCTAGGATAAGGAACCGGGACGGACACTGGGTGTGCAGATTGACGTAGTTGGGGAGAGAAAAATAACGGATCAACCCCTTCTTAGGGCTGCTGTCCCATTTTGGGGACAATCTACTCAACTTTTGACTGGTTTGTCCCCGAAGCCGGACTGCGGTTCTAAAAGGGTATCAACCGAAGGGGATAGATAAATCATACCACATCCTACAGCAGCACCGGTGTGTCGTATTTTTTACGCACGAGGTGAGGCGGCGCGTTCACTCTCCTCTCCAGAGCGATGAGTCTCGAACGATACAGCACAGACCACACCCGACACCAGGGAAACGAGCGACGAGAAAAGGCAGGCTGAGATTGTACAGCAACGCACGAAAATTCGGGAGTCGATAACCGTAGCTAACAAAAGTGTAAAGCGCATCCATTCTTAACCCTTTTAGTACCGCGGTCCCGTTTTGGGGGACAAACCACTTAGAATTTGACTGGATTGTCCCCTAATCAGGACTGCAGTTCTAAAAGGGTTGAAGAAATCCAGCCCGGTCCAGCTCTCCTCTTTATTTTAGTAGGCGTCCCGTACTACGGTACAATACGACTCGTCTCATCTTTATTTTTTTGGGTGGGGGGGGGGGCTTAACGCAGAATATATATATACCAGGACGGCGTACGGCGTACAACCCAGAGTCCTCATTTTGTGGCCATCGCTATTAATAGTCCGGACCACCTGGTCGTTCTTCCACGCCATCGACCAGAGAGGCGTGGCGAACGACGCCTGAGAAAACCAGCAAAAACACTATTAATACCAGGTACTGGTACGTACGTATACCAGGTAACAAAAAGACGAAGTACGATACGTACGTACCTGAAGCAAGCGTAGCTGAAAAAAGAAAGAAAAAAAAGCAGAAGCAAAAGCTACGTACGTAAAGCAAAATCGAAACAAAACAAAACAAAAAAGTTGAAAAATAAAAAATAGGTACCTGGTATATTATATACTATGAAAACATAGCATGCGCACTCGTAGACGCAAAATGCAAATACGCAGAAGCAAAGAAACACAAAAAAACGTGGAACAATCAAAACCCCCCCGCGCCCCCTCTTTTAACCCCTTCAGCCTTCAGAGATGCAGTCCCATTTTGGGGACAAAACCACTCTAATTTCAAGTAGTTCAACCCCAAAACGGGACTGCGGTTCTAAAAGGGTTGTAATCGTTTTTGAAACTTTCAGTCCCACGTTTTCGGAGACAAACTTCTTGGAAATGATAGTGTGGGGGCAATGCTTGCAGCAAGTAGTAAAAGGAGGGCAAAACCGTCACAAATACCGCCACTCACCCTCGTCCCCATTCTGCGCCTGGAGGTGAACGAACCAGGCGTCGAAAATTTGACACTCGACGCAAAGCTCGGAGACCACCTGCTTGTAGTAGATCAGCCCGTCGTCCACATGCTGCGCGTACACGGACAGGCGGGCGGCACAAGAACGAACAAAAAAAAAAGTAAGAATGATGAAAATAAAAAAAAACACCGGCTATACGATAACCGCTCTTTAGAACTGCTGTGTACTTTTTCCTTTTTTTTTAAATCATCACTTTCACTTTCCAGCCTAACTCGTAGGAGGTTTTACCCTCGACGACCTTCTGGACAAGCCGTGGTCACAGGTGTCTACCCTTCTCCCCCCCCGGTACGTGCTTTTATTTTTTGTCGCGCATAGGGCATAGGGTTCAGCAGTCCCGCTGCTCGTCGATTTCCATCGAATGTAGCTAACTCACGCTCTCGCGCCTTCCGCTAATCAATTTCTTTCATGTAAGAAAAAGCCCATACGAGCATGCACTCGGTGGGGCTTGAACCCGCGAAATTGATCTTGATAGGCACGCGGACCACCTACCAAGCCACCGGGGACGCCGGCTAGTACGACATAAGAAAGAAGTAAAAAAAAAAACTCCGCCGGTTACAACCGCTTTTAGAACCGCAGTCCGGTTTTGGGGACAAACCAGTCAGATTCTGAGTAGTTTTTCCCCCAAAAACGGGACTGCGGTCCTAACAGGGTTATATTCCCGCTTTTACATGGAAATTTTGCAACCTACTTTTTGGGGAGCATACACTCACTTGGAATTGGAGTGAGATCATTTTTTCAGCGTTGAAAAAAGAAGCTCAGCTACGAAAAAACTAAAGTTTGAACCCTTCCGACCTGCACCTTCGTGTTTATGGACGACAAAATACTTGGAATTAAAGTGCCATCAGTATTTTAGGTGTGGGAAAACAACCGTTTATAACCGCTTTACCATGCGTACAACGTCAGCCATGCTTCTTAGGGGGGAAAAAAGCACTTGGAAAATTACGAGCGCTATCAGTTTTTAAGTGGGATACAAAAACACCGGTTTATCGATTTTTAAAACGGCACCCATTTTTTTTTGGGGGGGGGGTACAATAAGACCGGTTAAGGGTCGGATCTTAACGAGGAGTGTTTTTCAGTTTTTTTCAGTATTCCCCCCAAATTTCGGTATTCTCTTATAGGGAAATACCGAGAAAAACCGAAAATTCGGGAAAATACTGAAAAAACCCTAAAAAAAACAGCCCTCGGATAAGATCGACCCTAATCTATTTTCAGAAGGACACCCTTTTTGTTTTGTTTTTTTTTGGGGGGGGGGGGGTACATAACAATATCGTTGAGACTGGGACCGTTTTTTTTGTTAACTCTTTCGAGCCGCAATCGTGTTTTTGGGGGACAAAAATACTTAGAACTAGATTGCGATCAGTTTTTTTTAGTTGTGCAAGGGAACCGTTCATAACCACTTTCTCCCAGGTATACAACCGCAGCCATGACCTCGGAGAAAACTTGCTTGGAATTACGAGCATGGTATCGGTTATAGCGGGCATATAAATATTTTAGAACCAGAGGAAGGATAACTTTTTTAGTTGGTAAAAAAACGCCGTAAAAAAAAATCGATAAAACCCTTCCGAACTCCAATCGTGTTTTCGGGGGACAAAATACTTGGAAATAGAGTGCAATCAGTTTTTTGAAGGCGAAAAGGAAACGTTTCATAGCCGCTAGGTAGAACTGTAACCATTTTTTTTTTTTTGGGGGGGGGGGGGGAAACCGCTTGGAATTCTATAGCGCGGTATCACTTAACAATACGTGACGTGGAAAAACACCCGTGATAAGAGGCGGGTACAGCATGCCGTCGACGCCAGATGTGAGACGGGTGTCCATGCCTCGGGTTTGCCCCGAGTCTGCAGCAAGTTTTTCTTCCTTGTCTTTCATAGCGTGTAGGAGCGTCCACCTCCCGTCGACACCCGCGCCAATTATCTCCACGCCTACGTAGTATCGGAAGGAAGGGTGTGTCCTTAAACAGACTAATTGCAGTACAAAAAAGTGCAACGGGAGCTATAGGTTACATTGACACACGACACGAAACTGGAACGTGGAAGTGTGGTGAGAGCTTGAGCTTTATTTTTACTAATCCGCCGGAGGATTGAAAAAAAACGAACAAACAAAAACACCCACCTTCCCGTGGATACCCGCGCCGATCCTTTCCACGGCCACAGCAGCCGAGTTCTTCACGTTCCGCCCGATGTTCTTCATCGCGTTGTTTAATCGACCCAAGTTAGATTTAGGGCCGATCTCTGCAACGGAGGGGGGGAGGGAGGCAGGGAGGGAGGGAGGGAGGGGGGGAGGAATGGGGCAAGGGTCAAGGGTCAAGGCAAGGCCAAGGCAAGACAAGGAAAGGAAAGGAAAGACACGGCAAGGCAAGACAGGGCAAGGAAGAACAGGGCAAGGCAAGGCAAAGCCAAGGCAAGGCAAAGCCAAGGCAAAGCCAAGGCAAAGCCAAGGCAAAGCCAAGGCAGAGCCAAGGCAAAGCCAAGGCAAAGGCTCGTTATGCTCGCATGGCTCAATAGACAACCGAGGCTAGCGCGCGCAGCTCCAGCGCCAGAGACCCACCAGGTACAGAGCTACCATGGATGGGTGCAGCATTCCATATACCAGGCAGATCATCAGCTCCCTATTTCCCATACACCAGACAGATCATCAGCTCCCCATTTCATGATCAGACAGATCATATCAGCTCCCCATTGCATGATCGGACACAGCATATTCCCGTTTCATGATCGGGCAGATCAGATCTGTAAATAGTTCGGGGCAGATCTTCCGGGCAGATCAAATTTGTAGATCTTGTGTGATCTGCAAGATCTAGATCGTGTATTTCCGGGTCGGATCTGTATGACACAGCTCCTGCGCACAAGTCGTGCCGGGTGAGGGATCTGTATGATACGGCTCTCGCCCAACACATCAGGACGGAAAAAAACAATACCAGGTACACAGTAGGATCTACAGTAGATGATTTTGCTGTAGATCGTCCTCTGTCCAACTTGTGCAGGCAGCGTCCGAGAAGCGCATTCCCCGCTCCCCCCTCCCAACATATCACAGCGGGTAAACATAAAAGGATTGACAGTAAGATGATCTTCGTAAATGATCTAAAGATGGGGATATGTCCCGTATATCTGTGCAGCATCAGCATACACCCGCAAAGCGTCTTACTCCAAACGTGTCGACAACGACGGAAAGACGAATCTCTACACGGTACGTACACAGAGCTGATCTAAATGATCGACCAGGTACATGATCTGTAGATCGTGATCTATCTTATCTGTGCCGCAGCACTCGCAGAGCGCGTTCACTGCACCAACAAATGAACATACGTCGGTAAAAATGGAATCTACTTCAGGAGATTCATCTATAGACACACCCAACAGATCAGATCCCCCTCCCATGATCGGACAATGGTACCTTTGGCCAAGCTGAGAGGGTCCACCTGGACGATGTAGGGAAAGTGCCGCGCAAGGTCTGTCTGCAACTTGTGCGCCTGCTGTCGAAACGAACGCATCACCTTGAAAGGGCGGAACGGGAAGGAAAGGCGTGCGCGCGCGCCGGGGGGGGGGGGAGGGGGGGGGTACTCATTATCATGCATCGCCATAGTCGTATGACCCTAGACCCACGCGTTTCTACAATGCCGGGAGGGAGCACGTTGGGTTTTCACCGAACCAGGCAGACTTCGCTTGCACGAAGGCGCGGAGCGCCGTGAGGTGTCGGGCGACCCGCATGAACGGTGATTTGCGTCCTGCGAAGGACCGCTTGTGAGGCCGGCTTTCTTGCATTAGTGACAGCGTCGAATGCATTCATTTGTTTTCTGGAGGGGGGGGGGCTTTAACAACGACAGGCGGCAGGATTGATAACGGAAGACGCACGACGTCATCCGCCGATGAAAAACCAACTAACTGAAGGCTATTATAGCCAATTGGACGCGCACTACGTATCGCCACTCAGTAGCACACTATCGGCATCGCACCACCACCAATAGCACACCAGTAGCGCGCTACCAGTAACACCACGCCAGTGGGGCATCGCCAGTAGCGGACTACCAGTAGCACTAGACTATTGGGGCACTGCCAGTAGCACACGGCCAGTAGCACACGGCCAGTAGCACACGGCCAGTAGCACGCTACCAGCAGCACGCTATCAGCAGCACACCACTACGGCATTTGACAGTAGCAAAGTGCCAGCAGCACACCAACCGCAGCGCACCACCACCAGCACGCTATATGCCAGTAGCACGCTGTCAATACTGTCGATTATAAAAAAATAAAAGAAGCTACCAGTAGCACAGTATCACTGCCATTACCGCAACACCAATACCAGTAGCAAAAAAACAGTAGCACACTACTCAAACTACTGTAGCATCCTATCAATCTCAGTAGCACACCACCAGTACCACCACCAGTAGCAATGCGTACAGTACCCGTCACCACCACCCTGCCAGTAGCGCACCTGCGCAGCCTCCTTGCGGCCCGCCGCGTCTGGAGGCTTGGGGAGGTCCTTTATCCGGTCGATGATCATGTACAACACCGACTCCAACGCCGCGATTCGAGGAGCGAACCCCGCCACCTTCACGCCAACCTGCCAACGACAAAACCCAAAAACGAACAAGCGGTACAATAGTCGCGGCACGAGAGGAGGGGAAAGTGCCAAAAACTGAATATCGGATATCCAACATCGGATACCGAACATCGGGTATCGAACATCGGGTATCGAACATCGGATATCGAACATCGGATATCGAACATCGGATACCAAACATCGGATATCGAACACACTACGAACACCGCATCGAACATTGGATATTCCGAACACCCACAAACACCGAGCATTCAACACGCCGGACGTCGAACATCAACCACATCGATTTTTCGGCCACTACTAAAAGCCTAACCTGCGTCCACACTTCTTTCGGCGCGTAGAGCTTGGGAGTGAGGTAACCACCGTACATGATGGTCGTTCTCACAAGTCGCATCACCCAGTACGATCGCCGCGCCGGGTGAGTCGGTTCCGCCTCCGCAGTGGACCCGTTGGGATCTAACTCCATCTGATACCCGCGGAAACAAAACGATAAGGGAGGAGTTGGTGTTTGTTTCGGGGTTTCGAGCTGGGGTGGGGTTGGGGGATTGGGGTTGGGGCGGGATGGGGTGGTCGGATGAGGTGGGGATGGGTTTGGGGTGGGATGAACTGGGGTGAGGTGGAGGGAGGAGGGATCAAACGAGACGGACAACAAGAGAAACGTGCGTCTTGATAGCCTTGAGCGACGCTCTTAACCCCTTTAGAACTCCAGTCCCGTTTTGGGGACAAGGCACTCAAATTCCAAGTAATTTGTCCCCGATTGTCCCCAAAACGAGACTGCAGTCCTAAAAGGGTTAACGCGCGGTAGCTCTCTTTCGCAGGCGTACAGCAGGCAATACACACGCCGCGAATTTTCATATGGATGTATCCCACCAGCACCTGGTACTGGTGTGACCCAGTGCGTACGCCACACTTTTTTTAATCATTGTTGATTGGAAGAGCAGCTGTGGGCCTGGTCCGTTCATCTCGCAGGTTATTCGTCGATGGACCGCAAAACCAAGACCGCAAAAAATTGTATATATATATGCATGCATGCACCGCTGCGCTCACCGCACAGCTGCATTACCATCGCTGTGCCCACTCTCCACACCTATACAGGTCGATCTGGCTCTCCATCAACCGCAGCGATTCGACCCAAAAAACATCTACACGAAAACGCCATCCAACCTTTTTTACAGACCCGCCAAAGGACCACCGGCCACTTGCCTGGGAAAAGCGTACCCTGGACTGCTGCCGCGCTCTTCTGTCCTTCTGTTGGCTTTCCCTCGTCAGTCCTTGGCTGGCGAGCATTGAGGGGGCCCACGCGCAAGTCGCCGACTAGTCAGTGTGTCGGTTGGACCAGTAGTCGTTTCTCGGAAGAGCCAACTACTCCAACTTGTTCGGGTTTCTGTACCTTGTAGCAAGGCTTGTTACATGCGGGATATATCAGCATTCACTAGTGGTGTCTATTTGATGAACACACCCACAGGGACGTACTTTTCTCGCGTAAAATGAAGCCAGATAGCATAAAACCATTCCGGGGGCGCCCCAGGCGGCGTCTTCCGGTGACCCCTCTGGGGGCGCCTCCGGCGGGACCCCCTATGCTGGGGGTGTACTCGATAGGAGAGATGTACTCGATCTCATGCATGGCCGTAGTCGTATGACCATATACCCTCGCATCCCTACAATGCCGGAACGGAGCATGTCGGGTTTTCACCGACCGGGCAGACATTGCTTGCACCAAGCGCGAAGCGCCGTGAGGTGTCTGGCGAGTCGCATGAAGGGTGAGCTGCATCCTACTAAGAACTGCTTGTGAGGCGGACTTGCATATGGATGACAGCTTCAATGCTGGGGGGGGGGGGGGGGTACTAATTTTTTGCTTGCCTTGTCACTTGACCATTGGCCACGCATCCCTTTCGAGACGGAGCTGGGGGGGGGGGGCGTGTAATCATGCCACGCATGGTCGTAGTCGTACAGTATGACCATGGGGGGGGGGGGGCTTTCGTGACTCGCTTTGGTTGCTCAACTCGCCGGGCCGACTTACCGAATTAAAGTCCCCTATTAATAGTCGGCTTAACACCTGGTAATCATTAATCGTAGCGTCCTGCTGATTCACAGCTCTAACAAGACACGAAGGCACTAGCATCACACCAGCACTGCACACACATATGCCCCACACAACAGACATGCAACTCATACAACTCATATAACAACACACGCATATACACGACGCACACAGCACAGGTACACAACGCATACAACACACACCACACGCAGCACCTACAACGCGCAGTGGCGCACGCACGCCCACACCGATCACGGGGTTTCCATCGAAAAATGCGGCATGTTCGGGTACAAGTTGCCCCACCCCCTCACGCAACAACACGCTATGTACAGCTAATGTGTCAGGGGACAGTACTTTCACTCCTTGACAGACAGCAACTCTGCCTTAACATGCCTCGACTGACACCAAAATACTACCAGGGTAGGTTTTAGCGTGGAACACTCGGCCCTATGCCCTCGACAGCGCAGGTTTTGCGTTGCATGACATGTCTCTTTGACATCTTGGATGTACAGTACAGTAGGAGACCGGTCTTCTTGGACGGGTCAAGTCCTTTCAAGTGGCCTTAAGGCCTCCCAATTGCCCTAAACCCACTCTCCTTTTTTTTGCAGTGTAAGGAGGCGGTCAGTCAAGGGGGCAAAACCACGCTCTCCTTGCTGCTCACCACCTCTGGCCTGCAACACAAAATCAGGGATGTATTAATAATACCGGTGCTAAGTTCCCGATAAAAGCTGGAACCAAAAACTGGAAAAAAAAACACCACCAGGTACGTGCTTTTTTGTACCTGGTAACATTTATTTTGCACTCCTGGCCTGTTTGGTCTCACGTGAGCTTGTCGACCCTGGTCTGATAGTTATCCCTATGCCTCTTGATGCCCGTCGACTCGGAGACGTTCTCCGGCAACAGCTTGAGCGCCGTATCGATCGCTCGGATCGCCTGAAAGGTGGCGAGGTGCGGTGCGGTGCGGTGCGGCGCGGTGCCGTGCGGCGCGGCGAGGTGATACAAGCGTGATGCTGTGTCAAGATGCGGCGTGGTGCAGCGGTGTTGAGATGCCATGGGGGTTAGACGCGGTACGGTACGGTGCGAGCGATGCGATGCGGTGTTGATATGCCGTACGATAGTCGATTGGGTGCGCGATGTGACGCTGTGTGGGGCAACAATGAGACGGGATGATGGTCTACATGTAGGGTGCCGCGCGGTGCGGTTTCAACACGCCAAAAAAAAAAGCCGACCAAAGGTGCCATGTCATAGGGTGCGGGGTCACGAACGCGTACGTGATGAGGTTCATGCGGTGCGGTGCGGTGCGGTGCGATTCGGCGAGGTACGACGCGAACCGTTACGGTGCGATGAGGCTCGATGCGGTGGAGGGCCGTACAGACCCTGGGCCTAGCCCCGAAAATGGTTGATGCATAGTTGACTTCAAACCCTATAGCCCTAACCCTTGCTGCTGTAAGTCTAGGCCTACCCCCGAAGAAACGAGGAGTTTAGTGTGGACTACGTGATCAACCATCTTTTGTCGAGAGTTGGGTCAAGTCCTAACCACCAGCGATACGATGCGGCGAAGTGCGATGCGACTCGATGCGACGCTACGGTGGGGCTGCGGTGAAGTGCAGCCATAAACGCGAAAACAATACAACAAAGTAGCACAAGAGGTGCTCGACATAAAAGAGAAAACGACCGATATTCCTGCCCAGCGTCAAAAACGAAAAACAAACCAGTGCGTTGAGGTTTATGGACGAAATTACTACAGTCATAACGATTCTTGTTCTTCATATTTGTTTTTTTCTCGGTTCTGCTGTAGTATACCCCCCCCCCCCCCCTATTTTTTGTTTTGTCTATTCCATCCAAATTTATTGTCTTCGCCCTTATTTTCTCTCCTTTTCCCAGTCGGAACTCAGGTCCCGGGTCACGAAGCAGGCTCCTTTCCCTCCTCCCCACTACGGTTCGTGCCTTGCATTTTTATCTCGAGAGGACTTCAAGCTCTTTCTTCCCTCGCCGACTCGCATCGCATTTTGCGCCTCTACCGACACTACTACCGACACTACTACTGCTACTACTACAACTACTACTACCACTACTACTACTACTACTACTACTACTACTACTACTACTACTACTACAACTACTACTACTACTACTACTATTACTACTACTACTACTACTACTACTATTAATACTACTACTACTACAACTACTACTATTACGGGGAACCATAGTAAACAGGACCAAATATTGTTAGTAAAAATAGTTAAATATATAGGTTTTTGTGTATACCGTAGGTCCTATTAACTCTGGTCCCCCGTAATACTACAACTACAACTACCACTACTACTACTACTTGTGGTAGTAGTGCCGTATAGTATCACACTAGGGTGATAATTCAACACACACCCTGGAACGAATTTCAGAGCCGAGTTTCTCCAGAAAAACATGGGGGGGCCGGCATGCAGGCAGGCGCACACACAACGAAAATGGCGACGTTAGGGGAAACATCGCGTCCAATATTTTTTCCCAGAGACGCGTCGCCCGGCCTTAACCCTTTTAGAACTGCAGTCTCATTTTGGGGACAATCCACTCAAATTTGAAGTAGTTTGTCCCCAAATCGGGACTGCGGTTCTAAAAGGGTTGCCCCTCAACCTTGTCAAGAACACCAGCTTGATAAACTTCGTCCAAGGGGGTGTGCTATCTTACCACCCGGGTGATGGGGGTGACACGGAATCATAGTATTATCAGTGTGCCCGCTTACGGACAGACACCTACTCGACTGTTCCTCCTCCCTCAGCCGCAATAAGCAACAACACACGGCGATTATAAGCATATGCACCATCTCAGCAAAGTCACAATATGTCATACAGACAGCAGTATCAGATATGCACCTGGTATGATATCAACCATATATATACCGGTATACGGCGGAAAAAATATCAAAACAAAAAACGAAGAAAAACCAGAACAATAAGCTGAAAATCAACTTCCGATCGTCGAAAACAATAAACACCGCAGGTATAGATCACGAAAACAAAAACGTACAAGAATAACTGAAAATCGTTTTTTTTTTTTCCGATCACCGACACAAATTGATCACCACACCCCGCGGGCACGCTGGCGGACTCCCACTAGCTTTCTAAGGACCGGTGCGTACTCACTGTTTTGTGTCCAAGCACGAGCTCCACCTTAGAGCGCGCCACGAAGCAACGCTGACCAGCCACGCAACACACGTAACATACCCCTGCCTCATTATACCCCTGCCTCCCTCGTGACAAAACACAAATCAGTCACATGTCACTATTGATAAATACCAGGTACATTATATTTATCATTACGTTTTTTTTTGCCGTTGTTAGCGTTTTCCATCCGAGACAACGTGCAGCATGAAGCTTCGACAACGACCACTCCTACGTACCTCTGTAAACATTCCTCGTACGAACGCACGGTACGTACGCATGGAAGAAAGAGAACCGAAGAGAAACCTAACACACACAAAAAAAAAAAAAAAAAACTATGCGCGAAGTCTTACCGTAAGTCCTATCCCCTTCTACATATTACCTACAGCAGTACTTAAACCTCTTGCTTCACCTCTCTACCACTCTGCCCGGAAAAATAAGGTTCGCTTGAGTGTTCGTACTGATACAATACGGTCCTTAAATTAACGAACATGACATATTGGTATTACCTCTTACCGTCTGGAGTGTGAATAACATACATACGCCTGCCCTGCCTGTACAGGCGGTAAAAAAAATCCAAGCCCTGTTCATGCCAGCCTCCCCGCTAGACGAATCCCCTCCCCCCCCCCCCCCCCCCCCTTCCAGGAAAAAACAAAAATGCTACGAAGCCGAGTGTGACGCCGGAAAAAAAAAAAAAAAACGCCCCCCGATCCTATATGTCGTAACCTGCCTTTGTTCTTATTTTTCAGTGCTCGGTTGGAATGGTGTCCCGTGGTGACGTCGGTTGCCTGGTCAGACGGTGGTTGGTGGAGTCTTCGAAAACCGTTGACGCCCGATGGTATGGTATGGTATGGTGTGGTGTGGTGTGGTGTTGTGTTGTATGGTATGGTATGGAATGGTCTGCTATGACATGGTGTGGGATGGGGATGGTATGGCTGGGTCGGGCACGATTTTTTTTTTGTGTTGGCGTGTAAATATGATGATCTCAGAAGACAGGTGAGGTGTACGAGCACGAGGTATATACACCCTGGTACTTGTTTTTGATCTATAAAAATAAGAAGCGTTCCAAAAAGTCGGCGGGGAAAAGAAAAATCAGACCTAAAAATACAGTCAATGTATACGAAGTATATATCTATGTATGTAGAAGAACAAGAACTGAGAGCAAAAACATCAACACTACATAAGAACAAAGAGGAGCGCAACCCCTGGTATACACCTGGCACGAAGTACTCGTGTTATTAATAATAGTATTTTTATCACACCGGCTGAGGTCCGACAAAATCCTCGATATCACAACTGTCGGGTTTTTTTTTTAAATTTTGGAACAACACCAGTGTGTATATACAAACTACACCTACCTGAAAAAATCGAAAGCTTCATCGAAACCCATCTTTGCAAGCTTGGTGTGAGACTTGCACTTTTGATCAAAGGCTGATACGGGTTGTGTAGCTTTTACAGCAGTGGTCTACAAGCACACCTGGTGCATGAGTATGGTGCACGACTATAATGTATAATGTAATACGACGTACGACGTACTACGACATACGAGGTACCAGGCACGAAACACCTGCGGCGTGCACCAAATGGTCCCACACACTATCAATAGTGCCAGAGGTATGTATTAGATTTGTACAGAGAAACCAGGAAGTGTTCCAGAAGTCCCCGCTCGAAAAAAGAACAAGAAAAGCAGAACAAAAAATAATAAGAACGAGACGGAAAGAACGAACAAAAAAACAAGAACAAGAGAAACCGAGCACAAGAAACAAGAACAGGAAAAAAACAAGAACAGCAAAAAATGTTTGGAAAAAAAAGGGACCCGAAAATGAAAAAAAACGTTTTCGGGCCGCATAACAACCCGTGCATTCTTCATTGCACCCGAAATTGGTAAAATACATCCGCCGGAGGGCAAAAAAAAAAAAAAAAAAAATGTTTTTTAATACCGGTTTTTTCATATGTACGTATCGTTTTCGGGACGGCCTCCACAAGAAATGGGCGTCCATTTTCGGACACATCGGTGTCCGAAAATGGCGATGGAGTTCGGATCGTGACGGGTTTCCTGAGGTAGTGGGGGAGGCAAGCATTGTACCAAGCCGAAACCAGCAGTACAAAGGGACGCTGGTATGTGAGTGATTATTCCTCCAATCCCGACGCATCAGGATCCATCAAAACGACAACACAAATCTCAAACTGATTATGTCATCGTCACTACTTGCTGTCCAAAAACAATCTGAAAAGCTCGCATCGTGTTGAGGTTTGCCGACCCAATCCCAGAGAGCTGCTATTAATAGGGTACGTACGTATGTTCGGTGGGGTATACCGGTACCCAGGGTATTTTTGGTGGGCGTACCGGACTAACCGAAGTGTCGGGGTACCGGTATTGAGGTCGTACCGAACTTACCGAAGTGCCGGGTACAGGTATTGAAGCCGTACCGAACTTGACGCAGTGTCCGGTGTCGGGTATCGAGCTCGTACCGAACCATGCCGGAGTGTTCGGTAGGGAACTGAGGCCGTACCCAACCACTTCGGCACGAAAAATACCCACGGTATACCCTTCACCGAAATGTCGAGAACCGGTATTGAGGTCGAAACCGAACTTACCGAAGTGTCGGGGTACCGGTACTGAGGTTGTACCGAATCTACAGAAGTGTCGGGTAACCGTATTGAGTTCGCACCGAATCATACCGGCGCGTTCGGCAGGGTATTTGAGGCCCGAACACGTCCACCGAAAGTTGCGTATTTGCCGAGAAATTCCACCCGCGGTACCACACTTTACAAGGTACGCTGACGAACACAAAGTTGCAACGACTCTGCGCGTCTGGTCTTGGGGTCCGGCAAATTCCTCATTTTTTTCGGGCTTCAAACCCCTCACTACTGCTTTGGAGATGGCTAAGATCGAAAACCTTCTTTTTTTTCCCTTGAAACTCATATTTGCAACCTGCGCGCGATACCTACCATGCTATAGTCGAAGCGAGCTACGGGGAACACCAGTATCAAACAGCTGGTATGAAACACGTTTAGCGTGTACTAAACGGCCTCGCAGATGAGGCAAGGGTGCAGGCACAGAAAAATCCGATACCCCACTATCCATTTTCTAGACCCCGACAGGGGTATTCCTGTAGTATGTACCAAAACATAGTGAGAAAAAAAAAATGAAAAAACCAAAAACTTTTCCTACAGTAAATCCGTCCAGAAATCTCACCCCACTGGTTTGTTTTCGACCTTCTTCGGAACGTGGTGTCGTTTTGTCTTCTCGTCGCGCGCCCCAAAATAGAAAAATAGAACATCAGGTGTTCGAAAAGTCCCCGCAAGAAAAAAAAAGAAAACAGAACAGAACAGAAAAAGAAGAACAAGAAAACTCATGAACAGGAAAAACAAGAAACAAGAAAAATCATGAACAGGAAAAACAAGAACAGAAAAACAACAACGAGAAAACAAGAACAAGAGCAAGAAAAAACGAGAACAAAAAAATAACGAGTAACAAAAAAAAAAAACAGGAACAAAAAAAGCGAACGGCACGCAAGAAGAACGCGAAAAGGTAACCAAGAGACAAGAGACAACAAGAACACGAAGCGGGAACAAGGAACGAGAATTAACAAGAACAAAAACAGAAAAACGAGAACAAAATACGTGCCAAGGTACCAGGTATCTGCTACCCTGCTGGTGTGAATGAAGTGAGAGCGAGAAACTACGGAAGGAAATATGCTTTTAACTATTATTAATATTAATAGTATTACTTTTACTAAGAATATTTGGTCCTGTTTACTATGGTCCCCCGTGATAGTATTACGGGGGACCCTAGTTAACAGGACCTATGGTATACATAAAAACCTACCAGTATATATTTAACCATTTTTACTAACAATATTTGGTCCTATTCACTATGGTCCCCCGCAATAGTCGTTTCCGAAGTACGGCCTAATAACGTTGATAGCAGCAGAGACAGCAGCATTGGAGGGGTTGACAGGTGGTATACCTGGTACCATTCGTTTTCGAACACGATTTTTTCAACAAGGCTTCTCACGCTGCGTTTTTTTTTACCGTGCGATGCGGTGCTGTTCGGTACAGTTTTTTACCGAGCCGTGCGGCACCGTACGATCCGTAGGGTTGTCAGTTGTCTGACTGTAGAAGTAGCCGACTCAGTTATTGCGTACTAGGTACGAAGTACATACCAAGTATACGAGTAAAACATGCAATACACGTATCAACGTCAAAATCTGCACGACGATTCGGATGCCGAATCGCAGAATTGACGCAAAATCTGCCGCTCATAACCCTTTGGTGTTTTATATTTCGCACTTCGCACCAGACATATTATACACCTTAATGATTTTGGCCTATTACTACGCACCAGGTATACCAGTATAAACCATGTGACATTATTTTATTGAAAAAATAGACCAAAACAGCTGTGAGATCGAGATATTATTAATAGGGGTGCCGTCTGAGTACACCTGCAGGTACCTACAAGCAAGAACTGCCGTGGATTTGTGATAGAACTCAAAAGAATATTTGCCAAAGGGTCGTCACACCAATACCTCTCGTACTGCCTACAAGTACTACAGGCAGTACAGCAGTTGTGTGTGGTGTGTTCTTCACATAAACCCTCTTAGGACCCCAGTCCCGTTTTGGGGGCAAACTACTTATAATTAGACTGCTTTGTCCCCACATATGGAAGTGCGGTGCTTAAGGGGTTACACCGTTCTTTCTACCCGTCAACAACCGGCACAACCAGTACAGAAAGAGGTCGCCAGCACCCCTAGTACATACCCGAGACAACACCGTCAGAGTACGCTACGCCCACGATACCGGGTATTTGCTGGGTATGCTCTCAGCACCTCAAAGTGCGCGGTGCTCTAGTCATTCGGTACGCCCCAGTATGGCACATCATGCCTTATACCTTGTATTATACACACTGCACTCTTCATCACGAGAGCAGCAGGTCATCGAGTTTTTTTCAGTTTTTTTTTTTTTTTCTCGAGGCAGTAAGTAGATGTACTTGTTATTAACGTCACTGGTCTCTTGAGTGTTGGCGAGTCGTACACCCTTTTCATGGGGAATGACCTCCGCAGTAATCAGGGAGGTGGTATCATCTGCTGTGCTGCACCTTTTGTCGACAGTCCGGGAAGACATTGGCGATCGTTAATTTTTTGTATGGTGGTTTTTGGTTCCGTCGTGCTTTTTTTTCACTGCTTGTCTGCGACTCGTCATTATGACCGCACCCCAGACAGCAGTCGTGTTCCTTCCTCTCTGTGTTCGCGTCTCGCACGGTGCAAGCAGCACTCCAGCCAGCAACCGCTGTAGTCAGTAGCCACGAGTTGGCTAGTTGTGGGAACGGGGGGAACTCTATGCTGTACTTGAGCGGATACCCGCCCGCGGCCATGTCACAGTCAGTACTTCAGTTTGCACAATGACTACATTTCACGTGTGTGTGCGCTTTCTTCGTCTCGTGTATTCTTAGGCGGACTGCGTCGTGCTTGGCAGCCGAATTTAGTTTTTTTTTCCAAGGCTTTTCGGATTTTAGGGCTCCAGCTGTGACCACGAACTCCTTGATTCGAGAATTCATGCGAGAACAGCAACAAGTAGAGTAGAAAAGTAATACCTGTACCAGTATCGACGATGCTGCCAGTATACCCAGTGTCACCAGTACCACAACCTCCCGAGTACACGTAGTACGTCAGATCACGCCATATACATGCCCAATTCGTTGGGTACATCCAGTACCTTAAGAGTAGGACGCTGTGCCCAAAAATACTGGGTGCGTCTCACAGGCTGTGACCACATGATTAGTACATCTCTAGGATAAGGAATCTGGACGGACACTGGGAGTACTGGTGAAGCTGGAGACAACACACACCCATTATGAAGTTGCGCCGAAGTACACCACGCGACCTTCACGCATCAGAGGCACATAGATAACCACGACAGGGGGTATACTATTTTTCAGGCGTTTTTGTTTTTGCCTTCTAAGGCAAGCTCCTTAAGGGCACTGAGGAAAGTCCCGATTTCGTCGGAACACCATTCGTGGTTTACATGCTATTTTGTTGTATATACCTAGCTTGGCCGCTGGGTTACACTTTTAACTACACCAACACTCTGGACGTAAATATAAGGACGGTTTGAACATTGATCTTCATACCAAGCGGTCCTTACATCCCCACCCAGAGCAGTATTTACCAAAGTCCGTTTTCTGGGTGAAGCAATTAGACGCGCGTCGACCAGGGAAACAAATAAAAGGCTGATGTCTTCTCGCGACAAAAAAAAAGCGACGAAAAAAAGCGACGAAAGGCACGCACACGAACCGTACGCAGTCGGGAGGGAGGAGAGAGGAGAGCCCGCTGTGACACCCCGGATCTGAGTTAACGACCGACCCCACTTACTATAGGAAGGAAAGAGAAAAATAGTGGGCGCGAGATAATAAATGGGATAATAACCAAGAAAAAAAAATGAGAAAAAAAGAGAAAAAAAAAGGAGAAAAAAAGGAGAAAAAAGAGCTCCTTAAGACCTATGCCAATGGAAACGCGAAGTTCAAAAGTTTTTTTTAAATATATTGCTTTAAAAAAACAGCCGAAAAATTTCACGTACCGCCGCTGTGGGAAAAAAAGAGAAAAATGTTTGATTTCTTCTTTTCTTTCCCCCAACGGCTGCAGGCGGCGCAATTTGTGTTTTTCTGGTTGCAAATTAATTGTCAACACCGTGATCGAAACCAGCTCGTGCGACGATCGACGCTCGATCTCGACATAGACTCAGCCCACGGCCAACCCGCTCGGTATCGGGCAAGGCCAACGAATATAGATGACGGCCTCGAAGATATCAGGAGGATCCATGATCCAGGGCGCGAGAGCTTGCCGGCGGCGTCGTACGGTATCCTCCCAAACTTGAAAAAAAGCCTATTTTTTGCCATTCGAGACGGATGGAGAAGTTTCGTCTTCTGTTTTGTGCAAACCAGCGGCCAAATGTTTTTTTATCATGCGCCTGGTCAGCTCCCGCCACATGACACCGGCCATGGTGTGAAGACGGTGACCCTAGGGTGGGTCGGAGCCCCTAACGAGCGCACTCTGATTAGAATTCATGACGCAATCGTTGGCTTTGTTGATCGATGTCTGTCGAGGACTCGGAATCTCGCCGATTCGAACCAAAGATCGGCCCGAGTTTTTCTCAAGCCGATGTTGGCCCAACATCGGCCCCAGATTTGCTTTTTTCGGGCTTTTTCCAAAAGTTAGGAACTTTTTTTTCTTTTTTACGTGGCCCACAGGAAGCGTGTTCTGAATTTTTTTGGCGGGTGTCTTTGAAATTCAAAGTTTTTATGGAAACTTCGCTGTCCCATTGGCATATCTAAGTCAGAAAAATGTTACTTTCGCATTGCACTCCTATCGTAAATACGACGCCTTCGCCACACATGCTTCTAGGGGATGCCAACGACGCCAAGTGTGAGGGTGTTACCTACTGAGTTATAGGGGTAAAGAAAGATCGATCGAATACCCAGCCCAGGGTAACTAACCCCTTACAAACAGATGCCAGGCGTAAAACGCACGATCGTGATTGTGCGCTGGGTGTATGAACGTCTTTTGAAATAATTCAGGAATAAATGTCAGAGCTTATTAATACCGAAGGCGGGAGGGAGTGTGCTCCAAACCGTGTATTTTTTTCTCCGAACCGTGTATTTTTTTGTGCGGTATGGGCTAAGGTGAGGTAACGCGGTTTCAACTTACGGCACAGAGCACACCGCTTTTTGCTATGGCGCAGCACTCATCCGTAACGTAGGACAATACATACTACAAGTATATCGCCGAAAATTTAGAGAAAAATCGAGGAATTTTCTTCAGGTGGAGGCCTTTCCATCCTCATCCCAGCCGCCCTCTGATCCCACCCGGATATAAATCCCATTTGGTACCGCCGCTCCCACCCACAAGGTGCAGACACATGTCAGCTACCCTGATTCCATCCACAGGCAACACCACCGGGCTAGCGTGATCCCATGTAGGCAGCAGCGGTCGTTCGCGACCGCGACAATAGCAAAAAAAAAAAGAAAAAAAAAACGACCTCGCATTATTGGGTATCGAACCCGGAACCGCCAAGGCGTTGGTATACGCGACGGAGCCCTCACAACCCTTTGATCGCCGCCCCTCCGCCCACCACCCGCGTCTTTTAGCCTATCTTTGAGGTAAAGTACGAGTACAACACTGCAGTGTTTACGGGGGGCCATCGTAAAATAGGACCAAACCAAATATTGTTCGCAAAAAAAAGGTGAATATGTAGGTTTTTGTGTGTACCGTAGGTCGTATTAACCATGGTCCCCCCCGGAGTAGTGTGCCGACTCGGGACCAAACCAAATAAAACAAAACAAAGCTGGAACCAGGTTGCTCTAAAAAGCGATTAATGCAACCTCTCTCGTGGGGATCCAGCCGACCAAGGGACGGATACTCTTTTTTTATATTCGCACCCCACCCACACCGGACGCACGGTATGGTTATGATTCTCAGCTCTCGCAACAAACAAAACGTCCTCACCGCACCCTGTAACCGTTGAAAAAAAAAAGATCCGCATCGCACCGTATCGTAGGATCTTTGAAAATGCGAAAAGCGCACGGTACTGCACCTCGAAAACGGAAATACGAAGTATCATCGAGCGCCGCACCGTTCGTACGATTCTGTGAAAGCCCCAAGGGTGCGAGGAGCTGAAATGACTGGGTCCTCGTGAGTCCCAAATATATACCAGGTATATATAATATATATATATATATAATATATATACAAGGTTCCCCTCCGGGAAGTGCCTAGGGGAGTGGCGCAAGATCGAACTATTGCTCGTATGAAATACCTGCACACCTGTTGAGAACTAACTGCATCCAACTATAATGTGAAGAAAACACACATAATTTTTAGAGGACAGACTACATAGTGCTGTTAGTGGAAATTGTGTGCGATCATATTAATTTACTACTATACCAGGTATACAATAATATAAAAGAGGGTATACCGGTAAGTGGATATTGATCCTGAATAGATTACTCGCCGCGATCATCTCGTTGCTTGCGGCGTAAATGTCATTACTAAAAGTTGCGTGAGGTCGAGCTTGCGTTATATTACTTTGTGACCGGCTGAGTAAACCCCAGCACATACAAAATACTTCCATTCCTCCCTAAAAAATGATGTTTTCTGGCACTCTGGGTAAAAAAAAACCTTCACGGACACAGAGTAGAAGATGCTCGAGAATAACTTGTAGTCCGAGTATACTGAGAGTATTGAAGTACTGGAGGCCAATATATAGTGAGTACTGAGAAGGCCCAACTACTGAGAGTATTATACTGAGAGTATGAAAAGTACGGAGGCCAAGATATAGTGAGTACTGAGAAGACCCAACTACTGAGAGTGTACTGAGAGTATGAGCAGTACGGAAACTCGAGAATACAGGCAAAAATATGTACCCGCAGACTTCAGAGAAGTTCCGAGTACGGGCATGGAAGTATCACATAACTCACAGATATACCGGGTATTGTACGGAAGTCTTACACAACTCGCAGAAGGGGTATATGAATGTTGTACCCGAACCCGTACCCGCACCCGTACCCGCACCCCGGTATTTTCCAGAGTGTGTCGGATACCGGGTATAAACTATGGTACTTACCATATTTTCCGGGTATTTACCCTACACAAAGGCCGGGTACGGGTATGAGATGTTGCACTCGTACCCCGGGTATTGTGGCACGGGAGCACAGGATTTACAGAAGTTTCGGGTACGGGTATGGATTGCCATAGAGAACTCGCAGAAGTTCAAGGTACGGGTATGAATGTCGTACAGATTTCACAGACGTTCTTTGTAGAGTAATACCCGAGTAATTACCCCATCTATGGTTTTTGTATATACCCTACAGAGCACAACCTTGCAAAGTTCGTACTAGGGGGTGTGACATCTTATCACCCGTGTGATATTACTCTGTCCCTAAATATAAAGATTGTTTTGATTCAATGTTAAGATTCAAAAGGTCCTTATATATAGCGACAAACTGGTAGTATTATATTCTACGGTGTGTAAGGATACCGCGGTTAGGTCCCCTTGACCGACCACCCCATACACCCAACAAAGGAAAGTTGGGGCCCACTTGGCTCTGTCATACCACCCACCAAAACTCAAAGGATTAAAATTCCACCAAACGGCCACAGCAAAAGAAGCTATTGAGGGGGACCATAGATAATAGGACCAAATGTTGTTATAATAGTAAAAATGGTTAAACATATACCTGGTAGGTTTTTATATGTACCATAGGTCCTAACTATGGTCCCCCGTAATACTGTAACCACAGAAAAGAGCAGCAAACAAAGCGGAAGTCGTGTGAATACGGGGCCCATTTCGCGGCGAGGCCGTCCAAAAACTACCACACCACCGACGTGTCTGATTCGTCCAAGAAGCTGGCCTTTCGGCCGGCACGTTTTCTTTTTTCATGTCTCAACAACGTCTTGACGTGCCTACGATATCCCCGGCGCCGGTAGAAGTTTTGCTCTTAACACCTTTAGAACTCCAGTCCCGTTTTGGGGACAAGGCACTCAAATTCCAAGTAATTTGTCCCCAATTGTCCCCAAAACGAGACTGCAGTCCTACAAGGGTTAACCCCCCCCCACCTCTCACCAAACACGCCACAATATGTATGAAAACACGATTCGGCCGGTTTTGACTGACCGCCCCCCTGCACTCAAAATATTGCGGGGGACCATATTCACATGCTCAAAATTAATAGTAATCAGGACCCATCACACCCACAAAATCTCGATAGTCCAGTATTTTTACAAAACATGTTTGGTCCAGATTACTATCAATACTAGTATGTTCCCGTAATAGTACAGTCTAAGCAAGGACTCAATCGATACCTATTGACGTGCCCAAAAATATTGCCGTGTATTATTACGGGTGTGCATGCTGCTGTAGTGAAACACTAGTGGTCAGAACCCACGATGCGGCCCTAAAAAGAAGGTCCTTCTATTAGTGCTACTCTGGGCGTGAGTATGAGAACCGGTTGGTCTTCATATTAATGTGTATACGTTCCTTATATTCCTGCCAATATATGGCCAGAGTGTAATGTGTACACATCACATTTTGTTATGATGACAAATAATACCCTGGTAGGTATATATAATACATGTGATCATTAATAATAGGTACTCGTATTATATAATAGACATACACCACATCTGATTGTGATGACTACAGTAATAATACCAGGTTAGGTATATATCAGGTATATTGTACTTGAGTATATATTAGTTATGATGACTGACAATAGGTATGTACAATATAATATATTGCAGGGGATACACCACAATTGCTTATGACTATTAACCCTTTTAGAACTCCAGTCCCGTTTTGGGGACACACCAGTCAAATTCCTAGTAGTTTGTCCCAAATTGTCCCCAAAACGAGACTGCGGTCCTAAAAGGGTTAATGCTGTAGGTATCATGTTTTTACTACACCGTAAGAAATCAGCGCCGACTGATACGATATCAGGTGTAGCTCAGAGGTGGTCATGGTGAATGTATGAAAACACGAGAACCAAAAAAAAAAAACTCATCAGCTGTGGGATCGAAGAAAACTTCGTCGGAACTCTCACACATTTTGCAAGCTTTTGTGTGATACTGGTGCTTCTTACACCCTGCTCTGGGCGTAACTAAGTATAAGGGACCGATTCGGTCGTCATATCAATGTCAAAAGGGTTCTGGTTCTAAAAATAATCTGCTGTACTTCGTATGTTCTCCCGTAAACAACATGCTTGCCTCTTACCTTCTTATAATAAGGCAACACTTTCTCCGGGAGAGCTCCCTGCTCGTCGTGCGCCACAGCCGCCTTTGCCAAGTCCAAAGCGCTCGACAGCACGCCCATCACCATGTACTTCCCCTTGTCCCCCCGCTGGCTCACGGGGTTGCATCTTCTTCGTTGGCGTTTTCGTTTTTCGTCGTTTGAGTCCCCCCACCGCATCGTTTTTTTTTTGTCGTCGTTCCGATCGTTCATGGGGAGGGAGGAGTTCGTGCAACGAGTGCATGGTCGTGGAAAGAGGGTTCATTTTCACGGTCATGGAAGGAGTTCATGGTCATGGAAGGGCTTCATGATCATAGAAGGGGTTCATGGTCTTTGAAACGGGCTTTTCGACAACAGGATGAAAATCTACAGAAGAGACTATTAATAACAGAAGGGTTTCATGGTCAGGGCGGCGACCATGGTCATGGGAGAGGTATTCATGCGGAAGGGGCTCATGGTCGTGCAAGGGGGGCATGGTCATGGTAGGTGTTCATGGTGACGCAAGAGGGGTTTACGGTCATGGAGGAGGAGTTTCATGGCCAAAAATTAGGGTTCATGGCGACGAAAACGGTTTCATGGCCTTGGGAGGCATTCACCGAAGGCGGTACATAGTCACGGAAGGGCTGAGTGGTCATGGAAGGGATGCATAATCATTGAAGGGGTGGGATGTATGATCATGGAAGGGGCATGGCCATTGCTTCACGGAGGAGGATAAAGGTCGTGGATTCGTTGACCCAACGGAAGGGGTCCATGGCTATGGAAGGCGTCCGTGGAAATACTTCATGGTCAGGACAGGACTCCGCGGTCCTGGAAGCGGTGCATGGAAGGGGTTCATGGTCATCGAAGGGGGTTGTGGAAGGGGTTTGTAGTAAACGAAGGGATTCGCGGAGGGGGTTGATGATCAAGGTTTATCACGGGAGGGCTCCGTGGTCATGGCAGGGCTCCATGATCATGAGAGCGCTTCACGGTTCCCGGAAGCGGTTGAGGGAAAGGGGGTAGCACCGCAAGAAGCGTGCGCGGCGGAACATACTATATACTAGAACGCCTTGTTGGTTCATGCCTGTATCATGCAACTGCTGCTGCTGCGATTGGTTGAATTGTATGTTGCTACCTTACATTGATTCGTGAGTATGATAGCTAATGTTTCTGCGAAGGGAACGTTCTATCACACAAGTACAGCACAGGAATAATATCGCCCATCGTTGGGCAAAGCGCCCAGGTGTCAAGAGATGCTATTACGGGGGACCATAGTTAATAGGACCTATGGTATACAAAAAAACTATATATTTTACCATTTATATAAACAATATTTGGTCCTATTAACTACGGTCCCCCGTAATATTAATATTCATTGCACGAATATTACACGGGGTTTCTGCGCCGACGCGAGTTTCTGATGCAACACAGGCCCGAAAAAATCGGGATTTTTTTTCCAGCTGACTGAAGCCGGATCCCCTAACCACGATTCAGCCGGTGTACACATACTTACACGAGGACGCTTAAATATATCAACGAATTTCCAAATTGCAAAACCAACGCACACAGATTGACGACAGAAACAAGCGCGTTCCTAGCGACACCTATCATAGTATCGTTGTGGGAATAGCGTTGAGGCGCGGTACTATCATACCAGGTATGAATTAGGGGTACGAGCGTCCGCGAGTGTATAGTCTACACCGAGCCTAAAATAGCAGTAAATAGGGACCTCTCTTTCGAGCTTGCTCAAACCGGCTTCGTATGACGACCGTGATTCGTTCGACCGTCGACCGAGATCTACGATTCTCCAGATTCTCCGGTCAACGCTCACAATATGAAGAGCCACATACGAAAATCAAAGGGAGCGTTCGGTAGGGTGCTTACCGTCGTCTACGGGGGGTGTTCGCTCGGTAAATACCCTACTGGACCATACTGGAGGGGTCGGTACAAACTCGATATCGGTACCCGACACTTCGGTAAAATCGGTACGCCCATCCAAATATACCCCGGGTACCGGTATAAAATTTACCCCTGACCACAATACCGGGGGTATCGGTGTTGGTTCGGTACGGCCTCAGTGTACCGGTACCCGACACTTGGGTAACTTCGGTACTTTTTTAATACTGGTGCCCGACACTTCGGCAAGTTCGGTATTTTTTCGCTAACCGGTACCCGACACTAGAGTGAGCTCGGTACGGCCTCAATACCCGTACCCTACTCTTCGGTAAGTTTCGTACACCCATCCATATTTATCCCCGGTGCCGGTGTGCCCTCGATCACAATACCGGGGGTACCGGTATTTGTACGGTACGACATCGGGGATATCGGGTACTCAGTGAAGCTAAACCGATACATTATGACGTCATCACATGGCCTTTTGGCGGGATGTATTCAAAGCGAGAGTAATAAAATAGTACCAGGTATGATACGTAGGGTATGTTGACACCGTCTTGCCCCTAGACACCCCATATTAATCTTGAGGTTCATTGTACATCTGAGTTCAGCACCACCCTGAGTTCTACCATATTACTACCAGTGGTACGTAGACTAGACTGTTCCGTGAACCATGAGGGCTTCCACCAACAGTCCGGGGAGATAGACCAGCAGGACCGTGATCATGTTCATGGGTCACCCATAGGGTCACCCGCGGAGGGCAGCGCTACAGCTCCGGCGCATCAAACGCAAGATCCTGACGTGCTCGAGGTGTCGGGTACAAGCGCTTCCGTAATTGCTTCGGCTGCCATCTACTACTGTACAAGCTTTCGGGGGAGGTGTACCAAGCGCAAGAGGACACAACAAAAAGCCGTCGACGACAACGTGGTGCCGAATGGATTTCGAAGGGAAGGCGCTCGTGATGACTCTTTCATGTGCTCGTTATTAATGGGAGTTTTCGTGAGCCCAGCAGGCAAGAGCGACAAGCGCTGCAAGTACTCATTGGCAGCAAAAAGTGTCGTTTTTCCACCGTGGTGATTCCAAGGGGATGTTCGGTAGGATACGTACCCGAGTATACCGGTATTACTTACTCGGTAAATACCCTACCGAACCATACCGGAGAATTCGGCACAAACTCGGTACCGGTATCCAACATTTCGGTAAGTTCGGTACGCCCACTCAAATATACCCGGGGTATCGGAATACCCGACCACAATACCGCGGGTACCGGTATTGGTTCGGTACGGCCTCGATGCTGGTACCCGAAACTTCCGTAAACTCGATACGAATACTTATTCAACATGGTACCCGACACTTCGGTAAGCTCGGTTCTCTTTCAATACGGCACCCGACACTTCGGTAAGTACGGTACGCCCACCCAAATATACCCCCGGGTATCGGTATACCCTCGAGCACAAAACCGGGGGTAGCGGTATTTGTTCGGTACGGTACCACCTTGATACCGCCACCGAGTACTTCGGTAAGTTCTGTAAACCGGTGCCCTACACTGCGATAAGTTCGGTACCTTTTCAATACTGGTGTCCGACACTTCGGTAACTTCGGTGCGCCCACCAAAAGTACTCCCAGTACCGGTATAGATTTACTTACAAAGGTACCAGGTATTCTTTTAGACTTCACTTCCTTAGGGTCATTCTTATCGGAGTTTTTTTTCCCCATAATTTCGACATTTGTTTTCGCCCAAATTTTCAATCTTCCATATTTTCCTGATTTTTTTTCCCCCAAATACGTGAAATTTAACGAACTCGACTTTTTTGCTTCCGGAAAATTTCACGAATAGCGACAGATAGCCTCTGTATATTGATACATATCTCCACTTATTTCCAAACTTTGGAAGCTATGGAAAAAACGCTCTCCGATAAGAACGAGCCTTACAAGGGCCTACTGCGCTCTCAGGGGGTCTGCTGTACGACAAATAGCCATGGCGGGGGACTCCTCTTTTCTTCTCGTGTTGCCTCGTTTATACCTTCAAAATAACTGTCCCGACACAAAATTCAAGACTAAAAAATCCATACTAATTTCAATATTAAACAATCCATACTAATTTCCATATGAAAAAATCCACACTAAAATCAGCACATTATTTTTTTAATAACGTCGTGAAAAATTGAACCCCCAAACTCAAACGCCAGATTTGAAAAAACACTCAAAACTGAGCGAGATAGCCGCGCTCCTGAACTACCGGAAATCCGAGATAAAAGTTCCGAAAAACCAAAATCGACAAAAACAGAAGAAAAAAAACGAAACAGAGATTCCGGTGGACTCGAACCTACCAGGTGTACCGCTGGACGAGCTGCTGCGCCAAACAAACAGCACAGAATCAAGGGAGGAGGTGGTGGAAGCTCTTCCAGTGGCGGAGGCGGCGGTGGCGGAGGTGGGGGTTGAACCGTTGTCGGTGGTGCCGAAAAAGAGGCCGAACGCAACTAAGAGTCATGTCTGCGGCGTCCGGGCCGTACACTCCTGGACCATGAAGCTCTTGGCATTTGCAGGTCGCCAAGTTTCACCCATAGTACTTGTCCGCCTCTGCCCGCTATTTTTACATTTTGTTGTTCCACTCTTCTTTGTGAGGTATATAAGCGAAGCGGGCGGAAGCCGCTCGCGGAGCAAAGCGCCTCGTATACCCTACCGAACATTCCCTCGGGTTATCTTTGCCAACGTTGTCTCTTGGGATCCCAGAGCCATCACACAGAGTTTGCCCCCCCCCCCCCCCCCCCCCCTCCCCAAGAAGAGGTGGGTCCGCCGGGAAGTTAGGGAGGTAGAAGGCAGAAGCGGAAGAAAGGATAGAAAGAAGGGAACGGCTAGCTAGCGCTGAGAAAACAAGGTGGAATCGACAAAACGCTCAAGGGATATACGGGGGGTTGAGCGAAGGAGTAGGAATGGAAACGTATTCGCACGGCCCAATGAACTCCGCGAAAACGCTGAGACAGCGATTTCGTGTATTAATAGTTGCCCTGGACCTGCCAGAAAGAGGAAAGAGGTCTACCAGTAGCCGGGAGGAGGACGGAGTAGATGCACAGATGTGCCCGTGTGGCATAGCGATAGAGAGTAGAACTCACATAGTACGAGAGTGTGAAATGTACAAGGAGGAACGGGATGTGATAAAAGAGGAGGGCATCAGGGGAATAGACGAATGTGACGTGGAGGAGTTTGATACACTAGATAGCACAGCGAGAAAACGATCGCTATCCCAGGAGAAACATGGTGGCCGCAGGCGGCCAAACAAGAAGGGGATGTGATTAGCAAAAAGCTTCGACTGTATGTAATATATGGAAACAACGTAACGAGTGCCCAACTGTTGGAGGCGTCTCCATTAGGGGTAGGGGAACGGTCCTCCGTCTCGAAAGGGGTGCGTGGTCAATGCTCAAATGACGAAGGCAAGCAACAAATGAGTCCCCCCCTCCCCCCGGCTCCGTCGTCGCCTTGAGTCCACTTCGTTACTGTTGTACGCCCGCTACTCTTGGATATCGAACGAGAGTCGAGCTCGATAAGAAGCCGATAAACAAAAAACGGAATGGATGAGATTTCGATTTTTGGTACCGGTACAAAGGAAGCTTAAGCCTTCATTCGGTATCTACATAAAAAAACACGGCGATGCCGGGGGATGGAGGGCAAAACACATTCGGTACGATATCCCACACTAACATCCATACAATGTGGAGACGATGAAAGGGAACCATACAAACCACCGTGGCAAAACACCTGTATTCTTATTTTCGTCGGACACTGAAAGTAACCCGAGTACGTACTGAACATGCTGCTGTACCAGTTGCAAGAAGAGCCTGGGTATAAAACCTTGGTAAACACAGAACACGTGTATACAATACGAGTACAGCAGTACAACTATACTTCATAAGGGACAGGAAATCTGGTCCAGGGTGGATTTCATATCCGAGAAGAGGTGCGTTCTGCACTACCGTCAGTATGACGACTCAAGACTATTAATAGTCATTTTTCCTGTAATGTTGTCATGTTCGTGTACTAAAACTTTCTTATTGGTCAGTCTGCGGATACCAGGTCCTATCCCCTAGATCGTACCGCCTCGCTACATATCACTCAGTGATGACAATTTGGATTAAATTACCCTGAACATATTGCATTTTTTTCTCTTCTCGAGATTGAGTTGATCATTTTTTGGCGGCCGATCTTTCGATCTAGAATCAGAATCGAAGATTGATCAATTCAACTCTCAATCTCGATGTTTCGTACTCCCCGGCCAAAACAACGCCTTACATCATGACATTTGAAATCCTTGTGAAACGCGCCAGCGGGTGCCCATACCCCACACAATAGTGCAACTACACAGCAACACAACCACAGGAAATGAATGAGCTGCGAAGGTGAACCATACACAGGCAAAGAAGCCGGCGTTTGATACTCTACTTTCAACTTTGGGCCCGTCAAGACCGCCTTTGACTGACTGTAGTAAACTCAGTTGTAGTGTAAGGAGTGCCTTGACCGCCGTCAAGGGCAAGCGAGATATAAGAGTGTCGTCACGGGGGACGTCAATCGACCGCAACAACCCCACATCCCGACCTTTGGGGTACAAACTACTTGGGAGTCAGTGTTCGATAGTGTTTGCATCGGTAAAACGATGTCATGTGACACTCGGTCGCAGTACCGCAAAACAGTAGTGCTGTACACCTTTCCATGAGACACTGAGCATGCATACCGCCACTCGTACACTACTATCAATAATACTTGAATAGTCTACGAGTACGAGTATACGTCGCTGAACCGTTTCATGTTGATCGAGCGTCCAGCAGCATACATGTCGTACAATACAGGAACTACGGGTACCCATCACCAAAATCGATTGAAATTTGGCGAGATGCAGATTGGGATTGAGATCGAAGTGGAGATCGAGATTGAGATTCCTATTTCATATAGACCGAACGCTATGGTACCACCTTGTGGCCTGGTCATCTTTATCTCAGAGACATGGTGCCGAAGAAAATGGGTGTACACCCCGTACGGTAAGACCTGCGTGTATGACAATGGAAACGCGAAGTCAAACAGCTTTCTTCCAAAAATATTGCTTTCAAAGAACAGCCGAAAATATCCTCGGTACCGCCGCTGTTGGGAAAACGGGAAAAAAATCTTTGTTTTTTTTCTTCCTTTTTTTCAAACGGCTGCAGGCGGCGCAATTAGTTTATTCTCGTTACAAATGGTCGGCACGGTGATAAAAATCAGCTCGTGCGATGATAGACGCTCGATCTCGACACAGACTCGGCGCAAGGCCAACCCGTTTTTTGGTGTCGTCGGGCAAGGCCAAGGAGTATAGGCGATGTTCTCGGAAGATATCAGGTGGATCCATAGCGGAGGAGGCGAGAGCTTGCCGGCGGCGTCCCACGGTCTTTCTCCCAAACCTGGAAAAAAAAAACTGTTTTTTGCCATTCGAGACGAGTCGAGAAAATTTGTCATCTGTTTTGTGCACACCAGCGGCCACTTGTTTTTTTTATCACACGCCTGGCCAGCGCCGGCCGCATGTCACGGGTATTGTGTGAACACGGTGACCCTAGCGTGGGTCGGAGCCCCCAACAAGCGCACTCCGTTCAGAATTCATGACTCGGTCGTTGGCTATGTCGATCGATGTCTGTCGAGGACTCGGAATCTTGCCCGCTTCGAAACTAAACATCCGCCTGAGTTTTTTGTGAAGTCGATCTTGGCTTAACATCGACTCCAGAATCGTTTTTTCCAGGCTGTTCCAAAAGTTTGGAACTTTTCGTTAGAAGACTCGCGCTCATCGCAAGCTGTACCTGAAAAAATGGCGGGCATCTTTGGGGCTTGTTATGGAAGGTTTGTGTTTCCATTGGCATATATCTAAGTACCCAAGATGTGCGAATTCGACAAAAAGGGGCCTCTCGTCACTATCTCAGCCCTGAGATGCTGAGACCCCACTATCTTGTTGCCCGCGTTTTTTTGTTCCGTAATTATCTACGATAATAAATGCCCTGGTGCTATATACGAGAACGATACGTAAAAATTTGTACGTATGACGTATACATTATTTGAAATATGTACGGTTACTGCAGATTTTTACGATACGCACTGCAGCTGCACAACCCATATACACTTTCGTTGGCGAAAGAATACAAGGAAGATGATCTAGCCACAAAGTAGTACGATAACGTGCGGTCTAAGGGCCCGCCTTAACGATAAATCTTTTTCATAATAATCGAATAGGATTTTTTTTATGTGATTCGAATACTCGTAGAATTTCGTGAAAAAATTGCCTTTGGGTCCTATCGAGGAATATCGGGGGTTTTTTTAGATCGAATAACGCACAAGGGTCAACGAACACCAAAAGGGCAACCGACGACGCGAGCGACGGCCCGCGTCCTCCCCGGGGCACCGGGTGCAGCGGCCGGTTGTTTATGCCGGCACCGCCGAAGGGGCTATCGCTCTTGGGATGTCTTGGGGTGGCTGGCGCAGCCCCGAAGCCCCGGCAGCGACGGGGATACAGCGATCGAGCTCCTGGGCGAAGTCGGGACCTGGTCGGTGCTCGTGTGGTTTTCGAGGCAAAGAGGAATGAAAAACTGGGTTTGCGACGGCCTTGAAATTGTTTGAGGCGCCGCGAATGATCTACTCTGTGCTAGGGGCCGTCGGACCTCGCGCGGCGGCTGCTTCGGTGGCCCTGTCTCTCGGGAATGGTGGATCTCACCTGTGAAGCAGTCAAAGACACGGCTCAAGTTTGCGTGGCTTGCTTCGGTTTCAGGAACATGCCATATCGAGTTGGACAAACTCCCCGATTTGAACAACACGAAGAAGAGCAAAATAAGTCCCAAAAGATTTCTTGTCGAAGTCGTTTTTTTCGTTTTAATTCGAAGCATACATCAAAATGCCTGATGGGTGATTCACTTTTCGACTAATCAGATGCGAAAAAAAAAAACGAAAAAAAGATTGGCGGAGTATCATAAAAAAGAGTTATCGTTAATGGGCCCCAAGGCCACTTCTTATGCAGTCGGATTTGCAGTCAGTTGGAAACGGTGCTATCAGCACGTTCGCACGAGCTTTTGCCCCGAAAATGTGCGAAACTGCTGTTTCTCGCCTCAGAACGACTCGGGCTATTCTCCAACACCTATCTAGAGCTGTTTCCCGCTTCTCCACGTGCCCAGTTGCACAAAATCACCTTCGGTACTTTTCCGATCCAACTGGGTCAAATACGATTACGATCAGGGATCGGATCGGAAAAAACGTTTTCTCCGATCCAATCGGGGTTTTTAATCATATTTGACCCAGTTGGATCGGAAAAGTACCGGAGGTGATTTCGTGCAACTGGGCACCTAGAGAAGCGGGAAACAGCTCTAGATAGGTCTTGGAGAAAAGTCCAAGTCACTCTGAGGCAAGAAACAGCAGTTTCGCACATTTTTGGGCCAAAAGCTCGTGCGAACGTGCCGATAGCACCATTTCCAACTGACTGCAAATCCGACTGCATAAGAAGTGGCCTAAGTATCACGTATATCTGGTGTGATGTACGAGAACGATAACTATCATACCAGGTATTTGAATTCATTTTGACCATACGCACTCTTTGCACGGAAGCCTTGGGTGGCGAAATACACACCAGGAAGATGAAAAGCCACAAAGTGGTACCATAGCGTGCGGTCAAAGTTTAGTCAAGATTGCCGAAGACACCAAGATTGCCTTTTTTATCGGGCTCAATATTTTCCAACAATCGATCGGCATAGGCTATTTTCGGAGGCAAAAATCACCACACTGACGTATCACTATTAATATGTAGAATCCTTCCCGGCCATCCTGGCTCCTGGCTCCTGGGGGGACACTCTGAGGTTACCTCTGCTGGTGTAGTTGCGCTGACCCTTCGAGAGTGTGGTGAGCGCCACACAACACACAACAACCCACCTCGGTGCGCCTCCACGCCTTGAAACCCACATCGCAGAAACAGATACATAACTTGGTGCGGGACTACTGTTGTACCTTCCCACATTTGGCGTCATTCCATTTTTCTACATCATGCATTTTATAAAAATATTAAGCACGTTGGTTTTGCTATTACAGTACGGAATAGGACGATGGTAAACACAAAAAACTACATGTTTACATATTTTTACTATTAATATTAAATAGAAACATTTGGTCCTATTTACTAAAACCAGGTATGGTCCAATACTGGTATTATATTGTAACATTACAATTGCAGGTACTACTGCTGTAGTAGTATCAGCTCCGATCCTATACCTGGAGAACCTTTGTGGCATCAAACTATCGGGATACCAGGCACAACCATTTTTTTTTATAAGAAACTAAAAGAGTACGTCAGCTGTGAGTTCAACCGATCGGCAGATCATAATAGTAGGCAATACGTATGATACAATACGTACCAGGTATGACGTATGACACGCATAATGCATGCATCTTATAGGGGTCCTGCATTCTGTTGTGATGTACCCGGTACCTGGTACCTGGTATACGATACGACACAACTGTTGTACCAGGTGTACATATAAGAGTCCATTGTCCGAAGTTTCTGGCAGGATTGTTGTTGTTGTTCTCACATTAACTGACAATTCAACGCAGTCCGTGGTCGCAGGACAGGCTCCAATAACTCTGGAGTGGAAGAAATACCTCAAGTAAAAACAGAGGCAAAAACAAAAAACAAGCATACGCACTCCACCACTGCGGACACGAGGGAAGCAAAAAGGAGACTATTAATAATAGCAGACAAAAACCTGAAAAAGAAGATGAAGCGAAGCGAAAAAAACAAAACAAAACAAAAACAGAAGCAGATAGCAAAACGCAAAAAAAAGGCAAAACGGACCATACTTAACAAAGACACAAAGGATACCCACCTGTAGTAACTGGCTGGTCCCCTGATACACAAAGTTACTATTTAACACGGTACCAGGTATTTGAGATAAATACTCGTACCCACGGGTAGAACACCGACGACGATATATACATACATGCAGCTGTCGTAGATAGAAGTATGTGTGGAACTGAAGAAAAGTGAGTATAGCAAGTATACCAGGCAGGTATACCGGTACCAGGCAGGTAGGTACGCCTTTGTCGTTCGATTCGACACGCAGGCATGTACTCACTCGTACTCGTACGGGTGAAGTATGTATGTAGTCGGGATATACTCAGATACTCAGTGCACCATAATGCCCATAAATGTAAAGACCATTTAGTCATGAATATAGGTAAAAAACGGTCCTTACATTTCCAGACAGAGTTGTGAAACAATGAAGAGAAGTTTGCGCCGCATCGCTGTTTTTCTACCTACACCTGGTATTTTTGAAAGAACAGCAGCAGCAAACCGCAGAAGGGGACGAGCACACAACAAGGCAAGCGCACCTCGAGTTCGGGGACGGCGATCCCGGAGGGGTCGTGGGGAGCCGGCTCTCGCTCCCTCCGCACCCAGGAGTGGTGGCTTGGCTCCGCTGCGGGGACGGTGGCATAGTAGAAGTGGTGGACGCGGCTTCATCAGGCAAAGGCGATGGCGGTCTTTGTTCTTGATGGCGAGCAACTCCTCCCCCTCCTCCTCCCGCAGGACCGGCTGCTGCTGCTGCTGCTGCTGCTGCTGCCGTTGCAGAACCAACCCCGCTGCCCGGGTGGCTCCCACTTTGCGGCCGCAGGCGGGGTGGGGACGGAGAGCGTGCATCGCCGGCAACGTTCCCGCTTCGATCCATTGTTGCTGCCTTGCCTCGGTTGGCCATCCTACTTGCTGAGGATGGTTGTAATAGGTTCGGTGCTGAACGTTACAGCGCGGAAGACAGAACAGTGCACGAGGTACGTACGAGTACAGGAGGGCGTTGGGCATTTTGGACACAATAAGAGTTTTTCATGAGAGAGCTGCATTTCGTCTGCGTAAGTTTCACGGGGATTTACAAAGTTTTGAAAATATTTCTTTTTTTCTGGAGATCAGAAAATTGAAAATTGAAAAGTCCACGCACTCTCTCTCTACTTCGGTGTCATACTCGTATACCACACCTGGTGCCAGGGTATACTTGTTTGTCTCAATTTATTATCAGGTACCTCTGGGATCATTTTTATTATGCTTGCCATTGTTATTATTATTATTTTTATTAATACGTGTGTGTAACAACAACAGGTATATACCTGTGGTACCTGGTACCTGGTGTGCCTTTCGTACACTGCTGCTATACGTTCAGAAGAACCCGCAAAATCGGAAAACAACCCACATGAACCCCTCGTAGTGATGATTTTCTCCAAAAAATAAATGGTGTTCATCAGGCACGGTATATAAATAAACGTTGTACAGCAGCGTATTATGCATATACAGCAGTTAGTTACACACACAGCACAGATTTCACACTTACTTTCACACCTATACCTACCTGGGACGGCTACACAGCGAGCGGTAATAATATACTACTAATATTAATAGCGTTAATAGATCATCGATCCTCCTTCTTTATATACTCGATGATGTACATAATATACTGATATTACGGGGGGCCATATTGTTATTAACGTCGTGTCACTGGCCTTTGTAGTTTAACGAGTTTTGTATACCCTTCATGGGGAATAACCTACGCAATTATCAAGGACGTGGTATCATAACTGTGCTGCACCTTTTTGTGTCAGACAATCCAGGAAGAGATAGCGATCGTTGATATTCGTGTGGCAGTAAGGTTCGATTGCTCTTTTTTTCACTGCATATCCGCGAGTCTTCACTCTGACAGCACTCCAGATAGCAGGCAGGTGTGTTCTTCTTTCGTTTTCACGACTACCGTGCGTTTCGTACGGTGCAGGCAGCACTTCAGACAGCATCCGCTGTAGTCAGCAGCGACGAGTTGGTTAGTGGTGGGAACGGGGGTACTCTGTGTTATAGTTGAGAGGATATACCCGCGGCCATGTTAGTTCAGTTTGCACATTGGTTTTAGCTCGTGTGCGCTTTCTTCGTCTCGTGTATTTTGAGGCAGCCGAATTTTCGTTTTTTTTCGTTTTTCGGATCTTCCTAGGGCTCCAGCATATTTTGTGTGACCACGGACTCCTTCGTCAGAGAGTTAATGTGAGAACAACAACAACAACAACAACAACAACAACAAATTAAATAGGACCTACGGTGCAGACAAAAACCCATACATTTCGCTATTTTTACCAACAATATTTGGTCCTATTAACAATGCCCCCCCGTAGTATTAATAGTAAGGCTCATTCTTATCGGAGAGCTTTTTCCCATTATTTCCAAATAATTGGATATATATGTATCGATATACATACGGAGGCAGGGTTTCCTTTTGTTTCCGAGGTTTTCTTCTTTCGGGAAAGTTATGAGTGATCCATGTTGAAGATCATGCTGCACATTTGTCGGATGGCAAGAGAAATAATAATATACGGAGGGAGGCGTTCTGCCACTATTCGTGAACTTCTCGAGAAGCAAAAAAATCAAGCTCGTTGACTGTCGCATACCTGGTATATATTTGGAAAAAAAAAACCCAGGAAAATATGGAAGATTGAAAAATTGCGCGAAAAAAAACATGTTGAAATTATAGCAAAAAAAGCTTTCCGATTAGACTGTGACTGGCTGTAACCCTAACTACTACCCTGGTATTTAAGTAGATCGTACAGGGCATAATAATATAAGTGTAACTATTAATAATACCAGCCACGATATAAACCAGAAACTGTATTATACCTGGTACCTGGTAATGTTGACTATTTTATAAATATACATTCATTCCTGGTCCGTGTTTTTTTTTATTATTAGGGCCATGAGTTTTATACCAGGTATAATCTGCACGATCTATTATACACATACGAACATACAATACATACGTGTGGTAAATAGCACACATCGGCGTCCCTGGTGGCTTGGTGGTCCGCGTGCCTACGAAGTTAACATACATACGTACCTGGTACGTACGTATGGTATGTCGATCTCTTGGTGGGCTCGAATCCCACACCGTGTGCGTTGAATTCGTGCTCGCGAGGATTTTTTTCAGCATAAAAAATCGGTTGTTCAGCGAAAAAAGCGCGCATGCATGTGCACGCATGCATGCATGCATTATACGCCGAATTTCGACGCGAGTCGACGAGGTCCTCAGGGCAAGAAATGGCTGAATGGAAAGTCCTCTCGCCTTTGAAACGAAGGCACAAACTGTAGAGGGGAGGGGGGGGGGGAGAAAAGAGCTCTCTCCACTATATGTTTTGTGACCCCCCGGATCTGAGGTACGACTACTACGAGTATGCTGCTCGCTGTAGGAGGGATAGAGAAAAGAAGGGAGAATATAATAATAAATGGGACCTTGCATGAGGTCCTATTAAATTAATAATGGAAGACCTCACAGGCCCGTGACGCCATAAATTGAGGAGGGGGCTCCCAGAATCGAGCATCGTTGCTCAGCTGGGAGACAGCTTGCGGGAGATCAGGGATACATGGGAGGTAACGAAGGGAGCGATGGCGGGCATCGCCCCCGAATCTTGACTGCAATGGAGTCTAGGAGCAGAGGGAGGCCAGGCCCCAAGACCCCCAGGGGCCGACATGCTGGCTGCGCACGATGCCGTGACCACAAACTCGGGCAAAGCCCAACATAAGTTGGTCAAGCTGTTAAATTAAGGTCGGCTCGTGGCCCTCACCGCTCCACTGGAGGAGCTACCGCAGACGACATGCCCCCCCGGATCGGGCGACCCGATAGGTGGGACAGAGAGACCAAAGCCTTCGCCAAGGCTCGCTATAGGAGTCTACAGGGAGCAGGAGCCACGGCATGCCTTCGGGCGAGGCCAACAGACTCACTCCGTGTCATACCTGCTGCAGAGTTCGTGGGCATGGGAAGGCGTTTCATGGGATCGAGGAACACGTGGCGGTGAGGTTCCCCTGCTGCGATGCAGTTGACGTGCACACCCGCCACGCGCGCATCTGTCCCAGAGCAGGGCGCAGGTACATCAGCCCCAACCGCTTGTCGACGCGATGCCCCGTACGTTGAAACGGCTAGGATTCGACACCAAGTGGAGAGCGGCGAATCGTTCACCGCAGACCGAAATATGCGGATGGGCGATGTCGTTAGGGGAGGAGGTCTCCGGGACGCTCCTAACAGCGAGTATAGGGAGAAGTCCATCCTGCTGGACGTCACCCATGCTGACCCTCGAGCGCAGATACATCTGTGAGGAGACAGTGCTGATCACGATGGATCAGCTGCCTCTACCTCCGAGGCGCACAAGCGCCAACACTACGCTCGCCCGGGACATGTGTTACGGTTTTGAACCGTTTCAGGAGTAGCGACGACATGCGTTCTTGTATCAGCAGGGGCCGCGTCATTTACGCCCCCTCCCCAGTTTGTGGATTGCCACTCCTTTCGGCGGTCCTACATCTTGCCCAAGGTCATCGCTCTCGACCTAGGGCACAAAGCAATCAGTTTACCATCTACATACCTGGCAGACCTCCTCCCTAGCGTCAGAAGCACGCTTTACCTCTCTGGGACACGTGCGAGCGCACGTCTCGACTCGGTTGGATCATGGCCAGACTTGAGGTTGGTCTTGATGTTCTCTATTATTTGCATATTGAAGGCATGTGTTGTAATCCCGCTTTATCTGATGCGGACTGTAAACAAACGAGGATCCTTCGAATAGGCACACACCCGAGCTGCTTGCCTCAACCTGACCCTGGACCTCATGACCTGTACGCTCCCGATCTATAACACATGTGTGCTTTGACGAATGGAGTCGCAAACTTGCCACTTTAGCAGTGGAAAGTTTTGGGCGTCTCGGGGTAGAGGGCAGTAAATTCACCGACCAGCTGGCAGCTAGTGTCGTGGAGGGGAGGGATGGCGGGTCGATGGGAAGGAAAGGAGTGGTGAAGAAACGCCTACTTCAAATATTCTCGGTCACTACACGGGTCATCGTTTCGAGGAGGGTGTCGCGCTTCAAACTCCAATTTAGGGATCGCCAGGACCACATAAGGAGCAGGGGATGTACTCGATAAGCGAGATGTACTAGATCTCATGCATGGCCGTAGTCGTATGACCATAGACCCTCGCATCCCTACAATGCTGGGACGGAGTATGTCGGGTTTTCACCGACCTGGCAGACATTGCTTGCACCAAGCGGGAAGCGCCGTGAGGTGTCCGGCGAGTCGCATGAAGGGTGATCTGCATCCTACTAAGAACCGCTTGTGAGGCGGACTAGCATATGGATGACAGCTTCAATGAGTTCATTTAATTTCCGGTGTAGCCACTTCCAGAGACAGCAATGGGAGTACTATGTAACTGCCTCTTAGGTCCCTTACCTTGAACACTACGTGATACGATCATTCCCAATTGTGCGGAGTAGAGGTTCTTTACCTCGCACACATGATCTAACTCGACAACCAGCTGTGGGCGGCCGCCACACAAGAAAAAAACGGCACCCTGGTTGTCTAGCTCACGTAGTGAGCGGCATGTTTTACAGTGTCGTTGCCAACCGACGCCAACCCAATCTATATAAAATAGGCGGAGGGGGAAAGACAGACCCACACCGATGGCGTGGGGATGGAGCTTGGGCGCGCAGTATATACATGCAGTTAAGGCCCGATCATAAGAAACATATCGGTAATATATCGAGGCTCGGCCTTTAACGAAGAATATGGAATCCGGCGTTAGAAACAAATGTAGCTCACTCTCGTTGACAAGGTACTACTAATACTACGGGGGACCATAGCTGATAGGACCAAATATTGTAAGTAGAAACGGTTAAATATATGGGTTTTTATGTGTGCGACAGGTCCTATTAAGTATTGCCCCCCGTAAGAAGTTACAACCTAAGAAACAGCAGCGATCGACGCCAGCACGAGATAAGAAACGAGCTCCTACTCGGAAACGCCGAATAAAGCAAAGAACGCGGACTACAGCACTTTGTTCAACGCCCACCATTGAGCACACCCTAGACCCCTCTCGCAGTTTGGGGGGGGGGGGGGGGGGGTTCCCTTCGTTTCCGATCAGTTCTTATTTTTTAAAATCAACCGGGTAATATATCCAGTCCCTGCCGTCAAAATCTCCCTGAAAATAAGGAATGGCCCGTCTAAGAGATGAAGCGGTTGAAAAAAAACCATAAACATAAGAAACGTCTGCTTAAGAAATACAGCTGGAGTGTGCCTACACACAAGGCATTGAGCCTCAAAGCCAGACTGACGTTTCTTAACAATAAATAGCGGGCCTTAAGATTAGTTTAGTGAAGCTTTCCGCGCATACATATCATTTGGTTCCTCACGACGTACTATTGGGAGGGCCTTAGGCTTCGACGGGTATCAGTCGAGGACGATCAAGAACACACAGATGTATACCAGGTACCATTTATAGTCTAGTACAAAAGATAATGACAGATGCTTCCACGACATCGTACCAGCACACAAAGCGGGGGGACATAATTACCCCCACTCATGCCGATGGATCCTCTTGGCCACATCACATAAGCTATCATCCATATATATGTTGTGTGTTCTTCACGTCAAACCGTTCTTTCCACCCGTCGACACCCAGCACAATCAGTGTCCGTGCCGATTCTTCAAATCTACGGTCCATTCAAGACAATTTGTCCTTCCACTTTTCAGTGCATACCTGGTACATTTTGAATGAAAAAAAAAACAATTGTCACGTGAAAGTTTTTCCTTCTTTTTTCTGGAAAAATGCAACAGTTTGGACCAAGATTACCCCGAAATCACTCCGAATTACCCCGAAGTGGGCGTTAATGGCACCCACACGTAGGGCGTGTTCACAGATCAAGCCGTACTGTTGTACAGCGCAATGCCAACCAAAAGACAATTGTACGTACGTACATACCAGGTACGTATGTACGTACACGATACATTGTGGACAACGCCGCCAAAAGGGCACGCCTCGACGATGGAGGAGATTTCGCTTCTTGAAAGCGTTGAGGTCCGCATCGCAGACGAAGGAGGGGTGACGGTGGTGGGTACTCCGATCGGCACGGAAGAGTACGTGCGGGGGCGAGCAAGGGAGGTAGTGAGGGATGGGGGCGCGGACCACCTTGCGCGCTGCCTCGCTAACCTGCCCGACAAACAAGCGGCGTCTCTCATCACCGTCGAATCTCTTGGGCAACGGATGAGTTACCTCGAAAAGGCTCGGGACCCGGGGTTGTCCCTCGAAGCATGTAAAAGAGCAGACAGCGCGGCGCAGTGTGCGTACGAGAAAATTCTCGAACTACCGGGAGCGACGGAGATACAACCGTTTTTTCCAGGAGGGGTACCCGGATAGCAGGCCGACTCTCAAACCTTTCCAGCAAGCCCAAGCACGCCTTGCTACGGGACCGGGGGGGTTAGGGCTGCCGTCGACACAAGCAAGGAGAATGTCGGCATCCATCGGGAGCAGGGTGGGGACCTTGCGGGAGGTCATAGCAGACCTCACAGGCCCGTTAGGCCATAAATTGAGGAGGGGGCTCCCAGAATCGAGCATTATTGCTCAGCTGGGAGACAGCTTGCGGGAGATCAGGGATACATGGGGGGTGTCCCAGGAAGCGATGGCGGGCATCGCCCCCAAATCTTGGTTGTAATGGGATCGAAGTGCAGAGGGGGCCTGGCCCCAAGACCCCCAGAGGCCGACATGCTGGCTGCACACGACGCCATAACCACGAACTCGCTCAAAGTCCAACAGAAGTTGGGCAAGCTGGTTTGATCCATGCGCAGTAGGATTATTGGTAGAGGCTACTGTTTTTTGTGCATACCAGCATACCTGGTAACATATTGGCCACAGGACGTACTACATGCCCCTTGACCAATGCTCTGTTAAAAGAGGAATCCACGAGGGGAATTACGTTTTGTCCCCGACGACGGAGGAGATTTCGCTCCTTGAAAGCGTTGAGGTCCACATCGCAGACGAAGGAGGGGTGACGGTGGTGAGTGTACCGATCGGCACGGAAGAGTTCGTGCGGGGGCGAGCAATGAAGGTAGTAAGGAATGGGGGCGCGGACCACCTTGCGCGCTGCCTCGTTCACATGCCCGACAAACATGAGGCGGCCCTCATCACCGTCGAATATCTAGGGCAACGGACGAGTTACCTCGAAAGGGCTCTGGACCCGGGGTTGCCCCTCGAAACATGTAAAATAGCAGACAGCGGGGCCCAGTGGGCGTACAAGAAAATCCTCGAACTACCGGGAGCGGCGGAGGCACAACCGTTTTTCCAGGAGGGGTGCCCGGATAGTCGGCTGACTCTCAAACCTTACCAGCAAGCCCAAGCACGCCTTGCTACGGGAGCGGGAGGGTTAGGGCTGCCGTCGACAGGAGCAAGGAGAATGTCGGCATCCATCGGGAGCAGGGTGGGGACCTTGCCGGAGGTCCTTCACAGGCCCGATAGACCATATGTTGAGGAGGGGGCTCCCAGAATTGAGCATCATTGCTCAGCTGGGAGACAGCTTGCGGGAGATCAGGGATACATGGGGGGTGTCACAGGAAGCGATGGCGGGCATCGTGCCGAATCTTGGTTATAATGGGATCTAGGCGCAGAGGGGGACGGGTTCCCAAGACCCCCAGAGACCAACATGCTGGCTGCACACGACGCCACAACCACGAACTCACGCAAAGTCCAACAGAAGTTGGGCAAGCTGGTAAACCAACGTCGGCACGCAGCCCACGCTGCCTCGCTGGAGGAGCTCCCGGAGACAGCACGCCCCCCCGGACCGGGCGACCCGATGGGTGGAACCGAAACCAAAGCCCTCGCCAAGGCTCGCTATAGGAGCCTACAGGGGGCAGGATCCACGGCATGCCTTCGGGCGAGACCGACGGACTCACTCCGGGTCATACCCGCAAAAGCGTTTGTGATGGGAAGGCGGTTCATTGGGATCGAGGAACACGTGGCAGTGAGGTGCCCCTGCTGCGATGCAGTTGACGTGGACACTTGCCACATGCGCATCTGTTCCAGAGCAGGGACGCAGGTAAATCGACACCAACCGCTCGTCCACGCGATGTCCCGTACGTTGAAGCGACCGGGAATTCCACACCAAGTGGAAAACGACCATCCGTTCACCGCAGACCAAAATCTGCGGATGGGCATTGTCGTCAGGAGAGGAGGTCTACGGGATGCTCCTAATAGGGAGTATAGGGAGAAGTCCATCCTGCTGGGCGTCACCCATGCTGACCCTCGAGCGCAGATACACCTGCGAGGAGGCAGTGCAGTGCCGATCACGATGGATCAGCTGCCTTTACCTCCGAGGCGCGCAAGCGCCAACACTATACGCTCGTCCGGGACATGTGTCCTTTGACGAACGGAGTCAGAAACTTGCCACTTTAGCAGTGGAAAGCTTTGGGCGTCTCGGGGTAGAGGGCAGTAAGTTCATCGACCAGCTGGCAGCTCGTGTCGTGGGGGGGAGGGATGGTGGGTCGATGGGAAGGAAACGATTGGTGAGGAACGCCTACTTCAAATCTTCTCGGTGACTACACAGTTCGCCATTTCGAGGAGGGTATGGCGATTTAGACTGCAGCTCAGGGTCGTCAGGAATCGAGAAGGAGCCGGGGGGGGGGAAATGAAAATATGACAGACCCACACCGATGGCGTGGGGATGGAGCTTGGATGCGGGTTAGGATTTAAGAATAGAAGTAACGAGTACACATTACAATGTACGAGGGAGCAAAGACAACCCATAGAGTGTCGTAGATAAAAAATAAAAGGAAGTGGACATAAGAGATAGATAGAAAAAATACATGCGTGGTATATAATTACATGTGGCTGATATATCAGTCATGGTGTATACCAGGGGCAAGCCTCACTCAAGCAACACACCGGCAGTATTCGTACGTTTTTTTTTTGCACTCACGCCGAATCCATACCCAGCCCCAGAAGGACCTCATGGCCTCTCTATATACCAAAACCATACCCAGTCACAGGAACAAATTGCCTCTCGACACGCCAAAACTATTTTTCTACGAGGTGATGCACTCATTCATCCCCCCCCCATTACCACAGCCGTATCCTCCTCTCCCTCTTCCCTCGCCGCGTTCTTTTTCGCCTCCTCCTTCCACTTGTTGAACACTTGAGTGCTTCGAAGCACGAATAAAATCCGGCATTCCTCTGCAGCTGCTAGCGCTATCGCCTCGGCTACCTTCTTGTCGCCATCGCTGTTCTCTCCCCCCTCTAGCCCTAGCTCTGCTGTGTGCGTGTGTAGCCCCAACAGAGCTCTGCTGTGTGCGCGTGTGTTGTATCGTACATACTATTTTCAGGATCAGATATAGTATATCGCATATACTATTTTCAGTATGTAGGTTCATCTGAGTCCGTACCAGGTAGTGACAAAACTCTTTTACGACTATCTCGAGACAAATCGCTTTTATCGGAAAAAAAAAACTATCCGCGTGTGGGAATTTAGGAAAGGAATCGTTTGCCGCATTCTTCCTTAAAATCGTGTCGCTAGTTATCCTGAACGAAACGAATGAAGTCGATCTTCTATACCAGGTATAGTTTTTTTTATTATTATATACCAGTGTATTTTTTATTTGCCTTCTGACAATGTGCAGGGCGTTATTCATTCAAAATGAAAAAGCTGACATAATTCATCGAATACCACTAACTTCATCGAACCAATTCTCCTTCCCTGCGTGTACTCACTTGAATATGCGCCCCCACCATTTACCGAGATATTTTACCTACTCATGTACTATGTATCTATACGCCATGCTTCCTACTCCGCAGCTACATTCCACCCCCATGCCATGGGAAGTAGTCCTCCCTCCTCCTCCCTTCTCCCCCTGGCGGCCTGGCGGTCTATAGATCCATTTATTTATTTTTATATTTCAATCAAATTTCACGTTTTCAAAACCAAAACAATCGCGTCGTGAGATAGTGTTGAGAACTGTCCAAACCCGTTGAGATGTTGGAAATCATGAAAGTTCCCCGGCCCCAAGAAACGATTGGAGGGTTTCTGATTTATCCAGGGTATAAAGGTTCAGAGAAAAAGAAAAGAAAAAATCTCCTTGAGGACCTGCGCCTGGAGACAGGTCGTTTGCCGGTGTCCTTTGATCTCGGAGCATCTACTTCCACCCTGAAAAAACTGCACCTTGGTGCTGCTACAGCTTCTGTGGTCACAAAACTACGCCACGGAGATACTACGTTGTTACTGTATGCAGTATGCAGTAATCGAAGTAGACAATGCAATGCCATGCCATCATACTGGGCATGACAGGCACGACATACGTACACATGCTATTAAAGAGGGAAAACGAAAGAAAGCAAAGAAAAAACAAAATAAAACAAACCAGAAACAAAGCAAACAAATCTAAAGAGAAAAAAAAAAATCGAAGAAAAACCTGTTGTGCCTCCCCGCAGGGCATGTGGCTGGCACTTAAAAAGAACGAGCTAAAGAAAATAAAACAAAAACACCACTGCTTATAAACAGAGAAGACTAAGAACCAAGGGAGAATACCAGGCAACCGAAGCACAAAGCATTCTCCAGGTAGCCAGCAGCATTTTTTGGTACGAGCAGCAGAGCCAGATTCCCCCTACTGGCCCGTCTGGCACCTTGCTACCCTGCCTGCCGTCTCCGTCCTGCGTTCGTCAAGTAGTTTGCCCCGCCCCTGGGGGTCAGACAATACGAAACAAGCAATGTAGGCTCGTAATCCACCGGCTCGTCATCCACCCACGCCATTCGACTCCTTTTTTTATAAGGCTTATTAAAATAATAAAGGAACAGAAATAAATAAAATGAAAATCACAGAGGATCGAGCGCATAAAAGAAAAAAAGAAGACGGAGCAAGACCACGTTCGAACCAGCTGCACCAGTTGGCGGCACGAGTAGCATAGACATGTTCTACTACCTGGTCGGCTTGGTGCCTTGCTACCCTGTCTGCCATCTCCTTCTTACTTTTGTCCACCGCGGTTTTTCCCCTTCTACTCCTCCTGCCCCCCCCCCTCCTTGCATTCCCTTGGTCGGGTTTCCTTCCACTCCTCCTGTTGCCCCTCTCCCCCCGTTCCCTTAGACACCACCCACGGCGGATGCTCGGCGCTGCCTACTCAGCTGTGCCTCATCCTCGTGCCACGTCACCGTGAACCGTCCGGCTGGTTTGAGCCCCCCCCGATACCACTTCCCCGCCTTTTCTGCTGCTGTGGACCACAGCCTGGTCTCAAGTCCAAACACCAAGGGGGAAATTTCCGTTGACCCTTCGGTGGCTCGGAACTCCCCAAGGTCTTCGACTATGCATCCATGCCAAGTCCCAAACTGTCCGCCAGGTCTCGGGTTCTGCCCACCAGCATCGTCCCGAACACTACTCGACTGGGTAATCGCTCCTTGCTTTGCCGTGCCATGGCCCCCCAAAGAAGAGCCGCCGTTTACGGATGGTCGCTTCGATGCTCTCGCATCGCGTCACCTTGAGGGCCTTCGCGTACGAGAGGGTGGTATGGTCAGTTCCAAGTCGGCGCTCGAAGCCAATGACTCGCTGAAAGACTTGGTGGCGAGCCGTTCGAAGCTTGGCAAAGTGTTCCGCTCTAAGGGTCCACGTCACACACCTTTACAGCAGGGTGTCAATCACCTCGGCCTTCTGCATTCGGAATTTCAGGCTATGGGGGGCGGTCGTCCTATCATATATCTCCGGGCCGAACCGTTGAGACATGCCCGTATGAGACGGATCCGTCGAGCGATTTCGAGCGAGAGGTCAGATTTTTGGCGGATAATGCCGCCTAGGTATAAGAACTGGGCGGTCTGTTTATATCTCTGGCCTGCTGTTTCGATGACGAGCGGTAGTGTGAGGGTTTTATGTGGCCTGGTGTTTGTAGGAGCATTGCCTCTGTCTTCTTTTCGGATACCGCGAGGCCTGCTGCTTCGAAGACAGTCACGATGACTGTCATCATTTTCGCGAGCCCTTCAGCCGACTTCGAGACAATTCTTGCGTCATCGGCGCACAACACGCCCCATACAGCCCTTCGCACGCACGCCAACGTTCTCCTGCTCCTCTGTTCCGACTACTCCAGCATCACCGAGTTGAACCAAATCCCTTACAATGGCTTCGTCTTGGCTGAAGCGTAGTAGTACGACGTGTAGCGCAGCAGCGAAGAACACGTTGAACAGTAACGGTGATAGCACGCAGCATGCCGCAGCCCCTGCGAGACATGAAACCATTCCGAGTGCTCGCCGTCATTCGTACGCACACGAGCCCGCATGCCTTCGTGGAAATAACAGATAATTGGCAGCATCTTGGTTGATACGCCAAAGCGCGTGAGTACCTCCCATAGCAGCTCTCGATCGACAGAGTCGTACGCTTTCTGCAGATCGATGAAGCACACGTGCAGTTGGATTTTCCTCTGCCGTCCGAGCTCTGGCAACCGGCGCACGACCAACAACATATCAATCGTTGATCGTGCGGGGCGGATTCCGCACTGTTCCTCCGGGAGAAATCCCTCCGTCTCGCGATAGTTGCTGAGGCGGGACGCGACGATGTTCAACAAAACTTTGCCTGCGCGGGCAGCAAGCGAGATCCCTCTGTAGTTGTTGCAATCAGTTTGGTCCTTCTTTTTGTGAAGGACCTTGATGATCGCATCTTTCCAATGCTGGGGGGCTTCTCCTGTTACCCAAACATTGACTAGGATGTCGCGAAAGCACTGGGCGAGTATGGGTTGGTGGATTTCAGGAGTTCGGCCGGGAGACCATCTGGCCCAACGGCTTTCCAATTTGACATCCCCTTAAGTGCTTCCGTCATCTCGTTCATGGGTGGTTCATCTCCGAGCGACAGTTTAGGCGGTCGCGGTGGCAAGAGGTCGATGATCGTGGGATCGAGTTTAAGCGATTTCGTGTTCAAGAGTTTGTGGTAAAACCCCGCCCATCGTTCACGAATTCGCACGTTATCCCGTAAGAGCGTGCCATCTTCATCCCTAATGAACTGCTCGCTCCTCGCTCTAGTCCCTTCCGAACCCACCGTACTCTCAAGGTGCTTGCAGAACCCCCTCTGGTCGTTCTTCGGTAGGAGTCGTTCGGTTTCGGCGAGGTACTCTCCGAAGTACGCATGCAGTCCTGTGGTAGTCACCTTCTGCAGATTCGCACATGCAGATCTCAGTGTCTCCCACGCGGTTCTATCCCGGGGGTGGGCATGCAAGAGTTGTCGTGCATCCTCCCTCGCAGTCCATGCTAATATGAATGCGGCCAAGGTTTGAGCAGACTCGCACCGTCCATGTCTGCGGTGGCGACGTGGAGAGGGTGGTACCTCTTTTTCGGCCGCGTCAATAATAGCCGTAGTTGGAAAATTCAACCATGCCAGGCGCATCACGGGGCTGGATAGGCTGGTTGAGAGTGGAAACGACCCTCGCGACTACTCGTTCACGACACTTTTCATCGGGCATACAAAGCTTCCTGTCGCACTCTCGGCGTTCTGTCAGTCTTCGTATTCGTCTGTTGGGCGTAAAAGGGACCACTGAGTCGGACTTTGATATACTTCGTATAAGATGTTGTGGTCTGAGTCAGCCTTGGCTGCGGCAGGAGGCCGTGGGACGACTTTAACATATTGTACTCTAGGTCGATGGGCTTGACGGATTAGGATGTAGTCGATCGGCGCACGGTCATTCGGGCTGGTGCCGTTGTGTGTATGCGATATTCCACCCTTGCGGGTGCTGACAAACATGTTGGTAAGAGCTAACTTGCAATTGGTGGCGAACGACAGGAGTCGTTTGCCATTATCGTTATGAACATCACGTCCATATTCTCCAAGCACTCTACTTTCATCACCACCGCACCCTCCCATCCCCTGTCCAGTTCGCGCGTTGGCATCCACCAGTACAAACAGACACTCTTTTGTCAGGATCTTTTCCGCCAAGTCCTCCAGCTTCTGCCAAAAAATACGTTTCAGTTCGGCATCCTTGGTACAATCAATTATTATTATTTCTCTTGCCATCCGACAAATGTGCAGCATGATCTCCAACATGGATCACTCATAACTTTCCCGAAAGAAGAAAACCTCGGAAACAAAAGGAAACCCATGCACCAAGTCTACCTCCCTTCCGTGCCAACTTTCAGCTTGTCTACTCTATTTGCTGTATTTGCTCCTTCCTTCTCATTACGTTATATCCTTAAATCCTAAACTGCATCCAAGCTCCATCCCCACGCCATCGGTGTGGGTCTGTCGTCCCTCCCTCCCCTGTTCCTTCTTCCTTCTTGGCGGTCCCTAAGCTGAAGCTTGAACCTCGACACCCTCCTCGAAATGGCGACCTGAGTGGTCACCGAGACGATTTGGAGCAGGCGTTCCTTCACAACCCCCTTCCTTGCCATCGACCCACCATCCCTCCCCCCACGACTTGAAGCATACGCAACGACGAAATTAACTGCCTCGCATATACTAGCCAGCTCAAAGCGCATAGATATATGCCGTCAGTCAATGAACTGGTGAGTGTACACAGACTTACGGCACTACGATTCCTTGACAGCTGTCTTTTTGTTGACCTTAACAGAAAACGCGATACCTTGCCGCACGGAACGTCGTGCTGCCGGACCTCCGAGTTTCCTGCAGGCCAATGAAGTCATAGCCGTGTTGCCGTCCCTTCGTCAGTACACGCTCGTCGTGTCCGTACCCGTTCTTCCCCTTTACAGCCAGGGTGAGCACATTGTGGGTCGCCACCGCCATAAGTGCCCCCTTCTGTCTTTTATGAGCCTCACGTGCTGTTTTCTTTGCCAGCTGACGTGAGGCTCGCCCCCGCCTCCATTTTTTTGTAATATTTTGCTTTTTTTTTCTTCTCTATGACGAATGTGGCTCTCCGTTTCGTATCCCCGTATGCGCCCTGGTTTCCGTTGGCTGGATGCAACCGTCCCAGCCAACGCCGACACTCCCATCCTTTCTGTCGTGCATGCATACCCACGCTGTGGCCAGCCTCTCCACCCCCCCGGCTGCCCACGTAGCGCTCTCTGCTGTGGTGATGTACCCGTCCCGCCAAAGGGATGAACTCTTTGGCGTGTACATTATTGCCCTTTTTCGCGACATGCCGTGGCATGTCGTGGCACCACCTGCGGCAAAGCTTTCCACGGCATCTTCCACGGCATACCACGGAACCTTCCACGGACCTCCACGGCATACCATGGAACTCTGACCCTATCCCTAACCCTATCCTAGGTACCGTGGACATTGGGGTGCCGTGGGGGTTGCCATGACATGCCGCGAGGTTACCATGGAGTGCCGTGGCGGTTGCCGCGGGGGTTGCCATGGTACCACCCATGGCATGTGCCACGCCATGGGACGCCGTGGGGATGGCATGGTATGCCATGGGTGGTACCATGGCCATGCCTCCAAAAAGTCAAATAGTGTGAAACCCTGCGTCGGGGTTTAGATGAAAAAAACATCACAACCACCCCACGCGGTCCTTAAAGTGAGCAGGCCACCAGCCGAACCGCGCAAGGTTTCCCCTCTGCTCATCCCGAGGCTTAGTGCTCGTGTGACTGTCGCTAGACCGTTGCAGGTCCTGGCGGACTTCCTCGGATCACCCCTAGGACGGGGCAGGCCGAAGGAAGGGTCCTCAACAATCTACGATACATCCTTGTCGATCTCCGAATCACAACCCATACGTGGTAGGCACCTACCTGCCGTTGTGAGGGGTTGTGCAGAATCTGCATCGTACAGACCCAACCCATGAAATATGCGCTATTAATAGATCGCATACTTACATACAAGCAGATAATACGGCTCCCACCCGGCGACATCATGATGGAGTGGGAACCAATGATCTGCGCGAGGAGTGGGGAAGCCTCCCACACCTCGGACATATCATCGATTCCCACTCCATGATCCATGTACGAACTTCTGCATCACAGTAGATATTTCAAGACAAATCTATACTGGATCTTGTATGATCTGTTACATACATATCTGGTGCAGTACAGCTCAAGAGTTCGCCGTGGGTGGGACCCGTAATATATATGTATGTATATATATGTGGGTGGGACCCGTAATATATATATATATATATATATATATATATATATACAGGTAGATCCTGCACAATAGCCTCTCACAATGCAGTTGAGAAACTAACTGCAGATCATCAAGATCATGGCTAGTCCGAGGAAGCTTTTACCTCTACTGAGCTGCATTATACCATATTCATGCCGATATACCCCTGGGAAAAGATCGGTCTATTTTCCAGCCCAGTGTGCAAGCTTCGTTATTAGTTGGGCTGTGAGTCGTGAGTTTTTCACGACTGATAACTACAGTAGTCGCTATTTGGCGAAGCCAACTAGCTGTGACTTGAGTCGACTTGCCGGCTAAAGTCAGACGAGCGTAGCACGCCCTCAAAACCACCCTCGACAGAGGGGGGGCGCTGGAGGCGCCCCCGGAGGGCCCGCCGGGGGCGCCTCCAGAGGATCCCGTTGGGGGCGCCGACGGAGGCGAAAATCGCGCTTTTTGGCTTCATTTTACACGAGAAAAGCGCAATAAATATGGCCTTGAATCAAATATAAGTTTCAACACAAAAAACAAGCGGCTTCAATTTACAAAAAGAGAAGTACAAAAACGAGGAGTACAAAAAATAAAGTCCTCCACCCCGTACTAGAGGACCGTGGCGACAACACGTGGTTCAGTCGCAATATTACCTGATGGGGATACGAGCGAACCAGCGAACTCATGAGCAAGCCACGTACAGTCTTCAGCAACAACAGTTAAATGGCAGCGGTGCATCAAATAACCTCAGAAGAAAAGGTCTACTATAACACCTCCGCGATATACTTCGTTCATGAATGTCTCTCCCGCCCTTACGCGAAACGTGCACGTCGCTGACGACGGCAAGTCGTAAACCACCTACTATCACCAAGAATGATCTATCACACGATGTCAGACGAAAGATAGGGCGTTTTCGCACAAAATAAAACATCTGGTATATGCAATTCGTATTTATCGAAGAAGATGGTCGATAGCCCCAGAGCTCTAATGCGACGCAGACTCTGACGATCCGTCGGATGACCGCCTGCTCTACTTACTGCCCCCACGTTCCTTACCCACTCCTCAATCGAAAATACCGCCACCACTCAATGGGTTGTTAGTGAAACAAGACCGAGAGGCTTCAAACTAGTCATCAATCCACAGCAATAAGAACCGTCAAGCGTCAAGCGAGGCAGTCCTACCTATCGCTACCATTTCTGTACAGCGCAACCGAGAAAAAACAGAACATGAACGTTGTCGGGGTCAAGTGCGCCACGTTTTTCGTCCACCTTTTCTGTTTTGGATTTCCCCCCCCTCTTTCAGGGGAAGTTCCTGATAATAAGACTGTCCATGACGCGAGGTGTGGGGAAGTCTATAGCCTCATTTCGTTGTTTCGAACAGCCGCATATTCGAACCTCCCTTCCCGGTCTTTTTCGGATGAACTCCGTTATCCTCCATCGACCAACGTGTGGTCTGCATATACAACTATCCAGGGTGGGCTAATGTGATATGATACAGTATCGGGGTATACACGTGATTATCAGATAGCCCGTAGTACTAAAGCCCTGAATACCCTAAGAGTATTCCTGGGGCTCTGAAGCTTCCTCTGGTAAATAAGAATCACTGCCTTGAATACCCTAAGAGTATTCCCGAGGCTCTAACGTTTCCCTTGCAGTACAAAATGGTCAGGATAGCTGATAGGGGAAGGTTAGACAAGCACCCGCGAAAAGTTCCTCTGACAAGTGTCTTTGCCCGTCTAGCGGCTCGATAGAAAGAGAGCAGAGTGGGCTTGATGCCTTGAATCAAGCCCTTATCGAATCACTCTCAACAGATCCCTTCCGTCTTTCATCACGAGGAGGAATACTACGACAACACGAATAAGTCTCCTGAACAAGAGAAGCTGCTTTCCTAGCCAGTTCAGCTACTTCCTGCATTTCATCCCCCTACCACGATACTCGGGTACTACTGCTCTGGCGGTAATGGCGTGGTGTTCACGGGTGGTGGTGGAATCGCGGTGGAGGGTAGGCGGTGAGGCAGTGGTAGTCCATTAAGGGTGGTCGAAGCAGAAGTCGACCATGGCCTTGGTGAAAAGTGCCTCTTCCGCGTTGTGCACGTAGGCGCGGTGGTTGACGCTGTAATATCCCATTAAAGTGCATCGATGAAGACGTGGGCGGCGGCCGTGACGGGTGAATTGGTCTTGTGCTCAAGCCGTACAAGTCGGAGCGGTGGCTGGTATGGTCGATATACGTGGCGCAAAGTAGTCGTCGGTGGCGATGACGCCGGGGCCGTTACGTGTCAACAAGGGAAGGGGTCCTTTTGTCGTCCAAGCGGCCGCAGAAGTCGGTGGTAAAAGGTCCAAGGTAGCCGACGCTGATGATGTATCGGGGCTGTTTGGTAGCGGATCAGGTGGGGCACGCCAGCGGGCCGTTTAGCGCCAAGAGTCGGCCGTACACTAAACGGCCGTACGCTGACCTACCCGCTTCGTTTCTATACCTGGGGAACCAGGGGGACATGTCTTCAGGGACGGCACGCGCAAGCGCTTCTGTAAAAGAAACGTTCGAAATAAGAGTTGAACCTGTGTCCTCGACGACGCCAAATGTGAAGGTATTGCCTACTGAGCTATAGGGGTAAAATATCGGATTACCAAGCCCAGGGTAATCCTTACTCGCAACAGAGCCCTGCCGTCGAAAATATGCGCCGAAACTGGGCCTGCGTAGCGGGGATAGCAAGAACGCGGCGAGCCCTCAGCGTTGGCATCGGGCGCGCCAGAGCTGACTCCGTCGGCACCGTGTAAAGAGATGGGTTGTTCCGCCATGTGTGCGCGCGAGTGTGTGTGCGTACGGATCTCCCGCCGCACGCTGCAGTGTCACAGGGCATGAAGGTGTCTGCAGCCAGCAGTTAATACTTGACCCTTTTAGAACCGCAGTCCCGTTTCGGGGGTAGACCAGTCAATTTTCACATAGTTTGTCCCCAAAACAGGACTGCGGTTCTAAAGGGGCTCGTAACAACGTGGAAAAACTGTATTCTGCGTAAAAAACGCTTTCCTGCCAGTAAGGAAACCCAATATCTTGGAAAGTCGACACCTCCATTTCACTACTGACGGTTAGTCCGGCTAATAACTAGTCGGCGACCTAAGTCGTCATGACTCAAAGCCCGAATCATCAGGTGATTGCACTCAACATTACAAGGGGTTCTCTCGTGATTTTTCCCGCTGCTGTGAAAATACCGCGGGATACCACGAGATACCAGGTACCTGGTACGGGATAACCCCGTGATCCCGCGGAATTTCGAAAATCTCGTTCCCGTTCTAACTGATCCCGTGGAAAATTTCGTTATCCCGATCCCGAGCCGTGCTTTTTTCCCCAACCCCGATCCCGGGCAAAAGTAGTCCCGTGAAATTTGGTCAAATGCCGTGAAATCTGTGTCCCGTCCCGTGCAAACTCGTGAAATTTGAGATTCCCATTCCCGCCCAAACTAGTCCCGCGGCTTTTTATACAAAGGCATTTTTTTGGGGGATTTTCGACGCATAGTTCAGCGGTGAGAGATGCGCTCAACTCAAAGGCAGGAAGTCATGCTTTCGAGCCTTGCCTGTGACATTTGTTTTTCAAATGGCTGGGCCCGTAGCATTTGTTTTTTTTATTGGCTGGATTTTTGGTGTACAGCCCAGCTGTGAGACGTACTCTACTCAAAGGCAGGCAGTAGTCATGCTTTCGAGCCTTGTCCAGGACATTATTATTATTATTATTATTATTATTATTATTATTATTATTATTATTATTATTATTATTGTTATTATTATTGTTATTATTATTATTATTATTATTATTATTATTATTATTATTATTATTATTATTATTATTATTATTATTATTATTATTATTATTATTATTATTATTATTATTATTATTATTATTATTATTATTATTATTATTATTGTCATTATTATTATTCTTCTTCTTCTTCTTCTTCTTCTTCTTCTTCTTCTTCTTCTTCTTCTTCTTCTTCTTCTTATTATTATTATTATTATTATTATTATTATTATCTTGCCATCCGACAATGTGCAGCATGATCTTCAACATTGATCACTCATAACTTTCCCGAAAAAAGAAAACCTCGGAAACAAAAAAAAAAACCACGCACCAAGTCTACCTCCCTTCCGTGCCAACTTTCGGCTTGTCTACTCCATTTGCTCTCCTTGCTCCTTCCTTCTCAATACGTCCTATTCTTAAATCCTACCAGGTAAGCTGTATTCAAGCTCCATCCCCACGCCATCGGTGTGGGTCTGTCGTGCCCCCCTCCCCTGTTCCTTCTTCTTTCTTGGCGGTCCCTAAGCTGGAGCTTGAACCGCGACACCCTCCTCGAAATGGCGACCTGGGTGGTCACCGAGACGAGTTGGAGCAGGCGTTCCTTGACATTTCTTTTTTTAAAGTGCAACGACCTGGAATATTTTTCAGATGTTTCTTCTGCTAAGTTCCTGCGGTTCTAAATATGTTTTCGATTTACGCGTTGAAAAAATACATTTAAATAAAAAAAACATTGCATATATATATGAACAAAAAACAGTGCGATATACAACGACACGAACGCACCCCCCGCTCGCTGTGGCACGCCGCCCGCACAAAATAAAACACGGGCGCCACTCCAAGATTTTATATTGCCTGCACAAGAACAAGCTCGTACAACCTCGACCCGTGCAGTACCACCGACTGCTTCGGCCTGCCCCGTCCTTGGGGTGGGCCGAGGAAGTCTGCCAGGACCTGCAGCGGTCTAGCGACAGTCACACGAACATCGAGCTTCGGACTACGTAGGTAGGGAACCTTGCGCGGTCCGGCTGGTGGCCTGCTCGCTTTAAGGACCGCGTGGGGTGGTGGTGATGTTTTTTCTTCTTAACCCCGACGCCGAGGAGTTCATCCCTCAGGCGGGACGGGTACATCACCACAGCAGAGAGCGCTACGTGGGCAGCCGGTGGAGTGGAGAGGCTGGCCACAGCGTGGGTATGCATGCACGACAGGAAGGATGGGATTGTCGGCGTGGGTTGGGACGGCTGCACCCAGCCAACGGAAACCAAGGCGCGTACCGGGCTACGAAACGGAGAGCCACATTCGCCATAGAGAAAAAAAAGAAAGAAAAAAAGAAAAAAAAGAAGGCGGGGACGAGCCTCACGTCGGCTGGCGAAGAAAGCAGCACGCGAGGCTCGTAAGAGACAGAAGGAGGCACTTGTGACGGTAGCGACCTACAATGTGCGCACCCTGGCTGTAAAGGGGAAGAACGGGTACGGACATGACGAGCGGGTACTGGCGAAGGGACGGCAACTCGGCTGTGACTTCATTGGCCTGCAAGAAACTCGGAGGTCCGGCAGCACGACGTTCCGTGCGGCAGGGTATCGTGTTTTCTGTTCAGGACAGGAAACAACAGCCACCAGGCAGGGGCTGTACGGAGTAGGCCTAGCTGTCAAGGAATCGTTGTGCAGTAAGTCTGTGTATACTCATCAGTTCGTTGACGAGCGGCTAATGTCTATGCGCTTTGAGCTGGCTGGCAAATGCGAGGCAGTCAATTTCGTCGTTGCGTATGCTCCAACTGATTGTACCAAGGACGCCGAACTGAAACGTATTTTCTGGCAGAAGCTGGAGTACTTGGTGAAAAAAATCCCGACGAAAGAGTGTCTGCGTGTACTGATGGATGCCAACGCGCGAACTGGACAGAGGAAGGAAGGGTGCGGTGATGATGAAAGCAGAGTGCTGGGAGCGTATGGACGTGACGTTCGTAACGATAATGGCAGACGGCTCCTGTCGTTCGCCACCAATTGCAAGTTGGCTCTCACCAACACGTTTTTCAGCACGCGCAAGGGTGGGATATCGCATACTTACAACGGCACCGGCCCGAATGACCGTAAGCGGATTGACTACATCCTAACCCGTCAAGTCCATCGACCTAGAGTACAAGACGCGAAAGTCGTCCCACAGCCTCCTGCCCCAGCTAAGGCTGACTCAGACCACAACATCTTGTATATCAAAGTCCGACTCGGTGGTCATTTTGCGCCCAACAGACAAATACGTAGACCGACGAAACGCCGAGAGTTCGACAGGCAGCTTTTTATGTCCGATGGAAATTGTCGTGAACGAGTAGTCTCCAGGATCATCTCCACTCTCAACCAGCCTATCCAGCCCCGTAATAATACGTCTGGTATGGTTGAGATTTTCACTACGGCTGTTATTGATGCGGTCGAAAAAAAGGTACCACCCCCTGCACGTCGCCACCGCAGACATGGACGGTGTGAGTCTGCCGAAACCTTGGCCGCATTCATGCCAGCATGGACAGCGAGGGAGGATGCACGACAATTCTTGCGTGCCCACCCCCGGGACAGAACCGCGTGGAAGACCCTGAGATCTGCGCGTGCGAACCTGCAGAAGGTGATTGCCGCAGGACTGCATGCGTACTTCGAAGCGTACCTTGCCGAAACCGAACGACTCCTAGCGAACAACGACCAAAGAGGCTTTTACAAGCACCTTAAGAGTACGGTAGGATTGGAAGGGACTAAAGCGAGGAGCGAACAGTTCATTAGGGACGAGGATGGCACGATCCTACGGGATAAGGTGCGAATTCGTGAACGATGGGCGGGGTTTTACCACAAACTCTTGAACACGAAGTCGCTGAAACTCGATCCCACGATCATCGACCTCTTGCCACCGCGACCGCCTAAACTGTCGCTTGAAGATGAACCATCCATAGACGAGATGACCGAAGCACTTAAGGGGATGTCGAATTGGAAAGCTGTCGGGCCAGATGGTCTCCCGGTCGAACTCCTAAAAATCGACCACCCGGCATTCGCCCAGCGCTTTCACAACATCCTTGTCAATGTTTGGTTAACAGGAGAAGTCCCTCAGCAATGGAAAGATGCGATCATCAAGGTCCTTCACAAAAAGAAGGATCGAACTGACTGCAACAACTATAGAGGGATTTCGCTTGTTGCCCACGCAGGCAAAGTGTTGTTGAAAATCGTCGCGTCCCGCCTCAGCAACTACTGCGAGACCGAGGAACTACTCCCCGAGGAACAGTGCGGCTTCCGCCCCGCACGATCAACGATTGATATGTTGTTCGTCGTGCGCCGGCTGCAAGAGCTCGGACGACAGAGGAAAATCCCCTTATACGTGTGCTTCATCGATCTGCAGAAAGCGTACGACTCTGTCGACCGAGAGCTGTTATGGAAGGTACTCACACGCTTTGTCGTACCAACCAAGATGCTGAGAATTATCCGTAATTTCCACGATGGCATGCGGGCTCGCGTGCGTACTGATGACGGCGAGCTCTCGGACTGGTTTGATGTCACGCAGGGGCTGCGGCAAGGCTGTGTACTATCACCGTTACTGTTCAACGTGTTCTTCGCTGCTGCGTTACACGTCGTACTAGTACGCTTCAGCCAAGACGAAGCCATTGTAAGGGATTTGGTCCAACTCTGGGAAGCTGGAGTAGTTCGAACAGGGAAGGAGGAGCCATTGGCGTGCGTGCGAAGGTCTGTATGGGGCATGTTGTACGCCGACGATGCAGGAATTGTCTCGAAGTCGGCTGAAGGGCTCGCAAAAATGATGACAGTCATCGTGACTGTCTTCGAAGCAGCAGGCCTCACGGTGTCGGAAAAGAAGACTGAGACAATGGTCCTACAAACACCAGACCGGACAACCCTCGCACCACCGCTCGTCATCGAAGCGGCAGGTCAGAGGTATAAGCAGACGACCCAGTTCTTATACCTAGGCGGCGTTATCCACGAAAACGCTGACCTCTCGCTCGAAATCGACCGACGGATCCGCCTCATGCGAGCATGCCTCAAACGGTTCAGCCCGGAGTTGTATGATAGGACGACCGCCCCCCTTAGCCTTAAAGTCCGAATGCTGAAGGCCGAGGTGATTGAGACCCTGCTGTACGGGTGTGTGACGTGGACCCTCAGAGCGGAACACTTTGCCAAGCTTCGAACGGCTCACCACCAAGTAAGTCCTGTTGCGAGTCATTGGCTTCCAGCGCCGACTTCATACTGACCATGCCACCCTCTCGTACGCGAAGGCCCTCAAGATGACACGTTGCGAGAGCATCGAAACGACCATTCGTAAACGGCGGCTCTTCTTTGCGGGGGGCGTGGCACGGCAAAGCAAGGAGCGATTACCCAATCGGGTAATGCTCGGGACGATAGCTGGTGGGGAGAACCCGAGACCAGGCGGACAGTGTAAGACTTGGCATAGATGCATAGTCGAAGACCTTAGGGAGTTCCGAGCCACCGAAGGGTCAACGGAAGTTGCCCCCCTGGTGTTTGGAGTTGAGACCGCGTTGTGGTCCACTGCAGCCAAAAAGGTGGGGAAGTGGTACCGGGGGATCCTTGAAGCAGCCGAACGGTTCATGGTGAGGTGGCACGAGGCTGAGGCTGAGATGAGTAGACAGCGCCGCGCATCCGCCGTGGATGGTGCCCAAAGGAACGGGGGGGGAGGGGGCAACAGGAGAAGTGGCATAAAGCCCGACCGAGGGAATGCGGAGAGGGGGGGGAACAGGAGGGGTAGAAGGGAAACTGCGGTAGACGAAAGTAGGAAGGAGATGGCAGACAGGGTAGCAAGGCACCAAGTCGACTAGGAAGTAGAATATGACCATACTACTAGTGCTACCAACTGGTGCAGCTGGCTCGAACGTGGTCTTCCCTTGTCTTCTCTTTTAGTTTTGTTTTTTTTCTTTCTTGCGCTGACTCTCCGTGATTTTCATATTATTTTTTTCTCTTCCTCTTCCTTTTCTGATTGATAAGCCGTACTCAAGGAGCCGTGTGGCGTGGTTGGAAGACGAACCTGCTCTGCTCGGCTCGTATTGTCTGACGCCAAGGGGCTGGGCATAGTTGACGAACGCAGGGCGGAGACGGCAGTCTGGGTAGCAAGGTACCAGGCGGATTAGCAGGGAGAACCTGGCTATACTACTCGTACCACAAGCTGCTGCCGCCACCTGGAAGGTGCTTTGGTCTGCCTGTTATTTCCCCTTTGTTATTTTTCCTTGTTACTTTCTCCTTGGTTCTTTGTCTTACTCTGTTCACAAGCAGTGGTGTTTTTTGTTATTTCTTCTTTTTTCCAGCTCGTTCTTTTTCAAGTGTTGGCCACCTCGCCTGCGGGGGGGGGGGCACGACAGATTGTTTCTCTTAGATTTTGCTTTCATTTTTCTTCTTTTTCTTTTTCGATTTGTCTACCTTGTTTTTGTTTTCTCTTTGATTGTTTCTTTTCGTTTCACTATTTCATAGATTGCGTATGTCGTGCCTGTCGTATCTAGTATGATGACATGGCTTTGCATTGCCCACTGCAGTTCACACTGCACACGTGGCAACGTAGTATCTCTGTGGCGTAGCTTTGTGACCACAGAACTTGTATCTCTTCTATTGTAGGATTGAAGAATCGGCACGGACACTGGTTGTGCTGGATGTCGACGGGTAGAAAGAACGGTTTAATGTGAAGAACACACACACACACACCGTGATATATCTTATAATCCCGTCCCGTGAACTATACCGTGTTTTTTCGTCCCGTAAAGTCCTGTCCCGGAAAATCCTGTGATTTATCAACCCCATCCCGTGGAGTACCATGCTTTTTCCTTCTCGTGAAATCCCGTTCCGTACAATCCCGTGGTACGTCAATCCCGTCCCGTGCAATTCCGCGAAATCTCAATCCCGTCCGAATTTTTTCCGTTCAATCCTGTAATGGTTCTTTAATCCCGTCTTGTACGTCCCGTGCTTTAAATACCCTTTCTTATCCCGTCCCGGGGAATCCGGGGATAATAGCTCGATCCCGCGGCCTCCCGTCCCGAGACGATGGAAAAATCGGTCCCGAGGAAAAAACCCTGAATATTACCAGGTATCTACTGGATGGAGGTACCTGGTACCTGGTATATATATCATAAGTTAAGAGTAAGAAACTTTACCTCACGTACTCGTAGCCTAGCTGAACTACACTGATAACTTCACATGAAACAAGGTAATGTTGGTTTATATTATACCAGGTATGTCTGTTTACAGTCTGTTTTTGTGACTACAGGCCGGATTGCAGGGAAGTGAGCTTTAATAATAAGGAAACAATTATACCAGGTATTAGAGATCGGGAACCGATATTGTAATAATATGCAGTTTGTTGTTGTAGAGAGAATTTGGCGTTATGGTTCACATTTTTTGGCTGAGTACGCATCTGATTCAGTAGTACGTAGCTTACTCTCGACAGCAGCAGCGGGCACTGCTGTTTGGTTGATCGCGCTTGTGGCGGGACTACCAAGTGGATACCGCACGGAACGGCGCTGGCAGACTGGTAGAACACGCGAACAGGCAGGGCCCGTGACTTTTTTTTTTTTTTTTTTTCTCATCCCATTCATCATCTTCGCACATCTTTTTCTCTCTCTCCTTCCAACTCGTAACTCAGATCCGGGGTCACATAGCAGGCTCTTCTCCCCCCTTCCCGCTACGGTACGTGCCTTCATTTTTATCGCGAGAAGATTTCAGCCTTTTCTTCCCTCGTCGACTCGCATCGAATTGTGCCTACCCACGCTGCAAGGCGCTCTCAACAATTGAATCCTTTTTTTTATTTTTGCAAATAAAGTCAAAGTCCGACCCACCTGGGGCTCGAACCCAGGACTCAAACAAGTAGAATTCGAGGTTAACCACTTGAACCACCGGGGCGACCGGCCTGCTTGCACCTGTGGACAGCTGTCGCTCGCTGGGCCAGGTATTCGTCATCAGGTTAATGCGAAAACGGCAACAATTCTTCTCTTTCACACTTTCACATACCATACGAGGTATTATACGAGAGAGTGGACGAAGAGTTTCTGCCCGTGCACTGCCGGTTGTTCAACTATTTCTCATTTTTTCCGTCGGCTTGTACGCTACCAGGTACGTATTAATATTAATAGGATAAAATGCAGTATTAATATTACGGGGGACCATAGTTAATAGGACCTATGGTATACATAAAAACCTACCAGTATATATTTAACCATTTTTACTAACAAAATTTGGTCCTATTAACTATGGTCCCCCGTAACAGTAGTAATAGTAATACGTACCTGGTACACGATACGCTTACAAAACAAGACCAGGCATTTTCGTTGCAGACTTCTATCTCGCCTGTAGTATACCAGGTACGTTCGTAGCGTCTTTCTTGGTATTCCTGGTGCAGCGTACAGCAGTTCAGCTTCAACTTTCCACCCCTCGAACAGGTGACAGATTCCTACTCATGATACGCTGCAGCAGTAGATCTTTCGGGGTAGCTAGATTCTTGATCTGTACCTGGTATGATCTATATATACGAGGAGTCGCTCATACCTGGTATGTTTTCGGGGGGGGGGCGTGTAAATAAATATCCCGAATAACAAATCACAACGGAAAGGTTATAGGATCTTCGTAGATGATCTACTTACATACATGTAGATCGTGGTCCGTGATCTGTATGACGTGCGTGCGTGATGTTCGGCCTCGGAAGGGTGGGATGGTTGGGACAAAGTATCGGTTGACGGGTCTCGGTACATTTGGTCATACGCGCCTGCCCAAACATCGTTCCAACTCGTACTTCCTGGAGAACTTACCGGATACTCGTTGTGAGTATGCTTTGGGGACACACGACCCTCCCGACGACCATTCCCTGGACAATTCCTACTTCAATCCCACGGAGGACGGAAATGTAAGGAACGTGTGGTCTTCATACTAGTATCTAAACGTAGCTTACACGTCACCAGATATGTACAGAGGGGTACAGTATATTGTGTCTACAAGTAAGTCCTTTTGGAAGCTAGGTGTGGAATTGTCCGACCGAACATTTGACATGGAGGCAGGATACGACGCGAGCAGGGGGCGAAACCCCAGGCCTGAGGAGAAGTGCGACGCCCTCGTCAACAGGTCGATGGGGGGCGGGAGGAAGGGGGGGCACAGAGAGCGACCCTAGCAGAGAGGGGGGAGACAGTGAGGGGGGTGGAGAAGCGGAAACGGGCAGACGCGAACCAAGTAGTGGCTGAGAGGAGGGAGAGACGGGAGAGCGCAGAACCAAAGACGCGGATGGAGGGCAGCGGCGATAAACGACAGTGGGTCTAGGATACCAAAACGAGGCAACGACTGGAGGACCGGACCCCCAAGGCACCAGGGAGGAGACCCGGGAACGGGACGCGCCCCCATACCTTCCTGGGCGGCACCGGGGCAGACGTGGCCTTGCGGTGTACCGCCCCAGCTCGGGCACCGGGCGTTACGTTCTCCATGTGGGCAAGGGCGTCACGTGCTCCACGATCGTTGAGTGATTGAGGCCCTCGCGAGAGACGCGGCACCCCGCACTACTCCGCTGCCCAGCAGTCGACTGCGGAGCTCAGCACCCACGACGGGACGCACTGGAGGCTGGAGGCAGCGGTCTAAGCGGACCCGTGTCTTCACAATCGGGCTGCGCGGATAAGAGGGGTGACGAGGACGTACGCAGCGGGGGTCTTTGGTACGGATGGGACCAGAGCAGCCTGGGTATAGAGCCACCACTCGATGCCGTTCAGTTGGTTGGACGACCTGGGGCGACGTTTCACAACCGGGGAAAAACAAATCCAGCCGCATTTGGCGGGCGCACACGCGCACCTGAGCGTCCATGTGCTTGGCATCTCCAACCACGCCATGGTAGAGCATCGGCCGAACCTGGACTCGGCGACGCCGTACTCGCCCCTGCAGGCGAGAAAGCTATCGTGCATCGTGCCGACCCTGCTCTACTCACCGGACGCCGGATCAGTTGGCAGAGGTTAGCGTTGGCGGACTGGGGCCACATCGTCCTCCTGATGGCGTGAGCCAGGCGCGGGGACTCGAGGCAATGAGATGCCGCCAAAAAAGCTTCGGAGGAGGTCAAGCTTGAACGGGCGTCGTCGGCGTATCGCCAAGCGGCAGAAGCGAAAGTGGCAGTACTCAACCTTCTGGCAGAGTCACGGTCAGCTAAAAACAAGGAGGCGAGGAACACGCTGGTGGTCGAGTTCCTCTCCGAAGACCACGCCGCCGTGTCCGCGGAGGCGGAGGCGGCTGCAGTGTGGGCAAGTGCCACCGAGGTGAAATGTGGAAACATCCCCTCGTGGCGCCTGGACGACGAGTACGCCTCCAGGGTGCCCTTCGACGTCATTAGCTCCCGCAGCACCCTACCGGGCCCCGGAAGCGCCGATCAACGAGTCGCGCGCCCGTCGGTCCATCATTCATACCGTTTGGAGAAAACTGTGTGGGCAGGACATGAAGGAGGCTCATCACCGCAGGGGCTATATGCGGAACTAGCGGCCACGGTTGAAGATCAATCGAGAGGTGAGGCAGTTTGGGGTTGCCATCCCAGGAGGAGTGGAACGTGTGGGACTGAGGCCACGACGGGCGCTACACGACGCGGGCGACTGGCTCGTTAACCCCGTCTGCTCCAACGCCTTGAACCCATGATAGAGATAGCGGTGGTTTCGGAGGTGGCCAGCTGTATGCCATTAGTGTACAAGACCAGCTGGCGTGTTTTTTCGGGTGGATTCCGGGGAGACCAGGACGGTCGAGGTACATTCGTTCTTCCGGGAGGGGTGCCCGGATATTCAGCTGGCATTACACCCTCACAGCCGGCAAGTCCGAGCACAATTTTCTACAGAAGGGGGAGGGTTAGGGCGGCCGTCAACGGAAGCGAGGCGAATGCCTTTCTCTACTAGGAGCAGGGTTGGGATCCTACTGGAGGTTCCGATAGACCTCACGGGCCCGTTAGGAGATCTGGCGAGGAGGGAGCTCCCTGAATCGAGCATAATTGCTCGGCTCGAAGGCAGCTTACGGCAGATCGAGACGCATGGCGGGTAACGAAGGAACCGATCGCAGACATCGTCCCCGATTCTTGAATGGGCTGGGGTCTAGGTGCAGGGGGGGAACAAGCTCCAAGGCTTTGTGGGAGCGCCCTCCCCGGCATTAGGAGACCCCTAAGTGAACGCGACGGTCTCTCAGCTATATCTCCGTTGGAGCTCGTGAACCTCTCCTCGCGTCCGTCGGCTGCGACCACCTACCGATCACCTTACTATCGGTTGGTGTTGGCCAGCAGCTCTTTTCCCGCCGTTTCCCCCCCAAACCGGCTCCCCCAAAAGCTATACCGCCTCCAGGGAGCAGCTCCAGTGGTGGTGGACCTCGATGGCGGCGCTTTTGCTTGCGTCCGTGCCCCCTTCTCGTAAGAGGCACCTGATAATTGGGATACTTTACCCACGTGTCCAAGGTATCCCCATAAGAGGGGGTGTTTTTGTCCTGCTAACGAATGCCCTCGGGCCTATACCGCGAGGGTGGTGTAGTTGCCCACTTCGTGGATGGCGCATCCCCAACGCGGCGCGCCGTACCCTTCGCCGTATATACCTTGGAGGCGTTCTACGATATAGGGTCACCCTATTTTTCTGAGACTCCTATGCCCCCCCAAGGTATAGTGCGGAATTCAACGGGGGCAAATAGTTGGATACAACTGATACTACACGCGTTTCGCACGTGTACGTACGCATTCTGCCCAACCATGTAGACCGCAAGTTACATACGAGTACTCGCCCTCGAACTGTCGCTCGGTAAGGGCGCCGTTGTGGCCCAGAAAGTTTCTCCCCCCCCCCAAATATGACATCTTTATCGTAGAATTCCTCCTTCCGAGGCAGCACACACAACTTCGCGTAGCGGCAACCAACCAGAGCCATGGCTATGCTGCCGGTTAACTCGAAATGGTTGCCCGTTTTTCCGCAGCATAGACTATACATTGATGTATACGAAACGAAACAGACGAGAGACACATCGCGCTGCATGTATGCACATATCTGTGATAATATGCCACGAGCGAAAAATGGAGAGGGAATCGACAGATATGTCACTCTCTGCCTCAATGCGATCGTGGCTCAAGCTATCCACAAAACTATACACAAAGTTACCATGCCCCCCCCCCTCCCCCGGCTCCTTCTCTCTTCCTGGCGATCCCTGAGCTGGAGCTTGAAGTGCGACACCCTTCGCAAAATGGCGACCTGTGTGATCACCGAGACGATATGCAGCAGGCGTTCCTCCACGCCCCCTTTCTCGCCATCGCCCTGCCATCCCTCCCCCCCGCGACACTTGTAGCCAGCTGGCTGATAAAATACTACCGTCTACCCCGAGGCGCCCAAAGCTTTCCACCGCCAAAGTGGTAAGTTTGCGACCCCATTCGTCGAAGGCACATATCCCGGGCGAGCGTAGTGTTGATGCTTGCGTACCTGGAAAATATAGGCAGCTGATCCGTCGTGGTCAGCGCTTCCTCCTCGCAGGTGAACCTGCACATGTGGGTCTGCATGGGTGACGTTCAGCATGATGAACTTATCGCTGTACTTCCGGTTCGGAGCGTCCCCAAGATCTCCACTCCTCACGACGATGTTTATCCGCAGGTTCCTGTCTGGCACCAATTGTTCCCCGCTCTCAACTTGGTGAATAACTCCAAGCCGCTTTAGTGTGGGAGATTGCGTGGAGAAGCGGTTGGTATTGGTTCACCTGCTCCCCGACTCTGGGACAGGTGCGCGCGTGTCGGGTGCCCACGTCGACTGCATCGCAGCAGGGGCACCCCACTGCCGCATGTTCCTCAATCCCCATTAAGCGCCTTCCAATACCCACTAAGCATGCTGCGGGTATGACACGGAGTGAGTCCGTTGACCTCGCCTCAAGGCATGCGAGGGCTCCTGTCCCTTGTAGGCTCCTATAGCGAGTCTTGGCAAAGACTTTGGTCTCGCTCCCCCCCAGCGGGTCGTCCGGTCCCGGCGGGCATTTTGTCTCCAACAGCTGGTCCTGTCAATATGTGTGCACAGCGTGTCGGCCCTGGTTGCCCAGCTTGCCCAGGTTGCGCAGTTTCTGTTGGGCTTCCCGTGAAGTTGTGGTGACAGCGTCATGCGCAGCCAGCATCTATGTTGACCTGGGGGGGGCGGGAAGGGAGAAATAAATAAGAGGACAGGCGGGGGAAAGCGCTCTCGCGGAGCGGGAGAGGGGAAACGGCGGAGGGAGGAAAGACTGCACAGTTTCGTGGAAGCGGTAGACCGGCCGAACCCCCCCCCGTCGATGCGCAGAAACCTACCATGCAGGAGCGGTGGGGCAGCGATATTACCGGAAAGGCGTGGATGGTGAAGGACGCAGCCGGCATAGTCCTTTAGGGCACATCCTTACGCCGTGCTGTACGCACCAACTCGTTCACCCCACGGGGGGGGGGGGGGGAAGGAAAAACGGCTCAACGAACACAAGATGATCGATCGGCAAGGGGTCCCCCGGGAAATCAAGCAGCAAAAATAGCACCCTCCGTGACGTGCAGCGGGGCGAGCGGTGGTTCTGCCGCCGATGGGCCGCGGACGGAACACGGGCGCGAGGTATTTCTGCCGCCGGTGGGCCGTGAGCAGTATACGACCATCCGGGCGTGGCTGAATGGCGGTCCGAGCACCAAGAGGGTTATATGCAACACAATAGTGGCCCCTCGGGACTCAAATGGCGCGAGAAGCAGCTGCGGTGGTTCAAGTGGGGGTGCCACCGCCAGCAGAGCGAAGGCGACGGACGACTGCTCATGAGTGATTGCGAGAGGGCACAGGAAACCCAGTCCCCGCGACAGGAGGTCTATAGCAACGGGCACCGATGGGGGCGCAGCAGGTGGAAGGCGGGTCGAACGCCAGCAACAGCGGCGACACAGCCAGCAGTAGTGGGTGAGCAGCGGGCTCTCCTCTACGTTGTCGCGAGGGGCAGTCATGGGGTCTCGATGCCCTCCGTGCTGCAGCCTGCGTCGCTTGGACTTCTGACGGGGTCCGCGCCAACAAGGACTCAGCACGGGAAAAAGGCGCTCTTTGCTGGCGGCGTTACCAACCGTAGGTTAGGGTCTCGTCCTCCGGTGTTTCTTCTCGCCGTGCCTGGCTCGTGGGGGTCACGGGCTGTCGGGCCTTTGTCAGTGCGCCCCCCCCCCCCTCCCATCCCCTCCTGAAGCAACGAAGCAGGTGACCAGCGACATAGAAAGAGCGCGTCGATGCTGTGGAAGGTGGCCCCATTCGGAGGGAGGTGCAGCACCAAACTCGCATGCCCTATTTTTTGGGGGGGGTGTACTTGATAGGAGAGATGTACTCGATCTCATGCATGGCCGTAGCCGTATGACCCTAGACTCTCGCATCCCTACAATGCTGGGACGGAGTATGTCGGGTTTTCACCGACCAGGCAGACATTGCTTGCATCAAGCAGGAAGCGCCGTGAGGTGTCCGGCGAGTCGTATGAAGGGTGGGCTACATCCTACCAAGAACCGCTCGTTAGGCGGGTTTGCATATGGATGACAGCTTCAACGAGTTAATTTAATTTCCGGTGTAGCCACTTCCAGAGACAGCCATGGGTGTACTATGTAACTACCTCTTGGGGCCTTACCATAAACACTATCTGATACGATAGTCTACCTTGTACGGAGCGAAGGTTCTTCACGTCGCACAAATGATTTAACTCGACGACCAGCTGTGGGCGACCGTCAAAGAAAAAAAGGAGTACCCTGATTGTCTGGGCAGGGGGGAGGGGGGGGTACTCATTTGTTGTTTACCTTAGTCAATTTGACCATTGACCACGCATCCCTTTCGAGACGGAGCACCGTCTCTACTCCTAATAGAGACACCTCCAACATTTGGGCGCTCATTACGTTGTTTCCATAGATTACACAGAAACTTTTAGCTAATATTTTCCCCTTCCTATTTGGTCACCTGTGGCCACCATCTCTCTCCTAGGATAGCGGTCGTTTTTTCGCTGTTATCTAGTTACCAGACCCCTTCATGTCACATTCGTCTACTTCCCTCATCTCCTCTTCTAACTTATCCCGTTCCTCTTCGTACATTTCACATTCTCCTACCTTGGGGGGGGGGTGAAGGGGACCACCACTATCACCTCGGTAGAGGTACTACGCCAGGAAAGAAGGCCATTGCGGGAGCGGCGCCACTCGAATCGCCCACAAAGTAAACGTATGGCGAGCCATGAGCGGCAAGGCGGCGCGGTGAGCGTACAAGAGGAGAATAGTGTCGCTTTTTCTCTACAAGGGACCCGTTCTACGATAGAGGTAGCACATTTCCGCTCTTTTGTTTCTGAAAGACGGGGTTCCTTGACCCCAAATCGTCGGAATGACAATCTTGACTTCCAAAAAAACACGTTTTGTAGACTTGGGCCATGGGAGGTTTCGCCGCGATGCATATTGATTTTTGCTGAAGTCAGTTTTCGGGTGAGGTATGGAGCTCCTTAAGTGAGGAGCCCCGGAAAAATTAGGGTGAACCTCTATCGTAGAACGCCCCAAGGGCGAGGACGTGGACCCGGACTGCCGCTAGAGCTGTCGGGCGAGCCTCGGACGAGGGGAGGTAGAGAGCAGCGAGCCACCAGGCAACTACATGGGGCCTCGCTTCCACAGCCGCTGGCTGCGAGGCTCACGTCGCCGCCACCTAATTTGGGGCCGGTACGAGTCCCGCCGGAGTCATCCCTAGGGAGTACCTCTATCATCACTTGTCGAGGCGAAGGCCCTTGCGGTCACCGGCGGCAACGAGACTGGGACCACCCCCGACGCCTACCTCACTTGGGTGGACGAGTTTACTTGTCGGGAGCCTTCACGATCGCCGCCGGTCAAGACGCCGTCTCCGTCGCCAGGACTTCGGACGCCAACGGCTCAGTCGAGGACGCCTAACAGGTTCCTTCTTCAACAAGCACACCTGTCGATTGCAAATACTGCAGCGGAGCCTTCAATGCCGATGGTACCACCGCCCGCGTCCCTGCCCGCACATATGCGTGGTCTATGAAATAGGCCCCTCGCGCCAGTCACCCGTCAGCCACGATCGACCGAGATCTATCCCTGGACCCTATGCCAGAGGGCCTCCCGTCTACTCCCGAGGAAGGGCTGCCAATGATTTCACAGCCGCCGCCGCCGCCACCGCTATCGCTGCCGGCCATGGCGCGACCAGCGATATCCGTGCTGGGCCCGCAGCATCCTACATTAACGGGGTAGTCCCAGCTGCCGCCCCGGTTTTCATCGGCGAGGCCGGTGCTGGCACCGCTGTCATCGACGATGACGCAACCGCCGCCGACTACTCCATCACCGTCCGCCAGACCAACCCTGCAGTCGCCACCAATATTTTCCGCTACCACCGTTACCGCCGTTGCCAAAGGCTGCCCCGCAATCCTGGCAGAAATGTCACTTTCGACGCCGGATATGGTTGCTCTTGCGCTCGAACCACCACCGCAGTCGGCGGCCAGGTCAGCGCAGTTGCCGCTACCAAGGCCGCGACTGCTGACGCCCGCAGTGGCACCGGGGGGGCGGGGGAGGGTTCGGAATTCGCGTTGGCAACCGAACCGCCGCCGTCGTCATAGTGGTCGGCATCGCCGACGCCCGCAGAGAGAGGGCAGGTCCGCGATGAGGTCCCGGACGAGTGCTTCATGTGCGGCAAGGTCTTGGCAGCTCCAATGGTCCACCTAGGCGGCTTACCTCACCGACTCATCTGCCGTGCTATGCCGCACCCCGCGCCGGGGCGGGCGCCAACTTGCGTTATCTGGTGTGTGCCAGGCGGTCGTATCCGTCGAAGAAGCCGACGGGTGAGCTCTCCAGCAGCACAGCGAAGTGGTTGTAGCAGCGGCAATGACGGTCGCAAGACGAAAGATGCCATCTGAGGGAGAAGGAGGGCTATCCATTATGGTCACACGGGGCGGGAGGAATTGGGGAGGGGGCGAGTGGTTTGCAGCATTTTTTGGCCATGGGATAGCGGAGGAGACCGCCGTCGCGCACGTCTCCTGCCCATAGTGTGATGAGTGCACGGTCGATGCGCTCTAGGCTTCGCCAAGGGCGCAATTCCACGAGCAATGGCCAATAGCACGTGTCAAGTCGCTTGTCCGAATCCAACCTTACGTACGGAGCGCCGGCATGTGGATTTGAGCCCTCTTCTTCAGCATGTTCCGAGTCTCGGCCTGCTACGTGACAACCGGTATTCACAACACATTTGAGCTCACGGTGCACGCCCCTTGTGAAGAGCCTTACCTCTTCGCCCCTCCTGTGCTACCAGTTCAGCGATGCTCTGCGCCTGCCTCGGGGAGCTTGTCTCGATCTCCCTCCACCCGAGGCGGGTGGAAAGCGGGCTGTCGGGTTGCTTACAGCGCACTCTGAAACTCGTTGTTCGGGCATCTGACCGCGGGGCGTCTTGCTTTAACTGCGAGGTGAACGAATCGGAAAATGATATTGGACTTCATGCCCAAGAATTTACCCGGCGGGATCCATGCCACGACAGGGTTGCGCCTACAATTTTCTGAGGCTCCTTGCTTGAGGCTCTTTACACCCCTCGCAGACACTGAGTTTTTAAAAACTAAAAAAGAAAGTGTGGTACGTGGAACAATCTCACAAGCTCAAGTGTACGACAAACAAGGATGGAAAACAAAACGCACGGTATTCCGACGAAATTGGGGGGTTTCCCTCTTCTATTCTCCAGAAGTATAAAATAATGCATTCATTGATGGCCATGATGGCAATGACATAATGGTATTGGGGCGAGGGCCGCAGATGTTCACGTCGCAAGGCTCCTGGTGTTGAAACATATTCCAGTGAGTCAGTCGATCGGACAGTTCTCCATCTGACAGTTTTCGAACAGGCGGACAGACAGACAGACAGACAGACAGACAGACAGACAGACAGACAGACAGACAGACAGACAGACAGACAGACAGACAGACAGACAGACAGACAGACAGACAAACAGACATACAGAGAGACAGACAGACAAACAGACAGACATACAGACAGAGAGACAGATACAGACAGACAGACAAGAACACATTTTGCTTTAGTTTTACTTTTGTACTCAAAGAAGCCCAAGTAGACTTCGTAAGGAGGATGTCAGTCATTGATTATTTAGCCCGAAAGTGCTACCTCTATCTTACTACGCGTCGGGGGACTCAACCTCAAGTGGGAGGTCCGCCCGGCAGGATGGACTCTCGGGAATCCAAGAACGTGCTGAAGGCAGGTGACGCTCTGCCTCGTTATCCAACGGCGGTGGAGGCTCCGCCGGAAGGAATAGCCTCGGCGCTGGGGACCGACACCATCGAAACGGGAGAAGTTTTAAGCAGGGCGGCGCTGCTCTGGGTTACCACGGGAAGCCGCCGGACTGCTGGGAGGGGACAGAAATGACTTGTCGGCGGGACAAACGGGAATCCTACGGACAACGGCTCAGTACCACTTCTGTAGCACCCGAGGCCGCAGCGTCTACACCTAGCAGCGAGGGAGGGAGCCGGTCGGTCGCAAGTAGTAGACGAGGTCGGTCGAAAGGATCTGAGAGGGATTCACGAGTAGTCAGAACGGCGAGAGGGTCCGGCACAAGCTGGGGGCAATGCACCGCCCTCGTCCGCTGGTTAGAGGGGGGGGGTGCACTCATGGCATGCAAAGCCGTAGTTCTATGCTCATATACCTTTGGGGGCGGGGGGGGGGTACTCATTTGTTGCTCGCCTTAGTATTTTGACCATTGACCACGCATCCCTTTCGAGACGGAGCGCCTTTCCTACTCCTAATAGGGACACCTCCAATAGTTGGGCGCTCATTACGTTGTTTCCATAGACTATATAGGAACTTTTTGATAGTATTATCCCCTTCCAGTTTCGCCATCTGTGGCTACCATCTATCTCCTAGGATAGCGATCGTTTTCTCGCTGCTATCTAGTGTACCAGGCTCCTCCATGTCACATTCGTATAGTTCAACCATCTCCTCTTCTAGCACATCCCGTTCCTCCTTGTACATTTCACATTGTCCTAATATGTGAGTTCTACTCGCTCTATTGCTTTGCCACACGGGCACATCTGTGCATCTATTTCCTCCTCCTCCCGGCTACTGGTATACCTCTTTCTTCTATCTGGCAGGTCCAGCCCCCCTACACGAAATCGCAGTTTCAGCAATTTCGCGAATTCTGTCGTGCCGTGCAAACGCGTTTTCATTCCTATCCCTCCGCTTAACCCCCCGTATATCTCTAAGTGTATTTAACTTCTTTTTTTTCTAAGCGCTAGTCTCGCCCTTGTTTCTATTATTTCTTCTAGTTCTGTCTTGTACCTCCCAAATTTCTCCACGGACATAATATCTGCTTGGTTTCCTCCTACGTCCTTCCATACTTCTCGACTACGCTATTCCCTCTTATTGCAGCTCGCCCTTTTGCAACTTTCTCCCATACAGCTCTATCAGCTATGGCTCGCAGCCTCTTGTATGGCATGTTCTTTACTTTATATTGCCATTTCAACTTTGTCACGTCTCTATTTGTCTTGAGTGGGAACATTCCCAGTTCTGCTCTGATTGCTGTATTACTCGCCGTACTTGAACATCCTACCATCTAGTAGTGCTTTTAGCTGCGGTCATCTGTAGTGCTTCCAGCTGTTTTACGAACTTCGTGTTTTCTTCCCATAGTTATCCCACTTATTCTAGTTTTGATACTATCAACTTCATCAGGGTACATCTCTTGATCCTTGTGTCAAGGTACGAGTCTGTTAGGACCGCATCCATCTTGGCTATGTGCGCTTGACCCTTTCCTATCACTTTTGATATGTGTGTATCCCAAGAGCATTCTGTTGATAACTCTACCCCGAGGTAAATGTACTGGTCTACGATCGGCAATTCATCTTCTGCCCACTTCCAACCTCAAATCACCGGGTTCACCTTCAGGGGGGGGGATGTACTCGATATCATGCATGGCCGTAGTCGTATGACCATAGACCCTCGCATCCCTACAATGCCGGGGCGGAGCTCGTCGGGTTTTCACCGACCAGGCAGACATTGCTTGCATCAAGCGCGAAGCGCCGTGAGGTGTTGAGCGAGTCGCATGAAGGGTGAGCTGCATCCTCTACTACGAACCGCTTGTGAGGCGGATTTTCTTGCATATGGATGACAGCTTCAGTGAATTGATTTAATTTCTGGTGTGGCCACTTCCGGAAACAGCGATGGGTTTACTCTGTAACTGTCACGTGGGTGCCTTACTATATGCACAGCACGTGGTACGATCATCTACCTTGTGCGGAGTTAAGGTTCTCACCTTTCGGGGGGCGGGGACTACAGGGAGTGGAGATAGCTAATGAGGCGGAATGGGGGGGAAATGCAGAGGGTAGAGCCAAATACCATGTCGGAGAGGAACCGGATGGAAGGGCGAGGCACGGGCTGGAGGAGTCCCAAGGGAGCCGGGGGCGGGAGCCGGGAACGGGACGCGTCCCGGTGCCTTCCTAGGCGACACCAGAGGAGACGTCGCGCACGGGGTCTACCGTGTGACGCTCCAGCGCGGGCATCGGGTGAAACACTTCCCATATGGGAAAGAATGTCACGAGGTCCACGCGCACGGTGAGACCCTCTCGAGAGGCGCGACGCCGCCACCGGCACCATCCCGCTGCCCAGATGTTGGCTGCGAAGCCCAGCACACGGACGGGATACAATAGAGGTGCAGGTGGTAAAAGCAGACCTGGGTCTTTGCAGTCGAGCTCCGCCGCGGGTGAGAGGGGGGGGCACACACACGACATGGATCTACACAGACGAGGGCTGTGGTACGGATGGACCCAGAACAGCCAACGCACGAAGCCACCACTCGATGCCGTTGTCCTGGACGACCTGTCGCAACGCTTCACGATAGGGAAGAAGAGTGCAGCTGCCGTTGGCCGGCATGCATGCACGTCTGAGTATTGCCGTGTTTGGCATCGTCAACGACGCCCTGGGAGAGGACTGATCGAACCGAGACTTGGCGGCACTGAACTCGCTCCCGCGGGCGGTTGCGCTTAAGCTGTGGTACATCTTTACCGTGTTTGGCATCGTCAACGACGCCCTGGGAGAGGACTGATCGAACCGAGACTTGGCGGCGCTGAACTCGCTCCCGCAGGCAGTTGCGCTTAAGCTGTGGTACATCTTGTCGGCCCTTCTGCACACACTGGAGGGTCACACCACACCAAACGGCGACAGAGGTTCCCGTTGGCGGAGAGCATAGTCCTCGAGCTCCCGCCGTGGTAGATGGCGTACACGAGGCGCGGGGACGCAACAATTCAGTGGGGTACCGCGCCCAAGAAAGTTCGAAGGAGCCGGAGCTAGAGCGTGCGTCGTTGGTGTGTCGTCGCACGAGCGAGGTGAAACTCGCAAAACACACTCTTCTGGCAGAGCCACGCCCGGCGAGTATAGAGGAGACGTGGGGCACGCCGGTGGTCATTTTTTTCCCCTGAAAACCATGCCGCCATTTCCGCGGCCGAAACGGCCGCAGTGCTGGCGAGCGCTAACGAAGTAGACAAAGGAAGCCCCCCCCCCGGTAGCACCCGAACGAGAAGTTACTCCCCCCTGATACCCTTCGACATCACCAGCTCCCGCAACGCTCTTTATCGGGCCCCGGAAACGATGGTCAATGGTTTAAGCTTGTCGAGCCCATCCATCATCCCGACCGACAACGGGTGGGAGGATTTTGGCGGGAGTGCGGCAACCTTTTGAAGGATAATGGTCGACGAGCCGGACGCGTTCCCTTCGGAATGCCTGCAGCATTGTCTTGGGGTCCAGCCTCCCGGCGTTAGGGGGGATTTAATTGTCCGCAGGCTTTGCGTTGGCATGATGTGGAAACGGCTCATTACCGTGAAGCCATGCGATACAGTGGCGGCCGCGCAGCTGGAAGGAGTCAATCGCGATGGGGGGAGGCAAGTTTGGGGTCACGGTGCCCTGAGAGATGGACCGCCTGGGACTAGAGTAATAAACGCATGGTTCTGACAGGAGGTGTGCACAGGGCAGAATAGGGGAGCCTAATTGGTCTACTGCAGTCCCGCATCCAGGTGCACTGCTTCCTGTGGCCTAGGTTTCACCCTTGTTTGAAGGTCCTGCAATATCCCTTGGGTGGAGAGAGCGAGAGCAGCGATGGAATGGACTAATGGTACGATGAACGAGTAACTACTCAGCACACGAGTGACTACCCAACACCGACGTTCCTGCCACCCGCTAGAGGGTAGCACTATGACATACACGACGCGAAAAACTGGCTAGTTCTCACCAACTGCTTCAACGCCTTCAACGTACGACGATCGTGCCTGAGGAGGTGACCAACGTCGTGCCAGTGCTCAAGCTGCTAGTGGCCAAGTGTCATGCATGGTGCAAGGCCAGTAGATGTCTTATTTAGGATGGACTCCGAGGCGACGGGGGCGATCGCTTGTTCCAGCAGGGATCAGCAGGCGGCGGGGGGGGGGGGGGGCGTACTCTTTTGTTGCATGCCGTAGGCATTTCACCATTGACCACGCTTCCCTTTCGAGATGGAGCACAATTCCTACTCCTAATAGAGACAGAGGGACAGCAGGGAGGGGGGGGCGTACTTGTTTGTTACTTGCCATAGTCATTTGGCCATTGACCACGCATCCCCTTCGAGACGAAGCACCGTTCCTACTCCTAATAGAGACACCTCTAACAGTTTGGCGCAGAGAGGGGTGTGCTCATTATCATGCATGGCTGTAGTCTTATGACTTGGGCGCGCGCGGGGGGGTGTACTCATTATCATGCATGGTCGCAGTCGTATGCCCATACACCCTCGCATTCCTACAATGCCGGGACGGAGCACGCAGGGTGTTTTCACGGGCCAGGCAGACATTGCTCGCACCAAGCGCGAAGCGCCGTGAGGTGTTGGGCGAGTCGCATGAAGGGTGAGCTTCATTCTGCTAAGAATCACTTTTGAGGCGGTTTTTCGTGCACAAGAATGAGAGCGTCATTGAATTGATTTAATTTCTGGTGTGGCCACTTCCGGAGACAGCAACGGGTTTACCATGTAGCTGCCTCGTGGGTGCCTTGCCGGGGAGGGGGGGGGGGGTCATAAGACTGTCGTGTCGTCACTTTATCCTATGAAATAATACCCCATATGGGCCCCCGAGACAGCGACCGAAACAGCGGTAACTTTGGTGCCATCATGCCATGGTATTCATGGAATCCCGTTTTCTCTCTATTGTCGAGGAGACGTGTTTTAGATGAAACGCCCCAAACTAATGATGTATACAATCCCCCCCTGTTATCAGAAACCTGTGAGAGAGCCAGGAAAGTGGGGATCATCAAGATAAGACATCAAACTCCGTGAGTAACTGCACGCGTCTACAGTAGCTCGACCTGCATTACAGTAGTCGGGTCCGCCCTATGCTGCCCCTTTTGTTGTCCGACAACCAGTCTATCCCCTGGCACACGATCGAAGTCAGCCGTCTACGAGCAGCGGGGGCGCCGAGTAGGTATACAGGTAGGATCGTGTCGCTCCCGTGCCGTGTAAGACTTCTTGCGTCGTTCGTAACTCGGACACCATATTGTAGAATATCATCCCCCAATCACGCAGGTCGTCTCCGTGATCGCCACTTTTTGCCGACAACTTTCCCCTCTGAGTCTCAAGAGGGTTATAGTAGGTGTGACCAGGAGGGGGGGGGGGGAGACCCCTGGCTGCTCCCTAAGAGTTGAGTTTTTTCGCCGACACCCTATACTGGTATCCTTGACCCCGACCGCCTAGGAGTTTAGTCGGAATAAATACCGAAATATGTACAGTAGTAAGTAGTATTCGATGTAATGATGAGTTAATGTGCGGACTACGTTCGTTTGGTCTCTTCAAATGACAGTTACGTACGGGTTGGTACCATTGCCGATTGTGGATTATGTTATACATATCCTACATATCGTGCGTCACCACTGATAACCTTCTGGGCTACCGGTGCCTGACGCTACGAACACACTATCAACCACCAATGTGTTTTTGAAGCTCGGCCAAGTTGGGAACACCTCGTACCGTCACCAGGTGCCTGGGTACCTGGGTACCTGGTTTGATCCATGCGCAGTAGGATTATTGGTAGAGGCTACTGTTTTTTGTGCATACCAGCATAACATATTGGCCACAGGACGTACTACATGCCCCTTGACCAATGCTCTGTTAAAAGAGGAATCCACGAGGGGAATTACGTTTTGTCCCCGACGACGGAGGAGATTTCGCTCCTTGAAAGCGTTGAGGTCCACATCGCAGACGAAGGAGGGGTGACGGTGGTGAGTGTACCGATCGGCACGGAAGAGTTCGTGCGGGGGCGAGCAATGAAGGTAGTAAGGAATGGGGGCGCGGACCACCTTGCGCGCTGCCTCGTTCACATGCCCGACAAACATGAGGCGGCCCTCATCACCGTCGAATATCTAGGGCAACGGACGAGTTACCTCGAAAGGGCTCTGGACCCGGGGTTGTCCCTCGAAACATGTAAAATAGCAGACAGCGGGGCCCAGTGGGCGTACAAGAAAATCCTCGAACTACCGGGAGCGGCGGAGGCACAACCGTTTTTCCAGGAGGGGTGCCCGGATAGTCGGCTGACTCTCAAACCTTACCAGCAAGCCCCAGCACGCCTTGCTACGCGAGCGGGAGGGTTAGGGCTGCCGTCGACAGGAGCAAGGAGGATGTCGGCATCCATCGGGAGCAGGGTGGGGACCTTGCCGGAGGTCCTTCACAGGCCCGATAGACCATATGTTGAGGAGGGGGCTCCCAGAATTGAGCATCATTGCTCAGCTGGGAGACAGCTTGCGGGAGATCAGGGATACATGGGGGGTGTCACAGGAAGCGATGGCGGGCATCGTGCCCGAATCTTGGTTATAATGGGGTCTAGGCGCAGAGGGGGACGGGGTCCCAAGACCCCCAGAGACCAACATGCTGGCTGCACACGACGCCACAACCACGAACTCACGCAAAGTCCAACAGAAGTTGGGCAAGCTGGTAAACCAACGTCGGCACGCAGTCCACGCTGCCTCGCTGGAGGAGCTCCCGAAGACAGCACGCCCCCCCGGATCGGGCGACACGATGGTTTGGGCCGAAACCAAAGCCCTCGCCAAGGCTCGCTATAGGAGCCTACAGGGGGCAGGATCCACGGCATGCCTTCGGGCGAGACCAACGGACTCACTCCGGGTCATATCCGCAGAAGAGTTTATGGGCATGGTAGAGGAACACGTGGCAGTGAGGTGCCCCTGCTGCGATGCAGTGGACGTGGACACTCGCCACGCGCGCATCTGTTCCAGAGCAGGGACGCAGGTAAATCAACACCAACCGTTCGTCCACGCGATGTCCCGAACGTTGAAGCGGCTAGGAATTCCACACCAAGTGGAAAGCGGCGAACCGTTCACCGCAGACCGAAATCTGCGGATGGACATTGTCGTCAGGAGAGGGGGTCTACGGGATGTTCCTAATAGGGAGTATAGGGAGAAGTCCATCCTGCTGGACGTCACCCATGCGGACCCTCAAGCGCAGATACACCTGCGAGGAGGCAGTGCAGTGCCGATCACGATGGATCAGCTGCCTCTACCTCCGAGGTGCGCAAGCGCCAACACTACGCTCGTCCGGGACATGTGTCCTTTGACGAACAGAGTCAGAAACTTGCCACTTTAGCAGTGGCAAGCTTTGGGCGTCTCGGGGTAGAGGGCAGTAAGTTCATCGGCCAGCTGGCTGCTAGAGTAGTAGGGGGAAGGGATGGTGGGTCGATGGGAAGACAAGGATTGGTGAAGGAACTCCTACTCCAAATCGTCTCGGTGACTACACAGGTCGAGATTTCGAGGAGGGTATGGCGATTTAGACTCCAGCTTGGGGGTCGTCAGGAATCGAGAAGGAGCCGGGGGGGGGAGATGAAAAGATGACAGACCCACACCGATGGCGTGGGGATGGAGCTTGGATGCGGGGTAGGATTTAAGAATAGAAGTAACGAGTATATATTAAAATGCAGGAGGGAGCAAAGACAACCCATAGAGTATCGTAGATAAAACATAGAAGAAAGTAGACGTAGAAGGTAGATAGACTTGGTGCATAGGTTTCCTTCGTATACGGAGACTTCTTCTTTCAGGAATGTTTTGGTTGATCTACGTGAAAGCTCATGCTGCGCATTGTCGGATGGCAAGCGTAATAATAGGCAGATTACCAAGCACACGAGGTACGATACACACGCGTGTCAATGGGGAAAATGATCCACACAAGATGTACACGTGTATATACACTGGTATCCTACCTGGCACATACCAGATGGTATCTGGCAGTACGTACGAGCACGTCCAACCCAACCCAACTCAACCAAAGATGCTGCGGCACGTTTGCTATACCAACCCCAATGCTGATGCAGAGAGGAAGGTAGGGCGAAACGAAGTCGATCGCGTAAAAACGCGCTGCATCCAAACTACGCGGGGCCATTTACCCATACCCCCCCCCGAGCACCAGGGCCCCTAGCGGTCGGAGTTGCACCGGCGTTCACGGGAACCCTATGCCCTGGATCGAACCACCGTCTTTGGCGCCAGCCGGTGAAGTCGTCGGCTTCACGCTCGCGGCCGAAACCACGCTCGCGGCCGAAATCGCGCTCGCGACCGAAACCGCGCTTGCGGCCAAAACCCCTCTCGCGGATGAAACTGCGCTCGCGGGAGACTCTCCACCGTGCCGTTTGCGCTGTTTGGCGAACAAACGCTCGCACTTGCGCCCCGGTACGCGGATGGCATGCGCACGCGCGATCTGTTCCGCTGTACAGAACAGCGGACTGTTCGGTTGTACAGAACAGCGGATCGGACGACGTCCGCCCTCCGCTCAGCAGTCTTCGCAGAAGCAGAACTCTGTCTCACCTTGAACCGACAGGTCAAAGACAGCTGAACGTTCGCAATTGTAGCACTCGGACAGGGTGGTGGTGTCCGTATTGGTAGGAGGCCGGTAAGCCTCCCCATCACAATGAAAGCACTCAGGTCAACCACGCCCAAAGGGTGGTCACACGCCAAGACAGGAGCTGCCTTGACGATGGGAAACCAGGGTACCGGTTTGCGATTACTCCTGCGAGACACACAGCGAGAAAAGAGAACAAGCCAGGAGACGGGCAGTCAAGCGAAAACTATCAGAACCGAACGAGAGCTTATAAAATAGGATTTCTTACGGCTACCACTAGTACAGCAGGAGGTTGTTGTTGTTGTTGTTCTCACATTAACTCACAATACAATGCAGTCCGTGGTCGCAGGACAGGCTCCAATAACTCTGGAGTGGAAGAAATACCTCAAGTAAAACAGAGGCAAAAACAAAAAACAAGCATACCCACTCCACCACTGCGGACACCAGGGAAGCAAAAAGGAGACTATTAATAGCAGACAAAAACCTAAAAAAGAAGATGAAGCGAAGCAAAAAAACAAAACAAAACAAAAACAGAAGCAGATAGCAAAACGCAAAAAAAGGCAAAACGGACCATACTAACAAAGACACAAATAGGTACAAACGGTAATGAAAGAAAAATGAAAAAAAAGGGACAAAAAAGCGATAATCACGGGCGGGGGGGGAAGAAAAGACGAAAGGCAGGCACTGGAGCATACAGACACGCAACGTTGCCCAGATGGCACCATGCTAGTTACTTGGGTCCCACAGAAGGGAGTGCATCATGACGATGATGGCCATGACCAGGCTTCAGTCTGTTGGGCAGACCGCCTCCCCCCCCTCCCCCCCGCATTCCCCCTCGTCCCCCTTTCGCCCCCCCCCCTCTTCCCTGCCATTCTGCGCACTCGCGTTGGCGTCAACGGCTGTGGTCGTTGTTGCAGCTATTCTATGCCGTTCTGCCGATGCCCCCTTCTCATATGTATGCCATTTCCGCATGAAGGCCTCTGCCCCTTCGTCGACCCGTCGGAACCATCTGCCGGCTTTCTGTGCTGCCTCGCGCCACCCTTCGAGCTTGATGCCGAACTCCTTGAGGTCCTCCTCAAGGTACCTCATCCAGTCCCACTCCTGTCCTCCGGAGTAACCCTTACCCCCGACCATCTCCCCAAACATCACCCTCTTCGGCAGACGCTCCTCTCCCATGCGTGTCACAAAGCCCGCAAACAAGAGCCTACTTCTGCGTACCGTCGTCTCAACGCTTTCAGATTTTGTCCTGAGAAGCGCGCTAGCATAGGATAGAATGTGGTCTTCGCGCTTTCGTTTTCGCCAGCCGATGCATCGGAGGAGCATCTTGTGGTGGGCCTCCCGTAGCCTACCGTAATCAGTCTCGCTCGGGCTCCAAGTAACGCAACCGTAGAGCAACGTTTCGATCACCTCGGCTCTCAGCATTCGCACCTTCAGGCGTAGGCGCACACCCGGGCGGTCATAGATTTCCATCTTATACCGTCCGAAGCATGCCCATACCCTCTGGAGTCGACGCGTTACCTCGACACCTCTGCCCGTCCAATCTGCGCTGATAGCCCCGCCCAGATACACAAACTCGGTCGTTTGTTTGTACACTTGGCCGGCGGCGGTGACGGTGAACGGCACGTTCCCCCCATCTTTCGTTTGCAGACACATTATCTCCGTCTTGGCCTCCGAGACCGTCAGGCCGAAAGCGGCACACGCAGACACGATCACCGTCATCATCCTCTCCAGGCCGTTGGGTGATCTCGATACTATGCCTGCATCGTCAGCACAGAGCATAGCCCACAGTGTCTGGGCCTCTTTATCATTCCCCTGTCCGTCGGCGTGCCCGACCCGTGCCTTCCCCCTCTTCTTTTTCTTCTTCTCCTGCTTTTGTTGGAGTTGCACCAAGCTGTCCGTGATGGCTTTATCAGCAGCGAAACGTTTCTCCGCCACACGCAGCACCGCTGTAAAAAACATGTTGAACAACAATGGCGCGAGCACACACCCTTGCCGTAGGCCCTGTTTTACGTCGAACATATCTGAGCACTCGCCGTCATCCAGCCGCACGCATGCTCGCATGCCGTCGTGGAATTGGCGGATAACGGTGAACATTCTAGGTGGCATGCCAAAGCAAGCCAAGACAGCCCACAGGAGGGTTCGGTCGACGGAGTCATAGGCTTAGGTGAGGTCGACAAAGCACATAACAGCGGAGTGTCCTTCTTCCTTGCCAATTCCTGCAAGCGTCGCACCACGAACATCATGTCGACCGTCGATCGTTCGGGCCTAAAGCCACACTGCTCCTCTGGCAGGTCGCCTTCCCCTTCGCAGTAGTCGCTGAGTCGGCGCGCGATGACTTTGAGGAGTACTTTGCCGGCATGCGCGACAAGGGAAATGCCACGATAGTTACCACACTCCGTCCTGTCTTTCTTCTTGTGCAGCACCTTAATCGTTGCATCCTTCCGTTGCTGCGGCACGACCCCTCCCCTCCACACAGCGACGATAATCTCGTAGAAGCTTCCCAATGTGTCCGAGTCTCCCTCGTCGGCCAGGACCTTCAGAAGTTCAGCTGGGAGACCATCAGGCCCAACCGCCTTGCGGTTCGCCATCGCCCTGATTGCGTCTTCCACCTCGTATCTAGACTGGACGTCGTCCAGCGGACTGCACGACGGCCAGACCCTGAGCTCATCGACGATAGTCGGGTCGAGGGTCAATGACTTGGTGTTTAGCAGCTTATGGAACCACCTTACCCATCGTTCCCGGATGAGGCCTATGTCTCGTAGTAATCTACCTTCCTCGTCCCTGATGTACTGCGAATGGAAAGTCCTCTTTCCTTCCACATTCATCCCCTTAAGGTGCTTGTAGAACCCAAACTGATCGCCTTCTTGGATACGCCTTTCGAGTTGACGGACGTATTCCTCGAAGAACTTCTGCACTCCGTCCGTCCTCGCACGTTTGAGCTGTTTAGTGGCAATCTTCACAGCTTTTCGCAGATTTTTGTCTTCCGGGTTAGCACGTAGTTGCGTCCTCGCATTTTCCTTCTCCTGTCATCGTGAGTGCACCTCTGCTTTTACCTCTTCGGGCGTACACCAGCCCAGCGGCCCTTGTTTTCGACTGGTATGAGGTGCTAGTTTAGCAGCAGTCGACAGCACGGTCTCCACTAGAGCAGTTGCCTTATCATCGACACTCCCAATTGTACCAGGCGGTGGGGGGGTAAGTTTGGTTATCTCCCTATTGAAGTCCGCTCGGAGACCGGGGTCTGCCATCAACCGTTGTAGATCAATAGCTCGTTCTCCGCTGCCTGCTTTTACCCTCCGATTCGGCGCGAACCGACCCAAGAGGCGAATATTGCAGACCACGAGGTTGTGGTCAGATTCATGCCGATCTTCTGGTGGTTTCCGTACTGTCATGTTGCGGACCAGGCGTCGATCAACTTGCCGAGTAAGGATGTAGTCTAGCCTACACTGACCCTTCCCGGAGTTTGGAGATTGGAAAGTGTGCGACACTCCGCGAGTAGGTGTGGCAAAGAACGTGTTGAGGAGCGCAAGCCTGTTGTCAGCTGCGTGGAGGAGTAGTCGCTCTCCGTTGTTGTTCATTTCATCGCGCCCGTATTTACCCATCACCTTACTGCCGGCACATCCGCTCTCTCGCTTGCCGGTGTGAGCATTTGCATCCAAGAGCACAAGTAGGTGATCCCCACTTGGGACCCCCGAGACGACTTTGTTCAGTTCGCTCCAGAAGTGATCTTTCTCGCGAACGGGTGCATCCAGTATCGGCGCATAGCCGACAACAAAAGAAACAGCATTTGATTTGCCCTCAAGTTGAATGCGAACTTTCATCAGTCTGGCACTAACGCACTCCACCTCGAGACCATCCTTGCCCACACCTGCCACAATAGACTCCCTGACAGCTAGTCCTACACCATGGGCGCCCTTCCTCTCGTATTTGCTGCCGTCTGCTCCAGAGCAAAAAATCGTGTATCCAGCTGCTGTGAACGTGCTATGCCCGTCTCGCCTAGTCTCTTGGAGACCTACGACATCGCATCCTAGTTCCTGGCATACCTTCATGATGACCTCGCTGTGGCCGATGCCATTTTTGCCGTTGAAGGCGAGTGTGCGAACATTGAACGTACCCACGACGAGTTCCCCAGCTCTGTACCTAGCCCTAGCATCTGAGCGTAACCTTCGAGCTTCTCTGCGACCTTTCCGACCTTGCCTCCTCTTCTTCCGTGCTGCGTGTTTTTTCTCCTCCACCCTCCGCTTTTCCCAGGCGGTGGGTTTCTTCCGTTCCGTGTTTTTTCGCCCGGCCCGGTTCGTGCCGAGGTTCCGACGTGCTGGGGGCAGCAATCCCCACGCGCCTCGACGCCCATCATCTCCTAGATGACGTCGAATGGGGTGCTTACTCACGTGGATCCTAGCCTTTCTTCTCCGTTCGCTACGAGTTCCACGCTTTCCGCGACGGTGATACGACACGGCTACCGCAGGCAATACTGCCGCGTGGAAAAAATCCGCGAGGAAAATTTCCGCCATATCGCTGGCCATCACCGCCGGCTCGACCATGCTCGAACGCTAGTTAGACGCGCAAGCAAGGTCAAGGCCGCGCTCCACTGAGGTATCGGAACGTGGCGAGGCATCGGTCGTACCACAGGAAGCATCGGCACGCGGGGTGGATTAGCGGGCAGATTGTGTATGCTGCTGAAGTACTGCTGTACTGTAGTACTGCTGTACTGCTGCACTGCTGGGGATGTGGGTGGTTTTTGGATAGGTGGGTTGGTGTTTCGCCACATACATACCGTTGCAGCATGGGCGGGTGGTCAGCAAAGACAACCCAAACCATAACATATCCAGTGGTGTGGGTGTACACATATATATACCGGCCCGCTGGCGTGGCAGCGGTTGTGCCACTAGTACAGCAGAAAGCATCTGAACGTCGGCGGGCTAGTGGATGGATTAGTTCAAAAGAAAATATGCTTGGGGCGTGGGTGGTGGTCTGGGTGGATAGGTGAGTTGGTTTTTCGCTACATAGCGTTGCAGCATGGGCCGGTGGCCAGCAAAGACCACCCAAAGCACGAGTAGGCATCGGAACGTCGGTAGTGTGGGTATACACGTATACCGGCCCCGTTGGCGTGGCAGCGGTCGTACTGTTCGTTTATAAAGCTTTATAAAACGAACACGTACCACTAGTATAGCAGTACGCATCGGAACGTCGATGGGTTAGTGAGCGGATTAGTTCATCAGAAAACGGCTATGATGCCCTCATCCGCTGACCGCAAAATGCGACCTTTAAGTAGAAAATATGGGTACTATGACACACCTTGCGTCAGCAGCAATCCTCTCCCGAGCCGTTCTGCGTGCCGCGGTATCCTTGCTCCGAATAGCAGTCCTGGTGGTGGAATATACAAGAGACAAAAAGAGCAAAATACACACTTGAGAGTACAGTCCTTATTCACACCGCATCGGAGACAAGACTATTAATAAGTAGAGCAGAAAAGATAACACACGAGCACACGTGAGGTGGACCCAGTCTGCCTGAACTCTCGTGTGCTCGTGTGTTATCTCTTACGCTTATAGTCTTGTCTCCGATGCGTTGTGAATACGGATTGTACTCTCGCGTGGGGTCCACCTCCTCATCATTTGGTAAATGGATGAAAGCTTCCACTCGATTTCCATTCGACTCCCATTCAACTTCCAAAACTTCTATTTTGGCTTCCAAAACTTCCATTCGACTTCCAAAACGGAAGTTTAGGAAGTCAAAATGGAACTTTTGGAAGTTGAATGGAAGCCAGATGGACGTTTTGGAAGTTGAATGAAAGTCGGATGGAAGTCGAGCGGAAGCTTCGAAGTGGAAGCGTCCATGTAAGTATAATGGAAGTCCATGAAAGACAAACTTGCATGCATCCCTGCGGTAACTTCCATCGACGTCCGTAGAAGCTTCCATCTACCCTTTTACGCAAACATTACTTTCACCTACTTCCACCTACTTCCATCCCTTCTAATGAGCTTCCAGTACTTCCAATAGACATCTTCTTTCACGGAATATTCCATCTACATTCGCAGCAACTTCCATCCGCTCTCATATACTGCAATATATATACGAGGAAAAGGAACCACCTACTCTCACCTCCTTTCGGTCACATCCATCCACTCCCTTTAAACTTCCAAAACTTCTAATATGCTTGTATTACCACGGAAACTTCCATCTACGTCCGCAGACACTCCCATTCACTCCCACATGCAAGCGTAACTTCCACCTACTTCCATGTGCTTCCCTCCACTTCCATTCAACTTCCACAAAGGTCGCTTGGCTTCTAAACCTTCTACTTGACTTCCAAAAACCTCCATTTGACTTATGATCTCAAACGAAACTCCCATCTGCGTCCGTAGAAGCTTCCGTCCACTCCTATATTCTAGTAAAAAATTCCAGGGAAGTTGTTTAATGCCCCCTGTTATGAAGCTTAGATTGGGTAGGCGATTGGTTAACCTTTTACCTTTGGCCCAACGGACCTTCACAAATGGCGACGACGGCAGAACATGGGTCGTTGGTCGTAAGTTCAATTCTCACGTTCACCACGAAATCGCTTTTTAAAAGAAACGTGAGTTTCCTCATGTCAAGAATCTGAGGAATGCTTCTGGATCCCCAGAAATTGGAACCGCGTTTGGTGGCGCGTCGACCCGTGAAATCCGGTCCGTTTCAGGGGGGGGGAGTTTTATGAGACTTAGATTGGGTAGGCGATTTGTTAACCTTTTACCTTTGGCCCAACGGGCTAAGACCTTCACACCCCCTTGGCAGTAGTACGGATGTATCGCAGATCTGAATTTTGGTCTAGTTCCTATACCATCAGGGCATGCGCGGAGTTGTACGCGGTCCTCCTTTCGCCGCTGCGAACCCCCCTTGTATGCAGTGACAGCGCTAGTTATAGGACTATAGGGCCAGGTACACTTGTAATTTTCTTTGGAGTTGTAGACGTCGCAGCCTCGTTCTGCACACGCCACCACTCCCAAAGGAGCTCAAACGTACACATACGAACTGTGTCCAATGCATCAGGGTACATACGAAGCACGTACACGCCGTCCGTACCACCGCCACCACGTTTGCGTTGATGCTTATCCTCTGAATCCTCCGCTCGTCGGCATGCAAGGCTAACTGCGTGGGTGGGCGCAATGTTCATTTTCCAACGCCCACACGCACCCCCCCGCCCGCTTATTAATGGCACTCACCAGTGTATTCACCACCGCTTACCTGAAACTTCATTTTAGGTATACGTGTTGCTGCAATAAAACAAACTAGATTCCTCTACGCCCTCGACCTCCACATATCGTAGCGCACGAAGGGAGTTAAATTCACACTAGATTGCGCTACCCCCTCGTACTTCACTGCACGACTGAGTAAATACATGAATAAGAATAAGACCCCAATTACACGTCGCCAGTATGTTGAAGGCGTGTGCGCCTACACCCCCCAGCCGATACTGTGACCCCCCTCCCCCCAATACTGTCTCCGGAAGTGACTACACCGGAAATTAAATTAACTCATGGAAGCTGTCATCCATACTATTAGGCAAGTCCGCCTCGCAAGCGGTTCTTATCAATAATAATAGTAGGATGCAGCTCACCCTTTATGCGACTCGGATGGAAGTCGAATGGAAGTCGAGAGGAAGCTTTCACGCATTTACCACATACTGAGGAATACCGGGCAGACTAGACTACTTACAGGACTACAGGTATTGAGGTTGCGCCTCATAACGACGAAAAAGAGTGCTGCAGTAGTTCCACGCAAGCACAATGACGCACGGTCTGGTGGCAGGGAGTGTGACAACAAGGAAGGGAACGTTACGGGGCTTTACGGGGCTCGATAAACATGGTTGACGGACGAGAGCAACAGCACAGCACAGGGCGAAAGAAAAGAGATACACACGAGAGTCCAATCCGCATGGCACTAGATTACAGCAGCAGTAGTACTTACTGAAGGTATTGAAGTTACACGAAATATTACTGCTGTATGGCACACGGTCTGGTTGTGGAGAGTGTAACAAGAAAGGGAGATTTACGGGGGCTCGACATCTATAATTGACGGACGAGAGGAACAGCGCAGCATTGCTGGAAACCCCTTGCAACAATTAATTGTTGACAACAGTAGGATTACGAGCAACGCTTGCACGGGGCGTTTGGTACACCGTCTCGCAGCAGCAGCCTTCTTCCGATCCTTGCTGCGTGCTGCGTGCTTCAGAAAAGAACTTTGTGTCCGTGCTTCAGTAATTATTTGTGCACGGGTTTCCATGCTTGCAAATATTTCCGATCGAGCAGCAAATACTCTGGGACCTTGCAAGACCTCAACAACTTCCGAAATGCCGTGGGTTTGCGGTGCAGCTGCTGCTGCTTGTGCTGATGCTGCTGCTGCTTCTGCTGCTGCTGCTGCTGCTGCTTGCTTGCTGCTGCTGCTGCTGCTGCTGCTGCTGCTGCTGCTGCTGCTGCTGCTGCTGCTGCTGCTGTTGTTGTCTGTTTGACAATTCCTTCGATTTGATGTAGAGCAGGAAGCGACTCTGCCGAAAAACGCCACATAATATATCGCAAACCCCATGAGGAAAACTCCATGCAGCCAGAAGCGACCCTGCACGGCCCTTTGCAAGCGGCGGGTAATCACCTCATTAACGCCGGTTGCCAATTCCCCTGAGCAAGGCATGCTTCCATAAGGTGATTTCACTTTTTTTACGATCGATGCGCTGTGGCAATAAATTCGCGAAATATTTCGCTGCTCGTACCGACTCTGGCACAAGCTATTATTGTCTACAAGCGAGAGCCCCACGGGTGGGGCTGGGTCGCGTAGCTCAAGGCGCAGGGCTCCGTTGAATCCGAAAGTTGGCCCAGACTGCCTGTATGTGTGTCCGCTATCGATTCGCGCCGTACACACGTCAACGTCGGGAGCGGTTAGGGGCCAGATTTTGTGAGGATCGGAGTTTCCTTTTGAGGGAGGACAGACAGGTTTCGCATTTCCGATACAGAACCCCTAGGTAAACCTAGGGAATTTCATTAAGTACAAACGATGGGTACATCAGTATTATTGTTATTGCCCTCGATGAAATGCATTCGAGCGCTATTCTCAGTTTGCTTGTATTTTTTTTCTGTGAAGTCGCAGTTGGAGTTGGCGCGAATGTGTGAGAGATACCGATCGGCACCGGTACAGACGGCACCCCAGCAGGCGGGGTTTGGCTCAGGCTGCACGGCTGCCTTTTTTCCTTGGAAAACCAAGAACAAAAGGCACGCGCTTCGCGCTCGTGCGCCTCATTATTAATTACGGTACACTATGCTACGGGACAGAGCGGTATGCCAGCTCTGCAGTACGATAGCACGGCGGGAGCAGGACGCCCCACCCCCCAACAGCCATCAATAGGTTGTGGTTTGCCTGGTCCATACGGCGGTAGTGTATGTATACGGGAAAGCACGTCTGCCGACATCTGTATATATATCGCAGAATGTCTCCCCTCACCTAAGAAAAGCCCACGGCTCACGGCTCCGGTTCCGAGCGACGACGGAAGCCGGAAGCCTGCTCGTCCCTACGTACGGATTCTTAACACACTCCTTTTACGAAGCATGCTGTCATAACGTCATGAAGAGTCCAGGCGGTGGTAGATCAGAGTAGGTACAGCTTGCAAGAAATAATATTGAGCAAGCATTTATTTTCTGAAATCGGGGAGACGAAATTTACGACGGTAACAAAGTGATCGACAGACGCTTAGAGACAGAACGTATCATACATGTATGTCATGTCTGTACCACACAGAGGATTGGAAAGTAAAAGCGAATAACTTTTCGTCTTGAAGTTGATACAAATTTTACCTTTTTTGTTCTGCTAGTAGTAGTGATGATACACCAGACTCTTTCACAGCCTACTATTAATATTATAATAATAATACTAGAAGAGTGGGAATGGCGAAAGTGATAGATCTACGGTGGCACACAGCAAGCAGTGGTCTGCCGCGGGGTTTCTTGACATGTATTGCGCTTGTACACACGACGGTTACAAAGCAATCAACACTCTACTACTCGTGGTCGTGCTATAATAGTAGACACATTTTACACTACGAATTGAATTTGTACTTATTTGGGTAATGATTATTAATAGTAGTAGAGAAAAAACATCCATCGAGTCTACACAATTCCATAACATGTATAACGACCAGCGTGAAATAGTTATTTCCCAAAATAAGTACATGGGAACTTTTCCGACCAAGTACGTACAGTATACTGTTGATACGATCAGAGCATGTGGGGCACTTTGTATCCCTGGACAGGTCTGCCTACTAAGTAAGTCGGTATTCGTTGGTACTCACGTTTGTTGTTTGCTTAGAAACACAAGAAGAAGAGTAGCAAAATGCCTTTCATGCACGACGGAGACTGAGACCATGCTCATGCCTCTCTGGAAACCCCCTGGTTTTCCCCCTAAGATACGCCTTCCAAGTACTACAAATACACAAATACGATCCCAATGCCTGAACTGAGGGAATTACCGGTTTTTCAACCTCTCGTACAAAGTAGTATCATACCACTAGCCCACTCTGATGAGCCGTATATTATGCAGAATTATGGGAAACTCTTGGAAACCCCGATTCCACGAACTAGAACATGAGTCGAAGATGCGGCTCCTCAAAACCCACTCCCACACCTCAGAACGGCAAGACATCGAAGCAAAGTATGTTAAAAAAAGTTGAAAGGAAGACCCAGCCTCAAGGGGCAAGAATAAATCGTCAAGGAAGACCATCGGGATGTCACCCGCGACGGGTGGGGGCGAGGAAGACGCATGCAAAAAAGCGAAAAGTGAATAATACCAAAATACATACTAGGAAAGCATAAATAAGCGAAAGAAAAATAGTGACAAAAAAAAGTTGTACTGACAAAAGAGATATTGATCCTACGCCGAAGACGCCACTACTTACTTGTTAAAATCAGAGCATGCGGGACACTTTGTATCCCTGGACAGGTCTTCCTATATATATATATTGAGTCGGTAATCGTTGGTACTCACGATGGCTGTTTGCTTAGTTGTTAGAGATATAAAAGAAGAGCAGCTTTATTCCTTTCATGCACGACGGCGACTGAGCTCACACGCTCGCGCCTCTCTGGAATACCCCTGGTTTTCCACGTAAGATACGCCTCCCAAGTACTACAAATACGATCCCAGTAGTACCTGAACCCAGGTAATTATCGGGTTTTCAAACTCATACAAAGCAGTATCATAATAATACTCGTATTAATAATATGATAGGGTAGTAAAGCTTTTCTGGGCATCTTTTTTTCATAGTGTGGCACACCGTACAGCACAGCTCTGCCGCAGCATGCAGCAGGAGCAGCCTCAGCTCTGCAGCTACAACGCACAGAAAGCACCGACATACGATTCAAACCCCAAAAGTACAACCCTCTTCTCGGCGTAGTATGAACTCGCAGCTATCACCCTTAAACAGCAGCAATGTCGGCAGCGTTCAGGGGCACCCCGATCCAGCACGCGTGACTCAACCGACAGCCTCTCGTAGTATTTGAATCTGATGGAAATGATCGACCACAGTATTCCCCCGAATATATCGAGCACACTCAGCACAACTAACACCACCATACACCGCACAGCACAACCCGGCACACAGACCGTGATTTCAATGGGCCCAACCCAACTAACTACTACTGATAATTATCAACTGGCGGGTATAATAAGCGCTCACACGATGGCGATCCGCCCGGTGAATTCTGCGGCCCCAGACCGCCAAATATTAGAGATCCCCAACAAACGGTCCGAGAGCTGACGACGCTCTTGTGTATGTGTTTTCAACTGCCGGGTTATATTGCGAGTACCGAAACATACGACGAGGATCGCAAAATACTAAAGGCGAAGTAGAAAGTAATCCAATCCTGTTGTAAAAGACCTATAGTATGCCAATGGAAACGCGGAGTACAAAAAAAATATTTCAAGAATATTTACACCAGGGACAGATCAGATCCCATTTTCGGGATCTAGATCTTTGTGGGGCAGATAGATCCCTAATCTACAGGGATATGCGGGATCTAGATCATGTTCGCCGTATAGGATCTGTGCGATCTAGATCCTACGTACACGTTTGCCTGGGTGGGATCTGTATTATATATTTTTGGGGGGTAAATGTATGTATGTGGTATATATATGGTATTTTGGCGGTATGTGGTACGGGAAAAACAGAATATATATATATGTGGTATGGTAAGTTAGCGGTATCATACGATGGTACCGTGTCGTGGATATATTATATGGCTAAATTTGCGTGGTGGCATGGTATGTTTCAGTATATAAGGTCCGTAGTAAGGATCGAATAACTCGTACGAATAATTTACCTAAAACCGGAACCATTCCATCACCCGAACAACACGGGCGTTGTACGATGAAGATAGCAGCAGCCGATAGGACGGTCCCTGCTGTGGCTCAGATAGATCGGTCCGATGTTCGCTCCCGACAGAGTGCGGGCGTGTTGTGGAGTGCGCGGGGGTGGGGACGTGTTGCTGTGTGGGGAGTGGGGAGAGTGGGGAGCCGGGGGCGACGAAAACAACCGTGGCTTGGAGCTTGCAGGGTCAAGGAACAACTTCAACCGGAGGGATCCCCTCGCAAGATTTGCAACGCCCGTGTTCGCGTGATGGAATGGTTCCGTCTATAACGACCTTTGATATCGACCATTGGAAAGTGTTCGAAAATATAAGGCATGCTGACAGACAGACAGACAGACAGACAGACAGATTTGCAATTAATTACCAAAACAGAGACTCAGTTCTACAAACTGAGAATAATTAAAAGTGGAAATCGATTATCTATCCAAAGTGTGAAATAGCGGAAGTAACGTGCGAAAAAAGCATGTTGCCTTCTTGCTTTTACAATGAACATCATGAGGGGTCGGGCGGGAAATACGGTGAATGGCATACCACCACATCAATCATCCACTGCTGTCCGTTTGTTGTTTTCTTCGATTTCCTCTTTGTTTCTTCCAGCTCTTTTGTCAGGAGACAAATAACCGAACTCGTGCCACGAACAAAAAATTATATACTCCACGAGTATTATTACCTGTTACCTCCTTCTCTTTCTGTCTTTCTGTTTTTGGCCACGGTGCTTGATTTTTTTTTAGTAATAATGATGAGGCGTAATGTGTCGCACCCTTCTTTTTAGCTCTACCAGGCCTCCTACCTATCTCGCCCATCTCGCATCAAAGCTATTATTTGCGCCCGAAGAAAAACGCACCACACACATGACAAACAAAAAAAGAAAAGCGGTACGTAGCAGAGAGGGTTTCGAGCGCAGCGCAAAGAACCGCCCGCCGAGATATAACCAAAAAACCCCCCTTCATTTACTACACCTAAGCATTTAATAATAAAGTTAATGCCAGACCAAAAACAACAACGCAAAAACAGAGGACAGCGACGACGTGCACCAACAAAGCAAGCTAACGCATCAAGGATCATCATCATCAATCATCATCATCTCATCATCAATCAATCAATCAATCAATCAACCAACCAATCAAATCATCATCCTCTGACAACCAGCAAAAAAAAAAAAAAAAAGTAAAAAGATCGGCCACGATTTACGCTGCGCGACCATCTCCTCACCCCCAACAAAAAAAAACACAACCTACCATCTGCCCCCCCCCCCCCCCCCCTCCCCCCCGAGCCTAATGCGGCAAGTCTCGGGCCTTCCTCCGACTGCCCTTGCGATGCCTACCTTATCCCCCACCCGCCTGCATGCGCGCGCACTTGAGTAATCTTCCGGGGCCTACCCTCAAGTCCAGAAAAGGATGGAATCCATAAAAAGACATGGCGCAAAACCGACCACAACTGAAAATTGTTTTTTTGGTTATATTTGTCGTGTACCTGGTACCCTGCTACGTATGTACCCATGCTACTACCCTTCCGGCGTTTGCGCCCTTCCGGGAGGAGACAAAGGGGAGCTGTAACCGCTAGCGAGCTACCGAGATAAAAAAGGTAGGCACGCAACAGCGTCGAAACAAAAGCAAAAAAAAAAAATGAAATAAGGGAGGGAGGGAGGAAGGGATGGAGGAGGAGGGGGCGCCGACCTTATCGAGGCACGCTGCACGACTCCTTTTTCAGGCGAGAGCTTTGCAATAACACAAAGACGATGCTGAGGCGGGGTCGGTGGACGGTGGAACAGGAGAAGCCCTACAACAAAAAAAAACATGAAAAAAACACCACAAGGGTGTGGTTCTCATCAAGAATGCAACGAACCTTGGCAACGCCACCATAATGCCTAAAGCTGCCCAGCCCTGCCCTGCCCCGCGCCCTGATATCGAGTACACTCCCACCCCAGGTCCTTCCGCGACCGCCCTCTCCCACTTCCCCCCTTACCCGCCCCCCTCTCTCCTCCACCGGAGCCTCCTTTTAATTATTCTCCTACAACCCCCCCCCCCCCCCCGATCCCTTCGGCGAGAAAAACGAGCGCCCATGCGTGCGCGCGGCGATCGACTCTCGGCCAAGAAGAGAGTAAATCGCTCTCGAAAAAGAAGACTACCACTCTCACTCGCTCGCTCGCACGCATGCGTCGTACACCCACCCTCCCCCGCGTCCTCCTCCTAAACGCACCAGCGGCGACGGAGTGTCAGAGGGCCGACGCGCTAACTAGCACAGATGACCCTCATCAACAGCACAACCTTCCCATATTTCTCCCGCCCTGCACGCACGTAACACAAGTGTCCATGGGTCAGTCGTCTGAAACAATTGCCCCCCAAGTGTCCACCCAACCCCCCCCCCCCCCCACGCGGCAATCCGCCCGCCGCCCCCCCTAACGCCCATCATCTCCCCATCCCCTACCACCCCACCATTCCAACCAGCACACACCTCATTCATGAACCGGCGAGGCTTTTGTACCAGGCATTCGTCACGCTGCTCTGCTATCCTAGGCGTTCGGAACAGTAAAACATTGCGGGCGGCGAGGTGTGACCGACTGACTGTGTAAAAAACGCGGCTGCAGCAGCAGCAGCGCGAGCCGCAGCAGCAGCGGCCGCAGCAGCCACAGCAGCAGCCGCAGTACCAAGCTGCAGTAGTAGCAGCAGCCGCAGCAGCGGCCGCAGCAGTCGCAGCAGCAGCCACCGCCAGCGGCTCCAGCAGCATCAGAGCAACAGTAGAGCAGCAGCAGCAGCAGCAGCAACATCAGCTACCATGACACACAACACACACACAATAAACAGGGTTCGTCCATCCTTTGCTCTCCCGACACGCTGCTCCCCGCCCCCCTCCCCCCCTCGCGTGGGCACCGGAGCACTTCCGCCGAAGGGCTTCGCCCCAAGAGCAGACGCCAAGCTCATGCCAAAGCTGACGCTACGCTGACACCAAGCCAAGCTCACGTAAAGCTCACGTAAAGCGCAAGCAAAGCGCGCAAAAACGCGCGAGCGAGGGAGCGCACGCCCCGTCGAGCCAACAACAAAGTATGAAAAAAAAAAAAATGAAGAACCAGAAGAAGAGAACGAAACACTACCAGAACGGGCAAAAGCAACAGCAGGCGCTTTGATTCTACCGCGTTTTGCGCCTGTCTCACAGAGCGAGTGCCGACCGATACACCGACCGAGAAGACCAGCTGCTGAGGCTCAAGAGCCGAGAGACACAAAAATGAAGAAGCGAAAGAGAGAAGAGAAGAGAGAGAGAGAGAGACAGGAATCACACCACGAAAGACAAGAAAGAACGAAAGAAATGAAACATAAAACAGGGAGGGAGAACCCCAGAGACGCATCTAGAGCGGGATAGATGACTCTAGAGATATACCTCGAGAGGGATAGCTAGAGCGAGATGACTCCAAAGAGCTCTTTCAAAGAGAGATAACTCGAAGATAACTCGAGATCGAAAACTCAAAGATTGAGAACTCTGGACGACACTTTTGAGAGATATCCCGACAGACCAGAGAAACACCTCCTGGTGAATAGAACTCAAGAGACGCATCACTTGAGAGATATGCCAAGGATGAAATGTTGAGAAGAGGGGAAGAGAGAGGGAAAAACACCCGTCATCCTCCCCTCGATAAAAAAAAAAGAACGGCTCCCTCAACGCCGCATAAAAACAAGCAGCACGGGCGAGCGACGCGAGCGAGCGGGCGCGCGCGCAGCATCGCTTCACCCCCAGCTTCGCCACCATCAGCGTCGTAACCGGCCTTTCGCCGTGGTGTGGCCAGCCGACGGAAGCCCCGCTCGCTGACTCGCAGCAGGCCCCGCAGAAGTTCAGCACCCCCCCCCCCCAGCCACACCTCCTTTCGACCCCCCGTCCCGTCCCATCATCCATCTGCCCCCACCTCCTCTCGCCCCAGAGGCAGAGAGCGGGGGGGCTCCCTCGGCCTCAGGGCTTCTCCCTAGTCAAGACACAACTTCCCCCGTCCCCCCCCGCCCTCTGCCGCCTTCCTCCATCCTTTTGGGGAGAAGCTAGCGCCACTTGCCGCCCCCCCCCCTGCCTCGCCTCGCCTCCCCTCCCCTCCGCCCCTCTCCCTCTCCTCCTCCCCACTCCACTCCCCTCCCCTCCTCTTCTCCGCTCCGCTCTCCTCCTCCTCCTCCTTCCGCGCGCCACCAACCCACCAAGCCGACCGACCTCACCCTCAACAAAAAAAAAAGTTTTTTTGCGTCGTCTGACCCAAACGACAGCTACTGTGCGCTGAACGAACGCCGCGCACACGCTATCCACCCCACCACCCCACCCCACCCCACCCTACCCCACCCCCACCCCCACGACCACGACGACCACCACCACCACCACCTCACGCCCAGATCTTGAGAAGGGTGTCCCAAGATCCCGTGCACAGGGCTTCACCCTTCGGGTTCACCCCCAAGCACGACACCCGGTTCTGCGAATTTCGCGCGGGGAAGGTGTACAGCGAGTGACGGTGGGGGGTTAGGGGAGGGTGGGGATGGAGGTGTGGTTGCAGGTGGAGGTGGGAGGGGGGGGCGGGGGGGGGGGGGGGGGGAGGGGGATCGGGTGGGGTAGCTGAACTGAACAAACCTGGACTTCCTACTACTACTACTACTACTACTACTACTACTATTACTATTAATACTATTACGGGGGACCATAGTTAATAGGACAAAATGTTGTTAGTAACAATGGTTAAATATATAGGTTTTAATGTATACCATAGGTCCTATTAACTATGGTCCCCCGTAATACCACCGCCACCATCATCACCACCACTACCACTACACCACCACTACAACTCTTACGAGGGACCATAGTAATCAGGACTCATCATCCACACAAAAACCTATATATTCCAGTATTTTTACTAAGCTGATTTGGTCCTGATAACTTTGTTCCCCCGTACTGCTACTACTATTAATACTACTACTTACTACTACTACTACTACTACTATTACTACTACTACTACTACTACTACTACTACTACTACTACTACCACTGCTACTACTGCTTCGTTGGTCTGACCTCGTGTCCGGCGAGCTGGTATGCCGGGATGCCCGTGCTGTTCGTCACGTCCCACACATAGCAGTTGTAGTCGTCGTATCCCGCGAACAAAAGTCTACCACTCCGCGAGAACGCCACCGAGGTGATGCCGCAGAGGATCTGCAAGCATGAGGAGGCAGCACGTTAACATTACCAGCACCGTCGTCAATATCGTTTTCGGTATCACATTACCACTGTCAATATTATATCAAGATGGTGCTCTCATTGTCACATTAGGACAATCGAACCATCAATAACACGAGCAAATGTCAACTTGAATGTCTGATCAACATCGAGGTATCAAGGTCGTCAATGTCCATGACCCATACCGCTTTCACCGCCAATATCAACCAACATAAACACCAAAATCTTCAAAAAAGGGTTGTCACCAATCCCTTGTGTAACCGCCACAAAACAAATGAAACGGGAGGGCGCAAGGCAAGGCAAAGCATAGCAAGGGACGCTCTCTCTCTCGACCCTCTCTCTCTCCCCCCCCCCCTCCCTTCCGAGTAGAAAACCCGACATGCTCCGTCCCGGAATCGTAGGGATGCGAGGGTCTATGGTCATACGACTAAGGCCATGCATGAGATCGAGTACATCTCTCCTATCGAGTACACCCCCCCCCTCCCTTCCCTTGCCCCCTCCCCTCCCACCCTCCCCTCACACTCCCTCACACTTCGCCTCAAAATGGGATGCGTGTTCAATGGCCAACTTACTAAGGCAAGCAACAAATGAGGTACCCCCCGTCCTAACCTTATCATTCCCGAAGTAGTTAGCCTCGCCGTAGCACCGCATGTCGAACAACCTGCAGCTAGAGTCGTCCGACCCGGTTCCGAAAGCCTGGGCAGAGCAACCAAAGTGGGGGACAGACGGAGGGAGGGAAGGGCATGGGTCATGTGAGGCGGGGCATCCATATTCCGGCAAAATATCAAGACCGTTCGGGGGGGGGGGGGGGGGGGGGGGGGGGGGTACTCGATACCATGCATGGCCGTAATCGTATGAACACAGACCATGATCGGGCGGGGGGGGGGGGGTACTCGATGCATGACCGTAGTCGTATGACCATAGACCATGATTGGGGCGGGGGTCATGTTCCAGCAAAATATCAAGACTGCTTCGACACTGTGAGGCGATAAAAGCATCAAGTTCCGGGTGTGGGGTGTGGGGAGAGGGGGGATTGGGGTGAGGGTTGGGGGAGGTGTAGGGGGGTGTGGGGTGCGCGGGAGGTCTTATCCCGGGAAACTATCGCGATAGATCTTAGCCCCGCCATAACGGCACCCTGTGTTTTAGGGGACAAACGTACTTGGCATTAGAGTAGGGTGCTTATGCAGCAGAAAAAAAAGCGATGGTGTAGGATGGTGGTTTGTCTCCAAATTTCTGAATATCTCCTATATCTATACTCTCTCTCTTCTGCTCACATTCAGAACGGGATCATCCCGCATCCCGTACAAAAAGTGCGCCAAAAAAAACCCGCGGGGGGAAAAATTGATGCAAAGACAAAAAAAAAAAAAACAAGAAATCGCGCCGCACCTTTCCGTCTGGGAAGAACATGACGGAGTTGATGTCGGACTCATGCCCTTGGAAAGTCTGCACGCACTTCCCCTCCCGGATATCCCACACCTGGGTGGCGTCGGGGGTCGGTGGGGGGGGGGTGGGGGTATTCATTCGTTGCGTGCCTTAGTAATTTGACCAATGACCATGCACCCCTTTCGAGACGAAAGCACCGTTGATGCATCTAACAGAGACACCTCCAACAGTTGGGCGCTCGCTCACTATGTTCCTTTTTTTTTCCTTGTTTTTTTTTTACAAGTATCAGTTTCACTTTCCAGCTTTTAGCTCGTAGGATGTTTCCGTAAAATTACTTCGAAACTTCCTGAGCAGTTTCTCCTCTCTCCCTATTTTTCCGTATTTCTGCCGTTCCGCGTTAGTCTTCGTATTTCATCGTGAAATAATAGAGACAGCTATCTTTTTATCCACCTATACCACAAGAAAGCTACGTTTCCAAGAAGTACAATCACGCAGCTTGAAGGGCTGTCAGGTGGGAGAATATACCGCCGACGGAGCCTTCTGAGAGGAGAAACCCCTATAATAATCATGCATGTGGCGTCCCTGCTCTTTTCCTCAATCACGGTGGCGGGATTCTTGCCATTTGCAAGTCGCCAGTTTGCACCTAATACCATCATCATGGACCTCTGTCAACTTCACATTTTTTTTTGCTATACTCGTAGATATAATATTCCTCTTCCTGAGCGAGCGTAGCGGGCGGCACTGTGCCGCCCGCGGAGCGAAGCGCCTTGTGCAAACTCGCGGCATTACTGGTGTGTACCAGCCATCGGGTACTGATTGACGCCGACAGCAACAACGACAACCTAAACATCTCCGACAGAAAACGCGAATCTGCTATCAGCTGCAGAATCATGTGTCGGACTATCGAATGCCAACAACCACAAATGACTAAAACAACAACGGCTACACCAGTGTAGTACAATGCGTCGAATAGGAAGCCGGAAAACAGCAGCAAAGCCCATCCAAACTCTGACAAGAGCGTCTGTCACCTTGGCAAGCGAGTCGCACGATCCCGAAACGAAAACGTTCTTGTCCACCGACGGCAGTATGGAAACGGACATCACATCTCCGCCGTGGTCTGTGAAGTGTGCCTGCACCGCACCGCATTGCACCGCATCGATTGTACCGCACCCCATCACACCGCATCGTGTTGCACCGCATCGTGTTGCACCGCATCACGTTGCCCCGCATCGCACCGCACCGCATCGCAGAGCACCGCATCGCCGGAGACGGGGAAGGAGTGGGGAGAGAGGAGAGCACGGGAGCGTGTGAGCAATCAATCAACAAGCCAACCAGCCATGGGGAAAGGACGACAACGATGGGTAAACATGCATCAACATTTTCGTTTTACCCTACCTGGCATGTATGAAAGACCCAGAATAAAATTCCCTTGGCCCTGGACGCACAATCTCTGGGGACAAACTACTCGGAGTCAGTGCGAGGTTATTCTTGCACTATAACAGGGGAGCACATATAAACCAATCAGAGCCCCGATGGAAATAATCCATGTACTATCCCCCTATGTTTTTTCTCCTGTTTGACAACGTCATCTGCGACCATATTGGGTTCGCCACCATTTCCCCTGTAGTAGTTTTGGGGAAAAACTGCTTAGACTTAGTGAGGCACATAGTTTGCAGAACTAAAAGGGGTTAAGATCAACACGACGCCCGTGCATTGCCCACAGGGAACGCCTTTTACCAACCGACCGATCGACCGACCGAACTACCTTTCGACCTGTCGAACGAACAGCCAATCAAATTTGTTCGATCGACCTGACTACCGACCTACTGTATGTACCAGGTACCAATCAAATAGGCCAACCAACCACGTACTACTGTGGTCCGATCGGCTGAACTACGAGTACCGACGGATGACAACCAACCTGTGTGCCACTCGGATGGATCAATCGATACGGTCGGCAAATCCTTCGATCGATCGACCTAAGAACTACCGACCGACCAATGAATTCAACCAATCAACCACCCAACCATTTTCAGACAAACCTTGATCGATCGACTTATCTACCGACCGGCCAATTGACCAACCAACCATTTTGATCGCTCAAACCAACTAGCGACCGGCCAATGGACCAATCAACCATTTTTCATCAATCGACCCAACTACCGACCGACCGATTGGCAGACCGATCGACCAATGAAGACACCAACCGGGCGGACCCATCGATTGATCGACGTGTCTTCGCCGGGCGACAGGAACGGCTAGGGTCTAAAATTGAGAAACGGCATGCAGCACCCCCACCCCGCCCACCACCTTTTTTCCTTTCAAGGCCGCCAGCCGCGGGAAAGGCTAGTGCGTGAAATTAATGAAAAACATACATGCAGGTCCCCGCCCGCCACCTTTTTCCTTTCAAGACCCACGCCTCCTTTTTCCCGCTTGCGCCCTCCCCCACCCTCCCCCGCCGCTCCACTTTTCCTTTCTCCCACGCCCATCCCTTGCCCCCCCACCAGCAGCGCACAACACTTCACAACACGAAACAATCCAGCATTCAACGCACCGTCGTCACCCCCATCTCCACATCCCATATGATGCACGTGCTGTCTCCGGACGAGGTCAGGATGGACTCCTGTGCTCATCATGGCAGCAGCAACAACAGCGCAGCAAAAGCAACATCAACAGCAACAACAGCAGCAGCAGCAACAGCAGCAGCAACAGCAGCAGCAACAGCAGCAGCAACAGCAGCAGCAACAGCATCAACAGCAGCAACAGCAGCAGCAGCAGCAACAGCAGCAGCAGCAACAGCAGCAGCAGCAACAGCAGCAGCAACAGCAGCACCAAAAGAAACACCAGCAGCAGCAGCAAAAGCAAAAGCAACAACAGCAGCAGCAACAGCAGAAGCAAGGAATAGCGTACCGTTACCACCAAGCGGTCGGACAGCCGGGCGATGTCGTTCAATTTGGGGCATGAAGGTAGGGAGGGAGGAGCGACAAGAAGACGGCATTGCGTCGGGTTAATGTTGCGCATTCATACTAAAACGAAGGGTGGGTTCGTACACCAAAGGCAAGGCAGCAGAGAGGAAACTTTCGCGGGAAGCAAAACTCTCGTGGAAAAAAAAGCCTCACCTGGTTTACGAAGCGGCAGCAGGATAAGTACCCATCGTGGGCGGCCAATTCTCGTGTGGCCCGCATCACCGTCGACTGTCCCAGCTCGTAGATCGAGCACAAATTGTCCAGCCCTCCGCACGCCACGAACCGCCCCTGCGGTAGGCGTTTGGCCAAAGAGGGGGGGGGGGGGGGGGTGTTTCAAGACTTCATGTTCCATATTTTTGCCGTGAGAGCAAGAATAGTACAAGACGAGACGATAGGAAAAAAAAAAGGATGGATTAAGACACTGATAACATGTTTGAGGCAAGGCAAGGCAAAGGCAGGTCAAAGGAATGGCAAAGCATCACACGGCAAGGCAAGCCGAAGACAAAAAACACGGATACAAAACCCGGGTCGCATCCAGGGCAGTTACTGGCCTATATCCTTGACAAGGAAATACATTTAGAATACGCGCGAACAGCTTATCATACAATTTGGAAATTCAGTAAAAAATGGGATATAGACGAGACGTATTATGCAGCTTGCAAAGTTGAGTATCAATTATATAATCAGTCGAATTCATAGCTGACGTATTTCATAATTTATAAAAACAACCATACATTAACCAGACCAGTTTGCGAGCGAGCGGCCGGGCCCATCCATGGCTATTGCTCACTAGCGGTCTAGGCTCTCCTTACGACGCAAATTTTTAAGCAACGTTGCCTCAAATATAGGGCATGCCTTAATCAGGCAATGCCTTGCTTTTGGGTTGTACATATCCAGTGCACGTCACGGGTCATGACTCGACCCGCAGGTCCGAATTCAGATTTTTTCGAAATCTCAAGGGTCGGATCGGGTCGGGTCGGCTCAGGAGGATTTCAAACTCTCACCGATCGTCGGGCCGGGTCAACCCCGACCCGACCTGATCCGACCAGGCCCGACCTGACCTGACCTGACCCGCGACGTTCGACCTCACCAGTAAACAGCCCTGCGAACATCCACACATACACCAACGCAAGTTTTCCTAGCGAGAGCAACGTGAGAGCCACCCTTCCTAAACCGTTTCGGGGACAACCTGCTTAGAACTTGAGTGGTTCGTTTCCCAAAGCGGGCCTGCAGTTTTTTTGCCCTGTATTAATTACGGGGAACCATACGCATAGTAAATAGGACCTACGGTACACACAAAAATCTATATACTTACCTATTTTTACTATCAATACTTGGTCCTATCATGGTCCCCCGTAATAGAAGGGTTAAATTAATACCAATCTGCGCGGATGGGCGGATATATAAGGACCGCTCGGTCTTGGTACTAGTGGTGTCATGCACCACGTGCTTATTGCCATCGAAGCGTCGTACCTGCGTGGGCTCAAAGGCGCACGTCATGACCCACGAAGAACGAAGCGGAATCGCCTGGACCTTGTTTGTTGTATAGCCATTCCAGATGATAAGTTTGCCGTCCTGCTCACGTTAAAAGGATGGCGAAAGATAAAGGCAAGGGGCCCCCCGGACAAGACACGCGCGACAGAGCAGAGCAGCGCAGCGCAGCGCAGAGCAGCAGAATGGGAAGGCAGACAGAGCAGAGCAAGGTAATGTCGGGCAACGTAGAACAAGAACCGAACAAAGCACGGCGAAGAGAGAGGCGCGGGGCAGGGGGGGGGGGGGGGGGGGTTGGTTGGTCACGGCACTAGATATTTACGTCGCGCTTGCTGGTAGTAAAACGAAAACTTTTCTGTTTTACTCTGCAGCAGCGATACATACCGCGAGACTGATCCTGCTCCAGTTCCAAGCCCTTCTCCCCTAAACAAACGGTGCGCTTGTGTTTCGACGAATACAGAAATATTCCGACGGGTTTTGATAGATTCCGACAATTTTGGACAGATTGTGACAGCTTATGACAGATACCGACGATTTTTGACAGATTCCGACTGATTTTTGACAGATTCCGACGGGTTTCGACAGACGGATTCCGACGGGTTTCGGCAGAAGGATTCCGACAGATTTCGACGAGTTTCGACGGATTCCACAACTACTCTCCCACAAGATGAGACGGATCAACAAACACTAGGGTGTAAGATACCATCACAGACCGGACACTGTACTATTATTAAATTTTACCGGTTTTAGCATTTGTTCCGTTATTTCAAAGTGGGAAGGGGAAGGGCAAAACCTAAAAACCCCGATCCCGAAACCCACACAAAAAAAAATGCGTAAAAGTGTCTACTAATCTGCGAAATTGTCCGGCAGGCTATTATTGGGTCTACAACAACAGAAAACGCCAACGAGTACCAAACACTCAAGTGCGCCACGAAAAACGACGACCACGTGCCTATTAACTGATGCTGGTAGAAACAAGTACCTTGTGCCCGGTACAGTACACAGCGGGATCATCCATGTGTCATTTACGAGGCAACATACAGTAGCAATCACAACCGAACACGATGCGTACACAAAGGGGGATGCATGATTTTTGGGTCCATCGCGTTTTCTGAATGCATGATTTTCGGGCCCATCGCGTTTTCTGAATACGACGGCCTCCCAATCGTCCGAACCGAACGTGGTGTGTAAAATATACGCGAACGCATTTTTTTTTGGGTTCATCGCGGGTCCTGAATTTTCCAAGCCCCTCTCCAACGTAGTATTGATACGTTCATCGAGAAGCGAGATGGAGGAACGTGAACGCTTCCAGCTCTCTGGCAACGCCGGCTGGTTTTGTTCTCGAGGTCGGACAACAGTAACATTACAACAAAATAAGAAACATACCATCAGCCGCGGACCGACCGACCGACCGACCGACCGATCGATCGACCGACGGAAGAGTCAACTAACCGACCGACGGACAAGTCAACTAACCGACCGACGGAAAAGTCAACTAACCGACCGTGTTCTAGGTGAACTCTTAACCGCTCAAGAACTGGACCACTCTGGGCGGTATTAATAGTATAATCTCCATTTGGACTCTGATGGGAGCACTATTACGGGGGACCATAGTTAACAGGACCTATGGTAAACATAAAAACCTATATGTTTCACCATTTTTACTAACAATATTTGGTCCTGTTAACTATGGCCCCCCGTAATAAACGGTAATTAGAACCCCGATCGGAGTGGTACGTGGTGCGTGTTCATGGGTAGAAAACCTGCCCACACTCAGCTTTGGGCCATGTTTACAGTAGCGAAATAACTACGAGCGCTAACCAAACATCAAGAGGGAGGAGAGAGAGAGAGAGAGCAACCACACGCGGATGCATCCCCGCACCATACCAAATCCATCGCGGGACGCATGATACGTGGCGGGACAACAAACAAGCCAGCCCACTTGTGACGTTTGCAGTTTCGCGCGTGGTTTCCGAAAATCTCAACCCCTTCGGGACGTTTAGACTTCAGAGGGATAAACGTGTCGACACAAACTGGTGTTGGATGTGTAAATAGTCGGATTCAACGAAGATACCCAATAACAACAAAAAAATTATCGATGTGTATGATACGATTTCGATGTTTGATATATTCGTACACATCATACATCGAAAGATTTCCTTCGGTGTCAGCAAGAAAAAAAGCACCGGGACGCCAGGAGGGAAAAACACGTTCGATGCATACGATATTTGATAAATAAAAATCGATTTTTTTCGATGCCTGGGGATGTATAGGGCAAAACATGGTCGATATAGATGGCATGTCGAAACTTCAATCTATCAAAAATTTCGAACACCATATACACCCACTCCTTGAATTCCTCAGCTTCAGATTTGTCTTCCTCATATACGGACTGGACTGTACTTCCTGCAATGATACCATCTAAAACCCGTAGTAAGCGCGATTGAAGTATCACACACAAGCTTCCAAAGATGAGTTTCGACCAAATCCTCGATCTCAAAGCTGTTGTTTTTTTTTAATTTCATCCATTTTTACAACAAAACCTCGGGTCGAAAACAAACAAAGAAGGTGACTACGAAACCATCCGCCATATACGAGGCCGAAGTGCAACACAAGGAACACTGGTAACACCAAACCAAACCAAACGCAATCACGCATGCATGACGACGCTAAAATTGCTGCACACTCTCCCTTGCACGGTCGGTTAGGGTGGATAGGTCACCGCTCTCCCTCTGGTCGGTATACGTGGGGGGTCCCAAAGACATTGCAACCCCCCGCTTGCGACCGAGAAGAAAAAAAATGCAAGCGTTTCGTTCGTCAAAACCGTCCACGAGTGCATTTTAAGTGGGAGCGCGCCGCAGTACTGGAACGATCAATGCTGCCGGCGCCCGTGTCGTACGAACAAACGACGAGTCCTTGGTCTGTATACTGTATGTAGTTCGGAGACGTTTTTTATTATTCATTTTCTAACATTTCGCAATCACACGCCGTGGCCGACGATGCCGCCCGTGATCGTCACTTTCGCTATCGTCAATGTTCTCCTCTGAAGCCCCTAGGGGGTTGTTACAACACTACTCAAGTACTTGTTGGAACACACGCGTATTCATAAAAGTAAAAAACTACAGCTAGCCGTGAGATCGAGGAAACCGACGAGACTCATCTACGCAAGCTGTCCGTGGTAAATACTACTTCTTCGATCACGCGTACCACGGGTTTTCTATGGCATCATGCCGGGTATACAGTCCGTATACGAGTAAGACAAAAAAAAATCTGAAGCTGCGGAGTAAGAGGAGTGGGTGTCTCTATATTTGGGAAATAAACGAAGAGAAAAAAGAAAATTCGGAGGTTGCCACGACTGACAAATCCCCCCCCCCTTCCCCCGCCTTTTGTCAAGGGTTGTGTATTTCACCTGCTATTGCTGTTTTTAAAGAACATATCTGGATACTAAACTCATCACTATTACGGGGGACCATAGTTAATAGGACCAAATATTGTTAGTAAAACTGGTTAAATATATAGCTTTTTATGTATACCATAGGTCCTATTAACTATGGCCCCCCGTAATACTACCGAGCAGCAATAAACAGCAGTGATGGGACGCGTCTACATTTTAGAGAGGACAGTTAAATGGGGCCTGCGAGGGGCAAATTTTACAACATCGCGCGTAATACAACGACCAAAAACGCAAAGCAAACTGAGCGGTGAATGAAAGAGCTCTCACCAGCCGATAGGATAGGCAGCACGCATAAGACTATTCGTAGCATCATGCTGCCTGCGAGCGTGGTGCGCAACATATTTCCGCGTGCTTTCGGTACCCCGAGATAGTTGATTAGGCGTTGTACCTCCTATTTTTTTTACCGCACCTCACATTTTCGTGGGGGGGGGGGGGTTGGTAACTAGACTTGCTTTTTGCCTAAGCGGAAGAAAAAAGGTGAATCCTTTTAGTACTGCACCGTCCTGAAACATGCGTCTCATTCCAAGTAATGCGTCCCCAATTGTTCCCTATTAATAGAGGGGTGAAGCTGTCATGGTTGCACGTTTTCGACGAGTTTGCCGTGAGGCACGCGACAACATACCCAAAGCTTCAAGTCCCCTGGGACGAATTTCGGGAGCCGATTTTCTTCGATAAAGCATAGCGTGCGCACACAAACGAAAACGAAAATGAAACGGCTTTGGGCAAAAGCGAGACCTTTCCACAGACGTCTCATGTGTACGTAGGCGTTTACACTCTACCCGTTTTCGAAATAAAATCAGCTGTAGTCTCAGTGGCAGTCGCCCGAGGGAGTGTAATACCTTTTGCGAGTTACCTGGCACCTGGTCAAATTAACGTCATATTCCCGTCTCGAGGATAAAGTAAGGGTTCATTACCGGTGTTCTTACAAACAATATCCATTCATTGCCTCCTCTTTTTGACCTACAGCAGCAGAGCACGGTTGCAGGGTAATGCGGGGGGGGGGGGGGGGGGGGGGGGGGGGGCAAAATCGAGAAACGCAACTTCCACTCTCACGGGAGTATTTACAGTAGGGCACGTATAGAACCACTTAGATCTCACTCTCTCAGCGTGCTCGGTTGGTACATCCCTGGCCTCTCAGAGCTCCCACTTCGAAACCGCCTCCCTTCATTACTTGCCGGACCTTTACTGCTGGTCTTTGTTTTCTCCCCTCTTCTCTTGGCACTCTTGGTGCTTTCTTCCTTTTTTCTTCTTTCGTTTCGTGTGCGCGCGTGTACTCCGAGTACGGCACCGCGGGTGAGCCCGGCGCCGTCGTGGGTGTCAAGCAGGTGCTGGCGGGAAGAGGGGGGGGTTGCAAGGAGCGCGATCGCCGCTTTCGTGCCTAGGTGTCGCGTGTGCCTCGAGACACGAGGGATGCATGAATGGGCTCTGTCTGGCCTCCATTTGTGATTTTTGATAGGGCACGTACGGGTTATAAGGGTCGTTAGGCATTGCAAGAAAATATTCAAGCGGTGCTTATTTTTGCGACCGGGCTGAAAATCACAGAGGGAGGTACCCAGTCTGAATAACAACATTGTCCAGCTGGCGAACGAGGGTCACGGTGAGCACCGGGCTTCACGTGACGCGGGCGACGGGGCTCACTGTGGCAGAGAGGGAGGAAAGCTTTACCCGGACCGAATCGGTTGCGAGATGGTCGCGAGAGGGGCGGGCGGCGTACGAGGCTGAGAGAGAAGTTCTTATGTTCGACTTTTCTTCTGTTTTTCTCCTTGACCGGGTGTAAGGTGTTCCAATCAGGCAGAAAATAATTACACGAGATGGGACGGGGACTTTTTTCTTTCAGAAAAAATCGGTGTCATTTTTATTGTTGTTGCTGTTTACTGCTGTGCCGTGCTGTGCTTCCTCTTTCGTTCAGCAGTACATACAGCAAGCATATCAAAAGAGCAAAATGATTACCCTACCTCGGGTATGTACGTAAGTGCGACATCCGCGACGCGAAGCGTCTGTGGAGTTCGAGCTGTTTTCTCCTCAAGCATGGCAGCCGGGGACTCTTGCTATGATCAAGTCTCCACTTTGCAACTAAGATCGATCATGAAAAAAATGCATTCAATCACGAAACTCTGTCCGCTTGGCATAGTGATTTTACGTATTTTTCCTTCCTGGGCGAGCGTAGCGGGTGGCGTAGGCCGCCCGCGGAGCGAAGCGCCTTGTACCTGGTATATATTTATACTGTGTACCAGGAAACACTCAAGCTAATACGCCTCCTCGTATATACGGATTTCAAAGCCGGTTTTTTCAACAACGGGAGAAGCGTAAAAAACGACGAGCGACGCCTCTATTACGGACAGATCACGACGTGGAAAAATCCCAAAAGCCACCATTTTTCCGTTGTGTGTGCCCGCCCGCTCCCCCCTTTGAGGCGTGTTTTGGAGAAAGTCGGCTCCGAAATGTTCGCCCCCCAGAGGGTGTGTTTGTTACCTTGCGTGTCATACGGTACGTACACCCTGGGAGTACGCGGACGCCTACTCCGAGTAGAACCCAAATAGTCACGCTCGGTATGTATATATCGGGGTAACCCAGAGTAAATAGTCTACTGAACATCTCCTTAAAATTCACAGGGCTGTTCACGGGTCGGGTCAAGTCCCCGCGGGTCGGGTCGGGTCGGGTCAGGCAAACGCGCCCGATCCGACCCGACCTGACCCAACCGGTGAGAGTATGAAAACCGTATCGTGGTCAGCCCGAGTGAATATTCTACTACATATACCCTTGAATGTCACCGGGCTGTTCATGGATCGGTCAAACCACGCGGGCCAGCTCGGGTCGGGTCGGGCAAGAATGCCCCGACCCGATCCGACTCGTGCGCTTTCAAAAAACTAACCCGACCCGACCCGGTGGTGATCTGTGTAGAGCCCTGGGAAACTACGGGCGCTACGATATAGGTTCCGACTGCTGTCGGCGTGGTGGCGACGTGGGGTGGAATGGTTGGAGCGAGGCATGCTGCTTGTAGAGATGAATGCATGCCGCGCGCTCGCCGAACAAAAGGACGCCTTAAAAACATTGTTCTATGTGTCCCCCGTCTGTCTGCCCGCCCGCCCGGCCACGCGTCTGTTCTTGTGTCGTTTGTGTTGTCCTCAAAAATTTGGCGTTTCAGTTGGGGTGAAGGAATAAGTAGAGATACTCCAACGAGAGCGGAGTGCAACAGCAGGAGTACCAGTAAATACTCGTATGTAACTGCAGCTGTTGCTGCTGCTGCGGCTGCGTTTATCGTTGAGAGGTTGTTGTTTTTTTCGCTGCCGTATTTCATCGCTGCTGCTGTCATTTGCCGTTGCCGGTGCCGTTGCCGGTGCCGTCGTCGTGAAGTTGCTGCCTTTGTCATTGCTGCTGTTGCTTTATTGTTTTCGCCTTCGGACGTTTGCTGCTACTGCACATGGCATGCTCTATAGCTGCAGCTGTTGTTTTGCTGTTCCCGTTTGCTTTTTGGGTCAGATCGATGTCACGTGTCCCGCCAACGGACGGGGCACGACGAGGGTCCAGAATTTGACACGTATTCGTGTAAGGAAGCGAGCGGCGAGCGGCAAAATGCAAGGACAATCAAACGACTCTATAAATGAATCAACCTATGGGTACAGGAACCGTTTCACGGGATACAAATCAGGATGACAGCGTCAAACGTCAACTGCTAGTATACGTTTTTTTTCAGTTATAATCTCACAAAAATGTCGAGAAAATGGTTGATACACACTGACATGCTGTGCGTGATTTTACAAAAGGGACCTAACGCTAATCAATGGTTGATTGGGCCTCTGATTGGCTCAGGGTTTAGGGCTACGGTTAGCTCTGCCCTCTGCTCGTCTCGTACACAGTGACCCTCAACCATACGGCTACCCTTAAGTTATCCACGGTGTGCTCGCAACTTGCAAGGATAGGGATACTAAACTGTAGAATCCGTCTACCGTCCGCGACTGCATAATCAGGAGCGACACTCTAACCAGAGCGGCTTCGCCGTTGACCAGAACTCAAGAGGCAAATAAAAGACAAAAACAAGTGAAAATTACTGCACAACAGACCACACGTAAATTTTAGCGAAGCGCTGCTGGCTGGGTACCGGAGCTAAACTGCGAGAAGTTGTACGAATACATTACGGCACGCTCGCCGCACTATACCACTCGTACCCATATCGGTCGCCCTACACATGTTATATACTTCGAAGAATATATTTAGTCGGTTGATAGACTGAACTTCGCAATTTTTTGGTCGTGGTATCTGGTTCCCAAAAGGGCCCATCGATAAAAGCGGCAGCCGCCGCGAGCCGGAAACCGCGGTTGGAGTAACTACCTAATAACCTTGGTGCACACAGCGCGAAAACAAAAAACCAGGCGCCTTGTATGGTATCAAGTGTCTGGAAATTCAAGGATGGTTTGGGTACGACTATGAAAAATATCCACACGAGCCTCGAATTTTCGGACCGAGGCGCGTGTAAATGCTACAGAATGTATTTTACTATTAATACCATACGTATCTCGTAGCGTCTGCGACAGCAAGTGTATAGATGATACCTGGTCGGTTTGGCGGCATAGCAGCAGCTGCAGCAGCTAACGAAACGCATCATCAGTTGCTCAACGTTACTGCTCTGACCGCACCAGCACACCGACTGCCGCCCAAAAAACGTAGAACGTGAAAAACATGTCGTACACGTTACCGCGCGACGCGGAGCAAATATCAAAACACCCGATTGTCTGCCCGCGGGGTCGATTCGCTTCCCGACCGTCCCCGATCAAAGGCGCTATTTACTACTACGGCTGTAGCTACCAGTACCTGGCTATACACCATTACGGAGGAACACAATAATCAGAACCATACATAGTTAACAAAACATGGGATCTATAGGAGGCAGTGTTGTGAACCGAAAACCGACACTCGGTTTTTTCGGTCGGTGTTTTGTCGGTTTTTCCTACCGAAACCCGACTTTTATTTGTCGGTTTTCGGTAGGAAAAATAAACCGAAACCGAAAAACCTACTCGGTTTTTCTCGGTCGTTTTTTTTCCCCCTGTCCTCTACCCCAATAAAGTCTTCATATCTGTATGGAAACCCCTTTGTAATTTTTTGATACATGCGCCACACGCGACACAACCAGCACACAGCCCATAGCCAGCACGCAGCCCACATCTCGCAACAGCATAGCAGTACGTATAGCAGCACGGCACACAGAAGCACAGCAGTGGCAGCCGGCAGCAGCTGTCGCACAGGGCACAGCGCACTGTGCGCCGCGAGACTGCGAGGGATAAATCATGCTGAATGCAGACGGCGGCAGCGCGGGCTTCTTCGTTTGCTGCACTTCTGTCGCACTGCGACAGTTGCTCTCTGCCTACAATATTGTTTCTTCGTCTTCACGCCCCCCCCTTGAGCAAGGTAGGTTTCCTCATGGCTCATGGCGTTAGCTGTATGCTGCAACTTGTGTCTTCACAATCTTTAAAAAAAAGGTTTATTGCAGCAACTAACTGTCGTATCTGTAATTAAAGTTTTATGCAAAATATTGGCACGTCTGACGGCCCCGTCTGACGTACCAGTGTGATAGCTTCTGTCACTGGCGTAGCAGACGCAGGTACTGCAGGAGGGCCATTTGACACCATACGATCATATGTGTCATTATGCCAACACATGCACATCGAACCCTTCGAAACACTGACCTTTTAATGGGGTTTGGCGAGAAACCGACCGAGAAACCTTCGGTCGACCGAGAAGCCTTCGGTTTCGGTTTCGGTTTTGTTCGGTTTAAACCGACCGAAACCGACCTACGATTTGGGGAAAAGCCGAAAAACCGACCGAGCCACTTTTCACTTTCGGTTCACAGCACTGATAGGGGGATACACGGTTTTTAGGCCCGTCGTGGGTTCTGATCACCGTCCACCTCTTTGGGCGGAGTTATAAGGACGGTTTAAACATCAAAACGGCGACCAAGCGGTGCTTATATTCACGGCCGGCGTGGTGTGCCCCCCCGTAACAGGGGGGCGGTGTTTATAGACGCGCCGGGGCCTCTTTTGGTCTCAATAGACTGTTAATATACAGCGTCAGTGCAAGAGGGGGGGGGGGGGGCTCAGTTCAAGGGGCCGACCCGTGGTCTACTACTGCTGTAGCATATTCTGCCCAGATCGAGCTTTCGATTGACCTTGACCCTTCAATTTACGGGGGTCCATAGTAAGTAAGACCAAATATTGTTGGTAAAAATAGCGAAATGTATATTGTCCGAGTACCGTATGTCCTTCAATTTACGGGGGGCCATAGTAAGTAAGACCAAATATTGTTGGTAAAAATAGCGAAATGTATATTGTCTGAGTACCGTATGTCCTATTTAAAACCCTGGTACCAGGTATGGTCCCCCGTCAATAGGGCAAACGGCAGTCCCGTTTTGGGGACGAACTGCTGTGAGTAATACTTGGAATTTTGAGTATTTTTATCCCCAAAGCGGGACAGCGGTTTGCCGCAAAAGGCCTGGCAGATTCGGTGTAAAGGGACGGTCAGCCACGGGGCCAAACCTTGATCTCCTACAGCACATTTTCCCCCGAGCGAGCTTGACTTGAACACATCTAGTGTTTACAAGGCTATCCTTCGGAATGGGAGCAAGACGAAGTCGTTTCTGCAACAAAAACTAATTCGTTTGCTTGCCTTTGCGCTATTTTACCCCAAATTACAGTCATAAGAGTCGTTTCTGCAGCAAATACCACTTCGTTTGGTTGGCTTTGGGCTGTTCCTCCAACTGTATTTAGTGTCTATGTTGGGGTGCGATCAGTCGTGGAGTCAAACCGTGGTCTCCTAGCATAATTGGCCCCGATCGAGCTTGGCCTCAATACCTTCAAGTGTAGGGGCTGCCAACGGCCAAAACTGCAATCCCCTGGCATATGTTATACCCCGATCATGCTTGGTCTCATTAGATTCTGAGCAGTGTGTATGGGAGCAGTCAGCTCCGTGGTCAAACCACAGTACCAACCCTCCGCCACTCTGGCCCGTAAAGCAAGCTCCGCTCGATGTTCATATTAGGGCACAAACGGACGTTTGCATTTTCGGCCAGAGCGGTAGCATCTTGGGGCCCCGACCGAGAGCAACAGCGACAGAATATCGGCGAGTCGGCGAGTTGGTTGCACGCATCCTCCCGAGAACAAAAGTGTCATCATATCCCTGGTATGTGCGTACTTGGTACTGCTGTGTACTCGTAGGAAGCCGGCATTTGTGGGCGCGTCATGACCTTTTCTGGCCTCGATCTACCAGTTTTAGTGCAGGGGGGCGGCTAGTTTTAGTGCAGTGGGCGGCCAGTTCTAGTAACTAAGAATAGTCCAGGGGGCGGACAGTCAAAAAAGGGTCAAGCCGCGGTCTTCTATCATACCAGGTATATCGGCTCTTGCTGGGCACGCCAAGACTTCTTTTGGCTCTATACGCACGTACAGCAGTAGTGGTCCCTCTATAGTGCCGGTTGTCCGCTAGGCGTACGCAGTGCCTTTGACATGGCTTGGCAAATATTGGTACCTATTAGGTACCAGGTATGGGATTAACCGGTGTGGCAGTGTGCTGAGCAGTGCCGGGTGACGCTATAGTGCCGGTATTGTTAGCTGGCGCATATATACCGGCACTTACAAAGGGGCCTTTCCTAGCTGAACTGGTACAAAATTGAACATACTGCCGGAATAGTTCAAGTGCGGTGTCTTATGTACGTACGTAGCATCTGTGCTGCCGAAGATAATCTCCGAGGACCGGTTGTTCTTAAAGCGTCATAATAACACCCCGCCTGCGCAAGCCAGTTCATGCATCACTGGAGATGGACCCCTCCTCCTTCGACGCTGTTATCCTTATACACGCAAGAAAGCCCGCCTCACAAGCGGTTTTTAGTTTGGAGCTCAAGTCACCCTTCATGCGACTCGCCCAACACCTCATTGTGCTTCGCACTTGGTGCAAGCAAGCAAGACGTCTGCCTGGTCGGTGAACACCCGACGTGCTCCGTCCCGGAATTGTAGGGATGCAAGGGTCTATGCGGCCAGGCATGGCATGAACACACCACCCTGATGACACAGCGGAATTAAAATTAAAAAGAGCTCAAAATAAATTCCAGCGGAACTAAGAGCCCAAAAAAACAATTCCAGAGCGCCAGGTGGACAGGAGGTACCATAGAGGGCCATGACGCCATGACACAGCGGAAACGAAAGAGCGCACAACCCTTTCCAAGATGCTATATAAACCAGGCAAGATATATAGAGGAGGCAAGGAGCGGACGGGCTTCATTCATAGTGCAGGGGGGGGGGAGGACGGGGGCGGGCATGCCCCCGCCATGACAAGAGTCTCTCCGAATCTGAATATTCCGCTGGATCAACCAGGGAGGACCGTGTCGGGGGGGGGGGGGGGGGGGTAGACACGCCTACGGCCATGGTAACACCCGCCTGCAAGGGCAAGGTGCGATTTGCTTCACATGTATGCATAATACATTGTTACGGTATGGGAGTATATAGGGCGTAGCCTAAGGCGTACCACTGTGTTCCGAGTCGTAACAACCTTCTAGACGATAAATGTTAATGGAAAGCGGTCCATATATTCGGGCCAAGAGAGAATGGTACATGACGATATCACATCTACCGGGTAAAAAGTACCAGGTACTGTACCTGGGAGACCTGGTCGAGTTTGGGGCGAGCATAAAAAGCAGGACGTCGGCAATCGGACCGCCCCGCACGGCACGGCATGAAACGGCCAGCAGTGTGAGATATGTGTGTTCTTCACAATAAACCACAGCAGTAAGAGTATTATCAATAAAATAGTCGATACGTCGGAGTGCCGCCCGCCCCTCCCTGAAAGCCGAGAGGCTATTTATTGTCACGAACAGGAGGGCACTTAATCCTAGACTTATGAAAATACAGCACGCAGCACTTGAGTACGAGTGCCCCCCCCCCCGCCCCACCCAGAATATCGGGAAGCCAGTATTTCATAGGAGCGTGTCTGTAGGCTACTGCTCCAGAGTATATTGCAGGGTGAACCGACGCATGCATATAGCCATAACGCCAGCACGAAACAGACAGCACATACACACATACACACCAGAAACAAAGCCATCACCATTATGCCACAATATCACCCGTGGGGGCGGGGGGGATGCATGTCCCACATGGGAGAAAGAGGACAGACGCACAGAGGCCTGTTGCACGTGGGAGGGGCCAAGCGCCACAGGGGGCTTACACTTTGGAGCGCCACGCCACGACGCCCACCGCGTCTCCGCGTTCACACTGAAACGATAAAAAAATGCCTTCCCGCTGTATAGGAGACCGCCGTCTTGACCCCTTGACTGGCCGCCCCCAACACAATCACTACCGGGAATGACTGCAGAGAGGAAACTTGACGATCAAAAGTGGTCATTTCAGCAGCGGAAACTGCGGCGTGCTTGGGTGGGGGTGTGTACTCGGAAGGAAACATGTACCCGATCTCATGCATGGCCCTAGTCGTATGCTTGGGGGGGGGGGGGGGGGGGGGGGGGGGTGATACAAGTTGGGGTCCCCGTACCAGTTCACGGAGTCGTACAGCACTGGCGCAACTGAACGATCCTATTAATAGCCGTTCTTTGAGGCGCGCACCCTGCTCTTATGAGGTTGATAGCACCACATGACACACGTTCATCAATATTTTGGTCGATACCACGGGGGACGTACGTACCCACAAAGGGCTTGGAATCCCAAAAGAACCCTTGGCGCGCCAAAAAAAAAGACCAGTCTACTACTATAGCACGTTTGGCGACGAGGGTGGATGGTGTACAAAAAGATGGAAGGCGGGAAGGACGGGGAGACCAGGAGCGCGGGGGGGGGGGAGGAGGGTCCCTTCCCCTCTCAATGGGAGGGAAACGCATCTGTTGCCCACACGAGGAGGCGGGGGGATCAGGAGGATGCGTTTTTATCTCAGGGGGGGGGGGATATCCCCCGCTCCGGAAGACGGGGGGGAAAGAGCGGGAGGAGGATCCCTCCCCTCCCGGAGGGGGGCGGAGGGAATGAGGAAGGTCCCTTCCTCCCGCGGGGTCATGGATGGAAGGAAGGAGAAGGGTCCCTTTATCCCGCGGGTGGATTGAGTAGGACGAGGTTCCCTTCCCACCGCGGGGAGATGGGGGGAAGGAGTAGGAAAGGAGGAGGACCCCTTATCCTTCTCTATCCAACTTATCACGGGTGTGGGCGTGGACGCAGCGAAAAAGGAAGAACAAAACACGGCCACGTAGGGTCGGCGTCAGCACGCACAGAAACAAAAAACAAGAAGAAAAAAAAAAATGCCACAATTGCGCGCTGGCTGCGCGGCGACGCAAGTTCCAAAGAAAAAAAAATGTGACCCCATTGCGCGCTGAGCCACACATGACAAGTCACACCGGTTTAGCGACACTGCCGCGGTCCGTCTGTTTGTACCCCGACCGACCGTCCGGCGGGCGTGAACATATTACTTCTTTTACACACTAAAAGTGGCTACGTTCGTCCACCGTTTCAAGAGAAGCCAACCTGTAGAGATGAGATATTTCGGGAATCCAAGAGCGGTCAAAAATCGGCATGTCCCACATACCTGGTATACTATTAATAATAATAAAAGCTGTGCAAGCCCACTACAGATGAGCAAAAACCTTTAGGACTGCACTCCCGTTGTGTTGGGGGGACAACCCACTCGGAAAGTACAGTAGCTACAGCAGTACTTGGCACATGTTACGTTCATGTACAGCAGTGCGGAACTGAAAGGGCTAAACCAACCCTTTACAGTGCTGCAGTCCCCTTTCGGGAACAAATCAGTCTAATTACAAGTGTTTTGTCCCCAAAACGGGACTGCAGTTCAACAAGGGTTATAATTACAGCAGTAAGAACGCTTTATCAACTCCTCTGGGGACCCCGAGATATCGGCCAGAGCAATCATAACTTGTTGTACGGTCAATCAACCGTCTACTACTGTAGGAGCAGCGTGAGCGCCCAGCAGTAAGGGTAGGACCATGTTGCGCCCGTCCCGTACGTACGGCCTCCTCGCAATGCAACTCCGACACCAATCTGCATCTTGCCCCCCAAACCCTGCAGTGTCCATTGCTGTAGTCGTCACTTTTTTATCGTCATTTGTCCCCTCTGACGTCCGAAGGGGGTTAGCCTTCAATAATAGTGTACTGTAGTCTCGTTCTTGGGACAAACCAGCCAAATTCTAAGTAGTTTGTCTCCAGTCCTAAAGGGGTTAAACCTATTAGAACTGCAGTCCCGTTTTGGGGACAAACCACTTGTATTTTGAGTAGTTCGCCCCTAAATCGGAACTGCGGTCCAAAATTTGGCTTAGCTTTTCACTTGGGCGCTCTTAAACCGGGGTACCCACTGTAATACTTCTTGCACTGAAGGGGATAATAATACCGGAATACGGCGGTACCATACCGGGTACCGCTGGACGCGCCAACAATTTTTGCGGAGTTATCAAATAGGAATATACTTCTACTGCTGTATCTGGCCCGAATATAGTACCAGAGTAACAGCTACCACGTATTTTATTATTCTGGTTTTGAGGTACCTGGTACGATATATACATGGTTGAGAAAGGCGAGCAGCGAGTGAAACAGCAGCAGCACAGCAGCAGCAGTAACTGCAGTAAGGCTGGGGTTTTCGTTCTGGTTCAGCACAGAGGAACCGTGGTGGTGGTGGTGGTGGTGGTGGTGGTGTACGACGGACAGCATCACATGGAACCACGAAAAAGATACGCCACAAACGTGGCGTCTGGTTACTTAACACGACGGAAATATAAGGATCGTTTAGATATTAATATGAAGACTCAAGCGGTCAATACATTCCCGTCCAGTATTGTATCGAGCACTGGTAATGAGTTGACTGATAGAATAGTCTACGTAACATCGTCGAAGTCTATGCGTATGATGTAAGCACTGGTGATGAGCTGACGGATTGGCCAGTCTACACACCGTTAAACTGGCTGTAACAAAGTCTACGCACAAAAGCTTTCTGCAAAAACGAGGAAAGACGAGGCTCTCCTTTCAATCCTACACTAATTCCAACCAATTAGTCCCTATATAGACACAAAACGCACGACACGCACGTGCAGTTTTTAAAGGGGTAAAACTTTTTTCGGGAGTTCTAACAGCATGTAACGCATTTTCGTTTTTCGGCAGGGGTGTCGCAGGAAACACAACAACGCCGTTTTAGCTGTACAAACTGAGATAATTGTACGAGTAGAGCACACCCCGTCCGACACACAATAATTCCTGGCTGGTCAGACAAACAATTTCTACAGCAGCATGCACCGGTACGTACTTAATACTGCAAAAACGAACCCCAACCCCAGTAGTACGGTGCGTAGATAGTCCCCAAATACGCGGTGCAGCTCGAAAAGGGGGTTTTATATCAAAGGTGGCACGCTGTGACTATAACCTCGTCATCGTGGACTTTGCTCGAATTTTCCCATTTTCCCTGCAGCGGCATGAGCCAGCCACCAAGAAACATTTATTCATACGTACCTGGTACCTAGTACGAATCTTTTTTTCAGGGCCGCAGTCCCGTTTTGGGGACAAACTAGACACGATTTGAGTGGTTTTGTCCCGACACGGGGGACTGCAGTTTGCTTTTAATCAATAGTACTGCAGTCCCGTTGTCGGGACAAACTCAATTCCCAAGCAATTTGTCCTCAAAACGCGACTGCGGCACTAAAAGGGTAAACCGACCCCTTTATTACTATTAATAGTACCCTGATCAATCTACCCAAAACAGTGAGAACGTTGGCCCTATCAACCATCAACCGTCTACGGGCCGCGTGAGCGCTCAGAACCAGGGGTAGCCCCGTGCCGCAGGACCCCTTGCACCGAAATCCGGGGGGCCAACTCGTAGCCCCCGACCCCGGCCCAATCACGCAGTTACCGTTGCTGAAATCGTCACTCTATATGACTCAGTTCTCCCCCTCCGAAGTCCTACTACTGTAAAAGGGTTGATAGAAACACTCGTGCTTTACACTGCCCCTGCGTCCCGATATGCAAGGGCCGTTTGTTTGGATTGAATAATACCTGGTATAGAAAGATAAAAACAGTCCTTATGTTGAGTGACACAGAGTGGTATGCTATGAGTATCCATCCGAGGTAATCTGAGGTAGGGCTTGAAACTCGAAACCATTTATTTAGGACACCAACGTTGAGCAACCTCGAGGGTGGGCTACTATTAATACCTGGTATTACTGATACTATATTTTTATACCACCCGTACGCCCCGGTGGTTCAAGTGGTTAACCTCGAATTCTACTTGTTTGAGTCCTGGGTTCGAGCCCTAGGAGGGTCGGACTTTTACTTTATTTGCAAAAATAAAAAAAAGGGATTCAATTGTTGAGAGCGCCTTGCAGCGTGGGTACGCACAATTCGATGCGAGTCGACGAGGGAAGAAAAGGCTGAAATCTTCTCGCGATAAAAATGAAGGCACGTACCGTAGCGGGAAGGGGGGAGAAGAGCCTGCTATGTGACCCCGGATCTGAGTTACGAGTTGGAAGGAGAGAGAGAAGAAGATGTGCGAAGATAATGAATGGGATGGAAAAAAAAAAAAAAAAAAAATACCACGCAGGGTATATCTAATATATACTATGTTGCGCTCGCATCCAAATCACGATTTCTTGATCCGAATTTCATAAGCGTCCCCCGAAAGTATTGCCAGGTATGCGTTAATTTCCTCTTGGTGTGCCTATATGTGTGAAAATGTATGTATATATTCCTGTGGCCCACAGGGGAGGCGTTCTTCTACCTGAAGCGCGGAAGGATACGGAGACGGAGGGGCAAAACCCTCCGGTTTCGTGGCCCCCGCCCCACCCCGCCAAGCCCCCCGCCGTTTGGCCAGGGGGGTCGCGATAAATCAATACCGCTCCGACTACCGGAAGTGTTCTGTGTGAACGTATGTGATGTAATACAGCAGCAGCGTGCCCTGGTTCATGTTTACATACAACATGTCCTCGAGTTAAATAGAAATCCGGTATTATATCAGGTACCGTAGTCAGGTAGTATGCCGGTACCAGGAACGGACGAAAACCCACCACGCAGGACGACCCGACCGCTTGCAGTTTGTCCATTGCGGACTGGGCAGCAGCACGAGCCACCAATTGCTCGTGCCATGAATATCACCGGGTTGTGGCGCGTATGATATACCAGGCAATCTGGTTGTTGTTCTACCGCTCACCAAAATCTAGTCCGTGGTCACAGGACAGGCTCCTACAACTCTGGAGTGGAAGAACACCACGGGAAAATGATGGCACATACGATTGACACCTGATAAAAACATGTTGCTGCTGAGTGTGTTCTCCATATTAAACTCTTCTTTCTATGAACACCTGCTGGTCGTTGTGATGCTCTTTCTCAACCCTTTCAGAACCGCAGTCTCGATTCGGGGACAAACCACTCAAACTTCAAGTAGTTTGTCCCCAAAACGGGACTGCGGTTCTAAAGGGGTTAACAAGTACCAGGTATAGGCATACACAGGCCACATACCACGGCCCACGGCTGTGTGCGAAAGAGACGAGAAGAGGAGACCTTCAACCTTTCCAAAGCTTCCACCCAACTGACTCCTCGAGCCGATACGAGTAAGCCGTGAACTTTTCGTCTACCGCCGCGACGACAAACGTCTTGATCTCAAAAGGGAATCGATACCACTTCACTCCGGTACCAAAAGTCGAGCTTCACCCTTCACCACCTGCTCTACGTGGTGCTATCATTCGTGTACACACGCATACACCGCCTGAAGAGGATAGAACATGTAGCCCGTCCGCCCCCCAGTCTCCTGCCACCCGAGTGGGCATCCATCCAACTCCCAAGCGAAACATATATTGCGTTTACGCCGAAATGTGCGTATTATTATGCTACACTCGTACGTATTGTATACAGTAGTAGTACCAAGTGCCCGCTATCCAAAATCGTACAGGTACGCCAAGTAAAATAAAAAACGCCCTAACCGTCACGTATACGACACTACCAGGTATGACACTATCGTTTCTTTCCTATGATTTCATCAGGAAAATCCTCAAAATGTTGTATGCATGGCAAAAGAAAGGAGAGCAAGTAGGGCAACTAACACAATAAACATCCCCTCTGGCCTCTCTGCCTGTGTGCCAAGGAAACTATCGTGTCTGGTACATGTCTAACGGTGTTCATGTACACTCTGGACGGCAATGTAAGGATCGTTGAGGTATACCCGGTACACATCAAGACCAAATGGTCCTTACATTTCCGTCTATATAGTGGTATACAGGAGACGGGCCTGGGCCCCGTCAAGGTCTGTTTTGGCCATATTTATATTAATAGTACAGCCAGATGCACACGTGCATAATATAATATCTACCAGTGTATGTGTGTGTCGTGTGTGTGTTGTCTTCACACTAAATCGTTGTTTCTACCCAGTTTCATCAGGACACCTATTATTAGTGTCCGTCCTGATTCCTTATCCTAGAGAGATGCTTGCGGTCACAGACTGAGACAGAGAGAGAGTCCAAAAGCATTTTTTCTTCGCAAATTCATGGGTGAAGCAAGTACGATGCCAGCGCACCGGGTACAAGAACACAACACAAGCAAGACCAGGAAACAGTAATTAAAAAAACAATACAAAATCTGAAATGAAACAGAACACAAATGACGCAAGGACATTAGAAAGACTGCTATAAATATTAAAGGACGGAAAGGAAAATGGTGAAGAAATTTGCACGCATCTACCTCGTAATGGCTACAAAACACAACTACTATCCGTGCTGGGGCGTCACCTCACCTTACGAACCTTTGGGGGTCGGAATCCTCAGGACTGCACTCCATTGTGGTGACAACACCTGGAATTACGATAGGATCTACCAGGTACCTCGCATCTATTGTAGGTCACTTGTTTTTCTTTCCATATTTTCGTCCTTCGCTTTTCTTTCTCGATGTATCTGGATTGCTCGCGTGGGCATGCTGTGCCTTTTCGTAACGAGTACTGGTACGATGGCATGGCATTGCGTTGTATATTCTCCTTGCTGCATTACAACAACGTACTCGTAGCACTGCTGTACGAGTACTGCTTGTATCGCTTCATCGTGGTTTTTAGCCACAAAGCTTGCCAGGTGTCGACCGGTAGAAATAACTGCTTGAGAAAAACAACACACAGACAGTGCCAACGGAGTCAGGAGACACCCCTTTTAGCAAGACAGCAACCTTGCCTTGGAAAGCCTTCATCGGCACCACACCACCTTTCGAAACTAGGTTTTAGTGTGGAACACTCGGCCCCACACCCCCGACAGCGCACGTTTTGCCTTACTTGACATTTTACATCTCCTGACGTCTTTGGACAAGCAGTGCAGCAGTGCAGTACGTATCATACGGTGAAAGTGCTTGAAGGATGAAGGAAAAAACAAGAAACCACAAACACGACGAAAGCAACCAAGACTGCATGCACCATCGACCGCACGAAGCAACGCGGGGTGCTGGGCTGTATGCTGTATCATATGGTACCTGGCATATGGCCTACATCAGTCTGGGCGCAAAAGTAAGGACGGGTTCGGGTAAGATAGTATAACTGTCGCTGTTAATAGGAACTCGCGCAGACGGATATTTGCAAATGTCGCCAACTCGTGTGTGTTGGTGGATCGTACAAATGGCGGGAGTACAACAGCAGTGGTTGGTGTTGCCTCATCTCGCTATTGCTGTATGTATCATAGTCTGTCGTGCTGTTGTTGTTCGGTCACTAGGATGGAAGCTGTCTGGATCAAGGCCCCAGCAGCACGCTCCCAGAAGGAAAAAAAGGTAAGGCAAAAATGTGAGGTTGCGCCTCATAAAACATCAACTACTGCTGTTTAATCAAGTAAGAGCGGTCGGACTGCGTACGGACGACGGACGTGTTACAGCGAGTTCAAAACGGCACCCTGAAATAAAGTCGGGGGGCGAATGAGAAAAAGTCGCGTTCGCTCGTACTAATTTTATTCACAGCTGCGTGCTCACCCATATGACATGTAATCCTCATCAAGGTCGTGCATCTATGTACATCCCCACCACGTACATACCAGAAAATATATACTACTGCTCGAAATACCAAACAACGCTGTACCCATTACCTGGGCCATACGTAGGGCAAACTTTTCGTTGGCGCGTTGTCCGACCGGGCGGACAAAAGAAAAGCGATAGGAGACGAAGTAAGACCTGGTAGGCATTATTCATATTTCCCTAGTTCTGTGCCCGTACAGCGACCTACTGTAATATTCTGCGAGAGTATTTCAAAGCTCGGCGGAGTAACCAAGCAGGTCTCTGACGAGGGGTGAAGGTAAAATCATACCGGTATGTTACAGCACTATGGGGTTACTGTTAACCCTTTTAGAACTGCAGTCCCATTTTGGGGACAAATCACTCAAATTTCAAGTGGTTTGCCCCCAAAACGGGACTCCGGTCCTATAAGGGTTAAGGCCCCGGGTCGGGGTCGGGGTGGTGGTCGTCCTTTACCCAAGTCCAAATAAATTCCACAGAGTACGTAGTCGGGGGGGGGTAAATGCCAGTCTCGTGACAAAACCCTATCGAACATCAATTTATACTTATGGCGGGTCTAATAAGATAACACGGGGCGGTTGACGTCAGCTATCTACCGATCATACCACTGCTGTACTAACGCGAGCCGCGCGAGCTACCTCCCAATTAAATCGCTGTTTTACGTAGCGAAACGCGAAATCACGCCGCACACAAGCAAGAAGAGAGAAAGACAGAGCTCGCAGCTGGTACACCCTGAGTCACGCGACGATTGACGTTCGATCTCGACATGTAATCAACCCACAGTCAACGAGCTTCGCAGCGGGCAAGACCAATGCGTGTAAATGATGGCCTCGAACGATCATTGGGGTTCGTGGTCTAGGGCGCGAGAGGTTGGCCGCGGCGTCCTACGTTCTTCGTTAAAACATTCAAAAAGTTATATTTTGTGCCAACGGAGATGGACCGAGAGTTTTTGTCGTCTGTTTTCTACACACCAGCAGCCCAATATGTTTTAGTAGACCTGGCCCATCCACGCCACATATCACCTACCGAGTTGTGAGCACTGCTGTGACACTATTAATAGCGTGGGTCGGAGCCCTTAACCAGCGCGCTTCGTTCAGAGTTCGTTGGGTTTATCGATCGATGTCAAAACCTGAACAACGGTCTATTTCTTGCCATCGGAGAGGGGTCGAGATTTCTTGTCGTTGGTCTTCTACAGACCAGCGCCGAAACAGTTTTCATCAGACGCCTGGCCGGCCCACGCCACACATCACCGACCGAGGTGTGAGCACTGTGACACTACGGTGGGTCGCAGACCCTAACCAGCGCGTTCCGTTCAGATTTCATGATGGAGTCGTCGATTTTTTCGATCGGTGTCTGCCGAGGATTCTCATAAACCTTGGCTTTAGTATCCAGAGCCTGCCACAGGGGTTTTATGTACATTGCGCGGCGCGCAATTAAAGTACGAGTACGCGAAAGATGTCCCGTGACGTTTAAAATGTGCCTTCTTTCATGTTGGAGTCGCCACACCTTGAGAGTGTTTTTTCACGAAGGTTTTGTCCTTGGCGGTAGTTTTGTCCTTGGCGCCTAGAGCCGACCCTCCGACCCGAACCCTAAAACTATGCCAGTGGTGAGTGCCAAGACTTTAGGTTGATTGACTCCGCCGGTACGATGCTGTGCCTGGAAAGACTCTATCAACAGGTCGATACGGCCGGCTCGATATGCTGTGGCTTGGAAGACTCTAGGTTGATCGAGCCGCATGTAAACCCTTAGCCAATTAGAGATCGGAGTGCCGATTTAATATTAATAATAGCTTCCAGGGGTTCACTATCAACTACCGACCCTCAACTACTGACTATCAGCGTACTTACATACCGAATTTATTCGGGCAACAACAAATGATTGCATCTGCGCACGCGCAAATACTGCAGCTGCGAAACCAGTAATTGGACGGAAACGGAACACGAAAGACTCTACTTGGTACCTACCGCGCTTCAATCGTAACGAAAAAAACGAGCAGTAGGAGAACCTCTTGTCGTACTCCAGTAGACTCGTACGCGTAGCATGTTATTAATATTTTAAATAGTACTTTATTTATAGAACTAAAAAGCAGCATTTTATGCGGCATTTCGTATGTTATATATTTACGAATAATTGAATCAGGCCGTTTACCAGTGTGCGTATATACAGGTTTCCAATCTTTGATTATTAATACTCGAGTCTTGTCTGTCTGCTTGATAAATGCACTTGTCCACGTAAGAGACTCGTGCTTTTGCATCCATATCTGATTGCGAGAGTTGTGGGTGACCGATATCCACAAACTCGGCGTCCGCACAAGCGAGCGAGCTTAGGCTAATGCGTGGGACTTGTTTCGGGGCATGCAGTCTCGGAGTGGTTGCGGTCGCGTGGCTGCTGTGGTTTTGGTGGCGGTGCTGGTGTGGGTTCGGGAATGCGGCAGGTTTTCGTTTTTGTCACTCGAACTTCGAACGCACGCGGCCTGCCCGCACACGGCCTGCTACATGTAGAACGCGGCATTCTTGCCTCATTTACCTCTCGACTACTACTGCTGCACTATGTACATAGCACCAGCGCGGCGCTACATATTAATACATCAAGAACACTCTGTCACCAAACGTGAGGACCGTTTCGGTATCGAGTGGTGTGCCCTTTTTAAGACTAGCCCGTGGCAAACCCAAAAATGTGGTCTTACGTGTATAATACAGTCTTACATTTTGCGATTGAGAAATATATCTCCCATACTAATTATATCTCTACTATTCATACTAATATAGCATGGCCTTGAACCGGATGGTCTTAAAATGGGTATACTAATACTGCATGCTCTACCAGGCTACCAGGTATATGGATATGAAAATCCCAAAATGATCCTTAAACGAAAAAACGAAACTATAGTACTGAAAAGCTGAAAAGTGGTGGATGGAGGTACTCTGTAGTGCGGTTACGAGGACACCGGATTATCCATGTCGCTTCTACGGCACCCAGTGCCCTCGCTCTCTGACTGATGCCATTCTTGCGATTGTCAATTCCACTTTTACATTATTATTCCAGTTTTTTTATATACCCGACATATACCATGTACATGAACCAATATGATATCCCTCTGGTAGACCAGACTATGTTGCCAACACGGGGTGTAGACCACAATGACTCTCATCAATACTGCTGATACTACTGTTGTATGTAGGCGCTCGTGTTCGTCCTATTGCCAACTCCAGGGGTGTGGTGCCACATGCCGGGTATTTATTAGAGCAGGACTCGGGTATTTCACAAATACCAGGTGGGTATCAGCAGTATTAAAGGTGCAACTAGTAGTTTGTTTTAATAGTACATAGCAGTGGTCGTCGTCGTTGTGGCGGTAACAGTATTACTGCTTGTAAACTGTACGTAAAGCTGCAGAAAACGCCGATTTTGGACCATGCTTCAAGGGTAATTGCGTAGTAGATTGACGAAGAAAATTAGAGAAATACCGGACAAAGTGTATGAATGGCAGACGAGGGACCCAGAGCTCAAGCCCTCACCGGTTGAGGTGGCTTCGTCCATCATGCTCACGATCTCCTTTCATATCTCCCTTTATATTCTGCTTGGCGTGCCACTTTCTGCACCGCCCAAATTGATGGGCTTTCGCTCGTATATTATGAGGTACGATGGGACATACAAACAGTGTCAATACACTGGCAACCCTGGCATCTCCCTCATCCACACAGTAAGACCTACTATTATACCAGTACAAGCTGAAATATTGTCAGTACATACTGTACCGAGGACCACCCCCAATAAATACAAAATTGAAAGTACGCACTGCTGTACAGTATTATACTTTTAGAAGTATGTCCACACCTGGTACATGAATAAACCAAAGATAACGGGTTGTTCTCTGGTATTTACCGCGATTTCAATTTTCGCGTGAGAGGCGAGGAGTTTTGTATACCAGGTTATTCATGTCGAATGTTTTTACACCACCTGATATATACAGATGATACCAGCATGATCTATACCTGGGATATAACTGGTAGGTTATACGTGGTATATACGAGTATAGATATTCTCAAGTACTTTTGAATATACGATCTGTCGCGCTACAGTAGTAGTCTCGTCTCCAATCTCTCTCGGACGGCTGTCCTTCCCAATACATGTGTACACGTCTATGGTAGACACAGACAGGCGGCTGTGTGTAAGAGCTGCGGTGCTATTAATAGTGTTCGAATAATATTAATAGCATCTTGAGCACGGGATGATAAACGGTATCCACAATGTCGTACTACTGCTGTATTTTGTCCAGAACCAGGGAAATCCTGGTATGGAACACTGTTATTTTACTACGGTATGGCCGGTACCTGGTGTCCTGTATTTTGAACGCATGACGCGGACGGCAAGAAGAAAGGCTGATATCGAAGTCAATACTTTCGCCCCATAATACATTAACCAAGAACGCCTCATTATATATCACAAAAACTCTTCGTTCTTGGTGGGGTTACGTTTCCGTCGTGTTCATGTACCCGAAATGCTGGCATTTAGACTGCTGCGAGGCGCCACAGCGTCACGCCCGTTGCAGAGCAAAGCAAATCGAAGCAAGGGTAGAGCGAAAAAATTGTTCTGTTTTCTTCAAACAAATAAAGCAGACCAGAGCAAGCCCCAACGCAGAACAGAGCCATGCACAGCAGCGCAACAGCTCAACATGAAAGCAGAGCGGAGCAAAGCACAGCACAGCACAGCAAAGCAAAGCAAAGCACAACAAAGCACAGCAAAGCCCGTAGAGCAAATCAAGCGAGGCAGAACACAACCAACCAAAGCAGAGCGAGCAAAGCGGTGCAGAGCGAAGCAAGCAGTAGACACGCCTGCGAAGATGTGAAAAAAACCAGAAAAAAACAGATGAGAAGAGAGCACAGCAGCAGCACGGCATTAAATCAACGTATTGCAAATTCGAGCAAAGCAGAGCGCGACACGGCAGAGCGCGAAGCGAAGCAAAGGAGGAGACTCTAAATAGTGTCTACTATCAGACAGCAGATACGTGCTGGCAACGCGAAGACACATGAACCAGATATATATAGCGCACATCGCCGAAATTCGGAAAAAAAAAACAGAGTAACTCAACAGATTGTGCAAGTTATCCATCGACACGCAGCAGCCATCGGGTTGTCGGGGACAAAAGCTTCCACCGAGGGACTGGTACAAGACAGCAGCAGCAGTGCGTACTGCTGCAGACTGCTTCCCGAACAATACGTCGTGGGAGGAACCTACGGATAAGAGAACACCGACGGCTGCCGACAAAAGATTGACGGACTTGCCAATCGATACCTGGTACCCTTTACCTAAGACGATAAAAAGACTCACTTGGCCATTGCCTCCTTTGCAGTGGCCATTGACTACGTACTCCGGGTGGGATTACAGGTAAAGTCCCTTCCGCCCACTCCAACCGCGCGAAACAGAAACAACTGGCGGGGGAGGGAGTGGGTGGGCCAAGGCCGGAACATCATTTCCAGATCATTTCCGGCACCGAACGAGAAAAACGAAACATGAAATCTGAACACAAACAAATAAATAAAGAATTTGGAAAGAAAACAAGAAAGAAAAAAAAAAAAAAAGACGGTTTGTCCATGAACGAACATATGATCGAAACCCAAAACCTGCTCTGAAATTAGTCATGCTGTCGCAATCACCGAGCGCGTGTTCAATAAATTGTGTACTCGTAGAGCAGCAACAGGAGATTTAACGAAAAATAAGCTTTTTATACGGGTAGAAAAAAGTAACTTTCCTCTCAAGCAACAGCAAGTAAGATCATGAGATCGCGAACCACGTGAGATCGATGAGCGGCAAATCGGACATTATTTTATTTGATTTTTTAGTACCAAAAACAGCAGAATTGTGAGGCAGGTCGGGCTTCGGTTCTGCTCGCCTATTAATAGGCCATCTATTTATTTATGCATGCCTCTGCTGTTCCAAAAACAATAAGTGATTACACTGCTGTACATATACCATTACAGATTATTCAAATTGCTGCTGCTGTTGTGCTGTTGTACTACGCGTATATCGGGATACCAGGTGTACCTGGTATGATACTGGGCACTTGGCAGGCAGCAGGTGATTTTTCAGCCGGAAATTTGGGGAGGAGACATTTTTTTGCGAAAGCGGCTTGCGAAAACACGCACAGGGTCCAGAATTCAGTCGTCCATAATTTAAGTCCAGACGGCGGGCGAAAAAAGCAGCAAGAAAAATCGATCATATCGTATCTGTGATCTGTGGTCTATTCTCGGGCATCCACGCAAACAGTAACGAACGGGCAAAGACAGCAGCAGCAGCAGCAGCTGCAGCAGCAATACTACGGCATAGCAAGCACGAATGCAAGTCGTCACCATTACCATCCCTATCCCCACCCCCATCATCGCCAAAGACCACTACTGACCTGTGATGCAGACACCAGGTTTTGGTTGTCCCCAGACCAGTGCATGGCATACACTTTTCCGAAGTGTCCCTTTAAGACGCGGCGCGCTTTCAGCCCGGGTCCGAGGTTCTTCAGGTCTATCTGGCTCGCGGCGTCCTGGATCGAGGAATCCTTCTTATCGTTTTGCGCCTTCGCTATCTCGGACTTGAGAGCCTCAGCCTTTTTACGGGCTACCGCCAGTCGCTCGGTCATATCCGCCATGCTCCTCACACCAGTCCCTCAACCCCAGCTGCGTGTGCTCCCTCTCCTTCCCCGGCCAGGCCAGGCTCCCTTTCCCTTTCCCTCGCTCTCCCTCCCCGATTGCGCGTGGCGTTGGGTTTTGTTGCTGAACAAAAAAGAAAAAGCAGACACCGCCCCGTAGAGAAGGGTTGCCCCCCCTCTCCTATCGACGCTCGTAGGCTCTCTGATCCGACGTGCGCCGTGCCAGCTCTTTGAAACCCTAGGGCAATCCTTTTTCCGGCTTTGCCTCGTCGCCGCGTCGCTTACCGCCCTCGCCCTTCGCACCCACTTGCTCTCTCAGCTACTGCTCACTCTTCCGTGTCTCGTGCCCAATTATCCAATCTTTTCACCACCCAAATATTCTTTCTGTTTCTGCTCGCGCTGCGCGTTGCACTATCTTCTACCGGAACGGTCACGACCGAGCACTCTCTCGAGAGGAACGCTGCAGGCAACGCTACGCGTCTGGTGGTTGCACGGGTATACTTGTATTCACAGCTGAAGCTGAAGGGATCAAAGTTCCCCAAGACACGAAAAGCAAATGTTTGCCAAAAAACGATGGCGTTTCGCGGGCCGAGGTCCCCGAGGGTTTCACTGGAGGCGTGTTGGATTTGGCATGAACAGCCTCGACGCCCCACCTGTCGATGATCTCGGAGGGACCAAAGGCGAACCGAGGGAAGGCCCCGTCTACAACGACAACGGCCTGCAATGCGTTGGATTCCGCCTTGGCCACTGCTGTGGCGTCGATCTCCTCGATCACCGTCACCGCTTCCATCGCCGTCGTCACGATCGTGTGCACAGCATCAACAGCGCCGAGACGACGAAGTTTCACACGGAGAAGAACACAACAACAGCAGCACTAGCACCAGCAGCACCAGCAACACGCTTGAGCCGCCACCGACACCACCAGCTCGACGTCGGGGGCTCGTCGCCGCGGTGGGCCTGAGCGCTGTCCTCTCTCTAGCAGCGGCTGCACTCCTCAGCGCTCGCGAAGACTTGACCGCGCGAGGCGTCTTTCGGCAGGAGGGCAACCAACCCGCCAACAACAGTAGCAGCAACAGCAGTTCGCTGCCTCCCTCGGAGCTGCCGTTTCTACTAGAGGATGGGGAGGATCAGGAAAAACGGGCCGCACTGGAACCGGCGCAACCACGCTGGGTGCGGGTGATGTCTTCGCTGGCCATGCACCCGGCGATGTACGTGCCGGGGGACGGGATGGTGTACTGCCCCATCGCCAAGGCGAGTGCCGTTCGTGATCGGTAACCACACATAGTCATTGTTACTCCTTGCGTCTACCAGGTACCTGGTACTACTGCTGTACTCCCAGCTGCAACCGGGTGACCCCTAAAAATATACTCGTTGTACACCAGCCGACGAGCAGTGTGTTTATGTATCGTATGAAAGGAGCTCCAACCTGAGAGAGACTGAGATACGACCTGATAATTGTTTTGAGGCTCTGCGTTTGAGATCTCATCTAACATACAGCAGTAGTACCTGGTACACAGCTACATGATACTGGTATGATATACCAGGTACCAGGTACTGGTGCGAGTATGATGGCCTTGCGTTTGAATAACACCCATTTAATGCCGGTTCCCCACCCTGGTGGGCTGGAGTTCAAATCCTGCACGTACCCACGTCGATGCGACTTTTTTAAATTCCCAAAAAAACGGAATCAACTGCCTGTTAAAAATAGTAGCGCATGGGTAGGCGCAACCCAATGCGAGTCGACGAGCGAAGGAAGGGCCGAAATCTTCTCGCGACAGAAATGCAAGGCACGATAGTGGGGAAGAGGGAGAAGAGCCGACTTCGTGACCCCGGATCTGAGTGACGACTCGGAAGGAGAGAGAAAGAAGGGTGAAAAATAAAAGAAAGCAACCTTTTCCCATCGCAACAAACAGCTACGAGTACTATTGCTGTGTCTAGATGTTAGATGTAGGTACTTGTTTGTGCCTGTTTCGTATCCAGTACGATGACATGGCATTACATTGCCTACTCTGGTTACTGCATACCAGTACCAGGTACCTGGTAACAAATGGACAAGTGAAGGTACGAGCAGCAGCATCTATGTGGCGTGGTTTTGTGGCTACGGAGCTTATATTTTGCTGTTGATTCTACCGGCTGTATGACGGCGATAGCCAGACGACCACGGCAACACGGCAGCAGCAGCAGCAGCAGCAGCAGCTTGGCAAATGAATGGTACCTGGGGCGCCAGTGGCACAACTACTGTTGTAGTATACCGTACTGCAGTCCGAATGGTATCGATGAGGCACACGTTCAGCCAGTCATACATGACGAGTAGGTCCAATATCATATCCTGTCCAATCTGCTGGCACTGCTACTCACCATCTACCATCCCAATATGGCAGAGGTGTCTCCTGCATATGCCAAATCTAAAAATGAGTACGTACCTATTAATAGTCGGTCCTGCTGGGTTGGGACGTTGCGACATGATCAACACCTGCTGCTGTGCTGTGTTGTGCGTTTCAGAGTAGTGCGCTTTTTTCTTGTTTTTTTTTCGGTTCACCCCGCGTGTGGGGGGTACTGTAGCTGTATCTTACGTGTTTCTTTTGTAGTTCTTCTTGTTCTGCCCGGGGTTCCTAAAAGGGCGTGTTTTAATACAAACGCCCCGCTGTCACAGTAAACGCCCCGGGGGGGGGGGGGTCCTTCCATCCCTGCCAAAATTGGAGCGCCCCGGGGGGCGTTTGCTCGCAATATGACGGTATACGGCTTCCACCGGCAACTTACACTATCATATTTTTTATATTAATATTAATGGTATTAGTAGACCATACTGGTGAGGATTCCATCTTCCCTAAAAGGATGAAAGGATCGATGGCCTGTCCGATGTGTGAAACCGCTGTGCTGATGTGTTGATGCAGACAGCACAGGATGGTAGGTCGGCCTCCAGTTACGTAACGAAAGGGATCACGTCACGTACGAGTACACGGCGAGTATTTACACTAGTCTGACCATAAAAATAAGGTACATTCCGTTTTGTTGCTATGAATACCTGGTATCTACGAAAACTTCCCTTGGATTTACGATTATTTTTGACTGGTAATGAGGAGAGATATGATACATGATACGTACGTGAATCTCTCGCGAAAATAGAAAATAGTCGCAGTAAATGCCTCGTTGCTGTCACGTATAAATATCTGCTTGTGTCATACCTGCTGCATACGATACGTTCTCGTACGCGTAGCTTCAAGCAAGGCGACTATTACTACAACACCAGGTACATACGAACCAGGGATGTATTTATTAATAGTGGTCCGGTGTCTGTTGCGCAAAATTGCGATATATGGACGAATACATGCTCGAAAACCAAGTAACAAAGTTCGTTTATACGCCTCCCGAACCTCGAAAAGGCGTGTATCGAGATCAGAACCCAACCTTATTTTTGTTCTACCATAAAGGGCCTTTAAAGAAAATCGACTGCAGCGAATTCAAAAAGAAGGCTCAATTTTTTTCCCGCCAACGGCAATTTTGAAAAACAGTGTTTTAAAAAAAAAAAGCCTACGGCGAACAAAAAAGGTCGCAACAATTTCGTTGGGCCTGTGGCCCAAAAAGTTGCGCACCCAAAAATGCGTGTTGCGCTGCGCGCAACCAGGCCTTCCGCGGCCATTGCGGAAAACGGCCATTGTGACCAAAATGTTGCGCCAGCGCAACAGCTAATTGTATCCCTTGTACAAACGTGACCGAACCAAACCAAACAAAAGCGCCGCCTACGAGAGCGGCGAGAGAGGGAGGAGAGAGGAGACAGGCATCTTGTATTTCGTCCGAAACAACCTTGGGTCCGCAACAACTTGAGTACCCCTCTACGTACAACCTAGGAATCGTAAATATAAGGGACTATTTATATGCCGTAACACCTGCCGATATCCCTTTCACAATATACTACTGTCGACAAGGTTGGTGCCTGTTTAACCCTTTTTGGACCGCAGTCCCGTTTCGGGGGCAAACTACTTGCATTTTGAGTTGTTCGTCCCCAAGACGGGACTGCAGTCCTAAAGGGTTATTGGCTGTACGTGGGGCTCGGTACTGGGCCATCATCCACTGGCAGTACACTGGTATTTGCAGTATCTTCTTGGCTGAAGAAGCTGCTAGGATTTCAGGTTGTTATTACGTACGTCCGACTAAAACGCCTCGTGATACTACGGGAAGCATTTCGAAACGTGCGCGATTTAGAAGAGAGATCACAGACAACAGCGGTACAGCATACATTTTGCTCGCATGTTGGACTTTTTCTCCTGAGTCAATCTGCCACCCCTGACCCAAACATTGCCTGTGAGATACGGCCCTTGATCAACGTATAATATTGTCTACTTTGTAGTCTTAGTGAAGCCAAAACGCGAAAACAAGGAGCTTCCCGCAGGCCGCCTCCAGCGGGGGCCTCCAGCGGGGGCCTCGGGCGGGCCCCCCTCGCCAGGTAGGAGGGGGGGGGGGCGATCGCGGCTTCGCCGCCTCCCAAATCGTGGTCGAATCCAGGTTCCTGGCTGAGCCAGGAATCTTTGTACCAGAAACTACTTGTAGCCCTTGTCTAGCCCTGACTACCAATGAGCAACAACATAGTTAACGCACGAGGGGTCTATGTTGTACCTCAAGCCTGAGCCCGGCAACTTGCTCAACGATGACCTCGTGCTGGCGCTAGAGATGGTTCTAGATTTTTTATTTACAGCAATGCCCCAAGTAAATTATGATGTTTCCCAGAACGAGGAGCGCATTTTTCTCACTGCTGTAGTACGCCTTTTTTTACAGCAGTAGTACGCTGAGAGTGTATGATAACAGTACGTATGTGTGTGTGTTTTTTTTCGGCAGTGGGCGAAGTAGATTATGAAATATATAACGTCCCCAATGTACCGCAGCGCCGCATCTTCGATGGCCGCAAAATCTCACGGGCTGCGGGAAGGCAGATGTGAGATGCTCGAGATGTGTGATTCTGCGACTGTCCATGTTCATGTTGCCTGCGATACGACTGTTACGTGTTATCGAGTGTCGAGGTTGAGGCAGTTTTATCACGTTATATATACCAGGTATTTACGGGAGAGTATTGTGATTGGATGTTTCAGGAATAGTTGCAGAAGGTTCCCCCCTTGTTCTTGCCTTTTTCGGTCGGCTATTAAGAGCGCAAAGCTGCCGTGGTTCGCGTTGTGGGTTGCGCAAAGGAATTCGATTTTTTTTTTTGTTCGTCGTTCATTTGCCCGACCGGGATTGTAACGCGTATGCACCTGAACCAAACTCTTCTTCCTCTCTCCCTTCTCTTCATGTTTCGACTCAACACGCTACGCTCTTGTGTTAGTCCGGCGCTCAGCAGGCTACTATTCGTAGTGTACCTATAAATAGGACATCTATCATATACACGTATGGTAGCGATATGCTGCAGATGTGCCTTGTTATCTTGTTTGGAGTTATTGGCTGACGGTGTGCCAACTACTGGCTGTCCGTTGCATCTGCTGCACTCCTGCAGTGTGATATTTTGGGTTGGTTGCCTCTACCTTGTCCTTCCTTCGGCACATAAAGTCAGGCATAGTCGTATAATTCATCCGCATAGGAACACTCGTACGCATGTACCGGCATTCGCATACTGCTGTTGTGTTATTACGTCAGTAGGCCCCACTCTTTTATTCACCTGTATTTACCTACTGCAGCTGTAGGCGTCTATCAATAGGAAGAGAGCGTGCAGCAGCAGTAGGGCCAGTGTGACCATGCTGCTCGCGTGCCGTACTGCATACTGGTACTGGTGTACACTGCCCACCCTACCTTTCGCGACCGGGCTGCTTGCTTCGTTTGGCCGGTGCTGTAGTCAACCATTTAGTTTGGACGCTGTTTGACTCTCCACACCTCGGATAGACAGATGATGATCTATCTGATATGTCTAGTGTAGATCATCTAGTTCCTCGCCTGCCGTTGTGAGAGGTTGTGCGGGATCTGTACAGTACACAGATCCTACCCAGGAAGCTTGTGCTACTACCCGTAGTAGATCACGCAGACTGTACGGGTCGCACCCGGCAACATGAGATACTGCTGTGGATAGTACTTCGTACCTGGTATGTATATACAGGATCGGGGGTAGATCTGCCTGGAAATGTGTCGTACTGCTTGTGGATCATGGAGTGGGAATCGATGATCTGTCCGAGGCCCGAGGGGTGCATTTTTTTACCTCACGATTCCCAAAGGGCTATCTATCATCATGGTTTGTCGTGGTGCTGCTTACTGTTCATGCTGGTACTGCTGTATATGTCAATGCGATCATTCGATCATTCCGAAGGTCGCCACGGCAGCGGTCAGTACCGGATGGCAGCAGTAGTTAACTCTGTTGGCTGCCGTTACTGCTGTGCCGTACATCGTGGGGCATGTTCAGTCCCCTGGGCATGCGACGCACTCTGGGGTACTGGGGCGTACCCAGTGGTTCATAATTTGTAATACGAACTCGCAGCCGCGCTCGTAGCGTACCCTGAGTTTTCGGGGTGTACTCTGAGCTTCTTCTATTTGTCGACGTACTGGGTACTGCTGCAGAAGACCTGTACCACAGGTGTACCTGGTACTCTGCTTTGTTCTGATGTACTTTTTTGGTACTCGATGTATACTCGTATTTACTGTACCCAACGGCACCTAGCGTACCCAGGGTCCAGTGTGCCCACCAGGTACGTATTACAGGTCATGCATATTCTACTTATATTATACGCGTGCGTCTCGTACGTACGCACGGACTGGCTCTTCTTCCCATGTACACAGATTCCAAATCTCCTGGTCACGAACTGTTTACAAAGGTTGGAAAGACGCCTCGGCCACGTACTCTGTGACGTAAGACTAGAGAGAGAGCGAGAGAGAGAGAAAGAGAGAGAGAGAGAGAGAGAGAGAGAGAGAGAGGCCGGAGAACGTTTTGTTTTAATTCTTGATTTTCCTGGGGGGGGGGTTCTCTCTTCGCCTTGAGAACACACTGCTGCTGCTGTGCTGGGTATGATATATTGTACTGGTGATACAGCAGATATATTGTACCAGGGTACTGGTGATACAGCAGTACGTACGCGACAGCAGCAGACAAGAATCTCCTGTTTTGGCCACTGATAAGGTTCGCGGCTTATTGTTTGGAATTTGAGTGAGATTCGGGTACACTTACCGCAGTGCACTATTTATTGTAGAATCGGAGGTAGGATTTGGAGGTTGTAGTAGCGTTCCTCGCTGAGCACAACGGTACACTCAAAAAAACTATATAGGGTTTGTATATATATATACTATAGATATACTTACTAACAGCGGTATTTGGTCCTATTTGCTATGGCCCCCCGTAGTAACTCCCCAAGTTCTTGACTCAAGTCGCGCACTACTGCTGCATGTACTGCTAATGGATAAACGTTGTCCACCACAACACCAACACCACAAGAGAGTGTCGACCGCGCCCATCGATGACCGTCGCCGGCTGCAACAGATTGTGCAAGCTGAACCCTGTTAGGACTGCAGTCCCGTTTGGTCACAGACCGCTCTAATTTCAAGTAGTTTGCCCCCCAAACGGGACTGCAGTCTTACAAGGGTCAAGCTGTCCATCGGTATACCCTTGGACTAGGTGGAAGCATTTGTGATATACACGTGCAATGATGCAATATATTTAAGGGACTAAACGGCAATATTGGCCGAACAGCGGATTGGTGATACTTGTCAAGCGATAAATGTTGTTTGCCACAACAGATTTTCAACCGTGTCCGTCGATGGCCGTTGCCAGCCACAATTATTTCGAAATATTTCACCGGTGGCTGTTATAGTTCACCCACTCTATAGCACCAGCGTCCGTTCTCCTGTGCTCCGCTGCTTTGATCGGTCCTGATCCCCTCTTGCTCTTTAAAAAAAAGCCGGCCGTCAGCAACAATGGCGATCAATATCCACCAACACCACAACTTTAATAGGTTTTGGGGCGATAGCCTATTGTGGGAGCACGCCCCGATGTGGTTGGCGGTGGCTACTGATGACCACAGCAGTTGCTTATCTGCTGTCGGCAGCGGTCTGTCGATAAGCAGATTTTTCGGGGGTTTTGTTAAAAGAATGTCATCGCGGTGGCGTCCCCGACGTATAATGGTCAATAGGACAGGTGGCCACTTGCGGACAACCTTCCACTCCACAGCAGTTGCGGCAATGCCATCTTGTGTTCGTCCCCCACATACTATTTGCGACAGTGTCTATCGATGGACAGCGTTGCCAGTGTGTAGTTGTCACCAATGGGTATTGATCACCGCGTACTATTGTAGTACAGTAGTCAATGTTCTGTTGCCCGCGCTATTGCCCAGGGTGTTAACATATCACACATCACCCATCCCACACCCCATGATGCTACAGTACCCGCCCACTGCCCAACACATCCAAATACATTTTTGCTGCCGCTCAACATTTGTCGATAGACGGCGTTGACAGTCTCTACTATTACGGGGGACCATAGTTGATAGGACCAAATATTGTCAGTAAAAATGGTTGAATATATAGGTTTTTATGTAGACCATAGGTCCTATTAACTATGGTCCCCCGTAATACTGCTTGTGGTCGACAACGGCCATTGATGAACACTCGGTCGGGGCAATCTTTGTAGCGGCAGCACTCTGTTATCTATGTTATTTAGTCGTTGAGGGTGTAAACAGATGATATATCACCCATCAAAATATGGCAGCCGCCCATTGCCCAATATATTTAGGAATACGTTCACACCTCGGAGAGATCATCGATCCCCGCTGCATCATCTACAGGGACATATTTCAAGGCAAGATATATTCCCAACCTTTGTCACGATCTGCTTAAGAGTCTACTGTTGCCGGGCGGCCCCTATTTTGCATGATCTATTAATAGCACATGCTTCCTGGGTGAAATGTGCCCTGTAAGGCAGATCCTGCACAACTCACTCACAATGGCAGGTGAGGAGCTAGATTATCTCTCTGTAGATAGATAGCTATCTGTAGATAGATAGCTATCTGTAGATAGATAGATAGCTATATGTAGATGGATAGATTTTGAGCTGTCCGAACTGTGAACATGTTACCGACAGCAGTATCTATCGATAGGGAGCGGTGGTTCGAGGTAATGGTTCGACACACCCCTGTGTACGAGACGAATGACGAATGTAACCAACCCTATCCCCAGCCGTGAGTCGCTCAGACCGAACCAACCATGGGTCAGGGTTTTTCGCGTTTGGCTCGTACACGGTGAATCTCAACCATTTTCTCGATCAAGAGCTCAACCCATTTACTATCGGTAGGACTGCAGTCCCGTTTTGGGGACAAAACTACTTATTTAATATATGAGTGGTTTGCCGCCAAAACGAGACTGCAGTCCCGAAAGGATTGAGCTCTACTGACCCACAGTTGGTAGGCAGCAGGCAGCGTTGCCAGTCTTTCGTGGTCGGCAAGGGCCATTGACAAAACACCTCTTGGGGCCACTGTACCGGCAGCGTCATAGTCTACAAAAACCATTAGGTGGTGTCTGGAGCGGTCGGTCGGTTGGTCGGTCGCTGAGCTCTTCGGTAGCCTTCGCTAGCTGTTCATCACGTGTCATTTTTTTGTTTTACTTGTTCCGGCTGGCTCGGCACGTACCTGGTACGTATTCATTCGTATAATGGGTTGGTTACGTTTGCGAAATTCCCCTTCTTTTGTATTTATTACATTTTTTCGTCCACACACTTGGACAGACGCCAGGGAGGGCGACACGGGAAGGCCGACTCGACACGGTCGTCGAGGTCTGGGCACCACCCGAGCAGTGTATAGCGTGTGCCATCTAAAGGTCAATCAAGGACGCTGTCACAATGAGGATATGAGGCTTGCTCGAGAATAGTTCTTTCTCGTTTGGCGGGCCTATACTTTATCCTAGTATACACGGCACGCAAGATAGCACGCACTCCTCCGAGTTGATTTTCCTAGACGATTTTCTCCAACACAGGGGAGGCGTGGGGGGGGGGGGCACTCACAACGAAAATTGAAAACGGTGGCTTTGTAGAAAGTAAGTTGCCGAGATGTGTCCGTAAGGCGCATGCATGCATCGCTCGGCGTATTTAGTACGCCCTCCGCTGTGTCAAGAAAAGCAGCCCTGGAAATTCGTCCGAAGGGGGGGGTGTTCTGTCGCGTGTTGTATCATCATTGGGTCCCTCTTTTCCGGATTGAATTGATTACAACCCGTTCCCAACCTACGCATACCGATACATGAGCTACGTGCGTACCTATGTATACAATATTTATGTTTGCGTCCCTTGTTTGCGACTTTAATGAACTACAAATGACGAAAAAAGAAAAATATGCCGAAGCTGAGAGACCAGAAAAAACAAACTCCAAAACTCTAACCGTACATACATGCGATCTTTGTAAGCTTGGTGTGATACTTCGATGACGCGTGTAACATGGTACGAGCACGACTCTTAGCGGTATCGTACAGCGGTGTCAACATGTCAATTTGTTGTTCATGCATGGGCTGTGAGCTGCTCGCTACATATTTTGGTGTTCCCCTCTTAACCCGTAGTTGGCACGATCGAAGGATCACGTGCATGCAGCTTGCAAATATGAGTTTCGACAAAATCCTCGATCTCCCAGCTGTCGTTTCTTAAGTTAGTAATAAAGGCGCCATGTATTGCTTGACGGTGTTCAAAATATACGTACCAGGTGTGTATGTACCACAGGCACAGAGTAGTACCGTCTTGTGGCTCCAGTTCTTCCAGGCAAAACTAATAATAATATGGATACTCGAAGTATGTAAGCATCCTGACGGAATAATATCGTTTGGTCTTTTTAGAACTGCAGTCGCGTTTTGGGGACAAAATAGGACTATGATTTGAGTGGTATGTTCCCAGTCCTTCAAGACGTATAAACTCCATGTTGCCGTATGTTATCACACGGGTGATAGGATAACACACCCCCTCGGACCTCGGACGATTTTTTCCAAGCTGATTTTCTCAACATATTTTTTTTAGAGTGTAAATGAGAGACCGTGCGAGATGAGTCTATGGGAATATCTACGTATGTACATACGTCGTAGTCTAGACCGTCCCAAACGCGTCTTGTGTGGCTGCCCCCCTTTTCCTCCGGGGGAAACAAAAACAAACAGACCAAAACGCTTGGAAGATCATCCCAAGACGGGCGTTATTTTGCGTGTTATATACCTGGTACCTGGTATACGGTACGTAATGTAGTTTGTCAATAGGTTCCGAGAGCTTGGTCGGAAGATCTAGGCTCGGTCTCTTTAACATGGTTGATCGTCGTGCGTGGTTGGTTATTTATCACTCATGGTTGAAGGGTCCAAGTTCTGAAATCGACACGGTCGGTCGCGCGTCGAGAGCTTCTTCTGTTTTTTTTTGTTGCCAAGTATTTCGTGGTTTTTCTCGGCTTCTTAGATTGTGTAACAAAATGAAATCACCTGGAAATAACTCATCGCCGTAATTTTGTAATTTTCAGTCCAGCCCCGTGTGTGTTTATAACATTGTACATGTATGTTACGTGTGCCCCCGCACTGTGATCTAGAGTGTTTCCGAGCACAGCGACACAGCAGCGACTCCACAGCACAACGATCTTATTTATTTATGTACGAGCTAGGCCAGCCAAGACCCCATCTATTCAGGAGGTCGACCGTGCAGCGCCCAATTTTACGCAGTTGGACATGAAGTTTGGACACGGTGTTATGTTGTCCATGCACCAACCGAGACTCGTCGTGCCGGGCTTTTTGTTCTTTTTTCTTCGAGAGATATGACCGAAAAACCTCACAAAAAAGTAGAAACACGTGTGAAAATCCTCTAAAAAAAACAAAAAAAATCGAAAAGCCAGGGTTTTTGAACGGGCGTCACAAATACGGTGTTGTAGTTTCAGATCGAAAATCGCAAAATTGAGCGCTGCATCGCAGTAAATACGCTTTTCTCGTTACACTTGATTCAAGTGTGGAATATTCTTTCTGGCAATATCTCGTGATGGGCAACGAATTGGTCAATTAAACTGATATCGATCTTCTCCTGGTACCCCCAGTAACGTCTCCACCAAATTTTGCCTTGATCGGGACCTACGATTTTATTACTGAGCTTAGCAGAAATATAGTTCAAAAGGTTGGTGTTTTTGAGTTTTTGCCGATACCAGGTATGTCGTCGAGTTCAAGCCGAATTATAAAATTTTCATACTTTTTATGCACTTTTATTTGTTTGCACATGCACACTGATGTGTTAGGGTCAGTGCCTCCAAATTTCAAGTTCTAATTCGCAGTGCTTCACGAGATCGACGCCATGATTGATTGCCCGCTTCATGGCTGGCCCAGCTCGTATACACCCTCTGAAGCACACGTACCAGGTACGTACAATGGAGGGAAACACATCGCGTACATTGCGTCGAAAAAAAGCGACGATATATGGATTGACTGCGTACAGCATCGATTCCACGAAGCGGCCGGGACTGCTGAGGCAAGGGCGGGGGTGTCCCCGAGCTACGATGCAAGGGCATCTCCGACGCCTCGTCTAAACACGCCGCAAAAACGATGCCAGTCGTGCTGCTGCGGGCTCTCTCGCTTCTCGGTTGAAAGTAGTCGGGTCGGGTCAAACCTCGCGGGTCAGTGTTGGGTCGGGTCGAGTAAGGCGGGTCGGGTGAAGCAAAAATGATGCCAGTCGTGCTGCTGCGGGCTCTCTCGCTTCTCGGTTGAAAGTAGTCGGGTCGGGTCAAACCTCGCGGGTCAGTGTTGGGTCGGGTCGAGTAAGGCGGGTCGGGTGGAGTATGGGTGGTCGGATCCGATCCTTGAGGTTTCGAACACCTCCCGACGCGACCCCATCCGGCCCGACCCGACCCGACCCGACCCGACCCGACCCGACCCGACCCGACCCAGCCCGACCCGTGAGATTTCGAAAAGCTCAAGACCCATCCCGGGGTTCGTCACCCGTGAAGAACCCTGGGGAAAAAACGGCCCCTGGCGTTGTTTTGCCATACACTCCTGGGTTCCTACTAAGGTTCCTACTATTAATAAGTAAAGGGTTGCTATCAGGGAAGATATGTTCGTCGTCGGTGTCACCTATAGATCATCTTGCCGGGTGGGAGGCGTATAACCTGCATGATCGGTAGGGCATGTTACCTGGCGTGGATATGTGTTATATATATCCGAGGCACTCCGTTTTGAGAGCGACCGTTCGCCGCCCGCTAAGCTCGCTCAAGGAAGTGGAGCCATAAATAAAGTGTAAAACAAGCAGGGTGCTCATGACGTGGCGCGATGGTCGACTTGCGAACTGCCAAGTCGCGCAGGAAAACACACACACCCATTGTAACGTGGGTAAATGGGCGACTCGCAAATGCCAAGAGTTAGGTGGCCCAGGGCAAAGCATGCCGGGTTGCGCACGTCTGAAGTACATGCACAAAATGCATGGTATCATCGCTGGTATGTATGTAGGAAAGGAGAAGATTGTGTTGAAACTTCAGGTTTGTCGTTTAGAACGGAAAAACCATGCGCGTTCGTAGTGCATCATCACCATCTGCTTGTATTGACTCCTTCTTGATTGAGATTCGAGTTCCGATTTTATTTTATTTTTCGTTTTCGTTTTTCGGGATTTTATCTCGTGTTCAGTGTACGTTTTTGGCTGTCTTTCGATTCTGAGTCATAAGGATCCACGTGTTTCCTTTTTTCAGGACTCTTGGAAAAAAAACTCGAAATTTGAGTGTTTTTTTTTTTCTTGGCTTTTAGTGTCAGCTGAGCTGAGCTTGGTAGGTGTGATTTTCGGAAGAACGAAAGGAAACAAAGAAAGAAATGCTTCGCATGTAAGCGAAAAATAACGCTCGGAAGGTTCTCCGAGAGGTGGAGTCAAGAAGGCGTGTTCCGGGTGGGAGGGCTGAGAGCGCAGCAAGGCCTTTTAGTATTATAAGTGTGGCCAGGACATATTATTTGTTGAGGTGAATAATAAGGTCTACGCACGAATCCTGCGCGGCTCCTGCACAGCTCTTCAGAACGACTGGTCAGGATGTGTACATGGTCTACGGTTGATCGTTGTCTGTCTGACGTGTTCGTGGGTCTGGTCTCTACGCCTGGGTCCCTCCGTACGCGTGGGCAACTACAACCGAGTCTTCTACGCTGCGTCCAAGCCGGACTAGGTAGGCCACACCACACTCGCCTCACGCGAAGCTATATACGCGGCTGTGGCTAGCGGGCACTAAAAGCCCCCCCCCCCCCTCCCGAGACCTGGGTAGTGCCCCGCCTTTCCCTGGAAGGTACATAGGATATCAATTGCTGTCTCTGGCAGTGGCCACTACCAGAAAACAAGTCAGTTCATTGGACGCTACTGTCATCCGATGCAAAAAAAAAATCCCACCCCACAAGCGGTTCTTGGCGCAAAATTGCAGCTCACCCTTCGTGCGACTCTCTAGCCCCAGCACCTCACGGCGCTTTCGTTGCGCGCGGTGCAAGCGGTCAAGGTCTGCCTGCTCGGTGAAAATTGGCGTGATGCGACGGTCTACGATCGTACGACCACGGCCGTGCGTGACGTGAGCACAGCCCTCCCCTCCTTTCGCACGCCCCGCCGCTCCAACGGCACGTGCAGCACACCAGCCAAGTTTACCGCCCTTAGATTATGTGCTCGCTTTGACCAGGTGGCATGCGCGGAGTGGCGAAAGACGCTGAGATGGATGCTGGGCATCCCCGACTGGGACACGGGACCAATTCATGAGCAGGTGAGTGTGTTTTATTTTGCAACCCTCTTTACTGACGGTAATTTTCCCCCACACACTGATTCCGAGTATTTTTGCCAAACTAAAAGCATACCTGGTACGCTGGTGCAGTTTCCAAGGGGTTCGAGGAGGCGTTGCATTGAATAGGGCGTGCCTGCGAGGGGGGAGGCGGGGGGGGGGGGGGGGGGCGTGTTTTCGAGGTTTGTATGCGCCGGTGGCATTTTCATGTACCCCGAGTGGGACACGCGGCCGATTCACGAGCCGGCAAGTGTTTAAGGGGGGCGTTTCATCGAGACGAGCGATTCGCGCCCGCTGGGGGGGGGAGGGGGGGGTGTACTCATGTCATGCATGACCGTAGGGGGGGGGGGGGGGGGTCTGGAGGCTTGTATGCGCTGTTGGCATTGTTTCATGTCCCCGACTGAGACACGGGGCTTATTCACGGGAGGCGAGAATGAATATGACGTTGGATCGAGACGCCCGACCCTAGTGTAGACGACGGTAGCGTGTGTCGCCAGGGGGGGGGGGGGGTGTTCTCGAGGTTTGTATGCGTCGGTGGCATTTTTATTGACTCGTGAAGTTCGCACTACGAAGGGAAGTGCTGCGGGTACGATATGCACGTGTTGCACACCGTGCTGTCTTTTGACAGCGGCTCATCTACCCCCCGCCTCTCTCCCCTTGACGCACAACGCCTCCACTGATTTGCTTGTTTTTTTTCCCCCTCCTGTTTTTTATTTGCGCTCGACAGGGCAAGAACGCCCCCGCTCCCCTTGTGATGCACAACGCCTCCATTGTTTTTGCTGTTTCTGTGATTCCCTCCCCCCGGTTTTGCACTGCGTTCGCCAGGGCAAGAACGGGATCCCGCTGCTGTCAAAGAGACGCCCGCGGGACGTTGAGCTCATGATGAACGACGACACCTGGCTCAAGTGAGTAAAAATTACCTACATACGCTGGACAGTTGATCTACAGATACCTGGTAGCTCATTTACAGATTGACCATCTACAGATAGATCATGTGCAGATAGATCATCCTAGCCTGCCGTTATGAGATGTTGTGCAAGGATATGTGCAGTACACGTCCAACTCAGGAAAAACGTGCTTTTAGACCATGCAGAGTATACGGCTCCCCCCGGGCAACATGAGCTAGATCAGACAGATCATGCAGACGATGAATCTTTATTTACTGAAAACTCTAAGCTACTGTAGATCATACAGATGAGGAGTCCATTTTTCCGTGAAAGGTCCGCTGTAGATAATGAGATGGGAACCATTTCTTTGTTCGGCGCTCACCCTCCCCTGCCCCCCGCCCCCTTCCCCCTCCCCTTCCTGGGTTTTCCATTCCACCGGTTGCCGACAGATTCGTCGTCGTGCGAGATCCTGCAGACCGGCTCTTGTCCGGTTTTCTCAACAAGTGCCTCGGTACCGAGTGGCAAAATTGTCCCTACGTGGAGTTCATGCCGGATCGGTTCGCGGGGGCAACGCAGCGTAACGCCACCACTGACGCGGTAAGATTCGTGTGTTTGTTATTTTTTCGGGCTGCGAGGGTGGGTGTCGGTCGTGGGGGGGCGGGGGCGGGGTGTAGCATGCCTGTGTGTGTTCCGTGGGCACCGCGTCCGTTTGAGCTCCGGTGTCGTCTCGTCTCGTCTCCGCCCTGCTGTGTTTATCTCATTTCGTTTCCTCCTATTAATATAGGCGTCCTCGGTGGCTTCGTAGGTGGTCCGCGTGCCTGCTAAGATCAATTTCGTGGGTTCCAGTCTCACCGGGTGCATGCTCGTAGGGAGTTTTTCTTGCATACAAATTGATGAGCGGAAAGCGGGAGCGTGAGTTGGCTACATTCGATGGAAAACGACGAGGAGCAGTGGGAGTGTTGAACCCTATGCGCGATAAAAAATGAAGGCTCGTACCGGGGGGGAGAAGGGACGACACCTGTGACCACGGAATGTCCAGAAGAAGACCGCTGAGGATAAAATCTCCTACGAGTTGTTAAGCTGGAAAGTAAAAGTGATCACCTTTCAATTGTGTTCTATCTCATCCCATGACATGACGTCCCATACCATCCCGTCCCATCCTATTAATATATCATCCCATCCCACCCCGTCCCACCCTCCCATCCGATCCCACCCGCTCCCATCCCACCCCTTCCCATCCCATATTTTCCCACCCCTTCTCCTGCCCCCCCATCCCCTCCCATCCAATCGCGTCCCCACCCCAACCCATTCCGTTCCACCGCACCCCAATCCACCCCATCCCCCCCCCCCTCCCATCCCATCCCATCCCATCTCCCCTTCCAACTCATCCCATCCCATCTCCCATCCCATCCCCCCTCCGCTTCGACCGGCCGTAAAAAAACGAAATCGTCCACTTTTGAGCAGCAACTCCTGAGCGCGATCAACCTCGAGCCGCGAAAAGTTTTCAGGGACTTCATGGTCGGGGTGCAGGAGGACGTGAGGGATCGAGGCTGCAGGGTTAACTCGCACTGGCGACCGCAGTACTGTTTCTGCTCCATGGCCCGTTTCCGGGAGTCGTACCACGTTATCCCATTCGCCAACATGTCGGTGAGAGGTGGGGTGGTGTTTTGTTGTGACGATGTCGGCGTGTGTGCATGGTATGCGGCGACATCAGCATGAACAGTATTTACTGCCCTGTCAGATGGCCAGTGTGACTATATGTCAGTATCACCAGTGTGACCAGTATGACGATGCCAGTACTACCAGTATGATCAGCATGATGACGATACCATTTACTGCCATGTCAGATGGCCAGTATGACGATATGTCAGTATCACCAGTATCACCAGTATGGCGATGCCAGTACTACCAGTATGATCAGCATGACGACGATACCCTTTACTGCCATGTCAGATGGCCAGTATGACTACATGTCAGTATCACCAGTATCACCAGTATGGCGATGCCAGTACTACCAGTATGATCAGCATGACGACGATACCATTTACTGCCATGTCAGATGGCCAGTATGACTATATTTCAGCATCACCAGTATGGCCAGTATGGCGATGCCAGTACTACCAGTATGATCTTCATGACGACGATACCATTTACTGCCAGTGTGACGATCTCAGTATATGACCAGTATATGATGGATGTCAGTGTGGCCGGTATGACGATTGTCAGTATGGTCAGTATGACGATATCGATATGGCCGGTATGACGATTGTCAGTAGGACCAGCTTGCCCAGTATAAGCGGTGCCAGTGTGACCGTTCTGATGAGGCCAGTATCTGACCAGTATATGTTTATGTTGGTGTGACCAGGATGACCAGTACAACCAGTATGGCGATGCCATTATGACAGATACGACGATGTCGGTGTTACGCTGTATGACGTTGTCAGTATGACGATGTCGGTATGACGATATCGGTATGACGATCTCACCATGACGATGTCGGTATGAAGATTGTGGTACATGGCAATGTCTGTGTGATGCTGTCGGTGCTGTGAACAGCATCTTCGTAGCGGTTTTACGCTGATTTATGAAGGCGCACTTTTTTATGTCCCCTTTTTTTCTTAACCTTGTTTTTTTCCCCCTTTTTATGCCCTCCCTGCTCCGCCTTTTTATGGACCTTAGAACTCGCATAGTGGGAGAATATAAAATATTACAAGAAGGAACGGAATGTGTTAGAGGATAGAGGAGGACGAGAAGAAAATAGACAAATGTGACATGGAGAGTTTGGTTGGCTAGATAGCAGCGAGAAAACGATCTCTATCCTAGGACATTGATGGTGGCCACAGGCGGTGAAACAGGAAGGGGATAAGACTGTAGGAAAAAAAAACTCTGTAATGTATGAAAACAACGTAATGAGCACCCAATTGTTGGAGGTGTCTCTATTAGGAGTAGGAACGGTGCTCCGTCTCGAAAGGGGTGCGTGGTCAATGGTCAAATGATTGAGACAAGCAACAAACGAGTACACGCCCCTCCCCCCCTTGCTCCGTCTCGAAAGGGATGCGTGGTCAATGGTCAAACGACTAAGGCAACCAATAAATGAGTATCCCCCCCCCCCTCCATACACACACCCGCACCCGCTCCCATTCAGACGGAGGCCGTGAAGCTCGTGGACCACATGCCACGACCCTCGCCGGACCGGGCGGCGCTGTTGCGAGAGTTCATGGTGACCCGTTTCAGCACCAACTTAGACGCTAAAGCTCAGGGGGCCGCGTCTAAGCGCGAGAAGTACTTCTCTGAGGAAGCGCTCGACATTGTTGCCAAGGTAGGAGTTGTTGTTGTGGTTGGTCTCGCATCAACTCATCGCCATAATCTATTTCGGGGGGGGGGGGCTAATGTTGTAAGAATCAGAACCCACGGTGGGCCCAAAACCCATGCATTCCCCTATGTTTAAGCAACCATGTTTGGTTTTAGTTTTTATGCTGACCCGAACTAGTCCGTGTGGTACTCCACAGGACTCCAGTGGCCAGTGGCTCTGGAGGGGATGATGAAATACCTCAGGAAAATAAACAAAGAAACGTATCAGGGGTATGTAAGCCGGTCGCCCCGGTGGTTCAAGTGGTTAACCTTGAATTCTACTTGTTTGAGTCCTGGGTTCGAGCCCCAGGTGGGTCGGACTTTGACTTTATTTGCAAAAATAAAAAAAGGATTCAATGAGAGCGCCTTGCAGCGTGGGTAGGCACAATTCGACTCGAGTCGACGAGGGAAGAAAAGGCTGAAATCTTCTCGCGGTAAAAATGAAGGCACGTACCGTAGCGGGAAGGGGGGAGAAGAGCCTGCTATGTGACCCCGGATCTGAGTTACGAGTGGGAAGGAGAGAGAGAAGAAGATGTGCGAAGATAATGAATGGGATGAAAAAAATATATATATATATATATATATATAAATATATATATATATATATAAATATATATATATATATATATAAATATATATATATATACACACGACAGAATAAATGCGTACATTTCGAAACCAGAAATGAAAGGGAAATCAGCACATACGTACGTACCAGGTGTGATGAACCAGTATTATATACCTGGTACCTGATAAACAATGTAAGGCTCTTCGGGGTGTGGTTGACCCGAATTCCCCGGGGTGTATGGAGCATGCTGAAAAGGGGGGAGCATCGTCATCAGGCGTCCCTGTTTACTCAGAGCACTGCCGTGTATAACATAGGCGTGCGGAGGGGTTGATCGGTCTGCACACGAGTCCCAATGACACTCCGTCGAGCTTTCGCTGACCCACTCCGCTTCCTGGCGATTCCATTCGATTAGAAATTCGCGGAGTTGGGCCATCCTTGAACTCGCACACGGGGGATCCTGTCCGACAGATCAGGATCTACAGCAGATCATCTACAGACCCTAGCCTGCCGTTATGTGATGCTGTGCAGGATCCGTGTAGTACAGATCCAACCCAGAAAAAAACCCGTTCTACAGTACGTGGATCACAGTGGATCACTCGGCTCCCACGTGGAAACAAACATGAGCTGCTGTAGATCACACATATCAGGGATATATCTGCCCTGGAAGATCTATAAATCATTCGGTGGGCGAATATGATCTGTAGATGATCTGTCCGATGTGTGAAAAGGTTCCTTGCCACTCTGGAGTGTCCGTCAACATAAGGACCGGTTGGTCTCCATGTTAATGTGTAAACGCGCATTATATCCCGCCCAGAATCGTGTATCAGTAGCAAGCATAATATCAGGTACCAGGTATACCAGGTACCTGACATTTTGGTAGGTACACACCACGTATATGTATACCAGGTGTATATATGTATTTATTTCACGGACAGGGTGAGACGTATCGGTCGTAGTCCTCGGAACACGCATGCAAGGAAGGGTTCTATATATTGATGTCTTCTATCGAGCGATATATATGTAGTTCCTTGTATTATAAGGGAGAACATAGCAATACCACCTGGTACTCATCAAAACCGAATCTGGTTCATGAAGACAGGGGGTGGGTTGTGTGGTTTTTTGGGTTCATCGGAATTTCTGATTACTATACCCCCCGAGAAGCAAACTATATGTGGATACGATGCCCCGGGGACCAACACACCTACTCAATAGTTGAAACCCCGGGTATCCTCCAACGGCGGAACCGGGAACATGATGATTCGCAATCCCTTCTAACGCCCCCCCCCCACTCCCTCCCTTTGGTCATACGACTACGGCTATCCATGATATCGAGTACACCCCCCCCCCCCCCCCCCCCCCCCCCCCCACTTTCCGCCCCCTCCTACGTTCCGCCCTCAACCCCATCCCCGACCTGAAGGTGTATGCCAAGGACTTCCAGCTCTTCGGCGACTACTTTGAGGAACACTCCGCCTCGCCTTTGTTGTAGGCCGACGGCCTGCCCTAGTGCCCTGGGCCAACGAAGCAGTGGGCAGGCCACGCCCAGATACACAAGAATATGCTACAGTTCTCATACGGGGGTAGGGGCGGGTGTACTCGATAGCGGAGATGTACTCGATCTCGTTCATGGCCGTAGTCGTATGGCCACAGACCCTCCCATCCCTACAATGCCGGGACACGGAGCACGTCGGGTTTTCACCGACCAGGCAGGCATTGCTTTCACCAAGGAGGGGGGAGGGGGGATAATAATCAGAACCCACGAAGGACTAAAAAAAACAGGCATGGCCGCTTATCCCCCCCCTGTGTTTGCATGCACGCCCCATTTGATGCTGATTACGGTGTTCCCCCCGCGGTATGTAGGAGACCGGTCTTCTTGAGCGTGTCAAGGCCTTCTGTTGCTCGCGTCAAAGGCTTCTTTTGTTGCCTCCATTGTACCGGGTTTAGTGTAGGGGACGGCCCGTCAAGGGGTCAAATGGCGGTATCATCGTCACCTTATTATACTGGTTGCAATGTAGGGATCGGGCAGTCAAGGAGTCAAACCGCGGTCTCCCCGTCAAGGCCTTTTTTGGACGAAATGCACTACCAGGTATAGTTTTAGTGGGGGGGGTGCGGTCAGTCGATGGGTCAAACCGCGGTCTCCTATATCACACTAGTTCTAGTGTAGCGGTCAGTCGATGGGTCAAATCGCGGTCTCCTATAACATGCTAGTGTTAGTGTAGGGGACGGTCAGTCAAGAGGTCAGACCATGGTCTCCTACCATAACTTTTTTTTTTTGCAGACCGGCCTTTGTGGGCGCGTCGTCAAGGCCTCTTGTGGCCTCATTTATACTGGGTTTTTTAAGTGGGGGAGGCGGTCGGCCAAGGGGTTCACCCGGGATGCGTTGAACTAGTTGCGGCTGACGTGGAGTTATTGCTAGATCGTGATTGGGGTTTATGCACCTCTTCTCGTTCCGAACCGTACCGGATCGTTCGGGGGGGTAGGTATACTGGGCCGTACCGAACCACTTCGGTAGGGTAATCCCCCCCCCCCCCCGAATACCATCTTCACACCCTCACCGAAATGCCGGGTACCGTTGTTGATGTCCCCAACCGAACTTCCCGAAGTGTCGGGTACCGGTACTGAGGTCGTATCGAACTTTCCCTCCCCTCTACCTCCATGAACCTGTCTTGCGGCTGTGGCAGGAAACCATTTAGGAAGTCGTAATAAAGTTATGTGATTTACAGCTGGAAGGAGGAGGCCAGGGGTGGGGGGGGGGGGGAAGAGTTGCGAGCCTCTAATAGCGGGGGCGTGTTTTTCGGGTCCGACGATGGGTGTTGGGGAGATATAGGTTGGGGATAGGTTGGGTGGTCGAAGAATATGGAAAGCTGGAGCGCTTTGGGACTATGGGACGAAAGCTTCCAATCATCGGACAGAAGGGTGACGATCGACTGTAGATCATCTAGACCCCATTGTTGCTGCCATGAGATGCTGTGGAAGAGCTGTGACATACAGATCCCGAACCCGGAAGACACGTGCGCAAAGAGCTGTGCCGTACAGATCCCACACCCGGCGAACATGATATGTAGGTCGCGCAGATCATGTAGCAGGGATTTGTTTATATATACCCCCACCCCGAAATGTCTAGGTCACGGAGTGGGGGTCCGTCCGATCTGTGGAAGCTTCATGGCCACCGGCGCTTTTTGTTTTTAGAGAGAAAGTGCTGACGGGCTGATTTTCAGGGTACATCCGTTAGCCGGGTGGCCTGCGGTGCGTTTTGTTCGTTTCTCTTCGTTTCTTTTTTCTTTTTTTGGGGGTTCAAGTCCCTTGTCGGTCGGCTTTTGGTTTTGTCTCATAATAATACCATTCTGCCCGGAAATATAAATACCGTGGTGGTATTTACATTAATACCCATACGCATATATTTCTGGACGGAGTGATATATTGAACATGCATGCATGCATTCATGCGATATTTGCTCTCGTACGTATTATAAGTAGACTTGGAAAAAAAAAACTTAAAAAAGTGTGTGCGTGCGTGCGTGCGTGTGTATGTGTGTCTTTTTGTGTTCTCCGTTCCCCGTCCCTCCTTGCCAGTTGTTGATACGGGGCGGTAGAAAGGTTCGATTTTTGCCTTTTTGGGGCATTTATATTACGTTAGTTGCTCCCGCCAGACACGGGCTGCGTGGCGTGGCCCAGCTTTTGGCGGTGGTCCGCCGGCGGGGCAAGTGAGGGGGGCGTGGGGAGCGGGGGAAGGGGGGGGGGGGGCATCTACCTTGAGAATATTAACGTATTGCTCGAATGGGTCGTAGAGACCCACATTGAGAACGGACACTAATTATACGTCCGAGGCGAGAGAAGGGAGAGGGGGAGGCGAGGGGTAGGCTCATGTTATGCATGGCCGTAGTCGTTTGACCATAGAACCTCTCATCCTTAAACTGCCGGGACGGAGCACGTCGGGTTTTATCCGACCAGGCGAGGGGTCAGGCCGGGGGGGGGGGGGGGGGGGGGGAGGGGGGATCTACGTTGAGAGTTTTTTCTCTCGATGCGTCGTGATGCCCACCGCAGCAGAACAGACACATACGTGCATGCGTCTGTCGGCGTGACTGTTATGCGTACGCGGGGCGTTCACCGGTCCGCTGGTAGTTTTCGCCGGCGGGCGGGGGGGTGGGGGGGGGGGTGGTTGGTTGATTCCATGATCTGTTTTAGCAATGTTTTGAAAACGCACCGTACCGGTTACATCAGGCACGCCGTCCGGGTACATGCAATGGTTCCACGATTTTTTTTTTTCAAGAAACCTCCGTTGCGAGATCGAGAGTTTCGCCTCCGCAAGCTGTGTGTGGTGCTACTTTTGCGATAGCGCAGGCTAAGATGCACCTGTTTTTGTTTTGTTTTGTTTCGTTTTGTTTTCGAGTGTCATTGTTTTAGGAAACACACCGGTTGGGGCATGTCGTTTTTGGAGTACATAGAACAATATCTCGGTAAGATACCTCCGCGGTTTTTCATTAGGAGCCTCGGGAGGGGCGCAAGCGGAGTTTTCTTTGTCGGCGTCTGTGGTGGATCGGTGCCATGTGTGTGCACGCGATAAGCGTGTCACTGTCGTTGTCTGTGGTTCTACGTAGTGGCGGTGGTGGTGGCGGTGGCGGTGGCGGTGGCGATGATGGTGTGTAGTTTTGATGGCCGAATGGAGCGAGAAAGCAACCGGTATTTTTCGCGGGAGCTTCGGTCTACGACTGGCTGCGTATTCCTAATGATCCACTTCGTATATGAATACGCGGTGTGTTTTTTAGCGGAAGCGGGGAACGACGAAGGAACCAAGTATTTTTATCGAGCGCTTTGCGCGATATATACGTATTTGTGCTAGTTTCTCCAGTCTTGGGAGTTTTCTATTTCCAAACAAAAGTTGGAACGTGTCCTTAAAACCCGCCAACATCACCATAAAACGGTGTTCTGGTGGTTTTTGCCCCAGTTGATTTTATGCCAAAAAAAGGGAGTGCGGGTTACAACAATATCGTTAAGACGTGTAAATTTAGTGATTAATTTGGTGTGAGGGATGGGGGTTCGGTGGGATGGGGCAGAAAGTGGGTTGATCTTGTTCATATAAGGCCAGAGGTAGTCGGCACCAGGTATGCTTAAAAACCGTATAGTATTAATACCGTTACATAGTGTGGTTTGGTATAATGATTGTTTTTATCCAAGCCTCTTCAGGGGTCATGACCCGGCCGAGTCGGGTCAGGGAGTTTTGAAATCTCACGGGTCTGGTCGGGCCGGGTCGGGTCGGGCCGGGGTCATGGCCCGGCCGTGTCGGGTCACGGAGTTTTGAAATCGCACGGGTCTGGTCGGGCCGGGTTGGGCCGGGCCAGGCCGGGTCGGGCCGGGGTCGGGGTAGGGTCGGGGTCGGGTCGGGCCGGGTGGGGAGGTTTTCGAACGCTCATGGGTCGGTCGGGTCACCCTTTTACCCGACCCAACCTGACCCGCGAGGTTTTGACCCAACCCGTGAAGGCAGCCTTGTTTTTATTTATGCTGTTGGTCCTCTCGTCCCTACAAAGGGTGTGTGGGGAAGGGGAAGTGGAGGTTTTGTTTCGGCTGGCATCGCTCAGTCGTTTTTTTGGCACATGCTCGTGATAATGTAATGCACAATACGCGCACTGAAACCGTTTTACTGCGGCACGGGGGGGGGCTGCGTACTTATTTTTTATGAGGTTGCTCGCATGGAGAGCTCGTATATAGTATACCTCTCATCCAGAACCGATTTTGCGAAGAAAATGTACGTGCTGTATACCTGGTAGCATTCAGAGGGTGTGAGTGTAGCGGAGGGTGAAATGCGACATCAATCATTGACTTTGAGGTATATTATATACCTGGTACGAAGTACATACCATGGTAATGTGGAACTTTTATTTTGCCCATTGAGGGACACGATGTATCGCAGCACGCGCGATCGTAGCATCACACCGAAAGCTTGCAAAGCAGATTTTTGGGAATAAAAATGGAAAAAATCGATCTCAACAGCTGCAGTTTGTTCGTACGTGTTTTTTTTCTAATCTATTCCCGACGAAACAATCCCATTGACTTTACGCAGGTAAGCATATCGTAAAACCCTTTCAAGTCATTCCCTATTTTTACGATAGTACTGGGTTCTTTCGTTTTAACGGAAAGTGCAATGTGTCCGCCGATCCACACTGTGTATATGGCCGGGGTCCCCGGTGGCTTGGTGGTACGCGTGCCTACTGAGATCAATTTTGCCGGTTCGAGTCTCTCAAAGCGCATACCTGGTACTGGTAAAAGGACTTTTTCTTGCATAAAAAAAAATATTAGCGGAAAGCGCAAGTGCGTGAGTTGGCAACATTCGATGAAAATCGACGAGCAGTGGGAATGCTGAACCCTATACGCGATAAAAATGAAGGCACGTACCGGGAGAAGGGACGACACCTGTGACCTCGGCTTGCACAGAAGGTCGCTGGGGGTAAAACCTCCCAACGAGTTGAGCTGTAAAGTAAAAGCGGCGAGAAAAAAATGTGCGTACATCTGTTCCCGAAAAAAAGAGAATGAAGATAAAAACTGGTAATCAAATGAAAAAATGTGGTCTCTATCATACATATGAGTAGATTGCTGAAAAATACACTGGAAGCCCTCTATAGAGCAATGGATCAAAACACGTGCCAGGTACATATGATACGCACGTATACACGTACTTCGTATACTATCAAGGTTTTGGTAGAAAAAACGTGGTAGCAGACGACCACAAAACAGCAAAACCGGCAACATAGCGCAAACTAGACCTAACCAGGGTCTGTGTGGGTGAGCGGGACGGGTGGGGGGGGAGAGGGGTAGGGGGGTGGGAGTGGACGGGAGGGGGTAGGGGGGTGGGATGGAGGGGGGGGGGGGGTAGCGGGGTAGGGGGTGGGAAGGAGTGGGAGGGGGTGGGGGGGAGGTGGACACGTGCGGGGGCGCGGGGCGTTCCGCAACAATGGAAGCATGCGCAAGAAAGGACGTTCTAATAGGGCAATAATTAAGGAGGTATTTCTCTGGTGTGACGCACATGCTGACAATGCGTTCCTCAAAGTCGCTGTTGGCCGCGCCAATAAACAACGACCACTGACTCGGAAGAGAAGAAAAAAGCTCGGCCGGGTGGGGACTCAGGCCATAGCGGGATTTTTTCGGTAAAAAACACGCCGCGCGGGCTCACAGGGATGAACTGCAGGGGACACTTTCGTTCGAACAAATGCGAGGGGTCGGTGGTCCAAGCGACAAGACTGTCGACCGTCTGCCGGAGGAAGACCGGGGGTTCGAATCCCGATACAAGGCGGTGCCATCTCGGGGATCGGGTCAAAAAAGCACAGACGACACATTCCGAGCCAAAAAAAAAGCGAAAACAGTACGTCCCGCCGGGACACGACGCGAGCACGGCCAAGGCCACCCCCGGCAGAGTCGAGAGAGGCGAGACGACCAGGAAATGGCGTACCAAGAGGTCGACCTTATTATCGCGAGCGAACTCGGAAACGGTTCTATTCCAGGGCTCTTGACGAAGGATGACCCGACCGGCGGGTCGGGTCCCGCCGGTCGGGTCAGGAAGTTCTTGAGATCTCACGGGGTCGGGTCGGAGTCGGGAGGTTTTCAACTCTCACGCATCGGGTAGGGGATACCCCCTACCTGATCGCGAGCCCGAAGCCAGAATTTGAGGGAAGTTGCACACGTAACATTATTAATTTGGCACTGTTTAGCGGGAAATTGCACGCGTAGCACACGATTGGTTTGACGTGGGAACCTCAAACGCCTGCACCAAGACACCTTTTCCCCTTCAATCATCGTTTTTTTTATCTTCCAGCTCCCAACCTAAGTTAAATCCTTCTTTAGGACTTCACTGCCGATGTTCGAACGAAACACTTGTAAGCAGAGTCAGATTGAGGTTTCTGCACAGTGCACTGGTGAGAGGGCCAACAGGAGGTGTTTTACCCTCCGCACCCTTCTGGGCATGCCTTAGCCTTAGGCGTGGTTACAGGTATATCGTCCCTTCTCCCCGCCGGTGCGTGCCTTTTTTTGTAAGCCGCATGCCCTTAAGGGCGCTTGTGACTTCGGACAGGGTTGCATAATCATTTTTTATTAGGGCTCGTCTTCGCGACAAACGGGAAGGGTTGCTACAGTAAAAGTCGAACATTACACGTTCGGAAGGCTCCCGACGACTAACATATTCCCGAAAACACCTGGTTCACTATTCGCAACCTTCTCGGTCTGGAAATATCGGAGCACCTGACAAGCGATCGCGCACCGTGCTGTACCAACTCAAACGTTTTTTTTTTTCGATACACCGGGGTGTACGGGTTCGGCATTCCCACTCTGCTCGTACGCGTGGACCGAAACCATAGGTTCAGACAAGATCATAATGTCAGGATACAGACAAGAGCATGTATGTCGAAGTGTATCACATTAGGTTTTAAGGTTTTAGATTTAGATGCCCCCGTCTGGACACCGGTGACCTCGTAAAATCCAAGGGATGGTGGTCTCGTGCAGCCCACGAAGCCGCCCACTCGATTCCCCCAACCAATCTTGGAACAAAGAACGAGACGGAGAGTAGCTATTGAATAATGCTTTTAAAGCTTCGAAAACGTTTTTCGTTTCGTGCTAAAGCTGAGCCAAAATTCGCAATTCCCCATGAATTGCTTAGAGTGTTGTCACATACTGCATCAGTCAACTCCACAAGAATATCATAAATCGTGAGGTCCCGTGATTGAGACGGAGTCTTCCCGGTCGCGCCTGCCCCCCCCTCCCCCGAGCATCTTTTTAAATACCAGGTACAGTTAACTTCGTTTTAAGGATAGACCTTGAGCAAAATTTACCATACATGCAAAAAACATCATGGCAGCTACGTGCACCCACCGCTAAAAGCCCAGCAAAAAGACGTCGCGGTCACAACAAGGTACAGGCGCGACCGACAACAACGGCTGCCTGCGACCACAACCCAAGTGAGATTCCCTGAAGCCTTGCAACAACAACAGCATGTCACAGCCCTGCTTGCTTCGAATAGTGACAATACTCGTCGCGAACAGACATCGACAGCTGCATACCCGGAAACATGAATACACAGGGGATCGGTACTACCGCTGTAGATGTGATCGTATATTACGATAACCTGGTATATACAGTAGCAGCCGCGTGCAAAAAACGCACCAGATTTTTACCTTAAGACACGCGCAAGATAACACACCCCCTCGGACGATTTTGAAAACTGGGTTTCTCGACAGCGGGGAGGGCGTACTGAGTACGATGAGCGATGCTTTTATGTAACCTTTTCGATGCAATATTTCCAGATCCACCATTTTCGTTGTGTGTGCCCCCCTTAAGGCATGGATTGGAGAAAACCGGGTCTGAAATTCGTCCCAGGGGGCGTGTTATCTCATCACCCTAGTGTGATAGTGTTGTACGGTATAGCACGGCAGAATCGGCCGTTAAGTTTCCTTCCCCCCCCCCCCCTTCCGTATGCAAGCAATGCCTGCCTGGTAGGTGACAACCCGACGTGCTCCGTCCCCGCATTGTAGGGACGCGAGGGTTTATGGTCATACGACTACTGCAATCCATGGAAATGAGCACCCCCCCCCCCCCCCTCCTTATGCTACTCTGTCCGGAAAAGGAAGAACCGTTTTGGTACAGCGGGTAGCCCCCTTTTGTAAGGGACCCCCTGTAACGGAAAACGATATACACGGGACCCCTTTTAAGGAAAACGGTAAATAAGGGACCCCTTTCAAGGGAAAACGGTATTTAAGGGGCCAATCTTAACGGAAAACGGTATATAAGGGACCTCCCATTTATGCCCACCACTTTCGGCCACTACTGACTGTAATGGACTACGTTGCCCATATAAGGGACCTCCAACCCCGAAAGCACCATCATTAACAACAGGGTCCCTTGAAAGAGGCTACATACTGTATGAATATCAACACACCCAAAACGGCCACCGCAGTTTCGGGCAGGCAGAATACAGGCACTATATATACTACTGGTACTGAAAGCACAACATCAGTCGCCGACGTCAAGTGCCTAACAAGAAACTGAACGATTTTCGACCGCCCGCCAGCCCGCCCGCCCGCTCGCAACATAACAACTTCCACCAGATCGTACCGAGAACGAACACAGTAGGCCAACTCTCCAGGAATTACTCGACAGCAGTGGCAGGGTGGACAGGAAAACACAGAGAAAATTATGTCATCCACGTATCAGATATACATACCACTCTGTCCGGACAGTTAAAGGGTCGTTTGGGTGCTAATTTCAGAAAACGCTTCACAAAAACCTATTGAATTGAAGCACTCTGCTGTCTGCTCTCTGTGTACGAATCAAAAAGGGGGGGGGAGCTAACGTCAACCAGTGGTTGATTTGATCTGATTGGCTTAGGGTTAGGGCGAAGCATGTTTATTTTGTACACAGCAGTACAGTGGCCCTCACCCGTATTGCCAAAGTATTGGTGAACAGACCCCCATCAGCTTTTGACTATACCCCAAACGGTCCTGCCAGAGCCGCAAATCCCCACCATGATTACCACCAGGCTACGTTCAGCTCAAGCTCTGATGCCAATCTCTCACTAACAGCCACGTACACGCCAGATGGTATATATATACCATAGGCATTTACGGAAATAAGAACCCAGGGAAGCGAAGCAAGGAAAAAAAACATTTTGGGCGTCTTTCTGACCCCTTTTGGGTAGGTTTCAGGAGCTGTAGCTTCAATCTTCCCTCTCCCAAAACAGCCACGGAAAAAAGAGAGCCAGAGAAACCGAGCAAGGAAAAACCTCTTGGGCCTTTTTCTGTCTCTCTGTATACTTTTTCAGGAGCTGTATGTATGTAGCTTGGTTCATCTTCCGCTCACAAAACAGCTACGTATACACAGGGGAAAAAAAAAAAACAGGGAAAAGCAAGCAAGGAAAAAAGCCTACCAGGTAATATAATATCGGACGTTTATCGTGCCCCTCTTGGGATTTGTTTTAGGAGCTGTAGTTTCGGTACACGCCTCCGTCGGCGTCGGAGTTGATCTTCAGGCCCTTGGCCGTCGCAGGCCGCGCCTCCATCCTCGCCCGCCAGGCCGCCACGTTCTCGAAACTCGCCAGCTCAAGCGTCTCCGACGCCTTGTAGAACACGTCCAGACACCTAAGTTGTTTTGGTGTGGTGCGGTTGAGTTCGGTTCAATTCGGTTTGGTTCGGCATTGGGTCTGTTTGTTGGGTTCGGTTTTGGGTTGCTTTTGTGTTGGTTCGGTTTTTCGCGGCAACAACCGACGCGTTCGTAAACACACCCGACTAATTTGGTCGAAATGGCACACTACAACGGACTAGAGTTCCATCTAGTACGTTCTGATGTCCCGACACGGAAAACAAAAAAAATGGTTTTGTCATGGCAACAACCGACACCATAGTACTCCACAGAAACGTGGAGGGCGGTCTAGAGCCCTAATGTCATCTTGATCCCTCGGGGGCTACACCCAGGGATAAAAAAGGACCCCCTACATTTCGGGGGCGGTGTAGACTAGCTTTCGACCAGCCATACGGTGCGGATTTCCTCCTACACCCAAAACCCAAAAAGGGCCTCCCTGTATGGTAGGCGGCCGTGTGAATTAGTGAGACTTGTTGTCCGCCCAAAACACTATATATAACGGAGATTTTTGGGTCAGATAGCGTGGATCTCCGGCTTCTCCCAGGGCTCAAAACTGCCTCCTTAAGTTTCAGGCGGCAGTGTAAATTCGCAAGTCGCTTCGCTTGGTGTCATCGTCCCGTGGGGGGGGAGAAACAAAGCCCCGCGGGGGGAAACCAGCGTCCCGTGGGGGCTACACGTAGACTCCACACGAAAGAGTAGACTAAAGTGGAGCGTCCTTCGAATGGCGTTTTTACGAAGGGGTTTCCTACATTTTGGGTAGGCACGTTGGTTTTAAGGGACATGATATTCACATCATAGCGATAGAGCAACGTGCCTTCTGTAAACGAGGGGGTGGGGGGGGGAAGGGGGGTCATTTTACTTGCGCGTCGTCGTCGGGATTGATCTTCGTTTGAGTGGATTGTATTTGTTTGTTTTTTTGTTCATCGTCGCGGGCGCTCTCGGTCGATAGAGCCTGCGCATCGTAAAGTTTACCTGTAGTAACCAACCGAACGAATCTGTTATTACTAGTAACAATGGCTTACCGGACCCATGGGAGCCAAGCAATGTCCGCGATGGTGCACTCCTCCCCGCACAGGTAGCTTTTTCCCTCCAGCTGCTTGTCAAGCACGTCCATCGCGCGCTTTACTTCGGTAGAGTACCTTCAAGTCAATGTAAGCAAACCCCCAGGTGTCACCGCCACCACCGCGAGCGAACGAACGAGCGAACAAACGAGTGCACAAAGATAAAAAGGCGAACGTCAATAGGAAACCCCCTGCGAGTGTATAATTGTGAAACATTGCGTGCTGCACTTCGAAGGAGCTCGTGCGCGGGGTTCACGTACACCCCCCCGTCGCCACCGCGAGCGAGCGAAAAAAAGCAAGCCAATTTTTACTAGGAAACCCGCCGCACGCGAGCTACAGGTATCACTTGATACAAAAGACACATGGTTTCAAACCAGCAGCTCCTAGGACCCGAAGACCCTCAATCTTCGCCCAGAGCGTTAAGTTTCGTGCTACCGTTTGATAAAAAGTGCGAAGGAGAATCATGAACCAATCGACTAACAGTAGCCGCCTGAGCCCTCAATATGTCGCTGTCTACACGTGACCTGCTTTGCTACGTACGACGAGTATTTTCAAGGCGTTTTTTTTCATTTTATATTTTTTATCCTCCCGCGGATTGGTAAGAACAAAGCTTAAGCTCACCACACTTTCCACGTTCCAATTTCGTGTTCTTTATTTCAATATAAAAGACGCGTGCTGCGATACAGGTGACATTTTTTTTTGCCATTTCTGGTAAGACACCGGCATGGTACTGACGGGGTTCCCGAAACTCAGGAACTACCCAACCACTACGGTATCGTTAATTTCTGGTTTGTTCTCATACCTTTAAAGATAGGCCGAGCGTAAGCATCCATTTCTTCTTTTGTCAAAAGCGGTTATCCTAGGGAGACTATAGAGTCCTCAAGTTAAGTTTCGTTTATGCAACAATTTTTCGAGCAACACCTAAAAGATAGGCCGAGCTTAAAACATCGTTTTTTTTTTTTATAGTGTAAAAAACGGTCCTTCTAGGGAGTACACAAAGTCCTCAAGTCAGGAGCCTCAGAGGGCAAAAATAGGTGCGACAGTTATTAATAGCACGTATCTCTACCGTAGCTCACGTCATTCCTGGTATATCATAACCCTTTTGTGACTTGGCGAGGGAAAAACGCGTCGAAAACAAATGATGGGCCACGGCACGAAGCCGCCCTGGCTGCTGAGGTGGGGTATGTGTCCGACTTGCAACGTGAGGAGCTGATCGATACGCGCGCAGAATGGCTGGGCACTTGTGCCCCCCCTTGCCGGCTCGTCCCCGACGGGTGATGGCACCTCTTTTCTCGCTTTTTAGGTTGCTACACTACAATCAAGTCGAAAAAGGGTAAGCTGTGCAAGGCAGCTTGGACGTCTCTCGAACATACTGCGCGAGCCCCACGTATTATGTGTGCCCTCTACCTGAACTTCTACACGTGCTCAGCGCCAGCTACTATTGCAGCAGTAGTACTGCGTGCTCTACTGCTACAGCCGCCGACATAAAAAACGCGTTGTTAGCCCTTTTTCCGCTTGCAAAACACACTCCACACTAATTTCAAGTAGTTTCTAGTTTCAAGCAGTTTCCCCCCCCAAAAGGGATGCAGCTTCTAAAAGAGCTACTGCTGTGACCACTTCAGAACCGCAACTACTATACGTTCTTCAGGACACACTACTCGGAACTACGTAGCGTGGGTACATTCTGCAGCACAAATGAAAGGGGCTGACGTGAAGACTACTTCGAAATAGTGTCGGTACAGTTTGTTGTGTATACCGTATACACGTGAGATGAAAAGTTTGACGAGAAAAAACTTTAGAACTTCTGTGGGTCCATTTTGCGGTACAAGCTATTGCGGGGGGCCATAGTAAATAGGACCATTATATTGTGGGTAAAAACAGGTAAATAAATAGGTTTTTGTGTTCACCATAGGTCCTATTTACTATGGTCCCCCGTAATAATGTGGGTACATTTTGCAGTACGTGTGAGGAGATAGCGTGGGGAAACGGGAAAAGTACTTGGAATTAGTGTGGGTACATCTAGGAGCACAACTAAAGGGTTACAACGGAAAGAGAAACAAATCAGGCACACACCTGGTTACGGCGTAGTCGATCTTCATCGGCGCGTAGCGCGTGAAGTGGCCGAACTGCCCGAAGTATGGCGCCTCTCCAATCTATCGGCGCGCAACAAAGTCGAAGCGCACGTTACTACTAACATTGATTTTTCCCTCCGACAATATGTTGTACATGCTCCGGTCCGACTCGGATCGAATATTATTTCAACACTGCAGCAGCAACAGCAGTCTCCTCCATCACTCTGTCCAGGAAACAAAACTTGAGCATGCATACGTACGGCAGGTACTGTGACAGGCGGGCTCGAAGCGAAACACGACCGAAGAAGAGGTTCGAGGAGCTCCCCGCCAAAAGATGTAGGCCAGCACCGGGTGCAATGCAACCCGCAACGAAGCCAAAACTCTGCACACCGCGAAAGCCCTCCCGAGGACACGGAATAGCAAAACGAGGGTACACTCCAGTACCAGGGGATAGTCCAATGTTCCTATTTCAGTTAGTGCTGCCAACTTGATCTCTGCGGGGGGAGGTTGACAACTTAACACCAACACCAACACCAACACCACCACCGACACCATTACCACTATCAATACCACCACCACCACCACCACCACCAACACCACCACCAACAAGGGCAGCTCACGTTGAAGAAGAGCCAGTTAAGGCACTCAGCCTTCTCGGCCGGGTCGGTCGGGAGGAACTTGCCCGTGAGCTCGGCGAGGTACAGAAGGATGTTGCCTGTCTCGAACAGGTGAAGGGGCTGGCCGTCGCATTGCGAGGCGTTCGTCGGGCGGGTAGGGGCGGCGGGGCAAGGATAACGCGATGATCAGCAGATACCCTCAATCTTGAAAAAACGCGAAGATTGTCGCCTCAAAAAACAGAGCCAAACAAAAAATACCACCTTACCGCTCTGACCGATCATACCGGTATGTAAGAGCCGTTTGTGCAATAATATCACTATCAAACGGAGCTTGCATTCCCAGTCATAGTAGTATCAACAGTAACATACAATAAAGAACATTTCAATCTTCATAAAAAAACGGAAACCATCCCCCCTCTTGCTTTCACCCTGGATCATATTTATATTTCTAGGGGGAATTGCTTTCTTGACATACCCAAGGTCGCTCACAGATGGCGTCACAACAAGAACCTCAGGCTCGCTCAGATTACGAGGCGTTTCTTGTTGGCGGGCCCATGCTGCATACGGGTACGCGAATCTGCCATCTATTGGCGCTTTTCTTGCCGACGAGTGGTCGAAAAAGACCACTTTCACCAGTACGGCGTGCACATACTTGGGACCATCGGGGACCATAGTAAATAGGACCAAATAGTGTTAGTAAAAATGGGGAAATATGTAGATTTTTGTGGTGCCGTAGGTCCTGTTTACTACGGTCCCCCGTAATAGAAATCAGAACCAAACATGGCATGTAGGCATGTGAATATGGGGGGAAACACGGTTTTCGGGTCCATCGTGGGATCTGACTACTATATATTACTATGTATTACTATGCCCCCCCCCCCCCCTTCGCGCTTGGTGCAAGCAATGTCTGCCTGGTCGGTGAAAACCCGACATGCTCCGTCCCGGCATTGTATGGATGCGAGGGTCTATGGTCATACGACTACGGCCATGCATGAGATCGAGTACATCTCTCCTATCGAGTACACCCCCCCCCCCCCCCCCTCATAAAATAGCTAGCAACTCGTTCAAAGTTATTTTCCCCACCACCATGCCCGGAAAAGTAAGGAGGAATTGTTTGTGTAATAACACGGACACAGCGACGCGATGTGTGTTGTTGGGAATCCGGGAGTCAAGAATTTCAGGCTTGAGACTTTCGTAACTTGAAAGAATTTAAAGATGCGTACCTGGTAGGCATTTGCGCTCAGCGGAGAACGCCACTCTCAATCCTATACAACAGCCTTTCAGAGGCTATGCTCAACCAACGTTGAGCGCACAATCAGCCGCGAGCCTCAGCCGGAAAAGGAGAGTCTTAACCGCTGTCGCGTACTGTAACCAAGCGGCCCTGACATTTCCGATTAGAGTGGTACGTACCGCTGTGGACATAAATATAAGGGCATTAGAGTCATTAATTTGAAGATCAAAGGGTCCTTAAATTTGGAGTGGTAAGTAACAGCACTCATTTACGGACGCCGTGAAAAACGACAAGCGACTGGAAGGAATCAATCATCAAACAATGCCACCTACCAGGTATATCATAATATATACCAGGTATATATGTATATATGTCTACATCATCACTTATACTTTCCAGCCTGACTCGTAGGAGGTTTTAACCTAAGCGATCTTCTGGACAAGCCTGTGGTCACTGGTGTCGTCCCTTCTCCCCCCCGGTAGGTGCTTCTATTTTTTTTTTCGCGCATATGGTTCAGCATTCCCACTGCTCGTCTCCATCAACGAAAACGCTCCCACATCTTTACCTGGTATGTTGTTTCCCCCACAACATTACATCAAGTCAGATATATGCGAAGGATTTAGATTGCCTTGTAAAGTAGATAGTGATCTGCCCGTATGGGCGTGTGGATACTTGATACTTTTCTCCCCCAACGGACAACGAACACGCAACTGCTGGATATTTCTGCTGAACTACACCTGGTAAGCTACTACTTGTAGTAACAGCAAACGATCTTAACCCCTTTAAACCTTTAGAACCGCAGTCCCAATTTGGGGACAAACTACTTGAAATTTGAGTGGTTTGTCCCCACATATAGGACTGCGGTTCTAAAGGGGTTAAGACGGAAAACATTGCAGCTATATTCCTAGAGACCTATCAGATGTTCTGCATCCCATAGTCTTTACTCCTCCAACGAACGACGAACATACTGCCGCTCTGAACACACTGCTAAACTGCACCAGGTATGTTGGTAGCAGCAGCGAAAAGCGACGTGAATAATAGCAGCAGCGAGGACAGACGTGATCGATAGCAGCAACGACTACAAAAAAGCGACATACCTTGCCGCCTGGCGCGTCACGGTGCACCAGAGCCGGGATCTTGGAGTTCGGGTTGATCTCGACAAACCCGGAGGTGAATTGATCCCCCTGTCGCGCCGCACAACACAACGTTCAGCACACATCACACAGATCAGATCATCAGATCCCATTAAATAATCCAAGTCTTCGGGAGAAGATTAATTTCTTCGTGCACGGGAACGGTTTGCACGATCTACTGGCTGCTGTACATCATGGTTGCCGGGTGGGATCCGTAAGACACAGGACTTCGCACAAAAAACACGTTGGGCGGGTGGAATACCTACGCCACGGCTCTAGCACAGCATATCACAACGGGGAATATATAAGATCTGCACGAACGACGGTAGATCAACACGATCGACGGTAGATCTACATGATTTACCGTAGTTTAGATCGCGATCTATCCGACGGGTACAACAAACGTTGCAAACATTTCAGCGCAAACAGATATGTCGCCGGACGAGGGGAGAGAAGCAGCAGCGCCGACGTGGAGACACTCAACAACGACTGGCAAGGGCAACGAGAGGCAAGCACAAAACGACTGAAAAAAAAAGGTCGTACACACACAAAGCGGTCTGTGAAGACCTACTGCATATACTGTCTGTAGGTACCATAGGCAAATACACCCAGAACCAATCAATGGTATGGCAGGTGCAGCTTAATTTCCCACATTACAGCACGCCCCACCAATCAAACCACACATGGAAAGTCCTACTCCGGAACAGGCAAGGAGACACGGTGCGCCCTACATCGATTCCAGTAAAACCATATAGCTCCAATAGAAGTAGAACCATATAGCTTTACTACCTACACCCTCTAGGATTGCACTCCCGTTGTGGGGACGAATTACTTGCACTTTATAGTAAGATGCACGTCTCTGTGCAGTGCTGAAAGGGGTCTAGGTTTCGTGCGAAATTCGAGCCAAAACATTTTCAACTCCCACTTGATTGACTGCTCCGTCTCGAAAGAGATGTGGCCAATGGTCAAATGAATTACAAAGGCAAGCAACAAATAAGTGAGTACGACCCCCCCCCCCCCCCCCCCCCCCGCGCCTACCAACTCAACTCGGATGAAGTGCGTTTCCAAAACCCTGCAGTGACCCCAAAACCCTACTACAGCAGTACTTCACTAAGTCAATGGCACATGCCAGGAGGTGATGACGCACGGCTTACCGCCATGATGTCGGTGTACCAGGCGTCGTATTTGAGCCCCATTTCCTCGAGCGCCACGGTGACCTTCTGTCCGTTCGGCGTTGCCAAGGAGTAGAGCTGTATCGGGTGGTCGCCGCCCTGCAGCTCCTTCACCGTCCGCGCGCCTGACGTCGGCTTATTCATCTTGTTCACGAGCGGGGTTTCGACGGACGGGCGGCACGGCGAGGTAGGTCCGTCCGCATCGAGGAAAACTAATTAACGGAATTGTGCAACACACCTCCGACATATTCTCGGATTCACTCGATCGATGTACAACGTTCAGGGCAGGTCAGATAGATCCCTGAACTGTATGATCTACTTCTGTTTACAAGCGGGGTGTTGACGGCGAGGTCCGCATCGAGGAATAATTAGTACATACCTTTTGTCTCTAAATATAAGGAGCATTTTGATTGAATATTAGTACAAAAAAACCCATTATATTTAAGGACACAGTGGAAACGATTTCGTTTCACACCTCCCACTTGCCGAATCATAATTATTTCAGGACAGATCAGATAGATCCCTGATCTGTGTGATCTGGCTCATGTTGTTTTAGGGTGGGAGCCGTATAATCTGCATGATCTACAGTGGGTAGGACATGTTTCCTGGGTTGGAACTGTACTACACATATCCTGCACAGCACCTCGGAACGGCAGGTGAGGAACTACAGATGATCTGCAGCAGTGTGCGTGATCTGTCCTACGTGTAAACGTTTTGCTGTGTTCGGGGAGGGGGAGGACAAATTGCAGGGGGTTAGTTACTTCTTGGGGGGATCGGGTTCATGAATAGTTAACTGTGTTCGGATTTCAAACAAACATGTCAGTTGACCGTCTACAGGTTCGGCTCGAAAACGCCTTTTTAGATTAATATACCAGTTTTAGAAAAGGGGAGTTCCTTGACGACTGTCAGCCAGAGAGCAACATCGATGCCGGCAACCGACCAATCTGAAACTGCAATGGGCATGGACAGAGAGAGAGGAATATACTCTTTTACCTGGTATGTACGTGGGCAACGGGTGTCTGCGCCCGAGGGCCGAGACGGCGTCACTACTAAACACTCAAGTATAAGAGGGATGCTGCTCTATTGCCATGGGGGTGGTACGAGCACCACGGCCTCCGCGGCACCCGTCAAAAATCCCACGGGAAGCACAGCCTCAGGGTGGGCGGAGCGCTGTGCGACGTTCGGACAGAATACAGGACAAGAACGCGAGAGAGGGTCAATCTAGACGAGATGCCCACACACGGGGGGGGACAACGACCCGGTGGGGGAAAACAAAGCCCCGCGGGGTAAGAGCAACGCCCCGCGCGTACGTAGTACACAACAACTTCCCACGAGGGAGTGGACAATGGGCAGTGGACAGGTGGGGCGTCCATCAAGAAGCGTGGAAGCGTTACGAAGGGGGTTTCTGAAAGGTGAGTATGCATGTTCGTTCAGGGAACATGCCATTCACACGCATATTATCGCACACTGCTTCTGCTGAGATAGATTATCTCCCGTGTAAGTGCACCCCGAATGCGGCACTGACGCCGCACGGTCCTCACAATGATAGTAAACACTCTACCGGCGGAAGGCCTCGTCGTCATACGTATGGCCGCCGAGAGTACGGCGCATCTTCTGGCGAGAAAATGTTATGGAGCGGTCGACGGCACTCTTGACCGGGTATACCAGGGGTATAAACGACGAAACGAATATTTCCTGACACCCCGCCATGAATAATCATTTGCGAGACTCGCACAGGGGCGGGGGCATACTAAAACCAAGTAAAATACAAATACGGGAGAAAAACTCCCCCTTCATAATTTCGTCCAGCAGTAACCCACCGTACTGTTTTTTTTCTTCAATTGAGACTTGAAGGAGTTGGTTTAGGTTGAACGAGTTTAGGTCGTCTTCTCTTTCGGTCGATCGCCCCCGGGTACACTGCTATGTACCAGGTACATAGTACCTGGTAGACTGTACTCCGAGACACCGTTTGAAATAGCGCGCAAGCTACAGACAGCGACAGCCCCACTGAACCATATTTCCGAGGGGGTTTTATCCCAAAACAAGCAGGGCACACACAAGGAAGACGGTGAATCTGTTTGGAAGGATCTGGTCTACACATGCAATATCTCGCATCGCTCGGCGCTTTTACACTCTTCCGGTTGTCGAAGAAAACAGCTTGGAAAAAACGTACCTGGTACTATTTTAATACCTCGTTACCTTGCACCTCTGGTAGGTAGGTACGAGGACAGGTATGTTGTGCGTACGGCAGTAGTATCAATATCATATTAATAGTATCATACCAGGTAGGTGCGTTTATCACGCGTTTTGTACGGTGTGATATACCGGTACCATCCCCCACTTCCTACCTGCAGCAGCGCTCGTCGCGAACTACAAGCAGTATTTCGTGATACTAACAGATACAAATACAGCACTCGTACGAACATGCTGCTGTATTATACGTGCAACACAAGCAGCAGCGAGTACTGGAGGTAATACGTGAGAACAGCAACCAGTAGATATAAGTTGACAAGGTGACTGCTACTGGGACACGGAGTGCCTCCAGGTGTGCCTATCGAGCACCTCGTTGCTACTCACTTGTGTTTGTTGTTGCTTGCTGAGATAGAAGAAACGCAGTGATTTCCCGAGTTTCACTGGTCGCGGTGGAGTTGTGATCCAACGGGCTCGGGGATATCTCACCCGGAATCCCTGCTTCCCCGCCAAACAAGGCCTCCCAAGAAATACCGATTTACCGACCTTTCAGGGGAATATCCCGCCAAAAAGCCCGCGGAACAAATTACCATGAGTAGAATCTACGGATTCACCCCGCGTTCCGTCCCGCTCCTCTCTCCCCCTCTGTGGTTCTTCTCTAGGTACAACGCTGTCCGTACATGTAAGGAACGCTTGATTTTAGTATTGATATGAAACACTCACTTTATAGACGGACAACGTGGTGCCTCGGGTATAGTAGTTGCATGCCTCGGGACAGAAAATCAATTCCCGCCTGATGATTGATCTACGCGTAGATCTTTCAGAGCAGATACATGCCTGTTTTGTAGCAGGTGCGATCCACTACAACTCAAAAAAACTACCGAAAACAGCAGTAGCTCACGTTGCCGCATGGGAGCAAAAAAAACTGCAAAATCTAGGACATGTTTCCTGGGTTGGATCTGTACTATACAGATAGACCCTTATAGCACCCCAGAACGGCAGGTTAGGATCTACAGCAAGTAGTAGATGATCTACAGCAGTACGCAGATCGTGCTCTTTGTCCGGCGTGTGAATACGAACTGCACTCGCTTTACTCGTACGAGGCGGAGGTAACGCAAACAGGAACCTTGGACCCCTCGTCCCTCGTCACGCCTTGCCTCGCTCACTCACCCCAGTAAACTTTCCCCCGGGCTTCATCTTGCTGATGATTTTTTCGGCCAACTTGGGACCCGCAAGTCCGACCGCGAGGCCGGCCACGGCGAGGCTGATCCCCGCGGTAATGGCCGTCTTTGTCGGCACTGAATCAGACATCCTCTATCAGGGGGCGCTTCTCGAGGTGGATGTATCAAGCAGACCGGCACTCGCGAGTATGATAGAGTCTGTGCGGAGCTGCGGAGGTTTGGAGGGCGAAAGCGAGACGCATGCGTGCGGCGTGGTAAAAATGACACAGAGAGAGAGAAGAAGACGGAGGAAAGTGGGAGAGGAACGAGGTCAAGGGGTTGAGAGAGGGGCAGAATAAGAAGGTCGTACTCGTACGAGTAAACATGTATCTGGTACCTGGTTTTAAAAAGTAAGCAAAAAAGCCAGCACACATCACATACACATGTGTATCATCATACATGCCCCTAGGATAGAGCAATAGAGCGGGACATCTGCTGGGATCCTTCGGGCAAGTACGAGGACTCGAAAGCGTAAGACCAGCCCCGCAAAACAACGTACCAGGTACCAGGTATATAGCAGTAGCTGTGTAGGAGGTGGCACGCTTGCCGCTCTTTCTTCACCAGCGCGCCAGTTTTACTGTAGGTTCCACTACTGCTGTACTTCTATAGTAGTATCGTCGGACCCTTTGCCCCGGAGTATGTACCGCGCAAGGCAACTGATTCGTGCGCGACTATACATAGCGGGCCTTCCCGGGGTGTTCGGAGCGTGCGTAGGTCAACAGAATCTGAGCAACGGAATCAACGACGGCGGCCAGACTGCACCCGTGACCACTGCATACTGCGGCATAAGCCAGATATCAGGGGATAACATCAACTGTTCCCCTCACTGCTGTTGTTCGAACTCGAGCAGCTGCTGCTTCTGCTGCTGGTATCGGCGGGGGGTTGGAATGTGACCGCAGGAGCGCAAGCATAGCATAGCAGTTGGGTTCAGGCCAAAAGGGTAGTTGAGGACGGGTTACAGGGATAGCAGTACGGGGGAACACAGGTCGATCATGTGACGCGGTATGTGTGTTCGTGATCGTACCTCGTACTCGAAGGTAGTCGTCGCGTGAGTAGGGGATGCAGGTAGCGGTGCGTTTTCCTTTGAGGTTTGAGGGGAACAGCAGTACCTCGTACTGCTGTGTCATGCGACAAAGCAGGACTGCTGGACTGCTGTGTGATTTTGAAGTTTTATATGTTTGTTTAGGATTCGCGTATAAAGGGGTTTTGACAAGTTTCCCCCCTACCTGCGAGGCAGGATTCGTCAACAAAATTGTCAAAAAGTGAATCAGGATTTTACGTTTCGCTGTTGTCTCATATCATACCTGGCACGACCTGCTGCACCCCCCGCGCTCATTGAACTTTGTGGCCCTCGCCCCTCCGACTCCAACACCAACTGAACACAATGTGCACCTAGCGCTTTCAACTGAAAGTTACAAGAGAAGGGGAGCACGCATCTGGCTCGGGTCCGGAAGAAAATGAGAACGTCGGTGTTGCGATTGGCAGCCGCGGCCCAGCTCCTCTGGAGCGGATGCCAGTCGTTTTTACTCCCAAGCCAGGAGATTCCCCGGCTTGACCAGAGGACAGGGCCTCATCGGGCAACATCACCTTTTGAAACGCTGCGCTCACCGAGGGGGGCTTACGACGGTCCGGCACTCTCCTCGCGAAATGCGAACCGCGGGGCTACGCCCTTGCAAGTGCTGACTTCCCCGGACGGTGAGAGTAACCACGTACTGGCGCTGCTGTGCTGTCATTCGGTGGTGACGATGCGGACAAATAACCAGCCAGCACGCCAGCACAGCTTTCTTACTTTTTGTATGCATGACCTCTGACCTTTAATTGGATGGTGTGGTGCCACTGCTGCTGCTGCTGCTGCTGTGTTGTACTGTTCTTGTAGAGAAATCGTCCAACGCGTGGGCAGCAGCGCTGCTGTCTGCCGCAGCTATTGGTGGGGTGCTACCGCTACAGATGTAGCAGTGTACTCGCGCCCCCGTTTATTCTAGGACACCCCACTGTTGTGTACCTGGTGATAAATTTGAATCCCCAAATTCCCTGTATATCCCCCAAATCAAGGAAGAAAGGCTACTGGCTATTGGCCTCATGACTCACCCACTGCCGACGAACGAACGGTATTTTTTTTTTTTTTTTTTTTTTTTCCATCCCATTCATTATCTTCGCACATCTTCTTCTCTCTCTCCTTCCAACTCGTAACTCAGATCCGGGGTCACATAGCAGGCTCTTCTCCCCCTTCCCGCTACGGTACGTGCCTTCATTTTTTATCGCGAGAAGATTTCAGCCTTTTCTTCCCTCGTCGACTCGCATCGAATTGTGCCTACCCACGCTGCAAGGCGCTCTCAACAATTGAATCCCTTTTTTTATTTTTACAAATAAAGTCAAAGTCCGACCCTCCTAGGGCTCGAACCCAGGACTCAAACAAGTAGAATTCGAGGTTAACCACTTGAACCACCGGGGCGACCGGTATGTACTGAGTGAAATAAATAGTACTGGTACGTAGTAGGATATGATTTCCTGCGATGATTGTTCAGCATTATATTGGCGTTTGCCATTGAACATGGAATTTACGATTTTACGTCAACCAAGACCGCTAATAACTACTACTGTTGTGCGTGCTGGAGACTGAAGAGCCCCGTTGTAGACCGTGGAAACATCCTCAATGCCCGCCTAACCGCCGAATCCAGAACAAGGCCACGTAGACTCTAGAGCAGCGCATCTTACCTGGTACGTTTTTTTTCTACAGCAGTACATTTTTGTGTACTTGCACTCATTCATATTCTGACTTTTCGCAGCAGGCGCGTCATCCGTTGCATCACGAGATCACGAGCATGTTGTTCCGTGTTCCGTTGCCTCGTGTCCTTGCATAAATATATGATACCTGGTATCACAGCAGTAGTATAACCTTGTACCAGGTGGTGTATGGCCCACGTTCCTTGCTCCGCCATCCATACCTCCCCTCCCACGACCATAAACTCACGTTGTTGCCCTCGAATAAATCAGAAATTAGAAATGTTTACCCGGTACATCATCATAGATAGTTGATGCTGCGTTGCAGTATGCCTTTTCATCTCGGCCTCAACCTCTAAACTACATACCAGTACCAGGTACGAGCTTGTGCCCATGGTATTAATAGTACTCAACACTCAACAAAAGTGCTTGTACCGGCAGTAAAAAGTGCAATTGACCTGTTTCGCGTCTCCGCCTCTTGAGAGGCCCGCAAGTTGTAGCTTGTTTCTCGTTATCTCAATTTTCGTGAAAATATAGGCCACGTACGATAATTTCAACGAAATTGTCAATGATCATTGGCACGGCGAGGACCTTTAACAATCCGGGAGAAGGGATCTTTAGGTTGGTAGGCTGTTCAGGTGTTTTGGTTCCTGATGGGATCAAGGTACAGGCGGAGACCCAACCCAACCCCTGACTCTAACCCTAACCCTGACCCCAAACCGCAGCCAAAACGGGCCAAAACTCGCCATAAGCCATATCAACCCTTTTAGGACCGCAATCCCGTTTGGGGACGAATTACTTGGAATTTGAGTGGTTTGTCCCCAAAAGGGGACTGCGGTTCTTAGAAGGGACCTTTTTCATAATTATCGAATAGGAAAATAAAAATAAAAATCATTCGAACAGAATTTCGTGAAAAATATGCCTTTGGGTCCTATGTCCTATCGCATCGAGGAATAGCGTATATTTTTTGAGATCGAATAACGCACAAGCGTCAACGAACACCAGAGGGCAACCGACGGGGCGAGCGACGGCCCGCGTCCTCCCCGGGGCGCCGCGGGCGGCGGCCGGTTGTTTCTGCCGGCACCGCCGAAGAGGCGATCGCTCTTGGGATGCCTAGGGTGCAGCGATCGATTTTCTGAGCGAAGTCGTGACCTGGTCGGTGCTCGTGTGGTTCACGAGGCAAAGAGGGATGAAAAACTGGGTTTGCGACGGCCTTGTGATTTTTTGAGGCGACGCCGATGGTCCACTCTGTGCTAGGGACCGTCGGACCTCGCGCTGCGGCTGCTCCGTTGGCCCTGTCTCTCGGGAATGGTGGATCTCACCTGTGAAGCAGTCGACGACACGGCTCAAGTTTGCGTGGCTTGCTTCGGTTTCAGGAACATGCCACGTCGAGTTGGACGAACTCCCCGATTTGAATAACACGAAGAGCAAAAGAAGTCCCACATGACTTTTTGTCGAATTTGTTTTTTTCGTTTTAATTCGAATCAAACATCAAAATGCCTGATGGGCGATTCACTTTTTGACTATTCAGATGCAAATCAAATAAAACGAAAAAAGGGCGGAGTATCATTGAAAAACAGTTCTCGTTAACGCCTTTAGAACCGCAGTCCCGTTTTGGTTTGTCCCCAAAACGGGACTGCGGTTCTAAAAGGGTTAAGATGGGCGTCGCGTTTGCATCGAATCAGGAAATTTCTCAGTTGCGGACGACGATTCCGACTTGCAGACCACGCTATCCATTTTTCAAGTCAAAACCATCCCTAAAGATCCCTTCTCCCAGATTGCTAAACCTACTCGGAGTGGCACGGCCGTGAGCCTTCTGGTTTTCGTCGCGCGTCACGGCCAGGTCTCCAGTTACGCAGCTACATAGAATAAAGTTGCGCTTTCGACTCTTTCCCGAAAAATCGAAAGAATCGTACTGGCACAGCAGCAGTAGTGGTACTGGTCTGGTATGCTGGTGTGGATAAAATATATACCTGGTATTACCGATAGAGGCAGAGATATTGCTGTAAAAAGTCGACCGTCGAAGGCCGTACCTTTGTACACGAAGTCACTGTTGTTGTTGTTGTTGTTGTTGTTGTTGTTGTTGTTGTTGTTGTCTTCACATTAAATCGTCCTTTCTGCCCAGGTTCATCAGTACACCCAGTGTCCGTCCTGATCCCCTTGTTGTTGTTGTTGTCTTCACATTAAATCGTCCTTTCTGCCCAGCTTCATCAGCACACCCAGTGTCCGTCCTGATTCTCTATCCTAGAGAGATACTGATTCTGTGGTCACTCACTGTGAGACAGAGGAAGACCAAAAATAAAAACTAAATCGCAAATTCGAGTGTCAATCAAGTGAAGTGTCAGCGTACCGGGTGTGTGTGTGTGTGTGTGTTCTTCACATTAAACCGTTCTTTCTACCCGTCGACATCCAGCACAACCAGTGTCCGTGCCGATTCTTCCATCCTAGAAGAGATACAAGTTCTGTGGTCACAAAGCTACGCCACAGAGATACTACGTTGCCACGTGTGCAGTGTGAACTGCAGTGGGCAATGCAAAGCCATGTCATCATACTAGATACGACAGGCACGACATACGCAATCTATGAAATAGTGAAACGAAAAGAAACAATCAAAGAGAAAACAAAAACAAGGTAGACAAGTCGAAAAAGAAAAAGAAGAAAAATGAAAGCAAAATCTAAGAGAAACAATCTGTCGTGCCCCCCCCCCCGCAGGCGAGGTGGCCTACACTTGAAAAAGAACGAGCTGGAAAAAAGAAGAAATAACAAAAAACACCACTGCTTGTGAACAGAGTAAGACAAAGACCCAAGGAGAAAGTAACAAGGAAAAATAACAAAGGGGAAATAACAGGCAGACCAAAGCCCAAAGCACCTTCTAGGTGGCGGCAGCAGCTTGTGGTACGAGTAGTATAGCCAGGTTCTCCCTGCTAATCCGCCTGGTACCTTGCTACCCAGACTGCCGTCTCCGCCCTGCGTTCGTCAACTATGCCCAGCCCCTTGGCGTCAGACAATACGAGCCGAGCAGAGCAGGTTCGTCTTCCAACCACGCCACACGGCTCCTTGAGTACGGCTTATCAATCAGAAAAGGAAGAGGAAGAGAAAAAACCGGGTACGAGAACACAACAACAAAAGTAAGACCGGAACAATATAAGAGCAAAAAGACGATCAAACCAAAAAAACAAAAATCTGAACTGCGATGTTTGAAATTTGTAGATACTTTGTATGCGCATGAGTAAACCTAAATGTTACAGAGCACGCAAGGTAACAAACACCCCCCGACGCCCAGGGACGGAAGTCCGAGCCGAGGTTCTCCAAAGCAAGTGAGGCGTACACAGCGTAACGAAAACGACGGATCTGGAAAAGTCTCGAGGAGATGTTTCCATAGAAGCATGCATCGCTCGGCGTTTGCACTTCCCCCATTGTCGAGAAAATCAGCTTCGAAATTCGTCCGAGGGTTTTATAATTTTTCTGTTACATAATCTCGCGTGTTTCGTTCCGGGTAAAAGTAGGTTGCCACTTTTTGGGCTTTAGGGGCCCCGCATGACGCTACGTATCGCCGACCGAGTACTGTTTTGTAGTGTCGACATGACATATCGTGGGGAGTGACTGCTGCGGCTGCCTTTGGTGTCCTCATGTCGTCGTGGCTTGTGGGGCTTTGGAGAGTTGGAGAGCGACATGTTTCTTCTACAAGTAGATGCGATACTTCGAAGTATACTGCTGTATGCAACCTTTCCTCTGCAATTCACGATCGACGCTTGTCGTTCTTGTACCTACAGCAATAGTTCATGTCGTAACTCCCAGAGTCGCGCCTTCTTGTGAGAACCCATCACCGATCTCGCGTGGTTTTGCATGGCCTTGATGGCGCAGGGCTACGATTTGTTGTAAGATAAATGATACCTCCGGTATGACGAATGTAGAGAACCCAGCAATGCGCACGCAGTAAACATTGATACTTTCGGTTGGTCAACTCTAACATCTTTTTCGCATTCGTTGCCGGCAGATGCCAGTCCGGGAAAGCAGAGCATGGGCGACAACGCCGATTCCAATGGCCTGTTCAAACCGAGCGTCCTGTGGTGGACTAGGAGCAGGTACTTCCGTCATCAACGCTACCGCGCGTTATTGATAACGGCTTCGCTAGCTACCGGTTGAGCTCGAAACAAGCTGCATCCCCATATACAGAAAGGCGTGTGAGTTCGACTGGAATAGAGTAGCAAAAGGGTTGAGCTGCGATTTCAGTCTCCATTCCTCCATCCATCATCTACTGTGCTACGCGATCTATCAAAGGCCCACAGGTCTCCAGCGCCAACAATGATGGTTTGAATGTTCCTGTTGGATTGTTCGTGTCCCGTTCGATCCTAAACAAGGTCGTCAGAAAATCAACACTTGTCTGGTGATACACCATGCTCGAGTTGCAGATACGAACATACAGCAGCACCAAAACTGTATTTTCGTTTTTTCAACATTCGATTGTACGTCAAAACGCTAGCCCTGAAAAGCTTCCAGGTAAGGCATAGTATGTTGAAGAGGCCGCCCGGATGCGAGGGTCTATGGTCATACGACTACGGTCTTGCATGATATAGATTACACCCCCAGACACCACCTGGGGCTTGGCTACCTGATATCTCGGTATGTACCGGGTACCGCACGAATATGTTTCCGTATCGAAGATTTACAATCCGCAACCTTGTAATAGCATAGGTGTCTGTACCAGGTCCCTCGGAACGGGATCGTCACATCCTCAGTGCTCAAGCTCGAGTTTTGTCGACTCCCTGGCGGAATCAGCTGCAGGCTTGCACATCCGGCTACGAACTGTTTAATTTGCTTGCTTCCCATACATATAGAACACGGCTGTTAAAAACACCTTCATACCCCCTCCGCTTATACTGTTGTAGCTCTACGTACTCATTTAGGTCCTGCACTCCTTGTGCTATAGAGACGCATCCACGCGCTCTCTCGGTCGTCACATATAGATACTATTAATACCAGTCAACTTTTACTTGCGGCATCTCTTTTTCCCTTCAGGTCCCAGATATAGGGACAGAAAGAATGGCGAGTGTGGTCTTATCAGCCGTCCTTTTACGGTGTGCGCGCCGCGCAAAGGCCGGTAGCATCATGCAACGCACGAGTCGTGCAACTCCTTGCGTTAACGTTCGGGGTACTCCATCTAAAATACCCTACCCCAGGCAGCCCGGGTTTGCTTGGTATGGCTGGCGCTGTACTCGTAACTTTTTTTCGACACTTTTTCGCCCCTTGTGTTCGCAAAAAGATATTGATGTCGAAGAGTGTTCCGTCGGTTTTCTTCGCTCTATGTTGTTGAGCAGGGCGGAAGAAGTTGCGACGCTGAACCTGGCGACAAACGCGGGGATTATAGCGGGGGTGGTACTGTTCGCTGTCAGCACGGTCTTCACGGTAGACCTGGTGAGTGAGTGTTCATTGCAGCAGCACCAACACTATTAATAGTACGAGTAGCAACAACAGTGTTATTCTACGTCCAGTATACAGCCGTAGACGTTAACAAGACACCTCAGCTATTCGTCGAAACTCATGTTTGCAAGCTGATATATATACAAGGTCCGCCTCCGGGAAGTGCCTAGGGGAGTGGCGCAAGAGCGAACTAATGTTCGTGTGAAATACCTGCACACCTGTTGATAACTAACTGCATCCACCCATCATGTAAAGAACACACACACACACATATTTTTGAGGACAGACTACATAGTGCTGTTGGTTGAAATAGTGTGCGATCTACTACATACAATAAAATATAGAGGGTATACCGCTAAGTGGATAATGATCCTGAACAGATGGCTCGCGGCGATCATTTCGTTGCTTGCGGCGTAAACGTAGGTACAAAAAGTTGCGTGAGGTCGAGGTTGCGTTTTTATATTACTTTGTGACCGGCTGAGGAGAATCCAGCACATACAAAATACTTGGATACCTCCCTAAAAAAATATGTTTTTTGGCGCCCTGGGTAAAAAAAAAGGGCAAATGCCAAAATCAGTTATACCTGAGCCGTTTGAGCCAAAATCAGGTACATACTAAAACCGAGTGAAAAACGCGCGCCACGAGCGGTGTTGTGTCCATGAAAGTCGGGTAATAATGAAGCGTGCCACATGGCCTCCAAAATCTAAATCGTTTAGTTTTCTTTAGAGTGTAAATACCACGGGCTTCACTTGGACCTGCAGAGAGTCACTATTAATAGGCTTCGTGTCGTTAGTTCTGCCACGGCGGGGGCGCCAACAAAAGTATTTACTCTGGCGACCCCCCGTTGGCAGCTCTAAATCTCCTAGACCGTCCTCGCGAAACCGCCTGCTCGGCACGAAATTATCTTGCCGTATATATATACCAAACCTGAGACCACCTCGACGCGGGGTGGTGCAGAGTGCGGACAACGACCATGGTGCTGTACAAACCGCTGTGACCATACATAGAAAACAACACACAGCAGGACAGCAGGACACACCACAACAACTATTTAATGAACTGAAGCACGTCGCACACCCCAAAGAAGAAAGAAAGTGAACCAGCGTATGGATGCATGCATATGTAAATACGTGTACTTTCACGTACAACGTACGAGTACAGAGTTATACGTTGATGGAGAACAATTTCAACCGAGGGAGGGCAGACGCATACGGAGAGAAACAACAGAGTGTACATATGGTCTCTCTGATTGTTTCAAAGTTGGGTAATCAGTTAAAAGCTAGACAGAGTAGAAAAAAACAGGTATACCTTGGCCTTTTCGAGCCAAAATCAGTTACAATGTCAGCCTGGCCAATGGCAGGGCTCCTGGGGTGTGTTTGGTACTTGTTTTTAGCATGTAACTGATTTTGGCCGAAAAGTGGCCAGATATACCTGATTTTGGCAAAAACTACCAAAAAAATCTTGACGGACACAACGTAAAAGATGCTCGAGAATAACTCGTAGTCCGAGTACTGAGAGTATTAAAGTACTGGAGGCCAACATATACTCCGAGTAGTGAGTACTGAGGAGGCCCAACTACTTAGAGTATACTGAGAGTATGAGCAATACGGAAGCTCGAGAATACAGGCAAAAAATTGTACCTGCAGTAGTATACCATGGTATTGAAACACAAAATACTTGAGTACAGAAAACACCGGAAGTAAGTGCAGAACCTCGAATCGAATCCCGAATTAGTGCGAGCCCGAAAGTATCCGCAGACTAGTATCCTCAGTACCAGGTATAGTAGCAGTACAGAACCTCGAAATACTACACAAGCAGTAATAGTGCGAGTACTGGTAGTTGTTGTTGTTGTTCTCACATTAACTCACAATTCAATGCAGTCCGTGGTCGCAGGACAGGCTCCAATAACTCTGGAGTGGAAGAAATACCTCAAGTAAAAACAGAGGCAAAAAAAACAAAAAACAGGCAAACGCACTCCACCACTGCGGACACCAGGGAAGCAAAAAGGAGACTATTAATAGCAGACAAAAACCTAAAAAAAGAAGATGAAGCTAAGCAAAACAAAAACAAAAACAAAACTAAAACAGACGCAGATAGCAAAACGCGAGAAAAAGGCAAGGCAAAACGGACCATACTAACAAAGACACAAAGAGGTACAAACGGGAATGAAAGAAAAATGAAAACAAAGAAGGGACAAAAAAGCGATAATCACGGGCGGGGGGGAAAGAAAATACCAAAGGCAGGCACTGGAGCATACAGACACGCAAAGTTGCCCAGATGGCACCATGCTAGTTACTTGGGTCCCAAAGAAAGGAGTGCATCATGACGATGATGGCCATAACCAGGCTTCAGTCTGTTGGGCAGACCGCCTCCCCTCCCCCCCCCGCCATTCCCCCTCGTCCCCCTTTCGCCCCCCCCCTCTTCCCTGCCATTCTGCACACTCGCGTTGGCGTCAACGGCTGTGGTCGTGGTCGCAGCTATTCTATGCCGTTCTGCCGATGCCTCCTTCTCATCTGTATGCCATTTCCGCATGAAGGCCTCCGCCCCTTCCTCGACCCGTTGGAACCATCTGCCGGCTTTCTGTGCTGTCTCGCGCCACCCTTCGAGCTTGATGCCGAACTCCTTGAGGTCCTCCTCAAGGTACCTCATCCAGTCCCACTCCTGTCCTCCGGAGTAACCCTTACCCCCAACCATCTCCCCAAACATCACCCTCCTCGGCAGACGCTCCTCTCCCATTCGTGTCACAAAGCCCGCAAACAAGAGCCTACGTCTGCGTACCGTCGTCTCAACGCTTTCAGATGTTGTCCTGAGAAGCGCGCTAGCATAGGATAGAATGTGGTCTTCGCGCTTTCGTTTTCGCCACCCGATGCATCGGAGGAGCATCTTGTGGTGGACCTCCCGTAGCCTACCGTAATCAGTCTTGCTCGGGCTCCAAGTAACGCAACCGTAGAGCAACGTTTCGATCACCTCGGCTCTCAGCATTCGCACCTTCAGGCGTAGGCGCACACCCGGGCGGTCATAAATTTCCATCTTATACCGTCCGAAGCATGCCCATGCCCTCTGGAGTCGACGCGTTACCTCGACACTTCTGCCCGTCCAATCTGCGCTGATAGCCCCGCCCAGATACACAAACTCGGTCGTTTGTTTGTACACTTGGCCGGCGGCGGTGACGGTGAACGGCACGTTCCCCCCATCTTTCGTTTGCAGACACATTATCTCCGTCTTGGCCTCCGAGACCGTCAGGCCGAAAGCGGCACATGCAGACACGATCACCGTCATCATCCTCTCCAGGCCGTTGGGTGATCTCGATACTATGCCTGCATCGTCGGCATAGAGCATAGCCCACAGTGTCTGGGCCTCTTTATCATTCCCCTGTCCGTCGGCGTGCCCGACCCGTGCCTTCCCCCTCTTCTTTTTCTTCTTCTCCTGCTTTTGTTGGAGTTGCACCAAGCTGTCCGTGATGGCTTTATCAGCAGCGAAACGTTTCTCCGCCACACGCAGCACCGCTGTAAAAAACATGTTGAACAACAATGGCGCGAGCACACACCCTTGCCGTAGGCCCTGTTTCACGTCGAACATATCTGAGCACTCGCCGTCATCCAGCCGCACGCATGCTCGCATGCCGTCGTGGAATTGGCGGATAACGGTGAGCATTCTAGGTGGCACCCCTATCTGCTGCGGCTGCAGTGAAAACCCGGAATACTGCGAGTGCACGGCGAAGAAGTAACTACAGCAGTACCAGGTAGTATTTCCTCGAACATACTTTGATTTAGTCCCAAGTATTGGGAGCCACTACGAGTAACTAAACACTGTGAAATATTGAGGTGTATGAACGCACACGCCAAGCGTATGCGCTCCCAAACTCTGTGACATTGCGTGAAAACACACAACTTGTAGGGTAAGTGTATTGTACCAGGTACTCGTGAATAGCTCAGGTCAGAAAAGCAAGGTGGGTGTGGACAGCGGGTTTTTGGTAGATGCTTCTCGGGGGGGAGTGGTTTTAACTGATGGAGGGATGTTGGTTGTGGTAGTCTTCATGTGCATCAAATCGGTGTATGACTCGTATAATACTATTAATACGACTATTAATACTATAATGTACTGGTGGAAATTTGAAGAAAAAAAAAGAGCAAGGACCGTCCGAGTCGAACCTGCCATGGGTACAGAAGTAACGAAAAAAACATAATTATCAAGCGCAGTTTGTCATCGGTCATACATACGCTACACGCAGCAGTGCTCTCACACTGACACGTTGTGTGTTTTCACGCAATCTAAAACACACCGCAGGATACAACCGCATTTATGTACAGCAGTACTGCTTTAAAATGCCATGTGATATGATACGACAGCAAAAGATACGCGTCTGCGACAAAGGAACGTGTACTGGTGCTCTTTGGGCTGGCTCTAGGATCGCGATCAGCAGTGTAGGGCACACAGTCCGTAACTTAAGAGTATTTTTGTACGAATGCTGCTGTACGGGATGCTTGTAGAAATGATTTGCTGCGATCCGGGGATGATCGGTCCCGAGTAAAAAATGCCGGTCACACACTGCTGCAGCAGGTACATGCATAGGCCAATTGGCCGAAGACAACAACAAACACCACTGCTTGCTGTAATACTGAGAGTACAGCGCGGATCTCCATCATGTGCATAGTACGCTACCTGCTGCTGTTGGCGCACTGCCTGTGTCGAGCAGGGCTGAAGCAGTGACAGTGCTGGATCACACACAGCAATACGTGGAAGCATGGAAGAAGCAGAGAGAGGGTTGTGTTGTTGCGGGATGATCGATCTGGGGTCAGAAAAAAGCAGATAGATAGCCACAGCAATACAGCAGCATGTAGACCTGCTACACGTGCCCGTTACTGATCACTCTGCTGCTGCTGCTGCTGGAAGACATCAGGATTGCAGTGCTGTATGCAGCTGGGGTTAACCACGCTCTCTGCTCTGCTGCTGTCGTATTGGGTTGTCTGTTGTCTGTGTTGTGTGTTGTGTTCAGACGCAAAAAAATGTACCGGTAGGCCGGTAGGTACATATCCACTCCCTCCGAAAAAAAATTGAGCGCCTGCCACGCGCTCCAGAGTGCACGGATCGCGCCGAGACCTCGACCAATGTGTCCGGCTGGGCTTCATGTGCCCAAGCATTTGAGGTTTTGCCGAAAAATGCTTTGTACGAAGAGAAAAGTTGTCAAAAGTACGAAAAATTGACAAACATACGTATACATATACTTCGATCGCGCATGCATTCTGTCGGTGGTTTGAGTTGGGCCTGTCGGAGATGGAGGTGTAGAAATTGTTTTCTACTGATGAGACAGAGACGAAAAAAAGCCATAGGGTATCTCATGTTGATGCCAAAACGAGGTATAATCTGGGTGCACCTGAAAAACACATCCCATAAACTTTCTGATTGGTATTATACGTACCAGGTATTTATTTTTTTCAACATCCTAGACGGAAATGGAAGGGCCGTTGTATTGTTAATATCAAGATGAAGAATATCCTTACATTTTCGTCCAGAGTGATAGATATTTAGCCTTCGGCAGGGCGCGTCCGGAGTCCGGGTTTTCTTGCCGTACGTACTATTTTACATCTGCACGAGGGACTGACGTGTTTGATGAAGCTGCGTCCTGGTGTTGATGAACGGTATTGCTATTATAGGTCGCAGTTGGCGACTAAACTACCGCACCGCGCGCGATACAGCAATTTCATGCGGAGGCGTTCTCGAGCGGTAGCCTCGATAAAATCTCCCCGACACATTTTTTACAGAGTAGTTTTTAATAGTGCTATCTGACTGCCTTGCCATACCTCTAATAACCCCAGGTATTTTATGAACGGCAAAACGAGTGAGAGGTGCGTCTTATCTTGTAGTCTCATCAACCGTCCTTCGTGAACGTGCAGCTTTTTATTCGAGAGTTCATGCTACGCCCGTGGCGTACAGGTCCTTGCATTGGAGTCGGACATTGAAACATATTATTAATAGCGTACATCCTTCGTTGCTTGGTGTGTCTGATGCTGAAATCGTCGTTTTTTATTCTTCGTTGTCGAGGGAGGACTACAGAGGTGGGCTGGCTCTTTGAGTGACTGGCTGCTGCCGGGCTGCCACATGTAACTCTTGTGTTGGTCTTTTTTTCTCGCTTGCGAGACCTCAAACAATAACAACCCAACCCATTCACATCCGAAAGCATTTATCTACAATTCTTGAAAACATCACGTACACCGCGTAATGCCTGCAGGAGGTTTCCAGGGGGTGGACCGCGGCCGAGTTCTTCCTGAGGGTGCCTGTCGACAACTGGTTGGGCTACTTGACGGTGCTCAGGAACGATCCCGTGCTCGTCAAGGCCTGCACGAGCGGGCTGGTCTATTCCGTGGGTGACTGGACGGCGCAAACTGTGGAGGGAGCAGGCCTGGCGGAGATCAAGAGGGGGCGCGTCCTGCGGTCGGCGCTGGCGGGGCTGCTTCTGCACGGCCCGCTGAGCCACGTCTGGTACGACGTGTGCGAGGGTATATTCGACGGGATTGGGTGGAACGGCTACTGGTGAGAGCGCTTTCCAAAGTTCTGCGGTAACCCTGCGTATCATGAGGTAGATACTGCGATTGCTCTGCGGTAGCCGGGTAGGTATATCATGTTATGTTTCGCAGCTTGTTCTGCGGTATATAGGCGGCATGTTGTATCATGACAGATGCCCCCAGGAGCGGCGTTGCGTTATACCACTCTGTGTCCGGAAGTGTAAGGATCTCTAGGGTATTAATGTTGGTACAAAAGCGGTCCTTTTTTTCCGGACAGGGTATCATAAACTCAACGGGTCGGAAGGTTGCGAGCGTCGTGTCTCCTGTACAGACCAACAGATAGTATTAATAGTAATATAGCAACAACAAAGCAATAATAGTGTTCGTTGGTTTGTTCGCCCGTCTCGAGGTACCTCTGCCGAGAACGAGCGGTCCCCCGATCGATCTTGCGTGTTTACAGGGCTGTATAGATACAGATCTTGGCACAGCTTCGACAAAATGGTTAAAATGTGCTTGAATGACCTAACTCCGACCCCCTGGGAATTTCTCGCAATGGAAATGTAATAAAAGAGGAGTTAGGGGGAGGAGGATAGACACCTGTGACCACGGCTTGTCCAGAAGTTCGTTGAGGGTAAAAGCTTCTACAGATATCAAATGGCTGGAAAGTAAAAGTCATGAATAAAACAACGAAAAAAAGAAAGAAAAAAAAAGTGTGGAATACCAGCCATGTGTATAAACTGGGCCAAGTCGTAGGCACGGACAGCCGTCAAGGAACCCCTAGACTGAAACTACCTGTTGAAACCGCGGTCCCGTTTCGGGGACAAACTACCTCCTAGAATTAGACTGCTTTATCCCCAAAACGGGACTGCGGCCCTAAAGGGGTTACGCCTGAAGAGGCCTTGACGGGTCAACTGCTGTGGGTCGACCACCGATGTCTTTGGCTGCCCTCAACGTTTGTTGTCGCAAGAGTTTCAGCCCATTTCTCGATCTCACTGCTGTAGTGATGTGTGTGTGTTTTCTTTCATGTTCACGAAAAACAGGTGGGTGCCCGGCCCGAAAATCATCACCGACCAGCTCCTTTGGGGTCCCTTCTGGAACGCCGTCTACATCTGCTTCTTGGGCACGCTTAAAAAGGACTCGTTCAACACCATCAAGGAAGCGGTCGTCACGACTGCCGTCCCGCTAGTCTTGGCGGGCGTCCGGCTGTGGCCCCTGGCGCACCTCGTCACCTATGGCCTGTGAGTGGCAAGGGATATATTACGATAGTCGGCTTGAATTGTCTCTGCGCTTGGTTGTGAGACATACGTGAAAAACCAAATATTTTGTGACGGGATAAGGAAGAGTTATCAGTATCGACGTACGTAGAGACCGGCTATTCGTGAAGGGATAAGGTAGGATGAACCATGAGTTGCCTTTGAGCTGTCTCTTGCCCTTGGTTCTGTGACATTATTGTAAAGCAAGACACTTGAATGCTCTGTTGATTTCGAATACATCAGTTGTGAGTTCGACCGATTGAGTGGTTGATGCTCAGCTTTTCAAGCTGCGTGAACCAAACAATGTTGTGAATTGATGCCGCAGTACAGACCCTCTAACACACCCTACATACGAAACCGAGATACTGGCCCACGCTTCGTGGATGTAGTTAAGATTGGCTGCTTGAGTGGTAGCGAGGTCACGAATGCGCCCAATTTCCTGCGAGCGTTTTTTTTTCCCCGTCGCTGGGCGCCATTGGCACGGGTGCAGTAACCTTGCTCACTAACGAAGTTATAGGAGACCGCGCTATGACCGCTTGACTGACCGCCCCTCTACGCTAAAACTATTAATAGTACGTGAAGGCCCATAGAGGCCTTGACGCGCCAAAAAGATCGGTCTCCTACGAGACGTCTGTAACCGTATCTGCGCGATTGTGCGTATGCACCCGAGACAAACGGCGACTAAAATCAAGACGCTGCTGACGCCGAGTCGCGGTCGATCGCGGCCTTGTTTTTTTCCTTGAGTAGCCTCCTCAACCCCGTAGCCAGCCCCCTCATCTGCGTGCCATTTACAGTTTACAGGCGTTCTCCCCTGGCATGTGTGAATAAAGCCTGCGGCGTCGATGAGAAACTGCACATGCCGAGCGTAGTCCTGTCATGACACCCCTATGTAAACGGCATCCACGTTTTTTAGGACAACCTGCTTGGAAATTGAGGGGTCTATATTTTGCAGCAGCGTAAGGGTTCCAAGTCCTGTCGCGGGGCGCAAACGGACAACCAAGAGCGCAGCCAAGAGTACGTCACGGATGGGCGACAATTGTGCGGATATCTTAGCCACAAGTCCGCAACTCCCTCTGATGGTCACACGACCCCCCGTCACGCCTGCACGACCCCCCCCCCCCCCCCCGCTCGGCAGGTTGCGTACTCCTTTTGCTCCTGCCTCTATTTTGCAAGAACCTCACGAGCCCCCGCTTTTCCCCCTTTTGGTTTCGTGCTCGTTCCTGTCCCCGCTACGATCTCCCAAGCATCCCGACGGAGAACCGGCTTCTGTGGGTTGACTTTGTCGAGATTCTTTGGGTAACAATCCTCAGTAAGCAGGCGGCGGAGCAGGCGCGCTCGACAGAAGAGGCGAAGTGAAGGAAAAAAACAGCCCCCGCGCGACCTTCCGGAGGCGTTTTTCCGTGGGGAAAAGCTTCCACACGTCGGACAGATCGGGCCCTCATTTAATGATTTACGGTTAGATGTTCCGGGGCAGAGGAACCGCCCTGATTTGTATGATCTGCACGATGTTCGACTCGTAGATCATGTTTTCCGGGTGGGGTCTGCGTGACACGGTTCTTCCGCACATGACTGCCGGGTGGGAGGAGCTATAGGATATACCTGGTATACCGGTACCAGGTATACGGCTCTTGCAAGGCATCTCACAACGGCGACTGCAGGATCTAGAGGGTCTAGCATCGTGATGCTGTCCGATGTGTAAAAACTTGGCCTTCACTTTTCGCACCCTTTGCGGCCGTGAAAATCACCTTCTGGGGAGTGAGGCAAAAGGCCGGCTGCCGTGAGGATGCTATGGCAGGAATACTTACATGTGTATGGTAGTACTCTTAGCTCGAAGCAAGAACAGGTGAATCACAGAGCGCGAGCAGTAACGAGACCCTTGGCGGAGGGGGTATTAGGGGGGGGACGGGGGGGGTGGCGAAGGGGTCGCTGTTTTGTATGGGAATGTTCGGGCGCGAACGATCACAACGAGAACCCGGGCGACTATTGTTGGGGATGGTGGGGGAGGGGCGGGGTTAGGGTATCAAAAGTGTTTCGTGTTGCCAGCTTTGTTTTAACTGTATCTTAAATCGGTGTTCAGGGGGCGGGAGGGGGTTGGTTGTGCGGAAAGCCGCAACTGTAATCGTGGCTGGGTTTAGGGTAAAAAACTAAACCAAGTGTAGGCTATCTTTGTACCTTGTCACCCGGCGAGTGAATAATACATGGGATGGGGGCGAGCGGGGGTGGCGTAGGGGCCACTACTGTTTGTATGGAATGGTAGTCTTTGTTCGAACTGCGCCTGCGTCTCACTTCGGCGTTCAAAAGGAGGCTTTCGATTGTGTGGGAAGCCGCGATTGAGATCGTGGCTAAGTTTAGGGTCAAAATACAAACTAGGGGTGTAGGCCATTTATGTGCCTGTCGGCGCCGCACGCGACTCTGTTCGCGTACTCTTGCTTTGTTTTTGAAGCAAGACGTGCACTCCTTGCGGACGCGCTGAGATGGGGGACGCATAATTAGGTGGAGTGGGCGAGCGAGCCAGGCCACGTGTGTTAGGGTTGAGGTTTTGCTTTTTGCAGCATCCACCGAGTATATATACTAGGTATCAGGTACGGTATGACATATTATTGTGTATACGTGTGTTTGTGATGTCTCTCCCAGCTGTGCCCTTTGAGCATCAGTTGTTTGTGCCATGTATTGATCTGGTAGTTTCGGGAGGGCACGAGGCAGGGAGGAGGTGTGCTGGGGTGGAATGAAGGGGGTAGTTAGCAAAACCGCTCACCAAGTGTATGGCGCCCGGGTTGGGTGCATCTGTGTGTTAGTTGATGCTCCTCCATACGGCGGATTTGATGCCCGGCCTTTTAATGGATGATTTGATTTTGATTGGCGAGGCCTTATATTTTTAGTAACTAACCCCCCTCCCCCGGATCGTTTGGCGGGTCTGTCTGACTGATGGATGTGCTGTTTATTTCCGGGTGCGGGTTCAACCGGGGTGCTACCAAGGTGCTCACGGCTACCCGGGTAGCTGTTGTAGTAACATTCGGGCCATTCTCTGTGGCCAAAGAGGCTTTGTTTTCCGAACTTGTTTCCTAACATACTTTCAAAAATTTGTAAAGCGTTCTTTCCGTTGGGAGGTTTTTAGGTGCGCACATCCGCACACAATAATTACGATGGCGCAAGATATCATACCAAGATGATGTAGGCCCGTTGGTGCATTTGCCTCTCGCGAGAGGTGGGGATGATGTAGGCCCGTTGGTGCGTTTGCCTCCCACGAGAGGTGGGGGAGGAAAATGGATACAATGCATTCGTAGGGAGGGGCAACCGAGCGAGAGCGGTGGGAGCAGAGAGATTATCGACGATCTAGGGGGGGATTGAGAGATACAATCGATTATCTGCGAATTGTGGGGCGAATGGATCGGTGTTGTTCCACGATGTTCTAGATCCGAGGAGTACAGTAATTTTTTTAATTTTCGGGCTCCATCGCGGTGACACGCGTTCCCCGTCGGTGCGGGCAGTATCAAAGTGCGACACTAACAAGGACACAAAATACCCCAAGCCAAGGTCTCGTTTTTGGGACTCAGAGAGAACATTATGATTTACTTGAAGCGACGACTACAGCATCGGCCACACGAGGCAAATCAAATTTGCTAAGGTCAGGAGCGTACGAGCAACTAGTTGTGCGACACGCATTCAGCTTCAAACTATATTAACCCCTCAGTTTGCTGGGGTCTTCTGTATGCGTTTACTCATCAACGCACGTGTGCCAACCCAAAGTACGCCCCTTCAGCTGACGCTTGGGATACAATCTCCAAGATTTACCTAGGGTTTTCTAAACAACCAAAACTCCAAACGTGTCCGATGGAATACTGTCCGTCTGCACTGTTCGCCCCCCTCCAGTTAAAAAAAAACAGCCTCGTACGCATGTTTTCATCCGAACGGTCCCTAACCGTTGACGCCCATTCTGCGCGCAACGGACGATGTCTGACATCCTGCTCAAACTTCCGGCTACTCTGGTGCGCCCTGTGCCTTGAGCTGTTGATGAGTGATCCACCCGAACACCTCTCTTGCCTTGAAACACACCCCACGCACACGTGTAACAATCGCTCGAGCAATACTTGGTGCGACTATCGTTCGTAAATCACTCACAGATCATGTATCCTAATTTGTGTTAGTACTTACAGCCTGATATATCGTACAAGGCCTGCCGGCCTGCCACCATGGGTGACAATCATGCACAGCTCCAAGCGATAGAAACACTCTACACCAACACACCATCAGGGCTGTACGACAGGCGAAACATCGGAGTGACTGGCGGACCACGCAAACTCCCATCTCCAGTAACAATGGTGTGCATTCCATTACTAAAGCCGGGCTCTCACTGACTACCGTGTCACACGCTGACCAATCCCTAAGGCAACATCAATAAGATCACCACCAACTACTGGAGCTACGGCCACTAAGGGTTGCACATTCAAGGCAACATTCACGCCGAACGCCGCCGATAAACGCAAACGCCCGTGAACTCTGCAAATGTAGTGTTTTGTGCTCAAGCCCACTAACCCCGGCGGACCGAGTGACTACCCGACACCAATTTTAGTTCATCTCGCGCGTTAACACGAGAGGCTAGGCTACCCAGATCTTAGAAAGAGAGCCAAAATTTGACCCTAGAATCTGGAACACTTAGCCTCTCGTGTTAATCACGAGACAAAACAAAAGGTTGTGTCAGGTAATAACGAAGTCCGTCGAGGTTATTGAGTTTGAGCACAACGAAAATACTTGCAGCACCCGCCGACGTTTCCGTTTGTCGGCGACTCTATCTACCTGCCGCATCGACGATGCTTTCTATTACGTGAAGAGTACAAGCGGGGCCTACCGCGCCAGAGAGGCGCATGCACGACGCCAGTTGCCACGGAAAGTCTTGGGCTGGCTCCGGAAACTTGTGTTCGTGTTTTCAGCTTGTTTTCACGAGGCCTGCCTCCAACCAGAGGCATGGCCCACATGTGCAACTCGACACAACTGCTCAATACATACCGATCATTACGGCTCTACGTCGGGTGGAAGCTCGTGGCGTGATTTTCGGTGGAACATGCAAAATACCGTCGCGAGCACCACCGGGACTCCACTTTTATGGCCCGATTCCCACTGATTACCTTGTCACACGTCACCCCATCCTAAAGGGAACACCAACATAGAGACCATCGACACCTGGAGTTACGGTGGGCATTGCACCTTCAAGGCAACATTTATACAAAAAATACTGCCGCCAGACGAAAATGGTGGTCAACACCGCAAAATTCACCGCTGTGCTCGAACTCACTGACCCAGGCGGGCCTCGTGATTACCCAACGCAATTATTTTACTTCTCGAGAGTAAACGCAAGAGGCTGGATTTTTCAGATGTCATAATCAGAGCCAAGGGGGCCAAGATAGACGGCCTGGCCTTTGCTCTCAGCGTGGGATCTGGGCGACCCAGCCTCTCCGGATAAAGCACGAGAAAAGCGAAAAATGGCATCGGGTAATAACGTGGTTCGTCGGTGTTAATTATCTTGAGCACAACACTAACATTTGAAGCGTTCACGGGCGTTTCCGTCCATCGGTGACCCGCTATTCCTGCCGCATCAACGCCATTGTCTATTGCCTGGAAAACACCTGCGGGGCCTACGGCGCCAGATGACCGGACGCACGATGCCCAGTAGCAATGAAAGCCACCAGTTGACGTCGGAAACTTATGTTCAAGCTTACAGCCTGATTAGTCATGGTCTACCTCCCGCCAGAGGTAGTTCTAATGTGCAACTCGACAGAAATGCTCAGAACAAACCCACCATCATGTCTGTACCGTAGTTAAAACTCCGTAGCGCCGTTTTGGGCGGCACTTAATGCCCACCTCAAGCAACACCAGCATTAGAAAGTTAGAGCCCAAAACCCACTGACTACCCTGTAACACGCTGATCCATCCCCAGGAGCACATCGACAAAGACATGATCAATACCTGGAGCTACAGTAGATTATTCCCCTTCAAAGCAGCATCCATACCACACGTCATTGATAAACGGAAACGCTGGTGAAAGCCAAATATGTCCGTGTTGTGCCCATACTAACCCCGACGGGCCGCGTGAATACCCAACGCCACTATTTGCTAATCTCACGGGTGAACCTGAGAGGCTGGATTACCCAGATCCCAGGATCAGAGCCAAGGGAGCCAACGCCGCCCCCCTTGGCTCCCTTGGCTCTGATCCTGGGAACTGGGTTACGTAGCCCCTCGGGATGATGTGCGAGAAAAACAAACACTGGAGGTTCGCCGGGGTTAGTGCGCTCGAGCGAAATCTATTATTTGCAGGAATCACCAGCTATTCCGTTTATCGGCGACCCGCCATTCCTGCCGCCCCAACGCCGCTATATATTGTCTGGAGAGCAGCTGCGGGGCCTGTGGTCGTCAGGGGACATCCGGGGGACATCCCCGGGTTTCCTGTAGAGATAGGGATATTGGGGTATAACGGATGTTGCGTCCTTGTTGCTGGGAAACTTTGCCCACAGCAGTCACTCTTCTCTTTTCTTTTCTTTTGTCTTTCTTTCTTCTAATAATAAACTTATGTATCTCTTACTTCGCGTCGACTAGGGTGGCTGACTCGCTCGAGTGGTACAGCTATATGCTGGCCTCGAGCTGAGCTTGGCCATCCGAGGCGTACCATAATACTGCAGTATTCGAGGGTAGGCCGGTTGTCGCACGGGAAATTTCGAGTTTGAGGTGCCAGATAACCGGAAGAACGACGCCAGTAGCCACAAAAAAGCCACGGTTTGGTGTCGGAAATATGTGTTCGTGCTTACAGCCTGATAGTCGCGGTCTACCTCCCACCAGAGGTTGTTCTTACGTGCAACTCCGAGCAATCGGAACGCTCATACCGATCTATTGTCAGGGCTGTACTGCAGGCGAAACTCCGTGGCGACGTTAACGGCGGAAGACGCAAATGCCCGTCGCGAGCACCATCGGTACTCAACTTCCATAGCCCAACTATAGTTGACTACCCTGTCACACGCTAGCCCATCCCCAAGAGTACACGGGACAAATACATATCTAACGCCTGAAACTACCATAGATGTTTCACCTTCATGGTAGCATTCACACCAAACGTCGGGCTATACGGAACGCTTGTCCACACAGCGAAATGTCGGTGCTGTGCTGACTTACTAACCCCGACGGACGGTGTGATTGCCCATGATTTTCTCATCTTGCGGGTGAACTCGAGAGGCTGGATTACCCAGATCCCATGATCAGAGCCGAGGGAGCCAAGGGGGCCGAGGGGGACGGAGGGTCCTGGGTGACTCAGACTTTACGGATAAAGCGCGAGAAAAACTTGAAAACTGTGAGGTAGTCACGCAGTTCATCAGGGGTAGTGGACTTGAGCACAACACTAACATTTTTCAGCCTTCACCGGCGTTTCCGTTCGGCGGCAACTCGTAGTTCCTGCCGCATCAACGCCGCTGGGTATTGCCTCGAGGACACCTGCGGGGTCTACCGCGCCATAGAATAAAATGCACGTTGCCAGTAACCAAGAAAAGGCATGGGCTGGCGTCGGAAACTTGTGTTCGCGCTTACAGCCTAATATACGCGGCCCCCTCCCACCAGAAGTAGTTATCATGCGCAACTCAACGTAAATGCTCCTAACAAACCCATCGCCAGGCCTTTCCCATCGGTGATCCTGCGTGGCGCCGTCAGCAAAACCTTTAAACGCCCACCTCAAGCAACACTGGTGCTTAACTGTTTTGGCCTGGTTCCCGCTGACTGCCCTGTCACACGCTAGCCCGTCGTTAAGAACACACCGACCAAGACATCACCATCACCTGGAGCTAAAGTAGGTGTTTCCTTTCAAAAAAACATCAGTACCAAACGTCGCCGATAAACAAAAACGATGATGAACGCCGCAAAAATCAGTTGTATTCTGGGTCACTTACCCTGACTGACCGGGTGATTACCTAGCGCTAAACTTCCTTGTTCTGGAGTGAACGCGAGAGGATAAGCTACCGAGACCTTTGGATCAGAGCCGGTGGCAGAAAAGCCCCGTTTATGCTCTCCGAATCAGCGCCGTGGTCTATTGCCGGGAAAGAAATGCGGCACCGACCGCGCCTGCCAACCAAACGCACGATGCCAGTAACCGCGAAAATTTATGGGCTGTCGTCGGAAACTTATGTCTTTGCTTACACCCTGTTACACGAGGCCTTCTTCCATCAGAGGTACAGTAGTTTTGGAGTGCAGCTCCCGGCGATAAAAATGCACAATACCAACCCATCATCAGGACTGTATGTCAGGTGAAACTCCGTGGCGCCGTTATTTGAGGAAGATACGAACGTCCATCGCGAGCAACACCGAAACTCCAAAACTAGCGCCCGTCTCCAACTGACCACCCTGTCACACGGTAATCATTCGCCAAGATAACTCAAAAAGAGAGTTCAGCAACAACCGGAGCTACAGTACGTGATGCACCTTCAAGACAACATCAAAACCAAATGTCGCCGATAAACACAAACGCCGTGGACGCAGCAAACGTTAGGGTTCTGTCCAAAAACACGAAACCGCGTGATTACCCGACGACATTATTTGCTATATGTCGCGAGCTAAAGCGACAGGCTGGCTTGCCCAGAACCTAGGATCAGAACTACAACACGAAACTGTGTAGCTGCCATCGACGATTCTCGTTACCAACGATTATCTATTCTTGCGGCTTCAACGATGCTGTCCATTGCCTGGAGAGTACCCGCGGGATCTAACGTGCCGGACAACCGGATGCACGACGCCTGTGGCCACGAAAAGCCATGGGCTGGCGCCGGGGACTTGAGTTCGAGCTTACGGCCTGTGTACGAGGCCTATCTCTCACAAGAGGTGCAGTTGTAGTTCTCACGTGCAACTCCGAGCGATAGGAACGCTCGCTACAGACCTACTCTCAGGGCTATACGGCAGGTTACACTCCTGAGCACCGTTATCGACAGATTGAAAACCCCAATCGTGAGCAACCCCGATACTCCACTTCTCTAGCCCGACTTTCACTGACTACCCTATCATACGCTAACCAACCTCCAAGAGAACGCCAACAAAGACACCATCAACAACCGGAGGTCAACACCAACCACCGCCAGATAAACGGGAACGCCGGGGAACGAACGCCATTAAATGTAGCGTTGTGCTCTAATTCACTACCCCCGGTGGACCGCGTGATTATCTGACGACATTGCTTGTTTATCTCGCAAGTTATCGCGAGAGGATGGCCTACCCAGATCCTAGGATCAGAGCTAAAGTCTGATACTAGGATCTGGGCAAGCGAGACTCTCGTGTTAACTCGCAAGAAAAACAAAAACTGGCGTTGGGCAATCACGCAATCCGTCGGGGTTAGTGAATTTGAGAACAACACCATTTTTTTCAGCGGACACCTGCGTTTTCTGTTTATCGACGACTCTCTACCCCTGCGGCGTCAGCAGTGCTGTGTGTTGCCTGGATAGTACCCGCGGGATCTACCGCGCCAGACAATCGAACGCACGACGCCTGTAGCCAGGAAAAACCACGGGTTGGCGTCGGAAACTTACGTTCGTGCTTACGGCCTGTTGTACGAGGCCTGCCTCCAACTAAAGGTGCAGTAGTCTCACGTGCAACTCCGAGCGATCGAAGGGTTCAAATATACCCATATTCAAAGCTGCACGGCAGGCGAAACACCGTGGCGCTGTTATCGACAAAACGTACAAACGCCCATCGCGGGAAAAACACGTTCTCCACCTCTCTAGCTCAACTCTCACTGACTATCCTGTCACACGCTAAACGAACCCCAAGAGAACGCCCACAAAGACACCACCGACAACCGGAGCTACAGTACGTGTCGCACCTCCAAGACGGCATCAACACCAACCGTCGCCAATAAACGGAAACGCCGGGGAACGCCGTAAAACGTAGTGTTGTGCTCAAACCCACAACCCCCGAAGGACCGCATGCTTAATTGACGACATTGTTTGCTTATCTCGCAAAGTTAACGCGTGGGGCTGGCTTACCCAGATCCTAGGACCAGAGGTTAAGTCTGATCCTAGGCTCTGGGTAAGCTAGACTCTCGTATTAACTCGCGAGGTAAACAAAAAATGGCGTTGGGCAATCACGCAGTCCGTCGGGGTCAGTGAATTTGAGCACAACGCCAAAGTTTTCGGCGAACACCGGTGTTTCGTTTATTGACGACTCTCTATCCCTGCGGCATCAGCAATGCTGTGTATTGCCTGGAGAGTATCCGCGGGGTCTACCACGACTCGCGCCAGACAACCGAAAAGACGACGCCTATAGCCAGGATTAGCCACTGGTTGGCGCTGGAGACTCGCGTTTGTGCTTAAGGCCTGCTTTACTAGGCCTGCCTCCCACCAGAGGTTTAGTTGATCTCACGTGTAATCCTGAGCCACATCAACGTTTAAAACAAACCCATCATCAGGGCTGTACGTCAGGCGAAACTCCGTGGCATCGTCATCGTTGGAACTTTCACACGCCCATCGCGAACAACCCCCGTGCTCCACTACAATATGACCGACTTCAATTGCCTACCCTGTCACTCGCTGACCAATCCCCAAGTGAACATCATCAAAGAGATCACCAACCACCGGAGTACGATTTCTATTTTCAAGGCAACATCCACACCAAAAGTCACCGATAAACGGAAGTGCCGATGAACGCTGCAAATTAAAGCGCTGTGCTCAAAACCGCGAAGCCTGACGCACCGCGTAAATGCCCGACGCCATTATTTCTTGAGAGACGACAAAAGTGCCTCCGGGGGGGCTTTAGTTAACGACGCCCCCGGTGGCACTTTAGTTTGTTGCACACCCGGGATTGGGGGCACGTTGGGCTGAAGTTCGCCCGGAAACAAAAAAGGTGATTCCGCGCACGATGACAGTGGCCATATCATATATGCTCGACCTGCCTGATAGTTTCGGGGGCATCAAAAACCGCGGTGGGTGCTGTAGTTCCGCCGGTCATGTCTCTTCGTGTTCTCGTTAATCAAATCCTCTCCAAGCCCTTTTTGGGGGCACATCAAAGCTAAATACCTGTGAAAATGTAACTAAATCACGCTACAACGTACGATAACGGCAACCGTAGGGTACTAAACCTGCATGTGCGTTTGTCTACGGCATCTGCCGCCGCGGTGGGTGCAGTAGTTGCGCCGGTCATTGTTCCTTGCCCGATATGCAGATGCTCTCGTGCTGCCCATTGTATCTTTTTTCCAAGCATATATGGGGGAGGCATGAAGTTAAAGGCCCCTGAACAAAAAACAAATTAGTTCGAGCACACTACCTGCGACCTACCTCACGCCCGTGCGTCGACGATGCGGCAGCCGGTGCAGGGTTTCCATCCCATTCCATCGAAGAACAACATCGAAATAGCGCAAACGAGGCCAATGTCTTTATCGTGGTTTCGCAGCCCAGACACCGGTAAGTTGATGTCAGCAGGGAAACATGATTGACGATCTACCAACATCATCACTAATCCCATCAGGTACGAGCAGCGAAGACACGTAGATCTGTCTAGCCACTACTGTAATCTAGTCGCACGTAACCGGTTCTCCTCCAACGGGAGCATAGCCCGTCATTGTTCCTGGGGAGGTGAAGCAAAAAGGGGCAAGTTGTAGTACCAAATAGTATGGCTCAAATTATACACTCTTCGTAGGGACCATTGGTGACAATCGTATACAAGCCGTGTATGTTCAGCAAGGTCATTGCCCACGATAGACGTGCGTGACTTGACGCGGCAACCAGTGCAAATACGATGGTGATCGTGTGCATCACAAATGTTGCATAAACCAGGCCAACGGCTGTAGAACCTGGTGGCCCGGTAGAGGGTAAGACTCCTTGCATCAACAATCTCTTCATGTTAGGTCGCTTACAAGCATACATGTGTCCAGCAGAGATCGTGGTCACTAAAAACACACAAAATCTGTGTATCGGCTAGGACCTAGGATCAGCCGAACTACTGCACCCCACAGCGGCAGCAGACGCCGTGAACAGCCCACGCAAGTATAATATACGACGGTTCCCGCCATCGCGCGTGGTAGCGTGCTTCATATTTTCTATTTGTGGAGGCACATCTATGTTAATGTGCTCCCAAAAATGCCCTCAAGTCAGCAGCTTGAGACATCAGGGAGGAAACTTGACAATACGAATTGACGATTGCAGGATCGGCCAGGGCGTGATTGGGGGGTGATACAGTGGCTGGTGTCCGAGTTACAGCGTGAGTCGTACGGCACGGACGCCGCATGACCCTACCCGCAACTCTGAGCCCTCATGTTGCGCGTAGACGGTTGGCAACACTAAAACTTATCACTGTTTTGGTCGCTATATCGGGGCCCCTAAAGGGGAGGAGAGATTATGGTAATTGAGAACACGAACACGTCTGTAGACCGGGCGAGGAGCGATGGCCGGCGAAACTACGGCGCCCACTATGACGATGGATGACGTAGACAACCCTCACAGAGGTCTAGTAGCCCACGGTCGCCGTAATAGCTATATTTAGCCGTGTCAGCTTCCTTTTTCCCGGAGGTAATTTATCTTACTGCAATGCACCCCCAATTCCAGGTGGCGCAATAAGCCCCCGGAGGTGATGTTAAGTAAAGTGCCCCCCGGGGGCACATTTATCACCTTCCCCGGTATGTTTATCTCGAGTGAACGCGAGAGGTTGCGTTACCCAGCTGCCAGATCCTGGATCAGACGGCGCGCAAGGCACTACCGTTGTGTTCGGCAAGTGGGAGTCCCGTATTTTCAAATCAATAAAAAGGAATCAGCTACGAGTATCTGCTGAGAGCGCGTAGCGTGGGCAGGCGAAATTCGACGCGAGCCGACGAGGGAAAAAATGGCTGAGGTTTTCTCGAGATAAAAAGAAGGCACGAACCGTAGTGAGGAAGGGGGAGGAGAGTCTGCAATGTAACCGCGGATCTACGGGCCTTTTTTATCGGAGAGCTTTTCCCCATAGTTCCATTTTTTTTCGCGCAATTTTTGAATCTTCCAGTTTTGCCTGTTTTTTTCCGAATGTGAAATTATTGAGCTTTCCTGATATATACCTGGTATATTTTTGAAGAAGAATTTCACAAATCGTGACAGAAGGCCTCCGTTTTTTTATACAAATTCCCAAAAATTCCAAACTTCGGAATTTTCGGGAAGAAATCTCCCGATAAGAAAGGCCCCAAGTTACCATTATACGGGGAGGGAGAGAGAAAAGAAGAGCGAAGACAATAAACGGGAAGGGCAAGAGACCAAACGAACACGTAGAAAAATAAATATAAGTCCGCCCACGTTCGTTCGTGGCTCGATCGACGCGCTGGTCGGAGAGATCGCAAAACCAGAACACGGTGGATAACACAGGCATTGCAGGTAGTACGTAGTCCTCTATAGGCTATACAGTCTAGAGCCCACCCAAACTATAACTACTTGGTAAGCCTTACAACAGGTACTTGTATTCCAGTATAATCACTCCTGTTCCCGAGCGTACCAGTACTTGCACGGCTAACAACGGTCACGCGCATGCACCTTGCTTCATTTTCAAGACGGACCACGGAGTCATGCATGCGGACGTCAAACTGCTGACGTGGGAGACAGCATTCCGCGAGATTCAACCGGATTGTTCGTTCCCGTGGGCAAGAAAGGGCGTGGGGGTGGGGGGGGGGGGGGGGTGGCGGACATGTTTGCAAGAAGCGTCATTTTTCGGGACTACGGTCGTTCGCGATCTTTGTCGGTTTTACCATACAAGGAAGAAAGAAAAAGGAGCATAATCGAATACACATCAGTTACAATCAAGTTACAAGCACCGACACAGAAACGTAGACTCTACAGCTCCCCCACATGAGCAGACTCCTTCTGCCCGAAAAAGCCAAGACCCTTCAAGCTCACCACTCACAGAGACGGCAGCATGTCCAAGCTACCAAGCACGCTGATCTTCCCCTCTCAAAGGTGTTCGCAAACATTGGCCTTTTCTCTATCGCGGAGAAATATCGTACGGTAAATGTTGCTGTGCTGCTGTTGTTGTTGCTGCTGCTGCTGCTGCTGCTGCCAGCATCCCACGATCCCATCCTGGGCCACAATGACGCTGCTACTGAAGGCAGACTCCCCGGAAGCAGAGGGAGCATAGCCCCCATGATCAGAGCCGAAGGCAACCTACCCAGCGATGGCCCCGCACCAAAGGTGCCGACATGGCAAGTTGTCTGGGTCAAGGTTGAATAGAGTCGCCCACCTGATCGTCGACCACTCGTACTCTAACTCTGTGCTTTGTCGACCGTGGAGCTCACCTTCCAGACGCAGGTGCACCACAAGCGAATTGCGTGGAAGACCGAATCGGCCTTCCACCGATCTTCATTCTGATCTTCTGTCTTCATCTCCGGCGCGCGGGCCCATGGGTTGGAATGGGCGGGCGCGCCGGGGATAGGAAGTGGGTGTAGAACAGACAACGTCTAATATAGTAGCAGAACCCCTGCTCCCTAAACGAAAAGGCATTCCAACGAGCAACTCCACATTTTTTGTTCACCAACACATCAACACATCCAGGACTTCGTATAAAGAACTGTTACGTGCATCCTGCTCTTTATTGGCGCTACGAGTAGCGGGTGGGCAAGGGGGCGAGATTGCAACAACACCCAGATGATATAGATTGCGCAATATACCAGGTATTAGCTTATTTATGGCGACGATCTCAAAAATACGTCTTGTGTATTTTGTGTCCGTCTTTCCATCATTGAAAGTACTCGTATTTATTACTCCGGAGTAATATTTTTTATTATTAATAGTATTACGGGGGGGACCTGAGTAAACAGGACCGTGGTACCCACAAACAACTATATATTTAACTGTTTTTCGTAACAATGTTTGGTCCTATTTACTATGTATGATCCTTAGTGACACCTATTTTTACAGTGTTTATTGGTAGAGTAGTACCAGGTATCTCTTCAAATGGAAAACGCCTTCCTACGGAAAACTTCATTCTGTACCCTCAATATGACACCCAACCATACTCGTACCCCCACCATACCACCATGATTATGATGATGATTTTGCCATCCGACAATCATGTGGAGTGTAGTTCTAAAAAAGACCAAGGAGCAGAAAGTACCATCACTATTCGAACAAAGCTTAATTGTTTTTTACGGCGTGTGTAGACAGTAGCAGGTCACCTATTCTACGACTCCGACGTTTTTTGTTGTTGCACATGCGACGGTACAATCATTATATATAGCACATGTGACGTCGAAGAAGGTACTACTTTCAGCAGTATGCACGATATTGTAGAGCAGGGCAATCGTTGCCTGCTGTTTCCTAGGTGTTACCTTGCAGTAGTTTCGTAGATTTGTGCTGTTTGTACTGATTACACTAGCTAGATCACACCAAGCACATGAAACAGCATCACCGAGAATGTGAGTGGACACGTCGCACCGTTAGTGAGCGACGGCGAACGAATGGAGGGGTCGTATGATATGACGGAACAATGGAGCTATAACAAAAGACGTAAAGTAGGCGATCCAGCAGTGCAAGCAGGAGCCATCATACATCGGTCGGACAGCAACAAAAACCAGAAAGCGCAAGAGAAAGGGTGGTCGAACAAGCAAGCGCAAGAAGCAAACCAGGAGACTCAAGAGAATATATTAACGGCCCTAACAAGTGAAGCAGCCGACAAATAGCGGCAATATAGTTTTTTTTTTTAAATATTGAATAAATCTTGTGACAAGAAGCCGGAGGGCACGAAAATAGTGGATTGATTTTCGAATATCCGCAGCAGAAGCCCTGGGTAAACCTAGGGAATATGATTTGCGGTATAGGTTGTTTTTGTTAAGGTGGCATGTCCAGGACCGTTTATGAGAACGCGGACCGAAAGCACTCAAACACTAACCCTACGCCAAGGTTTCACTCTGCGACCAGACGTCGACCCTCGGTACAAACGGACTGCAACATCTTGGCTCTGTCCTGAACGCTGAAATTAGTTCACCATACGTGCACTAGACAGCAATACTTGATTCGGACCTGAATTACAGTACTTTCAATTGCGGCCCGAGGGCATTGAGACCGGCGAGATTCTGAGCGTGTACCTGCTACCTGGTAAAACGCACATGGCAACTGTGACCCTGCTCTTAGTTGCACCCATTTTTTTAGGGACAACAACACTTGCAAATAGAGTGGCAAATATTTCTGCAGTAGGGAAAGGAAGCCTGCCCATGTATACGAACCCAACATCAGACGGGGAGGGGAACACTGCTAGTTTTGTCAGCGTTGAGCCGTGTCATACGAGCACGACAATGGACAGGGGGAAACACTAATTTTGTGGCCGCCGATTCGGTGGAGACGCACCATCCATGTACCAGAGTACGGAGCCGCCATGAAATGGTTGCGAGGGCGTGCGCCCAGAGGCAATGAGGAGTTACGAGTACTGATGGAGACATGCAACCTTTTTCGGGATAAGCGCCATCAAACTGTTGTGTTCGATGCATCACGTTGCCGCATAGCAACCTCTGACTCAAAAACAACAGAGATCCTTCGGTTTAGTTTATATTTTCATCAAAGTATAACCCCGGTTGCCTCTTAATCTCGTACCGCAATGCCACAAAAAACAGGGCTTCCTTTCTCCACTATAATAGCGGGAGTGCGGTGCATCACCACTCCCTCTCAGCATCTCCGTATACCATGCAACACCCACATCCCGACGCGGTCATACCCGTCCGCAACGACCCTGCACGGGCAGAACAACACCACCACCCTACTGTAAATCCAATCCAATTTGGGTGGAAGGACGAGTCGGCGGGGGGGGAAGGGGGGTGTTCCTTCTACAAGGGCGTTTCTTAGATGAGCAGCTGCTCGATCTGGTCCTTGAGGGTGAGGATCTGGCTCTTGAGCTGTGACGCTTCGTTGGTCGTTACCGAGCAAGAGATCACCGGGCGAGAGACGCCGCATGCGCGTCCGAGAGCCACCTTTCAAAAAGTTTCGCGTGTACACAAACGGACCGGACGAGAGGGAAAGGCGAGGAGGGGAGGTTCGTTATAGACATGAGGCTTTGAGGCTTTGGTTGGCACCCGCAAGCGCATCACCTACAGAAAAAAATATCGCGTTGGCTGCGACATCGCTACACCACGTTCCAGGCATTGTGTACTACCATGTATCCATGAGCTGATACGACTGCAGTGGTAATATGAGAGCACTCTTGTGCAAGTCTCACCACATCACAACCGCCGCCACGTTTCGGGAGCAATTTTTTAGCACTCGGCGTTAGAGTTGGTATCGTTTTTTCGATACTGATTGTTGGTAAGTGGTGGGCCGAGCCGGGGTGGGTTCAGATGAGGGCACGCACGGTGGCAGACGCACGGGGTACCTATATGGTATCGTCGTTGCATAGATAAGTGATGAGCAAACACCGCATAAACCGTAGAATGCTCCACAGAGAAACACGCACGTTTCCTCGGTGGCAACTCTCTAATACCGTTACACAAGTATCCCTGCACCGAGTACGTCAGCACTCCGAACACTAAAGTCATTCGAATTGTTCAGCAACGTAAACCGTGCGCCGCAGGGTTCCTTTTCTCCGGTGCCCACCACCTCTGTCCCCCTGTCACGGTGTGCCTCGATCGCGGTTATTCTTTCAGCTAAGTATACAAGCCTGTTGGAGAACTTCGCGTGCAACTCACACACAACCAAGGCCCAGATACCAGGCGTGCGCCATTCTCTGCAACAATTGGTAGTACGTTACAATAACCTACGGCGGCATAGCACAAAAACAAGAGACATGGCGCTGCCTGCTTCTCGCAGGCTACAATACCACCCCTCTCTGGAGAAGGAGCCCCACAAGAAACTCAGCCTGAGATTTCCGAGGAATAAGAAACTCGGGAGCGCTTGTACTAAAGTTAGTGCGGAACACAAAATCCAGCATGGACCAGTATATTGGTTTCATATTATAGGCCCGGACGCGCATTTATGCCTCTGAAATATTACACCACAAAAAACAGACACTTTTACGATCGGGACTACCGCAAGGCGCACAGAGCACATCAACACACCTTGGAGGGGACGAAGACGTACGGTACGTTCTTGTCTTCGCACAGCAGGGGGAGGTGCAGCAGGATTTCCAACGGCTCCGCATCGGCGGCCATGACGATGAACTCCGATATGCCGCGGTTAAGAGTCTTGGTCGCTGTGGAGCACGGGCGGTGGGACACGTGTAAGCCTCGGTAGTACATGTACACTTGTTGGGGTATTTACAAGCCGGCTCCTCGGCTAAATCTCTGCCCGCAGAGCTTTGAACTTAACTTACACAACTGGCCACACACTAATTCCAAGTAGCCTCCACCCCAAAAAAACGCGGGCGCAAGTCTGGAGGGGTCGGCCGCACTCTTGCTGCGCGATCACACCAGTGCGAGGCAGGAGGCGTGTGTCTTCGGGGAGGGTTGAGTGACATGCGTCAAAAGGCGCTGCAGCACCACCGCCGGCTCCGAACCATCGAACCATGCCCTGTGCTGCTCATGATAGCACACGCGGTAGATAGGCTAGCCGATTCGTACAAGCCCCTGCTGCCGCTTATCGTACGCCATTGTGGTGTGGGCAGGCGTATGTTAGGTGTCATATGAAAACGTATGGCCCACTTGTAGAGCCAATTCGGTAGGTACTGGAGTCGGCAGAGGGACCCAGCGTCGCCGCTCTTGTGCCCTCTGGCTGAACTTGGGACGGGCAATGGCCGCTGGAGGAAGCCAAGACCAACTTTGTTCACGTGGCAGCCAGTACGCCACAATGAGCCCCTTTTATACTTCGGCACTTCTGGAAGAACTTACTCGTACGAGTATCATACTACCTTGTATTGAGACTACGTGGAAGTGTCATACTCGGTACCTGGTACCCCCGGGACAGGTACTATTAATAATAGTAACGATCAATAGGCGCACTCATAGTCTGTAGCAGCAGCAACACGTACGGCACTGCGGTAGTTTGGTTTGGTGGGAGTAGGATTAGGACGAAAGTACGACGAGCTGCATGTTTCAGACATCAAAACATCGTTGGCGGTGTTTGTATATCGGATAGACCATGGTTGTTGTTGTAGTTGTTGTTATCATCGCTGTACCTGGTATGTTCTACTGAGTAGCCCGTGGTCACAAGAAACGCTGCTGCTGTGTTGTGAACGAGAGGCATGTGGGTTCTTGAGCACAGGGCGTCAGCTTCAACATACAACCTTGTGAACGGGTCAACTAATAGCGACGTTCGTGCGGTAGGTGGTGTCGCCAGCAGCGTATCATATTCGCCTTTTCTCGTCCCCCTGCTTTTCTCTGCGGGCCCTCTGGCGACCAAACCGGCGGTACGGCCTTTTACCGATCCCTCTCACCTCCCTGCCCCCCCCCATCTCTCTCGCATACCTGGTAGGTAGTGGCGTCACCTACAGCAGTACTGCTGTTTCATCAAAGACGCCTTTGCCAGCATATTTCAAATTTCAAGGCAGAAAGGAAAGCGCGAAGCAGCGTAATGCGCGTGGTGCATAATCCCCTGGGGACTTCAGTCGTGGTTGGATTCTGGAAATCAAGTGCTTCTCGGCAAAGGCAACACACAACGCTACGAGCCGCTACGTAGCCACAAGTACCAGGTAGATACCGCCACAAAACGAAGGGGATCCTTGTCCAACCAAGCTACAGGTATACACGACGATACTCGTAGCGACAACAGTTGAAGCACAGTCTAGGGAGGAAATGTGAGCATCCGCCCACAGGGCTGGGGGAGATCGATAGCGAACACGCTTCCCTGGACTCACCCTCGTTGGCGCCCTTCTTGAGCTGCTTGTAATTTGACGCCTGCTGGATGAGGTCCAGGATGGTGACCGTGAGGTCAGGCCCAGAGAGAGGGTAAGCCTTAGGGTTCACTCCATCGTCCGCCATTGATGATAGGAGAGTAGCAAAACACCGGAAAAGGGCTGATACGTGAAGGGGATGCGGAAGACGTTATACGGGAAGAACAATAGCACAGGGGTGGGTGTAACTAGCGTGCTTGGAACCCTCAAAGCGGTGTTATCATCGGGCTCTGGCACTCAGCCCTCAGGTTGCTACCTCTCATGTTTTCAGGGTTTCGACTTTTATCTAGGTGCGTTCCAAGGCGGGGTTCCGAATACCATTTAATGCCGTATTTCCAAGCTTCTGTCCACGTCTACGTGCAAGGTTGGGGCTCGGGCCTGGGCTCTGGTTGAGTGTGTGCTAGTGCTACGACGCAGATTTCCTGAGAAAGGTGAGCTCCGCTTTAATGATAGAGCTAGTGGGTGGGTATGCCCTCATTTGACGTCTAGGTGATGTATATCAGCCGCTTGGTGAAGCGGTTCTTGCTGGCTTCAAGTTTGGAAGGATTCACCTCACGACGATGATTGCGTCGTACCAGGTATTTAGGAACTCAAGGCTCAAGGCTCAATTATCGCGAGGTATCTACGGCAGAGTAGGGAAGTACGGTTGACCTCAACTTCTGAGACGATATTGTATTCTTGTTGATTGGCTCTCACGGCACCGTCGGGAACTTTTCGAAGCGGGAGAAGAGATCGCTCTCGGAAACATTTTTGCAACGGCGGGCACGGCCAGCTTTCGGAACGCTTTAGCGTCTAGCATCATCGTACATGCCGGTATCCTGTTGATGCTGCTGTGGCTCCACCTATCACTGATCGGGTGTATGTAGTTCCTTTACAGCAGTCAGCTACGCTTTTGGTCCACAAAACTGGTTTGTCCAGTTCAATACGAAGTAGTAGCTTGCTGCTCTAACAGGGAGTTACGCCCGAGGTCGTTGTTCGACTTCGCGACCTTCTCATATTTCTTGCTTCCTCCCGATACGAGCATACATCCCAGGGATGTTCAACAACAACTACAGCACAGCAGCACTCGTACTGCTGTACCAGGTACTGTACTTCGTACCAGGTACCAGGTATCTGGTACCTGGTAGGCGGTAAAAATGTAAAAACGTGACAGGCTCCTGTAAGATCGACCAGGCAGCCCTGCCTCCGAACAAACATCCCCGTTTTTCGCAACTACAAGGTACGGACGGCGGCAAACGTATCGACTGCACCGGTCGGTCACGACAACGCGACCGCGACTGGGCGAGGAGGGGAAGGGCATCCCGACACACACCACCGGCAAACAGCGAGGCGAGGCCACCTTCCCATCAATCGAGAGTCCTGCCTCGACAATACGTCTGACGACGAGAATTATACCAGTGATCATACGTAACAATTAATCTTCCTCCAGTGCTGCCTGCGCTGCGCCGTGGCAAAAGCCAGCAGGCGACATCTACTGGTATTACTGTTCGTACACAAAACGATCGTGTTTCTCGGGGGACTTAGCCTCCCATGGTGGATGAGCTGCCACCATCGACCGCCAGGGGAGGCGGTCTTCGCGGCATTCGCCGAAGAGGCATGTCGGCACTCGAGAAGTTGCGTCCACTGGCCTGGGCCCCTAGCACCGGCGCCGTCGTGGTCGCGGCCGCCGCTATGGCCACCGCCCTCGTTAGCGGCGTCGGTCCAACGTGGGCGCTCTCGACTCCAACAACGTTTTTCATAACGCTGGGCCTACTAGCATGGGTGCTCCCGATGGGTTTGGCGTTTATCTTGCAGGTACTCCTTACCGAGGTGATTCGGTTGAGTTGCATCCTGGCGGACGAGGAGGACGAGGAGGAAGACGAGGAAGACGAGGATGACGAAGAGGACGAAGAAGAAGACGACGATGACGAGGAGGAGGAAGGGGAGGAAGAGGAGGCGGGACAAGTCCCGGGACTTGGATGGGGGGGGGTTAGAGGACGCGTTGCCGTTCAGCAATGGGAGTGGCAGCAGGAGAAACGGCGGCAGCAGCAGCAGGGGTGGCGGCAACAGTGGCAGGAGGGCCGGCAGCAGGAGTGGCAGCCGCAGCCGCCGTCGCCGCGGCCGCCATCGCGGCGACAGCAACAGCAGCAGCAGCAGCAGCAGCAGCAGCAGCAGCAGCAGCAGCAGCAGCAGCAGCAGCAGCAGCAGCAGCGACAACGACAATACACGCGGGAGCGGCGAGTGATTGTGGAGTGGGAGGCTGGACAGCTGTTCTTGGTCATTCGTCGACCGATCGCGTCCCAGTGGCTGATCAATCTCATCAACAGGTGCGACCCCAAAACGTTCGCGTCTTTGGTCTAGTTCAAGGATGTGTGAGTGTGGTTTACCCAAAATGCATACGATGTTGTCCTCCAGTAGGGAATGCGTATGATGTTGTCCTGTAGCAATATGTTCTTGTGGATGCCGACTTCTCGCAGTGCAGCAGTAGTGTACGACCAGCTTAGCATACACGTAGTGATAGCTCAAGTCGCACCTTGCGTGGAGTACACTTACAGCAGCGATAGCAGAGCACAAGAACAACCGGCGCCCCTCCCCGCAGCCTCGCTGGTGCCAAGGGCCTATACGACAACAGTGCGGCCAGCGACACTCGCTTCCTTCACGAGGAGACACGAACCCGGCAGTGCCCCACACGCTCTCCGACCTCCCCATGGCGCGACACGGGCCGACCCCACGTATTGTCCTCTGACGTTTGCGAGAGAAGGTACATGCACGGTCCGATACCGATGAAGTTGGAGTGCTGCCGGGCGGAAATGGTGAGGGTATGCTTGTCGCCGGCGCAGATACTGCGGCAAGGGTCGATGCAGGCCTCCATCGTCGGACTGAGAACGTTCGGTCGGAGGACGCACGAGGATGAGTGGGACGAGGTGCGTACGGCAAGATTGTGTTTGTCGAAAACGGAGTGTTTGGCAACTTGGTGATATCTCGACAAATACAGCAGTGGAGATAATCGTGCAGGATTTTCGGTAGGGGAGAGAGGGCCAGGAGGAGAAATAGCGCCTGTGTACTCCTTATCATGCATGGCTGTAGTCGTGCGATCATAGACCCTCGCACCCCTACGACGCCGGGACGGAGCACGTCGGGGTTTTACCGACAAGGTAGACATTGGTTGCATTAACGGGAGGGGGAGGTTATATGCGTGGTTGCGCGCTTGGCCGCCTAAAAGTCGCCAGGATTTGATTTTCTATTGCCTAGTCCACTCGGGCTCGTACAGGGAGTAGTCGCATCTCGTTGGCAGGCCTTGCAGTGCGCTACGACCATCACCACTTTATTACCGTCGCTGTGTCAGTCTCAGCCCCCTTCGTTTTGTACGCACCACCTCTCCCCGCTACCCTCGACCCCTCTGGTCCGGTCTGGGCTGGTCTGGTTTGGTCTCGCGGGCCGCAGGGGGTCTACTACGAAAAGGCGATCCGGTTCCGCCGTTGGGCGGCGGACCACGTGCAGTCCCTCGTCGAGGGAACGTACGGGAGGAGGATGAAGGCGTGGGGAGGCATCGTGGATAGCCTCATCAACAACTTGATGTTCGAGACCCGGGATTTGCACCTCAGGTAAGGGAAATGAAGACATATTATAGGTCGACTCACACTAGTGTGTTGTCTTTGCTGGGGTTATTGAGGTTGGTACCGCCGTTTCTGTCGCCTGTTTTGTTGCTGTTGCAGAGGCCTTCGTCGGTCCATGGCATGTAGTTACCCCGTCAAGATTTTCCGCCGCAGAGGCTCGGGTGCTTCGTCTTCGTCCTTCCGGCCGAAGCCGGGGGTAGCCCGATGTCACTCGTGGCAAGGCCGTTCGCAAAAGTGGCGGGGGTCAAGGCTTTTGCAAGGTTTTGTTTTCCCCCTCTCACCGTTTATACGGTGGACCGAGGCGTGTTTGTTAGCTAGCTGTCGATTGCGGAGCCGCTCGGGTGCAAAACATATGGCTGGTGTCCTATCTTGTTTTTGCGGTGGGTATGTTCGGTTGTCGTGCCGGGTACTTTTTGGGGCGATGAAGCTATGTGCATGCCGCTTTCAATTCCGTCGTCGATGCAAGTGGTCGCTCGTGACGTTACGTCGCTGTGCTCCCGCCATCCCTGCCTACCGGGAACACTACCCTGCGCCACCACGCCCCATCCCACCCCACCCCACCCCACCATCTCAGGATCGACGACCGCTTCAATGGGCACTGCTTTGGGCTGTTCATAGACGTCTTCGACTGCAAGCCGGGGGTGAAGGAGGAAGAATCGCTCGGCGCGACGCCTCACGACTTTTCCGTGGACGGGATGCTGTTTTACGTTGATCCGCACAATGAGATCGCGCTCAGTCCGCAGTGCACCGCGATGACGGTGCGTACAGGCGCGGCCGGCAGGGGCGTGAGGCAGCGGCGGCGACGGGATTGCTGCGCCCGCAGAGCCGTCCTTGTTTATTTTTGGTGCGGTAGAGGTTTTTGGGCTGGGGGTTACTGTCCGCCCTGGTGCGCGTGTGCTGAAATTTATACTACGTAGTTTTTTTCCTTTCGAAATCTAGTTCCAAGTGGTGTGTCCCCAAGGCGTGGGTGCAGCTGTAAAGGGTTTAAAACATGGGATGCGGTTTGGGCGTGGCTGCTTATGCGATTAGCGTAATGGTGATGCTCGAAATAGCCTCTGGTGGATGACGAGGGCCTGACATTGAGCACCCTCATCTGCAGCAGCATACACCTTTCGTTGATTTGCGATCGTTGTCTACGTACGTCCACCGATGTTTTTCTGGGGTTCCGCTACAGGTGGAGGAGGGGACGTTTCGCGTCGAGTTCCCCGACATCTTCAGGACGCTAATCCTCAACCGCGAGATCATGCCGGGAGGCAGGGGCAAGCGTCTAAGGGTGCGGGGAGATTTCACCGGCATCGTGGCGAATATCCAGGCAAACCAGGCGAGTTGTCTGTACCTGTACCATGAGCATTGGGGGTATTTCCCAGCTCTATGGCGATGGACAGATATTTCCATGCGTCGTGTACGAACGAAGGGGAATGCGTGCAGAAAGTTCGTTGTCTAGCTCCTGTTGCGTCCATCTCAACGCTCGACAGGATTAAAGGAAATCTCTGACTTCGTTCGCTTGTGGTCATTCCGCATGGTGCCCTCTCGACTCGTGTGACTCGTCAAATGTTATTTTTGCCCGGCAGATGCGGACGTTCCTCTTCAGTCTCCTGGGTACATTTTGCCCGTACAAGTATAGCGCGTGGAAAGCGACCATCCGGGAGCAGGTATGGGCAAGTATTATTAGACAGTTGATGCGGTGTCCGCACACTACATATCCCTAACACGCCGCGCATGCATCGGTAAGTGGGTGGAACTTACGGGATTCGGCGCTGCAGTTAATTTTTTACTTTGGCCCGGCCAACGCCTTTCGCTGCTGTTCCCCCGCTGATGGTTTCGCCGTGGCCGCCAAACCAGGCAGCCTTGGACTGCAAGCCCGTTTCAGCCTCCCACAGCTGTCGATACCGTAAGGCATACGGGACTCTCGAGGAAGAGACGGGACTTACGCCCCCCCAGAAGAAAGATCGCCAGGAGAAAATCGAAGTGAGTTGTGCCCCTCCCCATGGCTTCAGTACGCCCCCCCCCGCCCCCCGCGATAGTTGGTCTGTGCACTTGGCCGATCGGCTCCGATCTCCTTGATCCTACAATGTGGGCCCCTCGAAACCACCGTACGCATTATTGTCTGTGAATGTTTAGAGCAGGAGGTTTCGTCTGATCGTTCCACAAAATCCTACACGCACTTATCGAGCAGAGCGTAGACCATTGACCCAACGCTAGTTTTGGTGATCGTTTTGTGTTTTTGATGCTCCCGTGTTTTCTTTCTCGGCAGGCTCGAGCTCATGGCGTGTTGCGTGCCGCGTTCGGGTCAGAATGATTTTGCACTGAGCGCAGGGTCGCTTTCATCGCGATTTTCCTTGGCTTACGTGTCCCCCGAAATCCACGATGACCGCACGTTGTGCGTTGTGCGCCGTTGTCCGCCCGGTGCTCTTCTTTCTACTACCGTTGTGTTTGAGCAGGCGCTCGAGCGACACATGTCGTACCGCGATATACTCGTCTTGCGGAAAGAGGCTCGGGGCTGGTGCCTGGAGGACATGGGCGACGAGCCGCCAGAAAACCCTCCGCTTGATCCTGAACTCATGTCAGGCATTCAAGAGTCAGACCCTCAGGCGAGACGATTGTCCTGGAGCGTATATATCGGTACCAGGTGTAGAGTGATGGAAGATAGCGAACCCTGTTCTACTCCCAGCACGGGCGGCTTACTCGTACACGGGATGCGTACGACTACTCGCTGTCAGCGAGTTTTTCGTCGAACACGCGTTATTGGAAGACCTCTGCGCATGCAGGGCGTTCTTACGTGTCGAATCGATACGTTATTCGGGTCCAGCCGCGACGGTTCAACAGTCACCCCAGCAACAGCGCCGTCGTGCTCTTCACCTACGCTTTGCCGTGCTTCCCAAAGCACGACGCGTGAGCGAAAACCTCGAAGGGTGTACGAAGCGATACATGAGGAGGGCGCTTGTTTTTGCACGTTAATCGACCTTGGTTTGCTGTTAACCGAGGCCGCCTCAGGGTTCCTGTCATGCTCACCGTTTCGTATGTGGAGGTTTGCTGTGTATTTCCTACGCAGCCTTGAATACTGTACTAATAACGACCCCCGTGATTGGCTCGGGCTCTCTCCTGTCCACCGAACCGCTGCGCGACGCGCGTTATACCAGTACGAGCAACTTGCCCGATACGCCGCTAGGGTACAAGGTCTGCTGCTGTCGGCATGGGAAAAGAGCACGTGCCTTCGAGAGATCATGGTCGAGACCGTCATAGCTCGTCAAGTGGAGATCCGCCTTTTCGCGAAGGTAGATGTGTTCATGAGCAGCGAGTTCGTTGCAGGAGATGGCGCGGACGAAATATTTGTTTTCGGCAATAGCGTTTCCCCCACGTTGTTATTCAAAGGGGCGGGGAGGATTTTAGTCAAGATTGATTGCCCCTCCCTGATATCGGTGGGGATGGGTGAGGAGAGGCTGCCGTCGACACCCTGCATAAGCAGAACGTTTTCCTGTTGTTTTCACCGCCACCCCCCCCCCCGAGGGTCTGTGATCATATGGCTAAGTCCGTGCATGATATCGAGATCCACTACGTGAGCTAGACAACCAGGGTACCGTTTGTTTTTTTTGGCGGCCGCCCACAGCTGGTTGTCGAGTTAGATCGTTTGTGCGAGGTGAACAACCTTTATTCCGCACAAGTGGGAATGATCGTATCACGTAGTGTTCAAGGTAAGGCACCCAAGAGGCAGTTACATAGTACTCCCAGTGCTGTCTCTGGAATTGCCTACACCGGAAATCAAATCAACTCATTGAAGCTGTCATCCATATGCAAGTCCGCCTCACAAGCGATTCTTAGTAGGATGCAGCTCACCCTCCATGCGACTCGCCGGACACCTCACGGCGCTTCGCGCTTGGTGCAAGCAATGTCTGCCTGGTCGGTGAAAACCCGACATGCTCCGTCCCGGTATTGTAGGGATGCGAGGGTCTATAGTCATACGACTACGGCCATGCATGAGATCGAGTACATATCTCCTATCGAACACCCCCCCCCCCCCCCCCGCCTCAAGGCGATCGTGTGCAAAAGAGAAGCGTGGCATGCTTCTTTGCCTGATGACGTTCAGAGTGGGCCTGTTTTCCATGATTTGCGTCGTGCCAGGCGGATAAGGACCGAGGTGGGCCGGAGGACAAGGCTTTTAAGTCTCCGCTGCAGGCGGTGATGCTCGGTAGCAAGATGGAAGGGCGTTTCAGGATGTTCATCGCCCGAACTAAGGCCAGCAATCGGTACGCCGATAGACCGCGAACGGAAGGAATTGTCGATTTTTTTGTGTCTATATCTGTTCTCGCCCCGCGCCACTCTTTGCACCGAGGTCACACGGTACACTCCCTCTCCCCGCTGACCCAACCATGTGCCTGCCTCGCGTTTTTTACCACGCCCTGGGCGCAGCATCTTCGGCTTATTGAACGGGTCGAGACGCAGTCAGAAAACAATACCCGGTACCATCCGTTTACATAGCATTGTATGATTTCTGGAACCCAACACAATGGCAACAAGTAGGGCTCTCGAGCCGACGTCCTGCTCCGTGTCCAGCAAGATTTTTGCGCGTTTTTTTAGGGGTCTACTGTAGATTGTTTCTCGCGACACCCTTCTTCTTTTTTTTTAACATGGAACATCCCCCCCTTCGGCGCGAGTCGATACGTTTCCTAAGTAACCTCCAGCGCGTACTCCCTGGTCTGATATTCTTGCAACATACTTTTCTAACTTCGTGCCATATACTTCGGCACGCCCCCATGACCCCGTCTTTCAAATTAGGCTACAGTCTCGAGCGGCGAACGGAGTTGACGGCGAGCCTGCGCTGCCGTGGCTCATGTCCGGAGGCACGATGCAACACCCAGTGGTGCTGGACGAGGCGACCGCAACACGCCTCGGGTACGGTTCGACGTGCATACTAGGCCCAATAGGAGCGGCTACGCGACGGCAAGGCGGCGACCCTTCCGGCGAAAGGGGCCGAGCACGAGGAAACTCGGAGGACGGTGGAGGGGAGAGTGAATGCGCCATACCCGAGGTCGGTGGCACCTTCCGAATGTGGAGCGACTACCGCATGGCACTCGAAGGGCACGGTAGCAACGTGCAGGCGGGGACCCTGCTCGCGCCGGTGCTGGATGTGGCGCGGACGGTGGCCGACTCCTTTCGTCGCCGGTGGGCATCCGGTGGACAGTACCCCGAGCGTACCCTCGCTCGGGTGCGACTTGCAGAAAAGGAAGACGGAGAGAGCGAAGAGCAATCGCTCATCCCGACAGACAACGACGGCGAGACGTTTGCTTATGGAGGGGATGGAGGACGGCGCCCTCTTGATCCAGGGATGGCCGAGAGTGCTGAGGGGGCGGAGACAGTTGTGCTGGAGCTGGCAAGAGCGGAAAAGAGCAGGTGCGGGGGGAGCGAGGTGATGGAGGATGTCCCGCCGATAAGACGACAGGGGAACGCGAGGCAACGAAAAGAATACCAAAACGAAGGCGACGCCGTGAATACAGAAGAGCGAGAAAAAGAGGGGGAGAGGGAACTGGAGGGGGTGGAGGAGGAGGAGGGGGGGGGGGGAGGAGAGTGAAGACAGCAGCGACGAGGAGCTTCAGCCCCCCCACGGTGGTCTACGCCAGGTTTTCTCCCACCTCGATGGACTGGATAGCGAAACGCTTGTCGAGCGGGCCCTCGAGGATCTTCACGATGAGCAAGAGTATCGGCTGAGGTTGTCGTTGTCATCAGGCCGTATGGACCTAGGAGGAGATTTGACTGACGGCGGGCTAGAGAGCATCGGTCGCTCCGGCACAGGTGTGAATGAAATCGTGCTCGGGGTCGCCTCTGCTGCGCTTGACGTGTCTCCCCCAGACCCGGTGTCGCTTTTGGCCACTGCTGATTCTACAACGGAAGATAGCTTAGCGATGGTAACTGTTTCGGCGGACCCCGAGGACGAGAATGGTACAGGGGCCGCAGCTCGGTTGGCCCCTGGCAGCGCGTCGCCCGTGGAGGGCGCGATGCAGACTCCCACCGAAGACGTGTTCATGCTTCCAGGCTGGCACTACCTGGCGCTTTCAGGCAGATCCCTGTCGATTGATTTTCAGTGGTCTAATTTGGACTTGGTTCTCATGCAGGACCCAACGGCACAGCAGGGACGCGATACCGGCAAGAACGTCCTCGCTCTGCGATCGTCTGGCGCGCTGACGGTCAGTAGCTCCGGTGCGGGAGAGTCGGTCGATATGCAGCTCGAGCGCGCGACACTGCTGCCTTGCTTCTACCGGTACACAGACGAGGCCCGAATAGACGGAGACGGTGACACGACCGACGTCGGTCCAGCGCGGCGCCTTGCCCAGCTTCTCGGCGGCGGCCAAAGCGCGTTGATGGCTGTAGAACGGACATGGCTTGGGCAAGGGTTGGTGACCGCTGACTCCCGGCCGCTATTGGACCCTTTTACGGTGCAAGTCGGGTACGGGACGGTGGTTGCGCGCCCAACGGGCGGAGGACGCCGGTCGGGCACAACGGACGGGCGCGGAGTTTTGTCCGGGAACGAGTCCGACGGCGTTGTGGTTCGGTCGAATACGGAAAAGGGGGAAGGCAGAGGAAACGCGGACCCTTCGCACGAAGAAGAAGACGAGGACGAGGGTGGCTTGAACGAAGACACGGTCGCCGGGGTGTTCCGCGTTGCCGTTTCGGAGGTGCAGCTTCTCGCGGCAGCGGCTACACGGAAGGGCAATACAACTGTCGAGGTCGAGGTAAGTATCGGCATCATTATGTTGGAAAATACATTTGACACTTTTTAATCATTTTCCCTCTGTGTTCATCACTAATGTACTTCCTTAGCGTCCCCCTATAATGAACACCTGCTGTGTGGTAATTTACACGCAACCAAGAAAACTCCACCGACAAGGCCTTAAGCTTGTCTGGTATTATATGAAAATACTTTGGGCGGCGCCAAGATCAACGGGTGGCTCTTCGCTTTGGGAGAAACCGTCGAGGTGTTGAACACGATGTGGCCTGTACTTGCGCCATGAATCCAAAGTATGAGGCTCTCCCAGCCCCCCAAACACCCGTTTCGCCTGTCTTTGTTTTTTTTCCGCTGTGTGGTTTTGTGTCGACCCTCGACCCGTGCGCCCGCTATAGGTGAACGGCCAGAAGCGATCATTCCTGGCGGCGGAAGTGATGCCGAGTGCTATTGGCAACGGCATTGAGCTCGAATTCGCGTGCCGTTGCCGGCTCCGTCGACGTCGCGGCCGACGAAGACGCTCTCACGGCAACGGTGTGGCTGCTACAGCCACCTCCGCCGGCGATTTCACGTCTAGAACCCAAGCGATTGGTAGCCCCGCCGCCGCCCCCATCGACGATGCGGAAGGAGAGGGAACGCAAACTGAGGAAGACGGCAACGAGGAAGACGAAACGCACAGGGAAGCGGAGCCGGAGGTTACCGCGAAAGTCCGGCTTCTCACACCCGGTGGCGAACTTGTAGGCGAGGCGTGGGCAGAACTACCGGGGGCGCCCGCCGATTGGGCGCGCTATCCGCTCTATTCTCCTGGTGTTGCCGGCGCCAGAAACCCCGGGAGCGGTGCTGGTGCCGGCGGGAATACCCGCGCTGGTACTACGGCAACTGCAACGAGCAAGGGCACGGGATTAGATCGAGGAGAGGTGATTCCAGCTGCCCCCGCGACCGTGCGCAGACGATGGGGATGGGGGATGCCTCGGCGAGATGCTACCACCCCGGTTTCGCCATCGGCGGTGAGGCCTGCTCGGTGGTTCCGTTCGCGACAGCCTCGAGACGTGGCAGGGGAAGTGCGACTTCGTCTAGGGTGGATGCCGTCCGGCCTTGCGGTTACGGTCCATAGGTGCCGAATGGGGGACTCTGTAGCGGCTGCCATTGCGGTAGGCGGCGGAACCAGAGGCTTGATTGAGCGGCCTCTTGCCGACAGCCGGCAACGGCGTTCAATCGTCGTCCGCGCCGAGCCCGGAGGAGGGGCTGTCAGGTCGTGGCCGATAGAAGTAGATGAGAAAGGCGGTGATGGAAAGAGGTGCGACACGACCACTCGGGACGCGGGGGTCAATGCTGGGACGTCGAGAGCCGCTGGAGGACTTCCACCGCGCGTTCCAGGAAGAGGTCGGCTGCCTTCTCTCCGTCGTATGGTCCCGATCGAGCCGGTGGCTGCTGACGCCGAGGAAAATTTGGAAAACTTCTTTGTGCTCGACCCGTCGTGCCTCCTGGGTGGGGTGGACATGGGAGACGCGGTCACGGGCGCCGACGACGTGGGAAATGAAGGTGGCGGTGGCGGTGGGGCTCAACTGATTTTGTCGATGTTAGACCAAAGTAGCAGCATTGATGCCGAGTTCGGCGACGAGGTAGACGAGGCCTTGCAAGAGGGTACCAGCACAGAATGTACAGATGGGGGAGGCGTGAGTGGAGGAGAAGGAGGAGAAGGAGGCGGGGCGGGGGCGTCGGCCCCTTGTTCCCTTGCACGCGCCGAGCTTCTCCTATTTCCTGGCGCAGACCCGGCGCGTCGGTGGGTGAAGCTTTCCGATCCGACCGGCAACACGGTGGGGGAGGTAGACATCACGGTGGCGTGGGCGGTGGCACCGCCTCTTCAAATCCTGCCTAGCGACGGGAAAAGCGACAGGGAACTGACAGCACCAGGAATCGTTTCCGGTCCCAACAGGGAAGCTGCCGTGACAGGCGGCTCCACTGAGGGGGTACGCGAGCACGCCCTGATAGACGGGCAAGCAGAGTTGGCAGCTGATTCTTCGGACGCAGCTGCTACGCTACCAACAAAGAAAACGAACGACACCGGCGACCGCACGAGAGATGAAGACGCTGATGGCCGTTCGGAGGCGGGGGTGGGGAAGGCAGATGCTGAAGGACGTGGAGGCGATCAGATTGTACCCGAGCCGGTTCAAGTCGTGTCGCGGTGCTTCTCTGTTCATGCTTCGAATTTAGTGCTGCGGGTGTCCGACCTTGACGTGGCCGTCCTGGTGACCATGGCCAAAGGCATCGTACGGGTGCGTATGTGCGGACACGTGCGGCAAGCACGCGGCAGTGGTCAGGGCCTTTGCCTTGATTTTGTGTTCTTGTTGGGTGCGCGGATGGTCGCTCCCCAAGGCACCAATTTCGCCTATTCACGTAACTGGTAGGCGTCTTGCGGTAGGAACTGCGGACGGTGGTAGTTTTCCATAGGTGCGGTCCTTTCTTGCGATTTGTGTTTCCTCAAAGGTACCCTGGAGCTTAGGGTTGCCTCGCCGCTCTTCTTTGTTTTTGTCACATAGACGGTCTGCGTCATTGCCATCGTTTTTTCGACCGTCCTTTGATTCAGCTCAACAGCTGCCGTACACGGACTACTCCCAAAAAGGTGGCTAGTGATCTCCGTATCGGCAGGCATCGTAGTAGTAATAGCAAAACTCTACGTGCTTACCCACAGGTTTTCTACCTCAAGCCTAACAGTTATCGCGGTTGTTCTGCGCGATGCCCGACTCCCTTGCTCATTCAGGCCTTCAAGCCGCCCAAGAGCAAAGAGGAGAAGGAGCTGGAGCTTGAGGCCGTGCAGCAACGCCTGCTGGAGGAGGCCAACAGCAAGAGGAATGCCGCGATTCAGCAGCTTCGCGCCACCTTCCAACGTGCACCCAGTACGTTAGCACACACCCCCGCCGCCCTTTCCCCCATCTCAGTTTCTCGAGTTGTGTCAATGTCGCTCAGATTGACAAGAACACGAGCGGATTCCGACACGGGGGCTTGCCCTTTCGCCCCGCGTACGTTCGGCGCCGTCGCTGACTGTAGTTTGTGGGTGTCAGGATCGTCTCGCTCGAATGCGGGCGTGTTTATGCCGGGGGGAGGGGCTAGCAATCGCGTTTGAGGCGAAAACCAGACCCGTGGGTACGATTCTTTTTTAGTTGTATGCCTTGCTCATGCATCCTGATGCCCAAAATGAGGCACGAGTGTCCTCATGATGCCCTCCCCGCGCTGCTTCATCGTACATTATACTTGAACCCCCTCGTGCGTATCAGGCATAGATCTCCATTCGAGCAGCATATCGGGCGCCACTGATGCCAGCGCGTATCCCGGCTTCGGCAACACCGAGGAGCTCTTGCACGTACGGGACGTGGTTGAGTTGCTGCGGGATTTCTTGCGCGCGAAGGCGTTGACGGAGAGCGAAATCCGCCGCGAGGTGCGCATGCTGGACAGATGCGATAGCGTGTCGCTTGCCAGAGGGGGGGCAGCCACGAATACATTCGTCGTAAAAAAATGCTGTAACGGGGCTGAGTGTTGCAAAGTCAGATCCTTCCTATTTGTTCGCCACACGTCCCAATGCCGGATCGATCAACGCTTATGTACGTCTCTGTTTATTGAGCCGTTTGCGACTTTGGAGTGTGGTCGTTCCAAACAACCCTGTTCGTTTATGGTGTTTTTTTTGTCACCTCACAAAGCCTACCCGCGTCGATGTTTATCGAGGGCTATCGACATATTCCGTCGGGCTCCGGGCTCCTCAGCCGCTGTACCTCAACGATGACCACTTCAAATCATCCTCCTCAAAGTGATCGCGGGTTGCCCCAGTGGCTACTGGAAACGGGAAGACATCCTGCCGGAGGAGCAGTGTGGCTTTAGACCCCAGCGCTCGACGGTCGACACCATGTTCGGGGCACGCCGCCCGCAGGAACTGACTTGGAAGACACGCCCCTTACCGCACGTATGACATTCAGGCGGAGGAGTTCATGCTGGTGGTGCTGGCGGTGGAAGACGAAGCAAAGCGCCGGACGCCGGCACGAGGGCGTGCCGACAGCGCGTCGCCGACCAATGGGCGGCGATTGTCTGAAGGTAATTGAGCGAGAAGTATAATTCCCGACTCTGGGCTCGAGGGGCGGGGTGGAAAAGGGCGTATTACAAAGTTAGAATTATTTACTTCGCGCTCTGTTGTTGTGCATGCCGTGCTGTTTTTTGCCTACGCGCGATATTTGGGTGACGTGAACGTGCATCGAGGGCTTCACGCGGGCATCAGGAAGGTGGTAATGGTGGGGTGGTGAGGCTGGTTGTTGCGCTAAACCAGGTGCAGTATATAGTCCCAGCACCGATTGCGTTAAGCTGCTGTTATCGGACTAGTGCAGACGCTTATCGTCGCGAACGAGCACGCATCCGTGCATATTGTACTCAGTGAATTTGATGCGTCGCCCATGCCCGAGCGCATCTGCCAGCGTGTGTACGTCAGGATCGATGCGCGGAACGCTAAGCATGCGCACTGCTTCAGCCGGTGTGCTTGCGCTGGTGCCCACCCTTGATTATTGTCACCGATGCGTAGGTCCATAAGACAGTGAGATCCTGGTACACCGAACTTTATTTTCTGTTTTTCGCGCCCCCCTCCCTGCTCATCCGGCTTTTTAGATCTGGAAGACATCGGCGTGGGTGGACGTGACGGCGGTGATGACAGCGGCAGCCGCAGCGCAGGCGTTAGGAGCAGAAAGCGGTGGCGCACCAGGTTACGCCCGGGGTGGCTGGGAAAGCAGGGCGAGGAAACGATGGCATCGACCCCAACGCACGACGGCGTGGAAGGGTTCATCTGCCCTCAGTGCCACAAGAAGCTGGTGTCCCCGGCCGCGCTTCTTGCACACTTCTCCGTGTTTCACGGGGGTGGTGTGGCGAGAGGAGCCGGTGACGAGGAAAGAAACGCTGGTTCCGGCGGTTCTAGTGACGAGGGAATCGGTGCGAGTGGGAGGGGTAGCCGGAAATCGAGCCGGAGGAAAAGGAGGTCGTCGCGGGATAGCTGGCGAGGGGGAAGCATCAGCCTGGACCATTTTATTTTGGCCCTCCAGAGCTTTATGGAGGAGCAGCCACACGAAGGATACGTCATGGCGAGGTAATGCAAGGTGTCGAGGGCTGACGTTGGCTTTATTTTCTTCAACCTTGGGTGTTCAGATACCCATGTTTTACGGGTCCGGCTGGATAAAATATCCTGAGATTGATGTCGAAAATAGTTTGTACCTCTATGTCGGCGTTTCGCGGCCGTAGGATAAGTTAGAGTGTCAGCCATGGGGGCACTGCAGCCAGACAAGGTTGAGGTTATGGCTAGAGTCGACGTTTTGCTTTCATAGGGCGCCCCCCTCCCCTGCCCTCCCCCTCCCCATTGCGCTTATTTTGTCTGTATACGTTGCTGATTCTAGCGCACGTTGCTGTTCCGTGCTGTTTGTGTTTTGTATGTGCCTGCTTTGTGCTGCCTTGGTATTGGTTGGCATGCCATCGCTCTACGCGTCTGTACCTCCTTTCCATGACGTCGGGTTAATGATCCGACGCTTCATGATTGATGCCCTTTCAGGTGCGAGGAGTTTGCGTCGGATGAGCTGAAGAGAGGCATGCTCGCGGGCTACCCGTCGTTACCCCACCGATTGGCAGGTGCGCCAAGGCAGATCCCCACTCGTTTTTGAGAAGCGTATACACCAGGTATTGCGCTTAGCGTGGCCTGTCTGCCCGAGAAAAAAAACGCTTTAACGAGCGAGTGTGTTGCAGCCCCCCGTGGCTGCCCCAGGAAGTTACCTGGTTTGCGTTTCGACGAACCACCGCTCGCACATTGCGCACCCTTTAGCGTATAACCTGTACTCGTACCACTCTGGACGGAAACGTAAGGACCGTTCAGCCATCAATATTAAATCCGAACGGAGCCTTGATTTTCCGCCCGTTGTGGTGTATCTCACTGGCCAACCGTTCCGGATGAGCCGATCGGGAGTCTAATAGCACTCCACAGCTTGCAGAAACTTGAACCCGTACGTTTTAATTAAGCCTGCGTTTTCCTCCGCTCGCTTCATGGGGTCGTAACGTGACGCCAGGAGCACCTTTTTTTTGCTACAACAATATATACCTGGTACCTGGTAAGAGTGCGTGGAGCTCACCGCGACTTTTTTGTTTCGTTTTTCCCCTCTCCACTGGAAGAGGAAGGTTTGTGCCGGCCAACGGCCGCCCTGCGTAAGTTCACCCCCGCCGTAAACACAGGACGCGACCGAATGGAGACGATTGGGCTCCGCCAGAAGACGCGTGCTACCATATACCTGGTATAGGGGCGTAGCACTTTTTTGGCCGAAATTGTTTCGCAAGACTCTTATCTGAAGAATTGCCCAATATTCGCTGGAACACCATTCCTGATTTCACGGGATTTTTTCGGTACATGCCCACTATTGCTGGACACCATAGTACTCAGGACCCAACATACACACAAAAGCCTGGTATATATCCCAGTACTTTTACTAAGATTTTTTGGTGCTGATTACTATGTTTCCCCGTAGTAGGTCATGATGGCATTGTTCGTTCGCCGAGTTGCTTTACAGTTTTTTTTCTCAAGGTCACGTGTTTGAGTGGGGGTTATAGAGATTTTCAGGCGGGGAGCCTAAGAAGGCACAGTAATATTGCGGGGCACCATATGAATAGTGGTCAGGACCCATCGTATCCACAACAACCTACCACTCCGTCCCCGATTGTAACGGCGTTTTTCACATTACTACTTAGTAAAAAGTTCCTTACATCAACGGACAGAGTGGTACATCAGGTAGGTTATCAGTATTTTTACTACGTGGTAAGCACGTTTGGTCCCGAGTATGATGTTACCCCGTAATACGTGCTCTATGCTCCTGCCGTAGCATGCATCGGAAGCCATTTGTTCGCGTGCTACATATGCGCCTCTTACCTAGCTCGTGAGGTGGGGGCATTTGCGTGGACTCCAGAATGCGAGCTCTTCGGGAGGGGCAATTATCGTAGGGGTGTGGGCTACTGCTGTGAAGGGAGGCGAGGAGACCAAAACGTTTCGTGCGATCGCGACGAGATGTCGTCCCCCATGCCGCTCATTGATGCCCACATGATACAGTAGAAAAAAAAGAAGCTCCCTACGCACGAATGATCGCTATACATCCCCTATATCGTGCCAACTTGTGTCCGTGATCATTTTAGCGATTTCGGCATCTTCCGTCTCTTCTGCTTGCACAGGCATTTCACCAGTCGACCCTCTGCCGGAGATCTGGGGGGCGATGAAGGAGGCTGGTGCGACGCCCCTGTCCGCCGGTAGACAACAGGCGCGCGTGTTACAGACCCGCATGGTCCGCGCGTTCAAGAACTACGGCGTGGCGCGTTCTGCCTGGGCGCACCTGGTCGTCCCCTCTCTGTTCGCCGTCCCAAGGTTAGAGTTGTGCTTCATTGTGCACATAAATAGGCCTCTGCCTTTTTCGTGCAGTGTTTCGCGGTGTGTTACTCAGCACCATGCTGCTCCATAAAACGCGAAGGTCTTGTAAACAGTAACATGTTCACACCTCGGATAGATCATCTACAGATCATCTGCAGATCATCTACAGATCGTCTACAGATCATTCCCACTTCACGATCTAAATATTTCAAGGCAGATATATGCTTTCCTGATCTTTATGGTCTAAAGCTCATGTTGCCGAGTGGGACCCGTATACTCTGCATAATCTACAGATCATCTATAGATCGTCTACAGCTCATTCCCACTTCATGACCCAATTTTTTCAAGACAGATATATGCTTTCCTGATATGTACGATCTAAAGCTCATGTTGCCGGGTGGGACCCGTATACTCTGCATGATCTAGCGCATGCTTCGTGGGTTGGATCTGCACTGTGCAGACTTTGCACAACCTCTCACAACGGTAGGTGAGGGACTGATAGATGGTCTAGATGATCTACGGTAGACAGATCATATCATGATCTACAGTAGCGCATGCTTCCTGGGTGGGATCTGTACTATTCAGATCCTGCACAAACCTCTCACAACGGCAGGCGAGGAACTAGATGATCTAGATGATCTACAGTAGATAGATCAGATAGATCGTGGTCTGCCCGAGATGTGAAACTGTCCCCTAGTTTTTGCTCGGTGTTTATCTACGCGTTGTGTCGGCACCATGGTGCTCGGCGTTGTGTGAAGGTCTCCAGGTGCACCCGCCCAGCCCAAGGTTGTCGTGGCATGCGCTCTGATGAAAGTGAAAAAGTGTGGCACAAAGACATAATTTTTTGCCGTCGCTTTCGCCTTAGAACGGTCTCGTTTTTTCACACATTTGCCTACATCGATGGTCCTTTGCCGTTTTTGTCCAACAACGTTCTTGTCCAACAACGTCCCCCCACCCTCCGCTTTTTGGCCGTAAGGTGTGGGTCCATCAAAGCTTCGTCGGGTCATTCGTACCTGCCCATGCCGTGCCCTGTGCGCGAGGGTCAGCCCTTCTATGTGGACAAGCCGGCGGTGGTGATCACGCAGCTACCGGCGGCGCTTGTAGAAGGAGGCGGGAGCGATGAGGGGATGGGGTCCTCGGCCAGGGGGAGGGTGAAGACGGGCGGCGGGGCGGGCGTGCTCTTGAGCGGCATCATGACAAACAGCAAGGACAGGGGTTTGAGCGGCGTTCGTGCTTTCTTGACGTTCACGCTGGACAGGCCTGCCGTGGTGAGAGAGGTCTAATGGTTCTGGAGAAAAACAAAAACGAATTTGTTAAAATTATTACAAGCACGTCAGCTGTGAGTTCGACCGTTGGAATAGTTGATACCCAGCTTCTGAAAGCTGCGTCATACATCGGACGCGCTTGTCCTATAGTGCATTCAACATCTAATAGGGTACCAGGTATGCATGAGTTCGATCTATTTGATACCTGGTAGTTGATACTCACCCTTTTCAACCCGTGTGGTAGGCCCCTCGCGCGTGTTCTACATGACTCGTATCAGCGTTTGAGAAAGTGCCAGCTTGAGAGCAAAACCGAATATGCGGCTCAGCATTTTTTGCGAAAGTGGCGGCCTTAAGGGTTTCATTTTGAGTTCACCAGACTACGCTGGGTGTGTTTCCCTTCATTGTAACATTCTACCCGCGCAAGAAGCTCCGTACGGGATGGTCACCCCTTTTACCAGCAGTTTTATTTTTGTGCGATACAGTATCCCGAGGTACACTTTCCGCTCTACTGTGTGGCAGCTCGTTACCCAACGCATATTTGCAAACATTGTTTCCGTGCTGCCCTAAGGTGTATGTCTGCTACGATAAGCGGCTGACGCGACTGCCGGTGTGGCTGCTGTACTTCGAAGGCACCGACTGGGTCGTACACACCACGGAGGGTCCCTTCGGGGTGTGGCGGAAACGCTACGCAAAGGGACAGGTGCGCCCCCCATTTCAGCCCGCTTTACTACAGCGAAGTTAATTTCACCGCTCCCCTCGCTGACGGCCGATTAAACCTCGGTTTTTGCCCGGCCCCCTCAGTCTTTGCGCCTCCCCTTACCGCGAACAGCTCCGATTGGTCGACCTTCTGCTCTGGCAATGGCAGTTCGATCATCTTTTTTTTGTCGTTGTCTATATGCGATGTTTGTGCGTTCATAATGGCAGTCGATTGCCCCTTGTTAGTTGCCTGCTGGTAGGTATATATACGTCGTGCGCTGGCAATGGCGATCGATCCTTGATGCGTAACACTTTCGTTTTTTTTTTTGTTCAAGTTGGAATGTGGAACGCATGCCTCCTGCTCCTCGACCCGACGTCCCTCGCTGAACGTTTGACAGGTTCGCCTCGGATGCAACGAGGGGTGGCGAAAAGGGTGCGCCCACTACTTTCTCTTGGTCGGTGCCGACAGCCCTGACACCCCCCACCTCCGCCGTTCTAGCCTCGACCAACGAGAACTCCGCAACCTCGCTTCCCCCGGGAGCGGCGGTGGTGGTATGGGCGTCGGGGAGAGCAGCAACTCGTCCGCCCGACGGTCGTTTTCTACCTCGACGTTGCCGCTTCCCTCGCGCTCGCCGACGCCGCATGGGCTCCTTCCGGATGGCGACTCCGGGAACGGGGAAAGCGAACTAGCGTGCCCACATTGGACACTTCGCCCTCAAGCTGTCGCGGGCGGCAAGGGTTCGCTAGCCCAGGCGGTGCGCGCGCTGGTCGACGAGAGGAGGAAGAGTCGCGCCAAGTCGCGGAGCAAGCTTCTACCAGGTGTGTGTGAGGACTGTAGGTCGGCCGACTACGATAAATTGCCGACCGTTTTTTTTTAGTTTATTGCTTGCAGCTGATTTGCGTGCGGTGTATTTTACGCGGAGGTTCTGCGTCCATTCGTATCTGACAAGGCGGGTTTGTTGCTCGGCTTACAGTGGTCACGACCCGTGACTCCCATCCAAGTCACAGCTCTACTTGTGTGGCGGTTGCATATAGTCGGACTGTATATTGGGACACTCACGCGCCCAGGCAAAAAGGGTCGAGTTTGGGGAACGTCACTTTCTCTCTCTCGTTATTGCGTCGATATTGCGCCAGAATTTGCGTTTTGTCGAGAGTTGGGACGGCGTTTTAAATACTTAGAGGGCGATGCGACAGCGATTCCCCTTTTTTTGTCTCGTCATGACGGCGGTTGAATGGCGCTTCTGGCGAAGGGTTTGTGAATGGCTTTCTTCCAGTGGTGTCTCGTGCAATTCGGTATTGATCTGTTTTCGCTACGAGTAAGGGCGACATCGCAACGAAAACGTACCGTGCCGATATACGTACTGAGGGACTTCCCGAGACGCTTCGTAGCCTCTGAATGTTGGCCTCTTTTACTGTTCTATCTTCGGCGTTGTAGCAGGCACTTCTCACGTCGTGCGTGCATACCACCTGTTGCTGTTGGCATATACCTACTCCGACCACAACTAGACACGAGCCACGAATAAAAATGCCGTTTGAAAATGTGCGCGTGTTGCATACCGCGTGTTTGTTCAGGTGGCACTTCCCGGTCGCAGCTAGACGCAGCCGCGGCAACGGCCGCAGAGCTGGGCCTGGAGCTCGCGCTCGTCGAATATCAGTACACGACCGCGTTTGACCTGGGCACCGTCTCTTTTCGAGTGGTAGACCCCAGTGCTGCCGAGGAGGCTGTTCGCGTGAAAGCGGAGGTACGAGACCGGCCAAGTGTCTACTGTTGTGCATCCCGATTGTCGGTCGTAGCTGTAGAAGACGTGCATGGCTTGCGTGCTGATGGCAACGTCGAAGAGGCAACACTCCCTCAACACTGTCCCCCCCTCACTGACCGGAATGGGTGAAGGTAGAATCCCCATCGACCTTTCCTCGACCTTGGTCATGAAGTCGCTATGTACTGCTGTATGTCCCGATTGTCTATCTTGGCTACGCAGTCGTGCAGGGCTTGTGTACTGATGCGAACACCGAGGAGATTCTTGGCTAGCGAGTCCGGCAGAAATGCTCAGTGCCATCTACCCTGTCCTTTACGGTCTGCCACCTTACTCTTGACACGGTCGCAAACACGTTCGACCCCTCCATTTCGTGGCTGGCACCCTTTTTTTGTTCGTCCTCGTGACACTCGCTACTGCTATTATTGATAGCATACTAATTCCAAGTCATATTACCCCAAACCGTGGGTGCAGTTTCTAAAGTTGATGTGCTGGGACACGATGGTCTTCCCCGCGCGCTCTGCTACTCTCGCTCGCCGATTCAGGTACATCTGAGTCACGCATCGGGCAGCCTCGCCTTGCGGCACCTGCACCCCGGGGATTGGCTTGGCCGACCGGATAGCCTTGCCCTGAGGATAAGTGCGGGGGGTGGTGGTACCTACTACAACCCGCTGGTGGACGCCCGGGAACACTTCATCGAGCCGTGGGTAGGGCGTGTGGATTGCCACAGTGAGATTGGGGAGATCACAACAGAGCTCCGGGTCGAGGTCAGCAATTTCAGAGGATGCTTGGAAACATCACAATGGTGGTTGACGCTGGCCAGTTGGCTGATTATCTTGTTTTTTTTTCTGCGAAATCTCCGCGAAGTGTATACTACAGTAGCCGTGATGGTAAGATGCGGACTGAGCGACGTGTGCAGTTTGCCAGAACATAGTGTGTTGCACTTGGAAATCCATCGAATGCAGACAACGACACTAGTTCTGGTAGCGGCTTATGTCCGGTGCGCCTTATTGGTCTGGCACGAACCGCCGAGCGAGTCGCCTTTTTTGTTGTTGAGCAACAATGTTGTGTAAAGGAATACGTTTGGAAAATGGGAGTTATTTTATCCCCTGAAAAGTGTGTAGCTGATGGTCTGATCACAGGCTTTATTCCTCGACGGTTCCGATATGTAACACGCATACAAGAACTCTCCGCGCTAATGTTGGCTCTTTGGTTGGAATCGATTCCTTGCTCCTCTTCCATCTTCATCCACGATTTGCCGTGGCCCGTTCGAAATTGCAGATGCCCGAGCACCTGGTGGTCAATGTCACATCCGCCTTGGTGGAAAACATCAAGGTCGTTGCCGCTCTCGTCGCGCGGAACTGGGCTGGCAGGTACCACGTGCACTATGCGCTGCGATGTTGCCGATGTCTGGTGCGATGTTGATGGTATCTGGCACTGTGCCCCCCGCGACGGTGTGAACATAACCATTATGCTGTTTTTCTAGCGCAGTTGAGTTGATTCCTGAATTGAGTCGCCTTTTGTTTTCGGCGGTGTGGCCAAGGTTTCACTCATCGGACAGATACACTTTTCCTGCCTCACGATCTAGATATTTCGGGACAGATAGACTCCTGATCTGTATCCATCTAGTTCATGTTGTCGGGAGGGAGCCGTTCGCTCTGTATAATTATGCGCGTGCTTCCTGGGTTGGATCTGTACTGTACAGATCCTGCACAACATTTCGTAACGGCAGCTTAGGATCTAGGTGATCTACGGGAGATCGTGATCTATCCGCAAGTGCGAATGGTTTCGACCGCGTCAGTCATCCCTTACGCGTTCGAAACCGCCGTAAGGGACGGATCTGGCGAAAATAGCCACCGTATTGCCCTCGCAAGCCCACGTTGAGTTGTCGCGCTGATTTTTGTACGCAATTCATGTTGGAATACCCTCTGTATTTCCGCGTCATCCCAGGTACGCAGAACCTATGGTCGGTGCGACTCAGAGCGCGGGAGGGGGGGGTACCCTGCTCATCCGTAACGCTCTCGGGGTAGACGTGGTAGTTAAAGGCTTGCTGCGCGCAAGAGAGGAGGGGGACGAGGAGAACGGCTGGAGCTCGTCTGGCCGCGATGGATTTACCGACGATGGGAACGAGAAGGATGATGACTCTGGTGTCGGAACCGCCGGCGAGACTTGGCCAGAAAGCACTGCGGCTTTTGTCGGTGGCGGCTTTTCGCGGTCGACGAAGGTGGCGGCAGGGCAATCAGTTGAATGCCTGTTGCCTGCCCGGACGCAGGGGGGAGACGGGGTCGCTGCGGAGCTTGTCGTCTTCGTACCGGGGTTCGAGACGCTGTCCTGCGTAAGAATCGGAGGCAGAGGCACTTGCGCGTACCCGCTTGCCCAGCTGGCGCCGCAGGTGACCAGCGGCAGAACGAGCAAGAGCTCGCGGGGTGTCGTTGAGCGGGTATTAGGCCCTAGGGCAGCCCCTCGTGGGAAGGGTCTCGCGTTAGTGGTGGACGTTATTGAAAAGAACGCTGCCGCTAACCCCGTTGGAAGTAACCGCACGCGCGATGATGGCGAAGACGCGTCGACGGCTGGCTCTGGGCTTGTTGCCGAACTAAGGACGAACGTTTGCGTACGGAACGCGTCTGCTTCGGATGTGGAGGTGGACATGGTAGAGGCTGCAGCCGCGGCGGCGGTGGTCGCGACGGCGAAGGCGACCAAAGGCGTGACCATGAGGATTTCGTGTGAAGACAGGGCAGCTTTTGGAGCGGACGGGAGTGAAACCGTCGTCGTTCTCGCCCCGGGGACTCGCGTGGCGCTTCCGCTCTCCGTGCTAGCTTCCTGGAGGCTGCGAATAGCCGGGGACGCGACCAACGCGTGGTCCCGCCCCCTGCGGCTGTCGCCTGCCCTCCTCGACCCGGCAGTGCCTAACGCTCTCCGCCTCACCGGCGACATGGAGCGGAACTCCGTGTGCTTGAGGCTAACCAGGCATAACGGAGGGTCTTTTAGTGGTGGCATGTCGTCGGTGCCGTCGACAGGAAGCGCGGCCGCAACCGCAGCCGTCGCCGCGTCAGCGGCCCGGGGAGAGCCGTACAGGTTCGGTTCCGGCAGCATCTTGGTTCCTGAGGGGGGTTTTGGTGGCGACCTTGAATCCGCGCGAGATGGGTACGACTCGCAGCCACAATCACCCCATCGCCGCGCGACGTCGACGCCCCCTCGAGGTGTGCATGATGCCACCGAGGCCACCGGGGCAGAATCAAAGAGCGGCGGGGGAACCAGGTCGAAGAAGTCCCCCATATCCTCACCGTTACGAAAAACTTCGGCCACCGGCGCGGACTGGGTGCTTGTCGTCCAGCCGTCCTACCTGTTCACCAATGCGTTACCTTGCGCTATCGAAGTGGAGGTATTTCAGCCCCCTCTAGCTGCTGCCGCCGGTGCCGCCAACGCACCAACCGCCGTCTCTGCTGGCGGAGGAGGGGAGCGCGTCAGCAGCGGCCGAGCCGGCGGTGCCGACGACGGCTCGAATGCGTTCGAAGCCGACGAAGTTGAGTCGTCAGTGGGATGGAAGGATGGGGAAAACAGCTGTGACAGCGACGTTGAGTCTGTGGCGTCATCGGTGACTGCAAGTCAGGGAACGGGGGTGAGAAGGGTGACCGTTCCAACCAAGGCCACTGCCCGCAACCCGGCTCTAGATTTGTTCTTCCTTCCGACTTCTGTAGGAGCGGAAGATGCCGGGCGCTTAGATGGCGTCGCCGGTGGTGGTCGGGGCAACAGGAGTCGAAATGGCAACCGTGGGGCTGGCGGTGGCACTGGTGGCTCCGGTATCGGCGCTGAGGGCAATGGAGGAGACCGTACCCCGGATATGGGGCACAAACATCGCGCACCCTGGCTTGACTCGTATCGCGACGACTACGATATGATTAGCGGGCTTCAGAGCGTGTGGATAGGTCTGGTTGGCAGCGGGCAAGAGGCGAAGGTGACGTTTCCGCGGCCCGAACGCCTCACGCGTTGCTCGCTCTTGGTGTCGCAGATAGGGCGTTGTGGACGAGGCCGTCAGTACGACGGTGGGGTAAGCATGTTGCATGACATCTGCTGCGCCCCGCTGGGCTCGTACATGCACCGCTATTCACAATGCCCGAGAAAGGTGTACAGCTCTGTTAGGAAATGTCAGGACCGTTCGGGTATTCGTATTATAGCAAATGGTCCTTGCTTTTACAGACAGAGTGTTAGACATCTACGTGTACTCGTGTTGTTGAGTCGGCCGAGTGATCGTCCTATCCCCTCACACCTTTGTCAAACGCTGTCATGGTGATTGATAATCAGGCGACTCTCTTTTTGTTGTCGCCCGCTGATGGTCTGCCGGCATGCAGGTTGGACGCGTAGACAACAGCCGCCCGTTTTACGTGCGGGCACGGCTTCCGGACCCGGCAGACGCCAAGCATCCTCCAACGGACGAAACGCCTCCCCCGTGCTACCATTGGTCGGACTTTTTGATCATCTCTACGGCCGATCACACCCGCCGAAGTTCTTTCAACTCGAGGCAACCGGAGGTACTGACGGTAAAACCGGAAGGCACCTAACTCGCCTGAGGCTGGTGTTGTCGTGCTCCGCTGCAGCTCGGAGTAGATCTCCTAATGCTCTCTTATCAGGACCGTCGATTGAAGGCGGAGGAGCTAGAGCTCCGGCGAGCCTTGTTCGCAGAAGGACAGGATACATCGTGCTGGCCCCCGACCGTTTCCACAAGATCATGCGTACATTGCCCTTTTTTTTTTTTTTCTTCGATTCTCGGTATCATAAAGTATTATGACAAGCGAATGCGAGTTTCAATTGTTTCAATGTTTGACTTCGCCAAAAACCTTAGGGACCCCCTTTCGAGTTTGCCTGACGCGTTCGACATACGCCGCCCACCAACGCACACAAGTTGTCGACAGTGAAAATTCTACTGCTGCGCGAGTGCCTAGCGAATTTATACGATATGTCCCCCGTCGTGCGTCTCTTGCGCGCTGGCACTCTGGGGCAGGACATCACGTGGCACAGAGCTGCTCGGGAAGACTGGGGAAGGTCTGCAGCGGCGCATGTGGGCTTCGGAGCGCCTGATGACCAAGAGGCACGTGGGGGGCGATCGCGTCGGCAACAATGCCCAGAGATGAAGGCTGTCAGATCGTGGGCCCGCGCATCCGCCCGGCGACTCACCTTCTACGCGCCCTACTGGATCGTGAACAAGACCGGGTTGGCGCTCAACTACCGCGCCAGGTTGGTATTTTTTTCGTCCTAACCCCGTCGAATGTATCTGATCATGGAATCGAATCTAGCGATCCCCTGTGTTGCAGGTTAGGGTTGTGGCTTTGTCTTCGCTTTGGCGCCGCTACAATAGGGGCGATGAGGGGTGTAAACCCGGGGTCGCCGCTTGCTTGCTGGCTGGCGTGTGGGCTTGATGTGGTACTGTGCGATAAAGAAAGTCGCACTGCGTTTGCTTTGCGGTGGCGCAGTCAGTTTATTGTCACAACCATTAATCGAGAGCAATTGACCATGCGCTGAACTCCCTCGCTGCTGTAGACACCAAGGCCTGTCTCTTGAAGGGACCTTTTAATGTCACAGTGGGGAAAACAAAAACGTCTCTACGCCTCTTGCACGTCTGGCGTAGCCATTCCGAAACTCCACCCCGACAACCCCCGCTTTCTTTCTGCGACGTCTCCCCTGACGTGACAGCTATCCCCAGAAATCGACGTTCAGCATTCGGTCCAGTAGCCCAGAGAAGAAAAATGTCGCTGGCGGTGGCGGTACAGGTGGCGGCGGGACTGGGGGTTTCGATGGCCGCAACGTCGATGACCTGCGAAACAGAGTCGCCCGCGCCGGCGGCAACGTGGATCAGTCGTTCCGGGGGGGTGGCAAAGTGCAGGAGCGGAGCGCTGTGTCATCAGCTGAAGAGAGCGCTCGTGCCCAGGTGATTTTTTGGTTGTCTTCGACACGGACAGCAGCGTGAACCAGAAGCCGCTAGACTGGTACGTACGTACGGCGGTTTTCCCTGTTTTTGGGCGCGATATTGTGCGTTTGGAACCGAAGTTACCCCTGTAGGGTGTTTGGCATAATATTGGCAGTGTGCAACTGGTTATTGACAATGGTCGAGTAACTTGCGCACGTGTCATCCACTTCAGCTTTTATACCCTGTTTTCGTTCGACGTTCGCGTGTCGAGACGCCGCGTGGGGCTCACCATATGCCGACTTCCGTAAGCTAGTAAAATACCTCAATCTCCACCCCAGCCCACCCCTACATTTCATGGTTCAGTAAACAGCTCGTGTCGCAATTTCTGCTGCTTGCCCTGAAGGGCGTCCCGCTACAAAACTTGCTGCGTGAAATCGGCACTCTTGTTTAGTAACAGTATGAGTTTTCCCCTCTCTTTTTCGTGTCTGCCTAGGTCTCGCGATTGCTACTTCGAGACGCGACTTACGTGGGTGACGAGGAGAGCCTCGATTTCTTCGGCGGCAGGAGTTTGCCGGTTATGCTGGGGTGTCCGGCTCAAACGCTGGAGGTCATGCCGTACGCTCTGGCCGCGCGGGCTGAAGACGCCGGGCTTTGCGTGTGCGATCTACAGGTGGGTGGGAGGTGTACTCGATAGGAGAGATGGACTCGATCTCATGCATGGCCGTAGTCGTACGGCCCTAAACCCTCGCATCCGTACAATGCCGGGACGGAGCATATCGGGTTTTCACCGATCAGGCAGACATTGCTTGCACCAAGCGCGAAGCGCCGGGAGGCGTCCGGCGAGTCGCATGAAGGGTGAGCTGCTTCCTACTAAGAACCGCTTGTGAGGCGGATTTGCATATGGATGACAGCTTCAATGAATTAATTTTGATTTCCGGTGTAGCCACTTCCAGAGTCAGCAATGGGAGTACTATGTAACAGCCTCTTGGGTGCCTTACCATGAACACTACGTGATGCGATCACTTTCATTGTGCGGAGTATAGTTTTTTTACCTCGCACTAATCATCTAACTCGACCACCAGCTGTGGGCGACCGCCAACCCCCACCCACCCCCCCCAAAACAAAACGGTACCCTGGTTGTCTAGCTCACGTAGGGAGCGGCATATTTCAAAGTGTCGATGTCAACCGACGCCAACCCAACCTATATATAATAGGGGGGGAGTGAGGGGGGGGGGAGTGGGTGGGAGGTGGGTCATTTTCCCGTTTCCCTCGTTGAAAATCTTGGACTTGTATTTGTGTATACCACGCAGTCCCGAATTGCAAGGAACGCTTTGATTAAATAGTAGTGTTACAAAATGCAGTTACATTTCGGGACAGAAAGGTACGTAATTTACGAGGGCCTCGGCGATTTTTTTGGATTTTGGCGGCAGCACCCTCTGCAGCTTGTACAGCCGCTTTACCCCCTCAGGTCCTTCAGACGTACAGACCGTATACAATAAATAGCCCCTGCCGTTTCTCACAGCTCCAAAGGCCGCGTTATTTCGCTCCAACAAGCCACGTTCCCACGTCGACCCGCGTGTTTTCCCCTTTCGAATCCTGGGACGATGCGCGCGTCAGGTTGAGTCGGATTCGTCGTCTCTGTACCACTGTGCCACGAGCCCCGGACCAGGGTCCCCTCTTTACACCGACTGCGCCGTCCGCGTGGTGGCCTTCCCGGAGGCAATAACGGAGGCGGCGTCTTCCCCGCGTTCAGCTGTTCAGGTAACAAAATAGCACAAGACCAAACGAAAAGTGGACGTTCTGATCCCGGATACACTTACGTCGTAAGGTTTTGACCCTACGGCAAGGCAACCTGCTGCCGCCCCCCCCCCCTCCCCTTCCACCAGCTGATGGTTCAACGAGCCACACCCGTGCGCCCCCGGAGCCCAGCTCAGGCGGTTTTATCCGCCTGAGCAATGCACCGACGTTTTTTGGGGACAAAGTACATGGAATTAATGTATAATTACTTTCGCACTAGTAGTAGAAGGGTTGCCCGTCGATCGAAGTACAGTACTGGGGTGCATGTATCATGTACCACCAGGTCGACTTGACCGCGGTTACGTTAGCGGCATGACGCATTCAGCCGTTCTTGCCCTCGTTTTGCCGCAGATTTTGACGCCCTGGAGGGAACCGCCCGCCCCCGACAAGGAGGCGTTTATGACCTTCTGGGTCAACCGCGACGCCCTCGTGCACGTCTGTGTGGATTCCAGGACTCCCCGCAACAAGCTGCCGTCTTGGCTGGAGTACGCGGGTTTCCGAAAGATCCCGGTAGGCGTTCGCACTCTGTTCAGCGGGAAGTTTTGTTTGCCGCATTTACGTCAGCGATGCTGATCTGTCTTTCATGGCTTTCGTTCTCGTAGCGTGCACACCTTCATGTGGTAGCATGACGTTGGCGTGGGGGATGGCGTAGGGCACGGGTGAGTCTAACCATACGGTCGCCTGACGTGTTGGTGTCGGGAAGGGAGGCAGAGGTGGAAGGAGTTGTAGTGGGAAATGCTTGACTGTGTGAGTCGCGCTTTAGGAGCTCCAAGTCACGGGAAACAGGTTGTCTTCGGTATCTACACGCGTGTCTCGTGTATAGCTTCCGGATAGCCCCTGCTGCCCAATTTACGAAGGGGTTGAGCAACCTGCTTCTTGGAACGTATTGTACGCTCTAAGGCCTCGAGTGTGAACTCGACAACAAAACGTGGGACTGTCTTGTCTAGCGCATCTATTCCATGCAACTTCTCGAACCGCGTGGCAGCAACATTCACGCCCCTTTTCCCCCGATCTCCTATTGTTTCCCGACTAATTTTACCTCGATGGCGTGCCATGGAATTTCTTGTCGAGGCAGAACGCAGGGGTGGTGACGTCGGAGCCAGGGCTGACCCTGCAAGTGCACAGGCGCTTCTTCCGCGCGAGAACTTTGATTAAGCTTGGCGGCAGTGACAACGGACGAGATCTTGCTCAGGCCTTGACGGATTTGAGGTACGCGTACGCGTAAATCGACTCGTTTTGGTATGAATTATACCAGGGTATGAATTCCCTCGTCAAGTTCATGTGCTCCAGCTATGTATGCTGATATTTTTACCCTTTAAATTACATCAGCCACGTTTGTTTTGTGGCTTGTCAGCGCAACCTCGCGTAGAGCTATGAGCAATGCCTGCCCTGGTTTCCGGAGGATGCAGCAAGGTTTCCCTTTGAATGTTTTACAGGTAGTGGTCTTAACCTCACGTCCGACACGCTTTACCTTAACAATCGCTATCGGTAGAAACACGGGGTGCTCAGCCAGCCTCGTATGTCCCTTCTAAGCAAGCGCTTCCGCTTGTTTCCTCAGCACGCGAGCGGTGTTTTGCCGCATAGGTCTTGGCGCGTGGTTTAACGGGAAGAATCTTTTTCCTGCCAGCCGCCGCCGGCGTCTCCCCGTCCCAATCGCCCCTCCCCCTCAGTATTTTTCAAGGCGTCTTTCGAAAATGACGTTGGTCATGCTAAACAATTGTCCGTTTTTCCAGCGGGGCCGCCGTGTCCCCGGATGGGCCCGCACCAAGGGGTATGCTGGCGAACTATACCGTCGTGCTTACCACGGTACCGCCTCGGCGACCGCCGCCGCCGATCGGGTCACCGCCGCGACCAATGTCGCCTACCGTTCCGCGGCGATCACCCAAAAACGGGGTGAGGGCGGCGGGGGTGGCGGGGGCGGCCGCGACTACGGCGTGCGGCGAAGAAGCGGATGTTCGCGATGCCCTGGTGGATCGAGACGTGACAGAGAGTATCGTATGCCGGCGGCGGTATCGCATACTTCCTGACTTTGGCCCGGGAGACCGTCCCTACGTGGTAAGGGCTTGATGATGTTGTTTTTTTAAAATCCCTGTGGAGGGTTGGGCGTTCATTTTCGTCGCGGGGAAAGCGCGTATCATGCTTGTTGTTTTTTTTTTTTTTTTCTTTTTCGGAGGCAGAAGGACAACAAAAAAACACGTGCGGTTTAGCTTGTTCGTTGAGACGACGGCTGCGAAAGAAGTTACAAGCACACCCTCCGTCATATTGTGTGTGTATTCGACACCCACCTCCGCTTTCTGTCGCCCCTGTTTCGTTGAGACGACGGTTGCGAGAGAAGTTGCAAGCACACCCTCCGTCCTATTGTGTTTGTATTCGACACCCACCTCCGCTTTCTGTCGCCCCTGTCTATAGGGTTCCTATTGACGCCCACGCCCGCTTGATGCCTCAAAACGCTGCTTCTTCGCAGGACCGCGAGTACACAATACCGTCACTGCCGTCGGAGCTACAGGGTCTACGTCTCACCTGTGTCCAGACTGCGCAGGGAGACAAGCGGGCGGGCGGGTCGCGCCTATGGAGACTCTCCCTGATGCAGGTATGGGTGCAGCTGCGGCGGGCAAGACTCGGGTGCCATCTCCGCGCTTTTGCTTTGTCGGCGGTTTCACTCTGCCGTGAGGCATACTAGCCTGCACGGACCGCGTGCTTGGAACGTGTACGGCCTCGCAGTGGACTCTTTTTTTGGCTCCGGAAACGCTACACTGGCTTGTCACGTGGGCGAAGGGTTTTTTGAAAGTTCGGTGCAGGGCACCGCGCAGTTTTGCCCGACTTGTTGCATGTTTTTTTAGATCTCAGCTCGCGCGGCAGTCGTTTTATTATGTGCTGGACTCCTCAAGAGGTAAATGCGCGCTTCGATTTCAGGGGCCTGTTGGATTGGGCTTAGGTACCGCCCCAGGTGGTACTTGCGGTGTTTAACGCATTTAGTACTTCCGAAGTACCCCTACACCGATGCCAAGTATTTTTCTCCGCCAAACGTTGGGGAAAGTTCTAAAGGTGCTGAGCGCATCGATCAGTGGTACTGATATGTTTGTGGCCTGTCACACTTGTCACACTATTTACACTCAGCAGCAAGTCCCTCGCAGTGCAGCGGTGGGCTGGCACATTTCCCGCTCCTCCCCCCCCCCCCCCCCGACCCCCCCCACTTCAGCGTGGGCTGAAAGTCAACCGCGTGTATGTCACCCGGCCGCGCTCTTCGTTCTGCTCCCGCTCCCGCTCTTTCGTGGCTTCTTTGTATGCCTGCTTTAGGACTCGGTGGTGCTGGTGATCTTCGACGGCCGTGCTCAGTCCGTCCCGTTGTGGCTCGCGGCCTCGGGGTTCTCACTGTGGGAAGGCGTCGAGGTTGCCGGAGCGCAGTACAGAATCCCCTACGTGTACAAGGTGTTTTTTTTTTTTCTGAACTCGCCAAATCTTCGGGACAATTTAGTAATAGTTTCGTTGCCTTTTTGTAAGGGAGCCACCGGGGATGTGGACATAGCAGTGTTTCGATCTCCGTCTATTAGCTTCGTACCGTACTGTTTACCACGTATAGTGTATGGGCAATGGCCAGTGGTATATTTGCGCAATCCGTGAATGCATCGTGCTTCGTCAAGGCAGCAACCCTTCCCTTGCGTAGTTGTGCCCCGTTCTCTGTTTTCACCACTTTTCCGCGACCTACTCACGCCCATCCGCGGCCCTCGCATCGCCCTTCCCTCCTTTTTGCACGGCTTCCCCCCCGTGGAACAAGGTGTACCGCAAAAGGTGTGCGACCGGGTTAGTCTGGCTAGGCGGCAACGGTGCCAAAGGGTGCAAGTGGGCCAAGCGCGGCTACTTCGTTCTCGTGCACGTTACCCGCCCCCTCGCGGAAGCCGTTCGTTCCCCGCGGCCTTCGCCCACATCGCTACACATCGGCGTCAGCAGCAGCGACCTCCGCGGCGGTGTCGCCGATGGTGGTGACAGCGCCCGCGGGGGGGGAAGGGCGTGGAGCACACACACGTGGGCGAGACGAGAAAGGGAGATTAGCTTACCTTCTTCCACGTTGGCGCGCTCTTCCATTATGGTGTCAGACTCGGCGGCCACCAGCGCAGGCGGCGAGGTCATGGACGACTTTGCGGCGTCAGTGCTTCCCTCCCACGTGAGATCCCTGTCTTCTCTCAGGAATTCCTCTGGCTCGCGCTCCTTCCAGTCCTTGCAGGACCTGGCGGCCGGCAGCGGTAGCGACGTTGATGTCGGGGCTGCCAGCATGGCGGGGGGGGGTGAGCCCGGGGCGTGCTGTTCCGAGGATGACTTTGTCGGGCTTCGTCGCCGCGGAATGTCGACAACAGACGCGGTAACTGGGACCTCGGCGGTCGGTAGAGCAGGCGCGGGCGGTCGCCCCAGGGCGTGGACGGGAGGGGAAGATGCAGCAGCTTGGAATGGCGGTGGGGGCGGGGGCGCTCTTGGAAACGGTTTATCCGGCGGCGGCGGCGGCGGCGGTGGTGGTGGTGGTGGTGCTTACGGCGTTGGGAGATCGAGCGAACAGAAGGGGAGCCTCCAACGTATCTCGGCGCTATGGGACATCGAGAAGGACGGTCCCTTGTCGCAGATACCGGTACCGTTCGATCGGGTTGGTAGGAGGTGGAGCCGAAAGTTTAACGTGGAGGCGGCGAAGACGGCGGGACCTCTGGACACCTCCGGGGCGACACTAGGGGTGTCGGTGTCGGCGCTTACCGGGCATTTCCATCGCACGCGCGTTGTGACGCTCTACCCGCGGCTGATTGTTCGAAATTTCCTCGGGATTCCAGTGGAGGTGTGTATGGTATATACAGGAACTTGTCAGGTACCAGATATGCGTCCGTGAAGCGGTTTAGAGTTTTAGGCGTCAGGCCGCGGATGGCTTGTCCTCCCACTGAGCTTTCCCTTCTGGGTCACAGAGAACTAAAATACGTGGCAATTCGAAGTTTATGAAGTATGGCCAGCCCAACTTCTGACACCATACGGCAAGTTACCGTTCCGAACGCGACCGGTGTAACCGGTGGTTCTTTTTTTTGCTATGAGCAAGCTCTAGGTTTGCCTGTACGAGCGTCATGCCGTGCCTATGTGCCTGTTGTTGTGGTTTACTTGCATTTCCGCCGGCAAGAAAATCCCATGACGTGTAAGACAACTGCTCTCGCCTCGCTGCTGAACTTATGAATTGACCGCACGACAGGTGATGCCCACGGTTATGTCGCCCAAGGCGGGGACAGTTGCGCGCCTGAGCAAATGCATCCCTCCAGCGGCTTCTCCCCGGCGAGAGGAACCCCTCCTGCGGTACGGCGACCAGCGGCGAGTCGTGTCGGCCGGGACAGCAAGTGGCGCGGTCGAAGGAGGGAGCGGGGCTAGGGAGACGGGGCTCCCTCCTATTTCCCCCACCGCCTTCGGCATCGCGGACGCTGCTGGCGGCACTGAGCACCTTGCGCAGGCGGTTCCGACCTCCGCGGCCGTGATCGTCTACGCGTTCAACTCGGCCGATCAGCTGGTCAAGGGCCTCGCCGCCGCTGCCACTGGTCGCAACCGCAACCGCGGCGGTGGCGGTGTCGGTAGCGGTAGCGCCGTGGGGATTGGCGGGGACGCGGATGACCACCGTAAGTGCGTGCTGGTGCGGGCGACTGCAGACGGCGATAACGACGGCGGCGATGACGGAGGCGACGTTAGCGGCGGTGGCGGGTTTGGAGCTGCGCTGGCCGCGGGGCTCTCTCGGCCAGTGCTAGCGGAGGAGATGGGCGAGACGCACTTGTGGGTTGTGGACTCGCGCGGGCGGCGGCACCTCGCGGCGGCGTTTGTGTCTCTCCAGCGCGCGACGGTGTTTCTTACGCTGACGGCGGCTGGGCAGTTCCCTCCGTTCCGCGTGGAGAACCGGTCCAGTGCAGAAACGCTGGCTTATCGCCAGGTGGGGACACTTTGTTTTACTTTTTCCTGTGCGCTTTAGCTTTTCCCTCAGACTTTTTGTCCAATGCCATCAAAACTCTTGACACGATACAGCAACTGTGATTTGTGAATTCAAGTTTTTTTTTTTCTTCTCGCTATACACCAGGGCCGACCCTTCAAGAGTAGAGGGATTTCTTGTACAACCTTCGTGTCTACCCCTTCCTTTGCTTTTTACTCGTGCGTCTGCTGAGCGCACGATGTGCGAAGCATCTCACGGCTGACGCAAACCCACCGTGACCATAGCCGATCATGTTCTTACCGCCCTGTCGCCCACCCGGTATGCCATGAGAACCGCAGGTGGACGCGCACAAGAGCATGGGATGGCACGTTCTGCCACCGTTGTCGTGGCACGCTTTTTTGTGGCAGGAGCCCAGCAAGCCGCGGGCGGTGGAGGTGGCGTTCGAGACGGCCTTGGTATCGTCGAGCGCTGGGGCTAGACACAGCGAGGTGACTACAGTGGGTGAATCGAAGCATAACAATCGGACAGGTGACTACAGTGGGTGAATCGAAGCATAACAATCGGACAGATCATCGATTCCCACTTCATGATCTGGATCTACCTGGACATCTTTGTCCCTGATCTGTATGATCTGTATGATCAGGCTCATGTTGACGGGTGGGACCCGTATAGTCTGCATGATCTGGCGCATGTTTCCTGGGTTGGATCTGTACCGCACAGATCCTGCACATCATGTCATGACGGCAGGTTAAGATCTATTTCGGGGGACCATAGTTAATAGGACCTGTCGTATACACAAAAACCTATATACTTAACCATTTATACTAACAATATTTGGTCCTATTAACTATGGTCCCCCCTAATAGATGATCTGGATGCTCTAGATCATATCTATCCAACGTGCGATCCATAGACCAAGGCTACGGGAGGGGGAGAGGGGGGGGGGGGGGGGGGGGGCGTGTACTCATGTCGTGCATGGCCGTAGCCGCATGACCATAGATCGCCGTATCCCTACAATGCCGGCACAGAGTAGCACGTCGGGTTTTTCATTCACCAGGCAGATATTGTCCAGCACCACGCGCGAAGCGTCGTGACGTGTGTGACGAGTGGCATGAAGGGTGGGCTGCATCCCACCAAGGACCCCTTGTTGAGGCGGACTTTCTTGCATGTGGATGAAAGCGTCGAATTGATTAATGAGGGGGAGCAGCTTTCCAGGGCATTCCGTTTCAGCGGCTCAGGGTCACTTGTGCGCCCAGTGTGATTGCCTTCGCCGCGTGCAGCGGGCGCCGTGAAATTGGTTGATACGCTGCACCGACGAAATATGCTACGGCCCGATTGTGAGCGGGGTACAGGGCCGCCGGTGCTATCAGTACTCTGTAGACTCGCTACCGTAACGAGCGCTAAGTTCGCACGGGGGGGGGTGCGATCGTTTTTTTCTTTTTCTGTCAGCGCTCGTTTTTTTCGGCAATGGTACGGGTGCTAAAAGCCGACATTTCACTTTCGGAAGGCTCTCTAGACTAGTTGTTTTTTAAAAATGAAAACACCATGGTTGTTCGGTGTTGACGGTCTTGTCGTTTTTGGGAAAAATCGAGCGCTCAAAAACGATCTCGCGCACCCCTTTCGCGAAGTCAACGCTCTTCGCGGCAATTCGAAAATGGGATCGCCACCCCTACCCACCCCAATCGTGGTTCGGGTCCACAGCTTTCCAGGGTGGTCAGCGAACCTGCACGGCGTGGTGGCACAACGTGGAAAGTGTTTTTTCAATCTGTGATATGGGTACCTAACATTCTCGCAATTATGTGTCACGATGCTTTTTATCACAGGTGCGTCGACAACGGTGATCGTGCTTTGTTCAGTTGCCACTATTACGTTGTTCACTTTTGGCTGTTTTTTTCCCCCCCGAACCGTTTCGCGCGCAGGAGTATTACTTGGACACGATCGGTGAGAGGGATCCCTTGGAGGAAGAAAGCATTACTCGAAGCGTTATTACGCTGGTGGCAACCGGCACGCGCGTTAAGAGGTGACACCATGGGGCGTTCAGGAGCAACAAGATGGGAGGGGGTGTTTCTGTGTCATGCCACGGTCTTGGCGGGGGATTTTGCCTGTTGATGATACGTAGGGCTATGAGTTAGATACCCTGTTGCGCTAATTTGTGGAGGGTGACTGGTGCGGTTGTGGCCCGACCTATGATTTTTGGAAAGCCAGTTGGTTGGGTGTGCGCAGAGACATTTACCATTGCGAAAGGGGCAAATGCCACACCACCTTTCACGTGTATTCTGGACATCATACGCGTAGATAACTATTGGACTCTTGAGATTTCTCAGTTTTTTTTTTTCATCAGGATATAGCAGCAGCAGCGAGCCCGAGTTTGCTCGCACCGCTGTGAACTAACCATGCTCACGCATGCGTCTGCTATCAAGGCCAGCCTTCAAAATCGATTTGTGGTTGACTTAACGTTTGCGGGTTCGCGCTGTCTCCCCCTTCACTCCATCCCTCTTGCAGGCTGTTTTCCGAGGTGCGGGTGGAGGGCCGGACGCGCATGTTGAGCTTTGGTGACGTGCGCCTGTCAGACAGCCACGCGCAGGGGGTTAACGCGGACAGCGTCACGAGGGTGAGATAATTATATTATGAGCATGGTGACCGCAGCGTCAGTTGGGGTAATGTCGTCGCTGACACCTGCCCCCCCCCCCCCCCCCCCCCCCCGCCCCGAAAATCCACCTCAATAGAGGTCCTTAGTAGGATGCAGCTCGCCTTTCGTGCGACTCGCCGACCACCTCATCTCACGGCGGTTCGTGCTTGGTGTAGGAAATGTCTGCCTGGTCGGTGAAAACTCGACGTTCTCCGTCCCGGTATTGTAGGCATGCGAGGGCCTATGGTAATGTAACACAACTTACGGCCATGCATGACATGAATAGGTAATACGACTACGGTCATGCATGATGATGAGTACCCCCCCCCCCCACGCCTCCGGCCGCGTTGTGGTTTGCTTTCTCTTGTTTGCGTCGGCCAGCATACCACAGTCCGGGTTCCAAGTTTGTCCCTACCGGCGTCTACTTGTTGGTCTTCCATCGTCAAATATCCTCGTGACCTACTTACCGCCATGGCTCGGCTTTGTTTTTAATATATATATACATTTTTTTGGCTTTTTATAACTTTCCTCCAACCTCTTCCCCGTCCTCCCGGCTTGCTGTTTCGCCATTCCTCCGCAGATGAAGCGCTTGTACACCCAGCTAGATGTCGGCGTCAGGTTGGCTGGGTTTAGTTTCAACGTCGTCGAGTGCTCGGTCGAGGTACGGACGCGGTGTGCAATGTTTCGATAGGTCGTTGCTGTCTTTGTATCGTGTTTGTCTGATAAGCGCTAGGCTCCAACCCGTACGGAATGCCCTCCTATCGACCTGCTGGGGGACTCAAAAAAATTATAGTAGATATATCGCGGGATGTTAGTATTTCGTTTTGTCATTTTCTTGTTCTGTTAGTTTTTCCTTTCCGAACGTTCTAGCCTGTACACCGAAGCACGTACCTGGCACTATGTTCTGCCATGAGTTAGTGTGATAAGTATCAACAACAGGAGCCACGGCAACTGGTAAGTCGACTGCGAGCGCGACCCGCGCTTTCCACTGTTCTGTGAAATATGGCACTGGAGAGGCGAGGGTAGTAAGGCCGTCGGCGAAGCCAAGGCCATCCCAAGTGATGCCCTTTCCTCTCGGCTGTCGACCTCATGTTGTTTTTTCTCAAGGGTCCGTCGGAGGTGATGTCCGCCCACGTCGACAGCGCGACGATGGCGAAACGCAGCGGTGGAAATGCCGTGGAGCTGCAGATATTCCACGTGCAGGTGGGCCATTCTGTTGGTAGGAAAGGGGGGGGGGGGGGGGGGGGGGGGGGGGGGCGGGACCGGGGGGAGGTTATCCTGTATGTTACACTCGACACACCCGGCCAGGCCTGCCACGAGACCCGCGACGTTTTAGGAACGTACACGGCGTCCTTTTAAAGGGGATTTGTTAAGGGAGCCCTCCGGTCAAAACACACAAGAAAGAGTGTACTTGCGTCGTTTAAATATTAGGCTTTTCGTGTTTTAAACAGCAGCGAAGTACTATTTTATGGTAAGAATACCCACATATCAGTACTCCTTACCGAACATTGCATAGCTTCGGTACTACTGTAGGCCTTGGACCTTCTCCCGACCGACGTATAGCTTGTTCGTTGCGGTCTCTAGAAGGTGTTGGGGCTGCTTTGCATCTGCAAGGAAGGGCAGCGATTGCTGTGTGTGCATCACGAGACGAAATTGCTCAGCAGCAAGTTTTTTTTCAATCGTTCCGGAGCTCCTGTTGTGTATCTACACCCTGCTTATGACCGCGTGGGATGCTACGGACGGTCGAAGTAGGGGCCCAGGTAGGTTCGCCCACTACTTGTGCTCGGCATTGACGACGAAAATCTGAGTCAAGACAGTATCGGCAGCCTGAAAAGCCTTCTTTTTTTCAAGTTCGTCGACGGGTAACAGAGGTATGGGGAGTTGGTTTTTAGTCAAGAGGCACTTTTTGTGATGAAAAGGCATCGGGTCGATCCGGCACCTGGCACAAAGCTATTGCCCATAAACTACGGTCTGCGGCGAGGGAGATGGTTCGAGCAATAGAACTAGAGATGTGTCGTTTTCGGTAGGGAGTCATGAATGGTCGAATTGTACCAGAAGTAGTATTGCAACTGAAAAAAAAAGAATGTGTTTTGTGTTTCAAAACTACATGGCTCTTATATCCCCCCCCCCCTCCCTTAACCCCTTTAACACTGCATCCACGTTGATGGGGTCAAAATGCTCGGAATTTATGCGGGGGATGTTTTTTGGTACGAGCCGGGCTGGCCAATACCATTTTTTGAAATGGTCAGGCACTTTCTCCGCCCGTTTTTTTCGAACTCTGAGCTGAATGAAACCTTGACGCGTGCTTCGTTTTAGTTTTCCAGAGGGATTCGCCAACTGCACCATTTAGTTATTTATTTTTTTCGTGAACTATTAAGAGAGGCATATTGTTGTCAGAAAATCACGAAAATTGGTTTTAGCCACCTCTAACCGAACAGAGCTAGAATTAAAAGGTGCAGTTGGTAATACCTTTGCCTTGCCCTCAATTGTTTTAGTACTGCAGTCCCGTTTTGGGGACAAATCACTCAAACTCCAAGTAGTTCCCCGAAACGGGACCGCGGTACTAAAAAATTATAACGCTTAAAAAATTCAGGCCAAAACCTTGAAAAGTGGACCAAGAGTACCACAATTGGCGCTGCTCCTCGAAGTATCTTATTTTGATGTAGGGGATCGTGCGCACGCCACATCTCTTGATGAACGACGAATCAGGCGATGGTGACGATATCGGTCGCTTTGTCAGGCCTAAAGGAAGGATGCACACCGGTTTTTGAGCGAAATCCTCATTCTTATTGCTGGAATTTTAGGCTTTCGTATACGTGATAGACTCTAATATCGATCTACTTATAAATCGTTCAAGTGAGGCATGATCTTTCTATTTTTCTATGTTTGTGTGTAGCCGAAGTTCCAACGCCGGCAATTGCGCTGTAGACTCAGGAACACACCGCTACCATCTTTTAGTCGTATTACGGGGGACCATAGTTAATAGGACCAAATATTGTGGGTAAAAATACCGAAATATATGGGTTTTGGTGTGTACCGTAGGTCCTATTTAATATGGCCCCCCGTAAAAGTATTTCCTAGTGGTCGAGAAACCGCCGGACGGGTTAGAAAGGAAAATATTATTATTAGTAGAGATCGGGAACCGATATGAAAATACTCTATAGTCAGTAGAGATAATTAGGCGCTATGGTTCATATTCTCTGGCTGAATACGCATTGGTAGTACGTTGGTCACTTTGACAGCAGCAGCGGGCACTGTTTGGCGAGCACCAAGCGGATTCCGCACGAAACGGCGCTGGCAGACTGGTAGAACACGCGAACAGACAGGGTCCGTGGCTTGCAGCTGGACAGCGGTCGCTCGCTGGACCAGGTAGTTCGTGAATTGTGATTCATCGCTAGGCGGCGAGTATTGCAAAAACAACTTCGGAAGTGGAGCGGAGGTGGAGCGTTTCATACGTGGCACAGGCAGCGAGCGCAGAAGTGTGGCCAGCCCAGCCTGTAGTGTTTACTTTTTCACCGGAGAAACTACTGGACTCTCTGCGACGAGATGCCGCGTTGGTTGTCATCGAATCAGCCGGGGGTAGTAGCCCTGGACGAGAATCTCCGGTTGATAGCAGAAGAGAGGCCTCATTAATCCCGAACTATAAATCGTACCAGGTACAAGTTAAAGCGACGACCCAATGTTACTGCGGTAGAAGGGTTAAACTCTCCACTTGCGGCGTTGTCCGGAAATGCTTCCCAGCTTCATGCAGTAGGCAACGAGACACCAAAAACAAAAAACTTTTGTTGAAGGAAATGCTGTATTTTCCTCGCCCCTCGTTTTCGTTTCGGCGGGGTAAGGTGGACGACATGCGACGGCGAACTCGTATGCCCATCGTGTTTCAGCCGTCGGACAGCGGCTTCAACAGCCACCTCAGGGGCGGGAGCGGGGGCTGGAGCGGGGGAGGGGAAGAAGGAGCAGAGGGTTCTTCGTCCGCAGCAATGCCTGTGCCCTTCGTGCGGGTTTTGTACGAGAGGGAAGTGGCGACCCTGAGCATGCCGCACCTCAAGAGCTTTGATTTGGAGCTTCAGGCAAGGAAAAATACCGTGTGCGAGATATAGGGTTGGTCGTTAACTAAACCCCATTTGTCTCACCGGGGCATCTTCTGTGATGCTGCGTGGCACGTGCCGCCGCGAGGTTCAGCGGGCCGGAATTCAAAAGGGGCACTGCGTATGGTTTTGTTTTACGCAGTGTGGGTTGGTAGAGCAACAACGCTTTTGGCTCGTGGTGAACGCAGTTTGCCTGTTCAAAAGTCCCGGCTCGAGCGCAAGTGCACCTCGCTCGCTTCGTAGCGAGCATCCTTGATCGTTTCTCGTTTTCCTTTTTACAGCTATTATAGAAGTGCTCGAAATTAATCCCACGGAGGCAATCCTGACTCCCTCCTTCGACCCGCTTGATTGGCTGTCTACCCCAACCGCTCGCGTCTACGCGCAATTCTCCATCGGCGTGACGGGCCTGTAGGAAACACGGGCAAACATCGACGTCGAGTTCGTCCTCCACCTTCTCAGGCTGGCGGGGTCCCTGCTTCCGGAGCTGATCAGCGAGGAGGTTCTCGCCAAAATGTGTCGCAAGAATGCCAAGGCCACCGTACGACACACGGTGAGGGGCGTGAACGGCCGGTTGTCATCGATACTGACTGGCAGTCACTAGCAAACGCCCTGCTTAGACACTGGAATATCCACATGAGCGTCACCAGCGGTGAGACTGTAACGCCTCTTTCGTTTGCCAGCGGTGAGACTGTAACGCCTCTTTCGTTTCGGGTTTCCAGGGGGACAACACCAACTCCGCAGGTGGAAGCGCCTGGCGCGATATGCCCGCTGCACGTCGACCGCACGTGTATCACCAATTTCCGCGCGAAAAACGTGGCAGGGTAACTGGCATACTTCTCGGAGAGTTTGTGGCCACCCTGACAAAAGTACGCATATGCTACGTACGGGGGTGGTGCACCTAGCATTTTCTGAAGCTCCACACTTGAGGGTGAGCTTAGTGCCTCATCCCAAAACACTGATTTTTTATTACAGCCTGTATGTGCAACGTGATGGAACAATCCCATAGCCTAGGTATAACACGACTGATAGTAGTGTACAACACTAGACTATGGGTATTCTAACGATATTTGGGTGTGCCTGGCCAGTCCCAGTGACATGTTTGGGGCAGAAAGTGCTATGAGACATGCCCTATCGCAGCACGCGACGGAGGTCAGGGTGATCAAGACGAGTCTGAGGGTGCCGTAATCTAGGCTCACAATATTTTATACAGCGTCAACGAAAGCCCTTTCTCGGGGCGGTCGAATGACGAAAGGAAAAACAAAGGTAGGTACCTGGTAGTGGGTAGCTGACGTCTTGATTCTATGGAGAATTGGCGACCATTGTAAGGCTGCTTGTAATGTCGTAGAGCGACAGGTGGCCCAGGTGGTTGCATCCCAACCTAGTCGCGTATCGTAGGAGCTTGAGACAGCGTGTGGTAGGTAGTCGTTTATCGCTCGTATGGGTTTGTCTTTAGTAGCTAAACGTCTTCGTTGCACTCTAACATGGTCACCACGTTCAGTGTCAAAAGTGCGTCGTCGGACGTCGTTGGCTTTTGTAGCAGCGGCGGGGCCTGCAGTTTTTGTTTCAACTTCCATCTGTCAGACTTCACAGCGACGCAATTGTTGCATATTTTCCAAACCTCTACCCGGATTAGACGAAAGGCACGGATGCCTGCCCCGAGCGCCTGTGCCTTCAGTTTTGTTTCAACTTCCAGCTGTCAGACTTAAAGCGATGCGTTTATCACAGCTTTTCAAAACATCTGCCCGGGCAAAACGTAAGGCACGGATGCTTGACGCTGGCGCCTGTTTCTCCAAGCTGAAGCCCGTGGATAAAATGCGACCGCAAGCAGATGTTTACCGCTCTCACATCAATGTACGAGCTGGAAACGCCTCTAGTTAGTTGAAAACTCAATGTTCTTGGAAGGGTTTACACCCCCCAGGCTGGCTGTGGCTGCTGCCTATGTGATTTCACCACATATCTGAATGTGCATCCTGTCCTCAGATAGCAATGGTTGGTGATAATAGAGTTAGGTCATGAGGTAGGTCGCTAGGTACAGGCGGACTTCGTGAACTGTTTAGGTATCTTGGTCAAGCGAGGTTTACTGCGACTTGGTACAAGGTTCGTGTTGGCTTCGTGGTACATCGACTTGTGTAAGGTTCATGTTGGCGTCGTAGTGCCTCGACTTGTGCAGGGTTTTGCTGGATTTATGGTGCGTACAGTGACTGCGAGCACCAAAGCGCAGGACGTGAACGACGAGGACTTTTCTGTGGCGTGTCGCCGCGGTTGTTGTAGCATCGTGTTGCACCGCCGACATAGTTGGTATATATTGCGCCCTTCTCGTGAAGTGGAATGTTCTCAATCACCGACCGCATTAGTGCCCGACGCCCGTTGGAGGGTGCAGCGCGACGGAAAGGGGACTATGCTCGGCTATATTTTAGTCCTCGAATGTGACCATCACGAAGGCGCTATGGGCCGTGAGCGCCCGGACTGCCTGACGGTACACTACCCTCTATTGCCGTCCGACTCCCGGCTATAGGTCTTGTATTAGCTAAAAAACCTGCTCGTCCCGTCTCACGTCACCCCGTCACTCACCATTTGCTTTCCTCTGCCTCCCCCTTGTCCTGCGGGACGCTGCTTCCCGACGTGCAGGTACCGACACCAGCCAAACGCGACCTGTCCATGGTGTACCTGGAGGCGTTCCGACACTCGACCATCGTGGTTCGTGTCGAGCTCTTGGTTGGTCAGGGGGCACTATCACCGGACGCGGTCGCCCTCGAGGACCCAGAGGCAACAACAGGTACTCTCCCCCCAGGGCCGGCACGAGTGGCGCTGCCATTACTGGTTGCTTATCGTCGTGAAAGTACATTTTTTTGCGCGGAGCTTTGCTGTGGAGCAGTTGCGGGGACTATTTTCGGAAACGCGGCAGATCCTCGTCGTTTTTGAGTAGCAATGCTGGCACCTATTTGGAAAGAAAAAACAGAGAAGCGTAGAAAAGTAACCCGTCGTCCTATTGGTTGCATCGGAAGCTCTCTTTGGGTGATGCTTCTCGTGTTGTGCGCGAAACGCTGCGGTGACGAGACAGTGAGTGATGCCCACACCCGCTACGGACCGTGAGCCACTCGGTGGTTTTATCACCAGGAGCGGTATTCGATCGCTGGTGAGAGTGCCTGAGTATTGGCCAAGCTTATCTCACTCACCTGGAATCTAATAAGCACGGGCGAAGCAACTCGTATTTTTTCCGGCCGTCTAAAATATAGGGGCTCATTTTTAGCTCTCGTGAAGCCGGGGATCCTGCAGAAAATGTGACGCAGGAGGTTCGCACTGCCCGAAACAAAATCTGGGGTAAAACGCCTCGTGGCTTCGATTGAATGTTTGTGTTTTACTGCCGTCCATCAGCGCAGACATTTTGTTTCACGGCAGTTACAAGTATGGAACCAGCGGGAGTTCCTAGCGAGAGTAGGGCATGCCCTACGATCTGTTTTTGTTTTTGTTTTTTATATTGTTGGTGCTGTTCGCCCATCGTGTTTTCCCGGTCCTTTGCAGGAGGACTGACCGTTCTTGGGGGTGGCTTTCTGACCGTTCTATCGGTGCTCGGCAGCAGGTGAGAAGGCGGTTCCGTAATGGGCCTTGTACTGTCGATACCGAATGGCTGTGTGCGTATGTTGGTGCCTCAGCCACGTGCATGGGTTCACATTCGGCTCTGTACGGTGCTTCGCGGAGAACAACTCTCTTATCACTTCCGACGAATCATTGCGCGCCCGCTGTTTTTTTTTGTCGCGATGGTTCTATTCCATGCACTACTTGAAGGGTTTCCGTTTTCCCGGCATCTGGCTCGTGTGAGCTCAACGCTTGACTGCGTTTCTTGCTCATAGTATCGCTAGGGTCATTGAGAGGTTATCGTGGCGGGAGGGGTCAGCATCCACTGTGGCGTCCGACGCTTCCTTTGGCGAACGTGAATATTTGATTGTCCGTAATACTCCAAATAGACCCTTCTGTAGTGATTTTATACCACCCTTTGTAGCGAACTGACAGCACCAGTTCCTCACCCTTTGTGGCGGTGACTCCCATCTATTTATTTCCACCCTGTCGTAGACCCCGGTGAAAGCGAAACGTCGATTCCCAACCCCCCAGCTTTCCGCCGGCGAACAACTATCTCGGTGGGTCCCAAACGGCACGTGCCCTTACGCTTACGCTTGCCTCTCCTGTCCCCACTCTTTCCGCCGCCGAACATCAAACTCGGCGAGACACGTTAACCGTTGCCCCTCAAGCTGCACCCCTTCTTACGCTCGCCCCTCCCATGCACCAGCATTGCCCACGTCAACCCTACTTTTGTTTTCGACGAGCTCGTGGTGACGCATTACTGCGGGAGCGCTCGCGGTTTGTCGGGGCTGGTGGTGTCGACTCTGACTCAGCAGGCGGTGGCCCAGGGGTACAAGGTTGTGGGGTCGATGGAGCTTCTCGGCGATCCGTTGTCCCTCGTTGGCAAGGTGTGCTTTGTTCGTGGTTCACCCCCTCTATGCGACCGTGTAACACACAATATAACGGCTATGCATGAGATCGAGTACATCCCTCCTATCAAGTACCCCCCCCCCCCCTCCCCCCCCCCCCGCCCCCTGAGATGAATTTCCGAACCTTTTTGTTTTCGAAAAAACGAGAATCCAGACGAAAGTGGTGACCTTCTCGTCGACGTGTTTCGATACACACCTTGCTCGGTGTATGCGCCCTCCCCATTGTAAATTCGTCCGGAGAGGTGTGCGGTCTGGCGCGTTGTACGGTAGTGACGCCAATGCGCTCAGCTTCGCTGCCGTGGCGAGGTGGTGGTGCAATCTTTGGAGAGGTCTTCCGATCGTTATTGTGGTGACATATCGTATTTTTTCAGCGGTGTTGGGTTTTTGTGCAGGATGTGCAACACGATGGGCAAACACATCGGGCTTGTGGTTGCCACTTCACCTCTTCTGGCTGGATATTTGCCAGCTAGACGACAAGCAAATGAAATGCCCCTACCCAAGAAAGAAGCGTGGTACGGTAAATACAGGGGTGTCGTGGCCACCTGCTTATTCTGAGGCTCCTCGCTAGAGTGAGCTCTATCCCTCACTCAGCAGCCGGGTTTGAGAAACTGCCGAGCCACGCCGGATACGTACAAACCCCATGGGCTAGGTGACCTATCGGACAACATTTTATAAAGTTATGAAATACGTCAGCTGTGAGTTCGACTGATTAAATAGTTGCAAGCTGCGTAATACATCTCGATGAATATCCCATTTTTAACTGAATTTACAATTTGCATGAATAAACCGTTCGGGCGTATTTGTGAAATACACATCGACTTATAAAGTATTGGGTAGTTTGAGAGTTGAGCAGCCTCGTCAGTGAAGAAGTTTTGGGCTCAAAAGTGCAACCCCAATATCTGCCGTATGTCTTCTTCACATGAAGCCGTTCTTCTACGCGTCGATATCCAGCACAACCAGTGTCCGTGGCAACTCTTCAGTCCTAGAGAGATACAAGCTCTGCGGTCACAAAACTACGATACAGAGGTACTACATCGTTACACAGTATGCGGAGTAGACAAGGCAGTGCCATGCCATCGTAATGGATACGACAGGCACGACATACACATTCTATGAAAGATATAAAGTTCGAAAGAAACAAAGAAAAACAAATCGAAAAACAAAAAAGATGTAGCACGGCTCGAAAGGGGGTTTGCTGGAGAGAATACTGGGTCGAGTGGGGGTGACCTGCTGCAGGGCGTCGTGTCTCGGTGCAAGCGCCGGGATGGAGTTCACGGGGGCGGGGGGACTAACGTCTGATAACACACGCAACCCTAACTGTTGCGAGTCAACGCAGCAATGCCAGCACAATCTAAGCAAGCACTCGGCATGGGAGAACAAACAATCTGAGTGCATAGGTCACTGCTGTAGTTGCTGACGGCAATTTATTGGAGTCCTGACGAGGGTTTGTTTCACCGTTCCCTCCCTTTTTGTTTGGCTCAAGCTGGGAGACAGCGTGGTCCAGTTCTTTCACAAGACCAAGGCAGAGATGACCGGAGATGCGCACACTATGGGCGCAGGCGCTAAGGTCCTGGTCAAGGGGCTTGTGGGCGGCACATTTGGCAGCGCTGCCAAGATAACGGGTACGTGTGGGCCTTGTGTAGTATTTTTCGCAGCCACTGGGGTGTTGGTTTCGGTACGGTCTTGAGGGGGTGCTGCTGTCCTCCCAGCGCTCTCTATTTTTGTTGTCCAGCTGACGGTACCAGGTGCCAGGTAGTTAGTAGGAGCAACAGCGTGGGTTTGTGCTGCATCCGCTCAAAGTTTGTGCTAAATAAATGGGATGCATTGGTTGTGTGTGTTTAGCCCTGGATCGCGGGTAGAAGAGGTTCATGAACGCTAAGACCGCTTCGACCTCCATGTACCCCCCCCCCCCCCCCCCCCCCCCCCCCTCCCCAACCCCATTGCCCCAAAGCGTGATCCTCTGGGAGGCCTACGCGTGACATCTTAACGCCTGAAGCATGCAAAAACCTGAGTGAGGCACACCCTCGTTGCTCTACCTACCTCGAAGCTTTCGGCGCATTAAACCCTTTTCAGCCGGAATACATATATTATTTATATAAGTGTTCGGCCTGCGGATACGCGCGTTCAGCACCCATCAAATACAGATGTATAGCGCAGAAGAAGAAATCCCACGTTCCGCTCTTTTTTTGGCATTTTTTTCCAAGGTTGTCGGATGCGTGAAAATGCGTCGCTGATGCGCGAGGTAAAGCAAAAAGTATCTGCTGCACAGGAATACATTATTGAGTTTCGGTTGCTCTCTTCGTCTAATTTTCGGGACTTGCAGGGTCTTTGGAAGCCATGATACGCGGCCTCAGTGGTACAGCCATCGCGGAACACGAGGCGGGGATGGGGAACGGAGACGACGGGGGAAGGCAGGGAGAGGTCAAGGACCTCGAGCACGGGGTGAAGCAGGGTGGGAAGGTGCGGGGAGAGCGGGTATTTTGAGCATGTTGCTGAGTGAGCCCCCCCCCCCCCCGATTTTGAGCTCTCGTGTGGACCTGTGGTTTGGCGCGATGATATGTGTAACCCCTTGGTTTTGTTTGCCTCAAACGAAATCCTTGCAAGTTGATACGACGTGTCTCTATCACCTGCCTGCTTTTGCGGGTGATGTCAATTGCCTGTCGAAGTGATGTAGTGGAAGAAGTACTCTGTGACCAGGTTCATAGGGATTCCACTGGACACGTACTAAGATACGTACAACTGCACCCGTCATTGCTTTGCCGCCCCCCTCACCCGGTGGCGTGCAGGTTTTCTACGAGAGCATGAAGGCGGGAATCACGGGGTTGATAGACCTCCCCGCGGAGGGTGCGAAAGAAGAGGGGTTTGCCGGCTTCATTGCGGGCATGGCGAAGGGGATCGTAGGCGCGGTTGCGGCACCCGTGGCCGGCGCGCTCGGTGCTGTTGCGCGCGTAACTGAGGGTGTTGATGCCTCAACAAGGTGACTGCGTGCAAAGCTGCTTTAGTTCTCAAACGTGGCGACCCTCGGTGCTTTCTCCCCTTTCCCCGTGCCTCGTGGTGATGAGTATTACGGAAAAGGCTTGGCTATTTACGAAGGACGTTCCACGCCTGCCTTAAGAGCACGCGCGTTCGTGATGTACGAAAATGTTTGGGATTTGAACACCAATGACAATGACATAATTTGAAGTATAGTGCGCCAACGCAGGCCTTCATACGCGACATGACTTTCCGCGAACAGCATTAGTATAGTGAGCTCAAGCCAGTATTGCAGCTGTGTACATGTTGATCAGGACATGCTCCCCCGCCCCTCCCTTCAAGTCTATCCCAAGAGACGCGCCGCCCCCCCCCCCCCCCCCCCCCCCCCCCTTCCCACGCCCCCCGCCCCTACATCGTTTGTTCTCTTTCATCGCCCTCACTCACTCGTGCTTCCTGACACCTACAGACTGTCAGACGAAAAGCGGATGGGCAGGCGCCGGGCTGCGAGAACTCCGGCCACATCGGCTTCAGCTGGCAGAGCGCTTGCCCCTCTCACGCCCACCGACCTGGTCAAGCACGTGCCCAGGAAGTTTGCCACTCTTTGGGTGGGCACTGCCGGCGGACACCACGGGGCGGTCGGCCCTCCGTCGTCCACGCCCGACAGCATGCCGGGGGCTGAATCGGAAGCGCCAATGGCGGGCGGAGTCGCCTCCTCCGGCCATAATGGCGGCGCGAACGCAGGGGCTGGGGCGGGAAGGGGCTCAGGGTTCTGATTGTAGAGCGCGCGGGTTGTACGGGCTGGAGGTGCAGGCTGGCAGAGAAGCAGTAGTTGAGGGTTTTTGTATGGTTGTTTGCGTGGAAGAGGACCCGATAGAAAGGGGGTCCACGAGGTGTAGACGAACATGAGCTACTGTACGTAGTGGCACATATTTGTATTTTTGCTAATGTTTTTGTACGCTTTCATCCTGTTTTTGTGGAGTCGCAGGGTGAGGGGAGAGGGGCGGGGGTCAAGGGAAAGGGTTACATAAGTACGTGTGTGATGTTTGGACCAGTGTTGATACGTTTTTTTTGTTCGTCGAGGTTATCGGCCTCAGCTTTATGTCTGATGTATGTTTTGTTTGTTGTTGCGGGTTTGTCTCGTCTTGCCGAGTCACCCGCTGGTTGGTTTATAGACCCAGAAGCACTCACAAAGCACGCCACACATCTGTCTCATTTCCGTCACACTACCCCCCCCCTTCTCCCGCTGTGGACAGGCGCTCATGATGCCATTATCGCGTCAACAGCCATCGCTAACCGTTTGCGTAGTGAACATAGCTTCGTTTTTGCGCTGAGAGAGCGCGGATAATGCACGGGCGAAAGCATGTAACTTTAAAGCGAAACCCGGAGTACTGTGGTATCACCCGCGCGAGTATATGTGTGGTGCAAGGTTTCATCACTTGTATCGGTTTGTTCATGCTCTGGAGCTTTCCTTGCACTTTTGCGGTGTAATACTTGGGTCTTACGAGTCTCCGAAACTGTCCGGAAACCTGTACAGTTGTCATTTCGCCCGAGGGGATCAGCTCTCCTGCAGCAGGTACAGTGATGTTTGAAGGGGCCCACACCCGCTAGCAGGGCACACTCGGTACGCGATGTTATGGGTTTGGTGAGCGAATCGCTGCGGTTCACAGCATGCCGCTTGCTTATTTTTCATGAGTCAAATGCTTCCGACTCGCGGTTGTCGGGGCGTGCGTGTCACGCACCTTGCCGCAAGTGACCCGAGTATCCAGGGTGGGTCGCGTATGTAAGCGTTTTGCATCACTCAAGTTTACCCGACCGTGCGGGTGAAATGAACCGACCATATAGCTGGGCAGATCGGGTGCCATCCTTTCAAATTACCCGCTACAGCAGGCTTTGGTCTTTAGGCCTGAATCAAACTGATCGTCACACCCGTTTGGTCTCACGTACTCTTCGAGTTCGAGCGGAACAAGGTAGCTTGTACAACTACGAGCTTCAGGATGCCCACAAATGCCAGTTTATCAGAAGTCGAAACAGCTGCCGGAGCAACAAACGTCCTCACAGGGGCGAAGGGGTGATGGTATGCACGATCGGAAGACACTTGATTGGACAGGAAATCTGGCACAGATGTTCACAATGTTGGTTCCTGACTTTCTTTCGTGTTTGCGCAGTGATACATACTGTAAGAGTGTGTCCAAACAGAATCGAAAAGCGCAATCGTAAATCGAATTCATTTCGATTTCGATAAAATTAGCCGAGGTGTCCGAACAGAATCGAAAAGTGAAAATAGAAATCCAGGCGAAAAGCAACGGAGAGCACAACCTACTTGGGGCCGTGCGCAACTGTGCACACATGCCGGCAATCTAGCGCTCGGTAACACGGATCCACCACAGAAGCAGGCAAATGCGACGGCATTTCGATTCCGGGAGGTCGTTGGGCCTCCCATGGAGGTGGTGGCGCGTCCAATGTTGACGCCCCGAGATCAAACTTGAAATTATACTGAAAACGAACTTCCGACCTCGTTCTCGAGTGCATCATCCTCAACTTTCCTCAAACTATATTTGCATAGGCTCGAACGCCGGGAAACAAAGGCCCGAGAACGTCGGGGCTGGTGTTGTTGTGGTTCACCAGCTGGCTGTTTACGGGGGTCTGTGCGGCTGTGTTGCCGTGCTATTCATAGCTGTGGGTAGGATGCTGTCCACGACGGCCCTGATGTGATATTTTGACGTGGCTGCGCTGACCAGTAGGCCGCGCTGAATTGTTGCTGTTCGTGCTTTCGATTTCCTTTTCGATTTCCAGCCGTCAACTTTTTTTTTTTTTGCATTGGGTTGTAAGTCGTTCATTTTCTCGGAACCCAAAAAACGAAGGGAAACATGTTTTGAACATTGACATTTCGATTTTCGATTTCGATTCTGTTTGGACACGCCCAATTTCCTCGTGTACATTCGACTGGGGGCCGATTTCCTTGAGGACGTGGCGCTCCTTGCTTGTAACACCCCCCCATAACTTCCAAAGTTACGGAGTCCTACGACAGCTCAGTCCGCGCCTATGCACGATATATGCGCCCTTCGCGCAGGACTGTGTTTTACAGCCACCATGTATAGTATTTGTAAATGTATGGCGCCATGGAGTTGTAACGCATACATACCCTGCCCGACGTATAATGAGCGTGGGCGAAAAACGGGCATGCCGGTAGCAACCCGACAGCGGAGGGCGCACTCCACATTAACGGACCCCCCGTTCTTGTTCGACGTTATCGCGTCGCAGCCGAACGCAGCCCCACCTCCAGCGCTCGCGCGGTTCTCTACCCCTCGGCGCCAGAACGTCCCTCCGAGGTTGTGATTAGCTTTTTCACCACTCGACTCTACCCGTCAATACGTGCTAAAACCCGCCTGACCTCCAAGGTTGTGGATCGCATCTTCATTACTCGACTCTACCCGTCAATACCTGCAAAAACCCGCCCGACCTGTGTGCCGATCGAGAAGCCGTTTCACACCCTTGTTTGCAGCCCGAAGTCCCTCCCCTGCTTCGACAGTACCCTGACCTAGGTCGAGGGTGGCAATCCCGGCCTTTGGACGCTTCCCGCAAAGCATGCAACACGTCCACTTCCAGCGGCGCTATATTGTCGATATTGTCTCGGATCTCCTCCTTGGGTGACAGGTCCGCCTTTGTCCCGCTCTGGTACCGTCTCCTGCACTCTCGTATCCAAACCTCCTTTCCACTTCCGCCCGCCCGCCCGCCCGCCATGCCGATCAGTAGGCACAGTAGAGAGGACTTCTTTCGTAGAAGTTTCCGCTAGCCCCAAATTCACGCGCTGCGTCAAGTGTTCGAGCTCGTCCTCAATCGCGTGTCGAAGGTGCCAAGCTGCGGGGTCGAAGAGCTTCGCAGCGACTGCCGATACCGCCCTCCTCCGGATCCTATGACTGCTAAACCTGGCATGGCAGCTAAGACCCAGTTGTGTTGATGACTGCTACATTCAACGGCTTTCATCCAATGCTGCAGTAGTGACCTGGTTTCGCGTAGGTACCGTCCCATCGCGAGCGAGCCGCCAGCCTCCTTCACCAACAGCATGCCCCGCATCTGCGCCTGCTCAGCCGAGGAGTTCCGCCCGCTCGTCACGTTATGCCACGAGAACCATCTGTCTTTTTTTACTTTTTTCCGTCTGTTGAGGATTCGCTCTTTTGCAAGAATGTCTGGTACTTCTCAGTCGCAAACGTATCCAACCCGTGCGAGGATATTCACCATACAAAACTTGGTTAATATGTCGGTGTCTTTGAGCGCGCCGCGACCGAATCAGGCGTCCACCCCGAGAAAATGCGAAGATACGGCGTGGTATGATGCATCCAGCACGCCGCTATTCCGCTATCGTTCCGCAGCGACGGTCAAGATTTTCCGAGTTCCACACCTTGTGAAGCCACATTTCTATCCTTGAACTCGAAACGCTCGCTTGGCTATGAGTGTGACGAGCTTTGACCCCCCCCTTCTGTAACGATCTTGGCTGCCAGCAGCACGCTGTACATGTTTTAAAGACCCAGGATGTTCGGTGTGACAAACATAGAACCTAAGATGTTCAACAAATTCGACCGGGGACCTCGCAAACCCTGGGTATTGTTGTCGGGCTTAGAATGGGAGAGCGATCGGTTAATCTTTTACCGTTAGCCCAACGGACTAAGACGTTAACAAATGGCGCCGACGACAGGACATGGGTCGTTGGTCGTGAGTTCGAATCTCACGTCCACCATGAAAATGTTTTTATGTAGAAAAGTGAATTCCCTCATGCCAATAATCTGATAAAACAGCAGGGGTTTGGTGTGTCAACTGAATATTCTTGCTGTGATACATATACCCGTCGCGTCCATGATGGGGCGCAGACTATTAATATATTCTGTCCTGGGTCCCCGGAGATTGTTAAGAATATCGGATTAGGCACGTACGGCCCCATACCGAGACTACGCAAGGGCCCCGCTATTCTGAGGGGGGGGGGGGGGGTGTTAGAAGGCTATTCTGAGGGGGGGGGGGGGGGTGTTATAAGGCTTACAGTGGGTAGGCGATTGGTTAACCTTCTACAAGTAGCCCAACGGACGAATGCTTTAGCAGTACTCTCTGTTAGAGCCCCCAGGGATGGAGCAACGGCAGCAACAGTGATGGCGTGAGCATTGTTTGGCGTTGTCTGACTGTTCGCGACCACCTAAGAAATCCCGGGCCTTAGTTCGTCAGCGTGGCTTCCTAAGGATTTGCCGCCGACTTGTTTTTCCGCGAGAGTGACGTTAAGGGTCCCCCTTCTTTCCTTTTGTTGAGCCCACTCATGACCGCTATACTTGCGGTGGCTACTGGTTCCTGGATTGGAATTCCCTAGACCCCTTTCTTGTATATGGTGCCAGCTCTTTCTGTTGGAATGTATCGAGGCTCTGCTTCTGTGACGACGCGCGCATATCCCAACAGGCCGAGAGCCTCGATCTTGGGGATTTTTCCACAGAGACACCGCCACGACGCACATCATTTCCAGCAATAATACCGGTGTCACGCCGGCCTGTCTCCCTCGGGCGGTTGTTGTTTTGGTTTCCCTTCCGATATAGCCGAAGGTTTCTCGTGCGTACCCGGAGTATACATCCGTGTGCTGCAGAACGTCACCGTGAATAGGCCGTCGTCGAGCGCTCCTCCCCCTTCCTCTTTAGTCTACAAAATTCACAATCCGCAGCGGTCAGTACCGCACACGCACTGCCGCATGCTTCACACTTACAACTTCTCCATTCCCTGGATAGCTATGTGGTTTATCGCGCACACCCTCCTTTGGGGAATGGCCGTTGGTGTGCACACTTGTTTCCCCTCTACTTTGTCCCAGAGCCAGCCACTGACTCTGCTGCAGCCACCCCCCCCTTCATCCCTGAAACGTTGCTTGCAGAGGCCCGGCACGTGTTCATCGGCGGAGTAGCTCCATCCATAACTATCCTCTGATGCCTGGTCTTGTCTCGTGTGCCTCGACTGCGCAGGCCGCCGAGGGGCGGCCATCCACGGCTGATCCTACCTGGCAGAAGCTCCACCCTATACGACTTGAGGCGTCTGACATGCACGCAGACAAGTCAGGTTAACCCTATCCGCCGACAGTTGGTCGATGGTTTGGGCTCGCACCGTTTGTCCTCACCACACGTCATTTTATCGAGGACACTAAAAGGTCGATCGTCCATGAAAGCTCACCTTTAAGAGGGTCCGCGCGAAACTAGAATGCCTCGCGATTGCCACACTGACCTCTGCTTCGCCGGTAATGTTTTTGAAGACCCTCTGGGCTTCGTTCGAAGTCGCCAGGGGCGCTTGTCACGATCGGGGTACTTAGCACGTTCTGGCCTAAACGTTTAGTTGAAGCACTACGGCCTATCGTAATTGTTGCACATACTTGTTCGTTATGCTGTACCTACTGCTGTATAGTCAACACAATAAATATCAGGTAGCTCATCGGGCAGTTCTTGAAATTATGCCTTAAACTTCACTTTTGGGTGAGTTAGAGAAAGGGCTCCTCAAACAAGGACTCTATCACTTGTTTACGTGCTATAGTACCCGACCTGTGAGCACGCGTCGTCCTGGGCACGTGCCACAGTAGTAGGGGTGCCATACGATAGCACTATAATATTATTCCGAGGCTCCTCGTTCCAGGAGCTCTGAATCTCACCCAACAACCGACTATGATGTATATATCCGCTAAATTGTGAGCTACACCAACCACCCCGATACGACAGACAGGACATTCACATTCTATGAAAGAGAAAACAAAACAACAACAAAAAATAATCGAAAGGAAAAAAACAATGTCGTGCCCCCCGTAGGGGATGTGTCAGACAATACAGAACGAGCGGAGAAACAATACCACCACTGCACATAAACACAGAGCACACCAAGAAACAAGGGGGGTAACAGGCAAACCGAAGCACAAAAACAAAAAACGCAGCAGTTTGAGGTACGAGTAGCATAGCCAGGTTTTACGTACCAGTCTATCTGGTACCTGGCTACCCTGTCTGCCGTCTCAGTCCTGCTTTTGTCAACTATGCCCTACCCTCCAAGAAGATGCGTCAGGGGATAAACACCAACAAAGCAGGACCGTTATCCACACACGCCACAAGACTCCTGTTAGAAGGACGAGAAGAGAAGAAGTATATATATAAAGATGGTCCAGTAAAAACATTACGGAGGATCAAATCACAAAACGAAAAAGAAAACGAAGGAAGGCCACGTTCGAACCAGCTGCATGCAGCAGTTGGCGGCACGAGTAGCATAGACATGTTCCACGTCTTAATCGGCCTGGTGCCTTGCTACCCTATTTGCCGTCTCCCTTTTACTTTCGATCACCACAGTTTCCTTTCTACTACTCCTGTTGCCCCCCCTCCCCCCATTCCCTTGGGAACCACCCACGGTGGATGCGCGGCGCTGCCTACTCAGCTCTGCCTTATCCTCATCCCACTTTACCATGAACCGTTCGGCTGCTTCAAGTACCCCCGAATACCACATCCCCGCTTTGTTTGCTGCAGTGGACCACAGCGCGGTCTCAACTCCGAACATCAAGGGGAAGTGCCCCGTTGATCCTCAGGTGGCTCAGAACTCCCTAAGGTCTTCGACAATGCATCTATGCCAAGTCTTAAACCGTCCGCCAGCTCCCGGGTTCTCCCTGCCAGCCATCGTCCCGAACATACCCGACTGGGCAATCGCTCCTTGCGTTGCCACGCCACGGCCCCCGCAAAAGGGCCGCCAATTACGGATGGTCGTTTCGATGCTCCCGCAACTTGTCATCTTGACGGCCTTCGCGTACGAGAGGGTAGCGTGGTCGGTATTAAGTCGGCACTGGAAGCCAATGACTGACGAGAGGACTTGGTGGTGAGCCGTAAGCTTTGCAAAGTGTTCCACTCCGGGGGTCCACGTCACACACCCGTACAGCAGGGTCTCAATCACCTCGGCCTTCAGCATTCGGACTTCCAGACTAAGCGGGGTGGTTGTTCCATCATACAACTCCGGGCCGAACCGCTCGAGGCATGCCCGCATGAGATGAATCCGTCGGTCGATTTCGAGCGAGAGGTCAGCGTTTTTTTATGTTGCCGCCGCCTATAGGTATAACAACTGAGCCGTCGGTTTACACCTCTGGCCTGCTCATTCGATGACGAGTGGTGGGGCGAGGGCTGGCCTGGTGTTCGTAGAAACATTCTCTTCGTCTTCGTTTCGAATACCGTGAGGCCTGCTGCGTCGAGGACAGTCACGATGTCTGTATCCATTTTAGCGAGCCCTTCAGCCGACTTCGAGACAATTCTGGTGTCATCGGCGGACACCATGCCCCATACCGCCCTTCGCACGCATGCCAACGTCTTCTCCTCCTCTGTTCCGACTACTCCAGCATCATTGGATTGAACCAAATCCATTATGATGGCTTCATATTTGCTGAAGCGTACCAGTACGACATGTAACGCAGCAGCTAAGGACACGTTGAACAGAATCGGTGATAGCACGCAGCCTTGCCGCAGCCCCTGCGTTACGTCAAACCATTTCGAGTGCTCACCGTCATCCGTACGCACACGAGCCCGCACGCCTTCGTGGAAATAGCGTATTGTAAGCATTTTGGTTGGTGTGCCAGAGCGTGTGAGTACCTCCCACAAATAGCTCTCCGTCGACAGTCTCGTATGCTTTCTGCAGATCGATGAAGCACACGCACAGGGGGATTTTCCTGTGTCGTCCGAGCTTTTGCAACCGGCGCACGACGAACAGCATATATATATATCTCGAATGTGACAGACATGGGGATGATCACGTGGGGGGGTGATTCGAGGGTATGGCGGCTTACCGCCGCGATGTTCTATGAAGGAACCGGCAATGTCATCGCTGTGCCCGGGACTGTTCTTTATGACTCAAAAGGCAAGAGGGACCTGATGAGCTTCACCGGCCTTGATCTGACATCGTACGCGAGAACAGAGCTGTCGGGGACGCGCCGAAGCAAGCGTGGGGCTTCGCTGCCGGAGAGGGTGAAGGCAACGATAGGCATGGTCATGTACATGACAACATTTGTGACGAACGAGAACACGCGGATGGGAAGGGAGGCGTTATGCCGGGTGGACATGCAGTGGGGGCGACAGTTACATGACGTCTACGTGACCACCAAAAAGGGTGGTGGAGACAGAGGCCTTCGAGGAAAAGTTTCTAGAGGCGTTTCAATGCGGGCCTGAAGGAGTTGGGGGAGGCAGCGGGTGACAACCATGAAGCTGAATCGGAGGAGATCTACGTGGTCAACAGTCAAGGAGGTAGGGCCGTTGCCGGAACCAACCTTCCAAGAGACACCGACGTGGTTGCAGTTGGCACCACCTCACATCAGGACCGAGTACGGGAGGGAAAAAGGGGGGGGGGGGGGCTCGCTGAGAACAACCGCCGAGGAAGTGAAGAGCAGGGGTACGCGGAGAGCAATCGGCTAGGAGGATGACGGGGGAGGGGGGAAGGGGGGGGGAGCGACAAGACCCCTGGGCCAGCAGGGAGTGGTTTTATGTGGAGAGGTGGGGGGGCTGTATGCCTGAGCATGGGGAGGAGAAGAGGGGACGCGACGAGAAAAGGGGGGGGGGAGCGGAACGAGAAGCGGTCGATTGGGGTTGGGGAAAGAGCGGACGGTAGCAAAATAAGGAGGCGCGAATGAGGACACGGGCTCTGTGGATGCGTGGAGCCAACCGGGGAGACGCGAGGACGGGCGGAGGCGCAGGCACAAGGCGGAGATCACCGCAGGGATAAACCCTGCTGGGAGACGACCGTTGCGGTGGGGCCGGCGCCCGGGTCCATCATATTTTGTCAACTCATGTGCGGTGAAGCAGCAGGGAAAAGGGGGGGTGGGGACGGACGAGGGGGAGAAGGGGGGCGAAGCAAGGGGGTAGTGTCAGGGGGGAAGGGGGTCGTGTGCGGTGACGGGGCCGCGTAGGAAGAGGGGGGGGGGGTATGCGAGATGGGGAGGGCGCGCACGCGAGCGAGGGGGATTTGTGGGGCGACGAGGCTGTACATGGAACGGGACGGGAAGTGAGCGACGGGGCCACGCAAGAAACGCAGGGAAAGGTTCGCGGCGGGGCCGTGCACGAGACAAGGGGAGGGGGTGGACGGTGGGGCCGTGTACGGGGCGAGTGTGTATATGCGCGGCAAAGCCGCACCCGAAATACTAGGGGGTGTGTGCGCCGGGGCCGTTCACGGAACGAGATGCGCGGCGGGGCCGTGCATGGAACGAGAGGGGAGACGTGCGAAGGGGGCGCATAAAGGACGTAAGGGGAAGTTCGCGGCCGGGCCGTGTACAATTCGAGTGGGGAGGCGCGCGATGGGGCCGCAAACGGAACAAGAGATGAGGGGCGCAGCGGGGCCGCGCTTGAGATGGGAGGGAAAGTCCACGGGCGTGGGGGGGGCATGCACGGGTCGGGAAGGCAAGGCCACGGGGGAGGCGTGGACGAGACGGGCGGGGGGGGGGGGGGGCGGAGGGGGCACACGTGGAACGGAGGGGCGAGTGCGCGGCGGGGCCGCGAATGGAACGGGAGGGAAAGGTCGCTGCGGGGACGTACACGGAACGAGGTGGAAGGTGCGCGGCGGGGCTGATTACGAACCGAGGGGGGAGGTGCAGTGGGGGACAGATAAGGGGGGGGTCCGCACCGGGAACGGGGGGGCACGCATGCGGCAGGGCCCAGCGCGGAACGAGAAGACAAGGTCGCAGCGGGGCCGGACACGGAATGACAGAGGAGGTGTGCGGCGGGGCCGCGCACGGAACGAAGGGGGAAGTGTGCAACGGGGCCGTGCACGGAACGAAGAGGAAGGTACGCGGCAATCGAACGGTGCACAAGGAGGAGCAGCAGACAAAAGCAGTAGAGTGGGAAAAAATATGACAGTGAAAGGGGGTGTTAGGGCGTTTGCGGAGGACAAGGGACGAGGCGGGAGAGCGGGATGGGCCGGTACGGGTGGTGGCAGAGGTGGGAAGCAAGAGCTTGACACTGGAGGGAGGTGATTGAGCAAAGGTGGTATGGGAGTTAGGGGGGACTTACTGGCTCTTGGGTGACGATATTGGTCGGGAACAGAACCATATTGACCAATTCAAACTGCTAGAGCAGATTGTGAGGGTAGGCGTGCCGGTGGACCTAGGCACAGGAGGTAATCTCGAGCGCGAGTTGGCGTACGGGAACCATAGCATCGCCGACAGGCACGCGAGGGGGGTGTGGGAGAAGGCGGTGGGCGACGTCAAATTGGGGAGAGCAATTGTGGCCCCAGCGAGATTGGCGAGGATGGTGCGAGGCCTTCGGATTAACCCAGGGGTAGAGGTAGACGAGCAAGGGAATAGGAGGACAATCCACGATGCGACTTCCAGAGGCGAACCGAAGGGAAGGCGAGGGAGGGGGGGGGGCAGTGAATGAGACGATGTACTGGGACCATATTCCCCGGAATGCCACTAGGTGGACGTGATGCTCCAGTTCGTGTGGAGGATCATGGGGCTGAGGGACACATTTGGAGGTAGAGGATGATCCTGATTAAAATGGACGTGAAGAGTGTATTTCGTCAAGTAGGGGTGGACCCGGCAGGGGCCGTGAACTCCGGGTGTATTCTGGGGGATTATCTGTTGCTCGACCTGAGGCTGAAGGTCGGGTGGAGGGGGAGTCCCCGGTGGTGGGGGGTCCAGGCGCAGCGGCAGACGACCCGAGAATCAGCGACGATCCTCGCTGCTGGAGTGGCGACTACAGCGCGCGTCCGCGTTACAGCGGACAACGGAGCAGAGGCGGAACCACTGCCGGAGAGTTGCACAGTAAAGACAGTAAGGGGGAGGAGGACCCCGCGTGATTGTTTGGTTCACGGACGACGCGATGTCGGTGGAGCTACGGTGAGAACCGGATGGGGGGAGTTGTATAGCGCTGGCATCGATTTATTTTCAGGCCATGGCGGAGAGGGAGGAGGGGGAGGAGCCCCCCGGACGGGTGGAGTTGCATAGCGCTGGCATCGATTTGTTTTTAGGCCATGGCGGAGAGGGAGGAGGGGGAGGAGCCCCCCTGCTGTCGCTCAAGGTCACAGATTGAACACCACAGCAGGAAGTGTTGGGGCTCAACTTGAACCTGGAGAAAATGACGATTTCATTGCCACCCAGAAATATCAGGGAGCCGCAGGAGCTGCTGGAGGAGTGGCCCGACCCCAACACCAGCATTGCCTCTGCAACAGGATCAGGAGACTCCCCCTATACCCAGTCATTCGCAAGGTACTTTATTCTGCCTTATCACGAGTGCTACCAATTCAATTAGGAGTGCCTATCAGAATACAATAACTAAGTACAAGGCCATGCATGAGATTTCTCGAGCAAGCGATCTCTTGGGTGGCATCTGAAACGAATCGTGCGCGGACAATTCCGATTACTTTCCATTCGCCGAAGTCCGTTTGGACAATTCCATTAGATTGACAGCAGCACCCGAAATAAATCGTTTGGACATTTTCTTACAATTGGCGGCACCCGAAATCATTTGTTTACACAATTACAATTAATAATAGACAGCACCCGAAACCAATCGTCAGGACAATTCCAATTAATGGACCGGTACCCGAAATCAGTTAATTAGCTGGATACATACTTCGATAATTCCGATTGTTTGGCAGTCTCCGAAATTAAAACTGTTTAGACAATTCCAATTCATAGACAACTGGAACACTCGAAAACTACTGTATTGCTCACACAATTAATTCCAATGAATAGGTGGTATTTAAAATTGAGTGTCTGGATATTTCCGATTCATAGATAATCGTCGGCATCAACTGTCTGGACAATTCCAATTAGTGGACGATCGCCGGAATCAATTCTCTGGACAATTTCGATTAGTAGTGGACAATCGCTGTGACCAATTGTCTGGACAATTCCAATTATTAGTAGACACAGTCGCCCAAACCAATTGTCGAGACAAAATTCCCAATAAAACACAGCCTCCTAAATCAATTGTAGACACATTAGACTATTATTATTGAAATAGGAATTGTCCAGGGTGTGATAATATATTATTATTATTTCCCTTGCCATCCGACACTGTGCAGCATAATCTTCGACATAATCTTCGACATTGATCACTCATAACTTTCCCGAAAGAGGAAAACCTCGGAAACAAAAGGAAACCCATATATATTGTCGAAAGAAAACAATGAAGTTGCCATCTATCCAATCTATCTGCAATGTTTGTATCGTAAAAGTGGTGACTTTGGGCCGATCGCAGTTTACGTATGTAGCTTTGTTTTTTTTGCAATTTTTCGTTTTTTGCTGAATAGACTTTCTCACACACATATATGTATCTATACATGACATTCTCGGTGGCTTATAGTAGGTGGTCCGCGTGCCTACTAAGATCAATTTCGTGGGTTCAAGTCTCACCGAGTGCATGTTCGTAGGGACTTTTTCTTGCGCAAAAAATCATTATTAGCGGAAAGCGCGAAAGAAGAGCGAGTTAGCTACATTATTCGGTGAAAAACGACGAGTAGTGGGCAAGCTGAACCCTACGAGTGAGCGACAAAAAATGAAGGCACGCACCGGGGGGGAGAAGGGACCGACACCTGTGACCACGGCTTGTCCAGAAGAAGACCGTTGAGGGCAAAACTCCTACGAGTTAATGGAAGGAAGTAAAAGCGATGATTAAAACAAAAAAATACAAAACGTTCGTCTTCCCCGAAAGCGGCACGACGTACGTGCCGAAGTTTCGTACCAGGCATTTTTTTTATTGATTAGGACGGTTTTGCGTGAAGAGCATGCATTTTGCATGTACTATTACCGGGGGGCATATTAAAGAGGACCCGCGGTAGACACGAAAACATATATTATTTCGCTATATTATACTTCACACAAAAAAATTATATATATTCGCTATATATATACCCTGAAACAATATTTTTGGTCCGATTTACTCTGTATGCCCCCCCGTAATATATACCCCTGGTATGTGTTCGCAAATAAATATTGTCGTGTTCGTGGGGTGCCAACTAACGAATGAGACCAGAAAATGTATACCAGGTACGCGCAGAAAAAACAACCCGCTGTGTTGACGACAGAAATAACTGTAAGTTATTGTTGTGGGTGTACATCGTGTTCAAGTTGTTGTCTTCCCCCATTATTCTACCAGCAGTATTTATGTACCCTCTGTCGTGTTCGCATCGATTTTTTCCCCCGATTACTTCAAGTTTCGTCCCAATTTCTTCCGTGTTTCGCTTTTCCCCCGTATTTTGTGTTTCTTGCATTGTTCGATTTTTTGTTGTCATCGTTTTGTTCCTTCGTTGATTTGTTCTCGACGTTCGATCAGCTGTGCTGTCAATAACACAACCGTAACAAAAACCACGGGACTTCGGCCTTGTGCGTTTCCCAACCTTAGGTCCTATTAATAGTACATTGTGACGCGTACACTGGACAATCCGGGGACGTTGTTTAAAACATATATATATATATATATATGTTCGTTCGTTGGCCAATGACCGGCGACGTTGAGCTTTGTGGCTCAAAGTGTTTTTATTCAACAGCAAGGTCAACCAGTCAGTGTATGCCCTCAAGGCACCTCGGTCACCACCTGTGCAGATATTTCATTCACCTGGCATAGTCTTTTAATGAGAAGAACACACACATTATTACCACAGTGAACTCGAATGGTTGGTAACAAAACTCACACTTCTTCCTGTATGGTTGACGTTAGAAATATTATGCGTCCTACACAGCTTTTTTTTTGTGTGCTGTGACTGATGATGCCTGACCTCGACATGTACGTGGTATCCATCATCAAAAGATGCCAGCACCACATCCACGGAGCTAGATTATCGTCACGGCCAAGTACCTCGCTAAACGTTAATGCCTACTGCTGTATAGCGTACACGCATTGCCCACTACGACAGCATCGACGGCAGGCAGCCCCGGACCCTCTCTCAGTGATTCTTGCCGCATTACACCCTTGATAGCAGCGCGGAAGGCCTCTCCGTCTCGGGTTTAGCTTTTTACAAGGATGTCGTCAAATACTACCACCACAACGCGCCGTCTACAAAGAGGGTGCATCCTGTTCTTCTTTCTATATTATGTCGCATGGGATCGCCGGACCTTTTCTATCCATCCTTTGGCGGGACAAGGGTCTCTGAGGCAAGCGTTTCCCCACAAGCACTACTGCAACATTTGTACATAGCTTTGAAGAACATGGGCCCGGGGTTGTCCCCACCACCACAGTACCACAATAAAGAGATGGTAGAGTTCAAGACGGAAGTAGGCACACACTTAACAGAGTTGGACTTTGTGCGCAGGATTCCTCCTGTTGATTGCGTGTTTTTCGTTTTTTTCCGGATTTCTTTTGAGTACGTTGTTGGAGCTCATGCCACGCATCGTTGTCGGATGGCACGTCTTGGGGCGTCAGAAGGGAAACGTTGACGATCAAAAATGATCGTAACAACATCAATCGTCACTGCTCGACCGGCGGGTGATACAAAGTGGTGTCCGCGTGACATGTGGCACGGGCGCAACATGATCCTACCACCAGCACCGCTGGGTGCTCACGCCGGTCGTAAAACTATTGGGGGACGCACATTATTGTCCTTTTTCACGACATGCCGTGGCATGCCGTGTGGCACCACCTGCGGCGAAGCCTTCCACGGCATCTTCCACGGCATACCACGGAACCTTCAACGGACCTTCACGGCATACCATGGAACCCTAACCCTAATCCTAACCCTGACCCTAACCCCAACCTAGGTGCCGCGGACATTGGGGTGCCGTGGGGGTTACCGCGACATTCCGTGGGGTTACCATGGAGTGCCGTGGCGGTTGCCGCGGGGGTTGCCATGGTACCACCCGTGGCATGCCACGGCACCCCCCACGGCGTGCCATGAAATCCTATGCCACACCATGGGATGCCGTGGGGATGCCACGGTATGCCATGGGTGTGTTACCATGGCCATGTCACGCAAAGTTCAAACAGTGTAGAACCCTGAAACAGTTGACAACACCCAACTAGTCATTGCTTTGGTCGCTCTCTCGGGATCCCCAAGGGGTTTGTGAAGATGTTACCTACTGAGCTATAGGCGTGAAAGATCGATCGACTACCCAGCCCAGGGTAATCCTTATAACACCCCCCCCCCTTTGAACGGTGAGATCTTCGGGCGTCTGTACCGTATACGGCCGTACGCTGACCTACCCGCTTCGTTTCAACACACGGGGAACCAGGGAGACGTGTCTTTAGGGACCGCACGCGCAAGCGTTTCTATCAAACAAAAGTTCGAAGTGAGATTCGAACCCGTGTCCTCCACGACGTCAAATGTGAAAGTGTTACGCACTGAGCTATGCTCGTAGGGGTAAAAGATTGATCGACTACCCAGCCCAGGCTAATCCTTATAAAACAGGTTATGTCAAGCACCCACACACTGGGTTCTACCTGGCTGGGTTCTACACTACTTGACTTTTTCGTAGCATCCCCACGGCATCCCATGGCGTGGCATAGGATTCCATGGCGCCGGGGGGTTGCCGTGGCACATGCCATGGGTGGTACCATGACAACCCCCGCGGCAAACTTCACGGCACTTCATGACAACCTCACGGCATGCCATGGCAACCCCAACGGCACTATAATGCCCACGGCACCTAGGCTAGGGTTATAGTTAGGGTTAGGTTTAGGGTTAGGGTTCCATGGTATGCCGTGAAGGTCTCCGTGGAAGGTTCCGTGGTATGGCATGCCACGGCATGTCGCGAAAAACGACATTGATGTGCATACCTCCACGTATGAAGTAAGCACAGTGGGCAATGCAATGCCATGTCATCATACTGGATCGGCAGCCACGACATGCAACTTTTCTATGAAAGGAGGAACGAAAGAAAACAAAGAGAAAACAAAATAGACACACATCGTAAGAGAAAAATGAAAAATAAAACATTGAAGAATCGGCACGGACACTGGTTGTGCTGGATGTCGACGGGTAGAAATAACGGTTTAATATGAAGGACACACACATAGTTGACGAACGCAGGACGGAGGGTAGTACGGAGAACCTACCTATGGTACTCGCAACCCAAACTGCTGCAGCTACCTGAAGGGTGCTTCGTGCTTCGGTTGCCTGTTGTTTTCCCTCGGTTCTTAGTCTCACTCTGTTTATAAGTAGTTATGTTTTTTCTTCTTTTCTTTTCTTTCCGTAGCTCGTTCCTGGCACACCCCCTGCGGGGAGGTACGACAGTTTTTTTTTCTCTTTCGATTTTTGTTTTTTGTTCGATTTGTTTTCTTTGTTTTCTCTTCTTAATAGAATGTGTCTGACGTGTCTGTCATATATATCCAGTATGATGACATGGCATTCCATTGCGTACTACCAGGTACTACTGCTGTGCTTACTGCATACCTGGTACATACCAGGTACGTACCTGGTATGAAACAACGCATCATCATACTCGTAGTATCTCCGTGGCGTAGTTTTGTGACCACATACCGTGCAGCACAGATATATCTCCCTCACTAAGTGTACGTATGTATGTGATTTCATGATTTCCGTCTATTAATAGCAGCCTTTCTGTGAACTCCTCGCGTTATTACGTGTGCTTGTATTCTGCTTCGTTTCAGTTTTTTTTTGTTTTATTGTCTTTTTGTTCTTGTCTTGTCATCTTGTCTTGCTTGTGCTGTTGTGTTCACGTCTTCTGTGTGTTGTGGTGGTGGCGTTATTGTTGTCGGTGTTGTTGATATTCGCGCGTTGTTGCGGTATCTTTGCTTTCACGGTATCATAATATGTACCTGGTACCAGGTATTATTGCACTAAACACTGATTTTTATTTTTTATTTTGTACTGTTGAGAATAGAGATAATTAGTTTATTTTCCGAATCGGGGACACGAACCATCCAACAAGTAGTACTCGAGAACCTGGTGCACGATCATAGCTGGTAGCTGGCCATGAATCTTATTCCCACCTACGATTTGTTCTGCGCTCGCTCGTAGACCAAGAGCACCACTACACTATTATGTCCGGTGTCCGTATTCAAGGACTGTGTCTGTACCCACTATGAACTAGTATAGGTATTCACTAATTGGCTTTTCCGGTTAGTTTGCGGACATATATATGTCGGCGTTCGTATATAGTGGTACCAGGCAGGGATATAATTCGGCGCTGTGCGCTGTTGCGCTGGCGCAAAATTTTGGTCAAAATAGCCATTTTCCGCAACAGCCGCGGAGGGCCTGGTTGCGTGCAGCGCAACACGCGATTTTGGGCGCGCAACGTTTTTTTCCGCAGGCCCGAAAAAATGTTGCGGTCTTTTTTGTTCGCCGTACGAAGGCGAAACAACATTTTGAAGCACTTTTTTTCAGATTCACCTTTCTTTGGCGAAAAAATGTTCGAGTCCCTTTTTTGAATTCGCCGAACGCAAATTTTGCTATTAAGGCCCTTTTTATATTTATTACCAGGTATGCTGTATGAAGTAGAACAAAACAAAGTTAGGTTTTGAACCCGACACACGCCTTTTCGAGGTTCGGGAGGCGTTCAAACGCACGTTGTTACTTGTTTCTCGGGAATATACTCGCGCATATACCGCATTATTTTTGCCTCCGGCGGCCCTCCCACAAGAAGCCCCTGCAGGGCTTGCGTGCCTGCGGCGCGCAACACGGGCCACAGGCGTGTTGCCCTGCGCGTAACAGCCACTGGGCCACCAATTATATCTCTGGCTACGGCACAAGACCCGCCGACGTGTATTTTCGGATGGACTCAGGGGTGACCAGGATGATCATTTGCTCCAGCGGTGTCCAGCAAGGGGAACCATTGGGTCGGCAATGTTCTGTCTGGCGTTGCGACCGGGGCTGAAGCGTTACCGACAGGAGTTCGAGGGAGAAGGAGTGGAAGCCTTCGCCTACATGGACGATGTATCTCTCGGCCTTATGGGGGTCACGGCCTACACGATTAGAGCTTTTGCCTTCCTCCGGCGAGAGCTAGACGGCATCGGCATTGTGGTCAGCCCCGCCAAGACCGTAGCACTACCACCTAAAGGACACGTCCCGACAGCGGAGGAGATATCGCTCCTGGAGAGCGTAGACGTCCGCATCGCAGACGAAGGAGGGATGACGGTGGTGGGTGTTCCGATCGGCTCGGATAAATACGTGCTGGGGCGAGCAATGGAGGTAGTGAGGGACGGAGGCGCGGACCGCCTTGCACGCTGCCTCGCTCACATGCCCGACAAGCAAGCGGCGGCCTCATCACCGTCGAATCCCTCGGGCAGCGGACGGGCTACCTCGAAAGGGCTCTGGAGATGGGGCTGTCACTCGAAGCATGCCGAAGGGCCGACAACGGGGCTCAGTATGCCTACAAGAAAGTATCCTAGAGCTACCGGGAGCGGCGGACGCACAGTCGTTTTTCCAGGAGGGGTGCCCGGCTAGCCAACTGACCCTAAACCCCTACCAACAAGCCCAATCACGCCTTTCTACGGGAGCGGGAGGGTTAGGGCTGCCGTCGACGGAAGCGAGGCGAATGTCTGACTCAATCGGGAGTAGGGTGGGCATCCTGCCGGAGGTTCTAGCAGACCTCACCGGCCCGCTACGAGACAGGGTCAAGAGGGGTCTCCCGGATTCGAGTATCATTGCTGAGCTCGGTGGCAGCTTGCGAGAGATCAGGGACACGTGGGGCGTGACGAAAGAAGCGATGGAGGGCATCGTCCCCGAATCTTGGTTGGTATGGAGCATGGGTGCAGAGGGGGACCTGGTCCCAGGGCCCCCTGAGGCCGACATGTTGGCTGCGCATGATGCCGTAACCACCAACTCCCGGAAGGCTCAACAGAGGTTGGCAAGCTGGTGAAGCAGGGTCGGCACGCTGCACACACAGCTTCGCTGGAGGAGCTACCGGAGATTGCACGCCCACCTGGACCAGGCGACCCGCTGGGGGGGAGCGAGACCAAGGATTTCGCCAAAGCTCGCTACAGAAGTCTGCAAGGAGCAGGAGCCACTGCTTGCCTTCGGGCGAGGCCAACAGACTCGCTCCGTGTCATACCAGCAACGGAGTTCGTGGGCACGGGAAGGCGCTTCATGGGCATCGAGGAGCGCGTGGCAGTGAGGTGCCCCTGCTGCGACGCAGTCGACATAGACGCACGCCACGCACGCATCTGTTCCTGAGCAGGGGCACAGGTAAACCAGCATCAACCGTTGGTTCACGCGATCTCCCGCACGCTGAAGCGGTTGGGACTCCCACACCAAGTAGAGAGCGGCGAACCGTTCACTGCAGATCGGAACCTGCGGATGGGCATCGTTGTCAGGAGAGGAGGTCTTCGGAACGCTCTTAACAGGGAAAACAGGGAAAAGTCCATTCTGCTGGACGTCACCCATGCAGACCCGCAAGCGCAGGTCCACCTGCGAGGAGGCAACGCTGATCATGATGGATCAGCAGCCTCTACCTCCGAGGCGTGCAAGCGCCAACACTACGCGCGTCCGGGGCATGTGTCCTTCAACGAGCGGAACCACAAACTAGCCACCTTAGCGGTGGAAAGCTTTGGGCGCCTCGAGGTAGAGGGCAACAACTTCATCGACCAGCTGGCAGATAGCGTCGTGGGGGGGAGGGATAGTGGGTCGATGGCAAGGAAGGGGGTGGTGAAGGAACGCCTGCTCCAAATCGTCTCGGTGACCACACAGGTCGACATTTCGAGGAGGGTGTCGAGGTTCAAGCTCCAGCTTAGGGACCGCCAAGAAGGAAGAAGAAACAGGGGGGGGAAGGACGACAGACCCACACCGATGGCGTGGGGATGGAGCTAGGATGCAGCTTAGGATTTAAGAATAGAACGCAATGAGAAGGAAGGAGCAAGGACAGAGAATGGAGTAGACAAGCCGAAAGTTGGCACAGAAGGGAGGTAGACTTGGTGCATGGGTTTCCTTTTGCTTCCGAAGCTTGCTTCTTTCAGGAAAGTTATGAGTGATCAATATTGAAGATCATGCTGCACATTGTCGGATGGCAAGGGAAATAATAATAATCGCATAGAACTACAGCAAACAGTAGTACTCTGTAGTAGTATTAAGCAGCAGTACGTATATAGGCAACGATGACGATGACCGCCGCGGGCAACACGGGCCACAGGCGGCGTGTTGCGCTGCGCGCAACAGACACCGCACCATCAATGATATCCCTGGTACCAGGTACCAGGAAAACAACCACGCACGGTGGCGATGGACAACGGGAATGCAGGTGTCAGTCATTCTCAGTACTTTCACGAGCTCGACAAACATCAATTGGGCTCAATTTTCGGAGGTTATACTGTAATACTGTATACAGAAACGTGATACAATGCAGGCAGAATGAAAAATGCGCTTGCGTAGAGAGAAGCTCCGTAATCCTTTTCCTATGCTGGCGGGAAATAATGTTGGCTACACGTCCACCCGAACTGCAACTGCAATATTAATAGAAGAAGAGAAGAGTAACTCACAACGAAGCAACACGTAAGCATGCGATCAGGATGCAGATACCGAGGCCTGAGGGAACAAGGTTGCCGTTTAAAGGCAGTCCTATGCCCGTCTGGTGTAATAACAAATACAGATGGCCTGGGACGTAGCTGTCGGGCGCTCTTTTCCGTAGCAGTGGAGGTTGGGAGGAGCCGTTACGGGCCGAAAAATTCTTCTCAGGGAAATATACCCGAAACGAACGCAAACCAGGTACGTAGTTTGTGCGATACAATCAACAAGGCATGGCAGAGTCCTAGAACTAAAGTCCTGCAGATCTCAGCTGCCACTGATTACACATACCAACATTACCTTCTGTACTACTGTATACATCGTTGATCAGCATTCGATCGTTGTTTCGATTTCTACAGCATTTTAGTACTGCGGTACGGCAGTACGGAGGCCATTCGGAACGTAAAGTAGAAATTCCAACCTACACAAAATGACCAATCAGGGAGCTGTGGGCACGAAAATCTTTTTTCCCAGGTGAGGCAGAACTCAGATGCACACGTGATGAGACCAAGCCTGGCATGCAAGAAGGGCTCGTCAGGGCACTTCGAGGGCCAATACCGATCACCTAACCTCAGTCGAAGTACCGTCAACATTCAACGCAACAACGCAGCGTACCAGTGATATTGGGCGCCGTACTCATATGACGATGATGGGTGATGATGATGACGATGATGATGAGGATGATGTTCTCACACGAGCTCGTTTCCCTGGAATCTAACCCGTCGTCACTAAACAGGCTGAACAAAAAAGCGTCTCCGTGGGAGAAAACAAATAAGTACGAAATGATAGGTGCACCGTAGTACTAGTACGCAAGGCGACGGTACTACTGTAACGAGCTGTGGCGTACCGTCCCGCACCACTTGCAATCAAATAGAATCAGGAACATATAAATGGTCAGTACATCCGAAAAAAGACAAACGAAAAGCGCGAAGAAAGGCAAAAACAAAACAGAAAACGAAACAAAGGGGAAAATCGTATAGAGGACTATGTGGCTACCCTCTGAATCCCGCTTCCGGACGCGCTGGACACCTCGAGGTTTATTCCAGTAGAAAAGCTTGTTTAGTCTTCCGTTTGAGGCGGAGACCTGACGTTTCACACCAGCAAACCCCGAGCTTGACAGGAATACGGTCAACACTAAGCTATCCACAGCAACATCTCTACATATAATATACACAGATGGGCTGTCTCAGCGTTCAAAAGGGTCGTGCTAAGCCTACTACAATAGTAGGTGGGATCATGAACGTGTTCTTTGTGTCCAAACACTCTTGGTGGCTACATAAGTTTCAACCAAAGCGCTAGCGGGTTCGATCATGTTTGGGGGACACATGAACACCTCGCACGAGCAAACAATCGTACCCGTCGTCTCTTCACTCTTCTAGGGCATTCTCCGAACCCGCCCAACCGCACGCTCCATACCACTGAATATAGCGCGCCATTGGTTTATGGGCGAAGAGGCCCTGTCTCCCCTAAATATTACATCGAGTGGTCATTCAGTCTCCTTTGAACAAAAAAAATGCTCCAGATTTCAGCACGCCGAAAACGAACGCAACACCAACAACATAAGAAAAACGTACTCGCACCTCTTTTGCCCACTGTTTCACGAGAGGAGACATATATTTCCCGGGGTACCCGCCGTCATAGCGCCCTCCTCGATCGTGGCCGTGCCTGCACCTTTGAGGGTGTACATAGAATGTCAAACCCACGGGGTGCTCGCCGGCACAAAAGTACTGCAACGCAGAAGTAATCAACCGATAGGACACACTATTAGAGCAGACCCGCCCCGCCTCCTGTATACGTGCTGCCCCCCATCTTAAACGCAGCAGCTGCTTCAACCCTATTAATAGGGGTGGATTCGACTTGTTCCAGAGCATCCACCGTCTGTTGCGTTCCAACGTGATCGTTGATCCTAGCAAAGATGTCGCCACTTGGTTGTTCGTCGTTGCGGCCACGGTGCTCTTCACTGTTGACCTTGCTCCCCTGGGGAAGCGGAAGCAGGGGGACGATAAGCGGAATTGGAGGGACGAGAATGGGACACCCACCTGTTTCGCCCATGCAGACAATCAGAGCACATACGTAGCCATGATACAAAGACAATTCCATAAACAGTACCTGGTATGTACCACGCAAGTGCGTACACAAACGTCTCAGTGGATCATACAGGGACCAAATAAAGATGAGCGTGATTACCCGGAAAACGTCGCTCAGAGAGCCAAAGATACCATTTTGTTGGTGTAGGGTATCATGGCATCCACCGAAGTTGGGTCTCCTAAGGCCAGCACGGTTCAAGCGATCACCCCCCATCAAAAGCCGTCCCTACCCAGCAGCGCTTTGGGACAGGTCATGTCGGGGACGAGAACCCAAGTAGTTGACGATTTGTGACCCCCTCAGGCGCCACTGATATAGTCCGTACCGTCACTCACGTGATGTACTGTAGTCCAACTCTACCAATGTGCATAGAACACTTCTACAATAGAGACCGCTCATGAATCGAATCCCGTGATTCATCAAGTCGGATACACATCGCGTCCAGAAAACCATTGCACAAGCCGGTGATTGTCGAACGACAATGAACCTGTACTCGTAGGGACGTGTTGTAAGAGCAGCTTCCATTCCTGAGACTTTTCTGAGCTTTTAGAGCTGTGTCTTTTCCGAACAGGCAATGGTGGGTACCCAACCGCCGACCGCGCAAGCAAACCTTGCGCTACACGTGTGCCCTTACCTCTGTGACCAGCTCGTACGCACGCCTTCTCCCCTCCCACTGTCTAAGTGCATTCACCCATACCCCACATCGCCCCACGGAGTTGATGAACCAAGGGTGAGCCGTGGGCAACGCAAGCAGCAGAAGGGATACCGAAGGCAGAATAGCGCTCACACCGAAGCACAGTCGTGCACCAAGCGCCGAGTATAGAACCCCACCCAACACTGCCCCCAGCCCGAACCCAAGCCCCCAATGAAGCCCACTGACAAGCCCTTGCATCGTCGTCCTCATATGAGCTGCCGATGCAACATAGTGGGCGCGCGTGATTGGAGGGGGGTTGTGTTTCAACACACGCGCCGCGTGCGGGTAGGATTAAAACATGAGTATGCAGACGAGAGAGATGCCGAAGGCGAGGGTGTGGTCGACAAACTTACCCTGCGTTTGACCTTGTATCCTTAAAGTGTGGTTTCCAGGCAGGATGAACGTACTACGTCGCACGTATCGAACACATTCAAAGGAACGACCTTCCTTCACGGGTGCAACACTGACCGTATACTCCCGTGTCCTTCACAAAAACAAAGCTATCCGTCGTCCACCTCGCCGCTGCTCGTCTTTTGAGTTGGCGCAGTCTGTAGATACGACAATACCTGAAACAAGACCATCGATCATCGCTTGGAGGAGGCCTTACCGCAAGCAAGGAAACTTGTGTTCTCGGCTGGGGTGTGTTTGATCCTGTCACGGTAATCCACTTACATCCCTGCGTCATCAATGAACACAAAAAAACAAGGCCTGGCCTTGTCGTAGCTTGCGTCCCTCCGCTTTTCCAGCATGAGCCGAACACAGTGACTTCGTGATATTGCTCCCTGTAAACTTCGTTATAGCTTCACTGCATGTACAGTAGTACACGTAGTAAACGGTGTATTCGACGATGGAATGTCTAATACACCTGGTGCTATCTCGTGCGCGTAGTCAGTGCTTGCTGCCCACATGGCAGCGAACGTGAGACCGTGTAGCACCTCCACCGGAAGCACCCACCACGGTTCTTGAATAACCTGCATTGACAGAGAATGTTCCACCCCCGTGGGCACGCGGCATTCGAGGACTCAAGGTTCGCGAGCAATCCAACCCAACCAGGAGCAATACCCAGAGTTGTCATCCTTCATCACGAATCTACAAGGTTGGTGATACAACGATCCATGCAGTGAGGGACCAAGAGAGACCCACTCAAGTCGTTGCTACATGATAGGGGCGTCGGAACATACTACGTACCAGGCAACAGCTGGGCGAAGCACATCGTGGGAAGAAAACACGTATATATACCAAGAAGAGCTTGACACCTCCCCGTCAATCGAAGCACATCGTGGCAGGAAAGCACGGATATATACCTAGAAGAGCTCGATACCCCCCTTCGATCAGCTGTGAGAGGGGTATCAAAGGTGCACGAGAAAGACAACGAATCGCTTACCAACTTCTTGTTCACGCCGCGAAGTGCTGCTTCGCTCTACGCGTGATTGACTTGCCGTGAATGTGACACATCCGCGCACAGGTCGTCGTACTGTAGGCGATCAACTCCATAGCGATTGATACTTAGAGAGTCCGCCAGTGGCACGCACCGAATAGTAGATGAATCGCGTGAGGTAAGCCAGTTGAGCCAAAGCGATCACGCCCCGCACTCCCATTCGTCTGACTAAAGCCCCCGAGAGGTAGAAGAAAGGTACCTCGGCAAGACACATAACGAGTCTCGCCAGACCGCAAAGCACGTGCGAGCCGCCCAGCTCTTCCAGCCTTGGCAAGCGCGGAGTAGGGTTTAAGAAGCCGACGGGCGTCGCAGGCAAGAACATTTAGGTAAGGGGTATGTCAGAACTTACACTGTAGAACATAATCAGCAAATAGGGGCAGCAGATGTACATATCTCATAGTCCATCAATTTTGGGAGGCATTTGTTGTCAATGCTTCCCTAAAAGGGAGAACAGCCGAGAAAGGAGATGATACCAAGAACCTCCTCTGAACCATACCTTAAACCGTCGTTACATCGTCGATGCCTCCATGAACATTGTTTGAAAAATGCACCCCAGTGCCGTCCTACTGCAGGGAAACACTTACCTGATAAAGAGAAACGTGTCGATGACGCCCGCGCCCATCCCACTCAGCCCCACCGCTGCAAAGAATGAAGCCTTGCGTGGCGAATTGAGCATAATACAGACGACTGTCAAGACGCTGCCTTCGTCTTCCCCGTGCGGCTCATTTCTACTGATTTTAAGCAGTTCCTGTCCATCGCTGCTTCTTGGTTCAGGAGTAACGACGTCCTCTGCTTGGCCGTGGACACCATAGTCCGGCACGGCGGCGGCAAGGACCACAATCGTGTGTGACGCATTATCACCTTCATCGCCCGCACGCCCGATCTCGGCAGCCTCCGTCTCCCGGGTGACACGGTTGCCCTCACCCGTAGTATGTCGCCCACTGTGGGATGGAATGACGGGGTAGAAATACTCAGCATAGATACGAGCGAATGTGAGTTTGTAATAGGGGCGGCACTAAAACAATAGAGACCCCTTCCGGGTTGCCCGAGCATCCGCCGTTACGTTCCCAATATAAATAAATGAGGGCTGGCTATTGTTCCGTTCGGCCCATCAAGGCAAATCTAAAGAAAAAAGCACTGCAGCAGCAGTGGGACCATCGATTCATCACACAGTCGCACAGCAACAGGCAGCGGAACTGCCGCCCAGCCGCACGCACCCAGCGTCGCGACTGCTACGCGACCCCATTGTCGCACACGGGAACCACCCGCACTGCGTTTCTAGGTTCCCTGTTGTGTTCTGCTGCTCTGGTGAGTTTTCTTCTGTCCAATCTCCACCGTAAGCCGAGACAGCTATATCTTTACTAGCTTCGTTGGGAGCACGGTAGCATGGATGGCAAAGGACGAGAAGAGTAGCGCGTTTAAAGCGCTGTGATTCGCCACCGGTATGGCCAATAGCTACGCTGAAGTGGAGGCTTGCCGGCAGGCCATGTGAAAGAGGTGGTGGCTGTCAAAGCCTCCGACGTGAGAAGCAGTGCGTGGCGGCAGTGGAGGCTGTGGAACGAGAAAATCGCGACGCTTTACAGCCGCAACATATTGATGATATATACCCTTAGCGAGGTGAACAATCGGGCGGGTGCTTGAACTAGAGCACCCCGATGTTCTTCACGGTACATATGCGCGTCAGCATGTACCATTCTCGTTGACGAGTGCTATAAAATTGTCTCTATTGAGGAAGCAAGGTATCAATCCCCACCGCCGTATGGCCTGCGTTGGGTGATCCTGCCGTCGTCGAACGTGCATTAACAGTTGACTCAGACAGATGTGTGCATTTTGCATCGTAAACAACACGCTCACCTAAATCTGCCTTCTTTGTAATTCCGCGGCTCAAAGCTTCTCCCAACGGGAACCCCTCTGGATGCCATCACAGCGATAGCCATGACCGCCACGAAAAAAAGCATAACGCTTTCGTAGCTTCCTCCAGCCGCGTCACACAAGTACCCACTGATCAGCGAGGCAACCCCAAACCCTACGGCCCCCCAGAGTCTCTGAATGCCATACCTCGGGTAGAAAAAACGTGGACGCGGGAAGGAAAATGGCTAATGGTTTCATGTCATATTCAGTATTACTCTCATCACAGCCAAGAAGGATAGTGGTTGTCAGCAGTCACTCACTCAGGGGATTGCCGCCAACAATCGTTGCGTACGCCACAGTGTTACGGTTGTTGAATACCAGTAGGAGTGATATTACACGTCGTCACATGTGGAGCTACAGTAGATGATCTACTCAAAATTATCCTGCAAACTCCCACTCATACACTTATAGCTCACTCACCCTTCACCTCCAAAGGTGTGCCTGACCGCTGAGTCCACGAGGCTGCCTATAGGACTCATTGAGACGGAACACAATGCCTCCACCGCACCAACGGCCAAAAACCCTCCGACAATCAGCACGGACGGTCGAGAAATGGCGTACAAGCTCATCACCCCGTAGAGTATCTTGTTCGGCGTGTCGTAGAGAAGGGAGAAGCGGAAGGGGGGGGTGGAGCATTGAGTGCAATGCCAATGCATGCGAAGCCGAGCCTCCGAAGCGCTCGGAGGTTTGTCGTCAAACTGATGGATGGTGTTGCGGTTTTAATGTTTACGCGTTGTGCCGTGGCCATTCCCTAGTGGTTCTGAGCCACGACATACCTGCTGCTGGATGTCGTGCCTGTCCGCGAACGCACAGAGGACCGGCGTGAAAAAGAACGAGGCGATCGGGCGAATGGCTCCCAGCAGGCCCACCTGGTGTTCTTCTCGGGGGAAGTCAACGACGAGGTGTATACAAGGTATTTCAAAGCTCAACGAGTACATTATAATTTGCTGTGCAGGGAAGGGCCACCCTCGCGGCGATGAATCGCAATTGGTCAGGCGACTGACGCAACCTGCGATAGAGCGTGATTTGCGCGGGTTTCATTAATCACGGGGGGTAAATGCTGGCGCGGGTGCTTCGAGCGCAGTCCGCCGCCACACCCGATAAAACGTACCGGCGGTAGTTTATCATCTGCTGTTCGTAGGCAGCAGCAATAAGACAAGAGCGCTCAGTATACGGTAGATGCAGGTTTATGTAGATAAACTACAGTACGTCCTACTCGAATACCCTACTGTGTTCGAATTTGAAAGCCCTGTCGAGCCAAGAGGGTGAATAGCTCTTCGTGACGACAATTGTGACGTGGTGTCAATTCCGCATGTGTTTGCAACGAGTTTGATAAATTGAAAAACCCAAGAAAAATCAGAATGCCCAACAGTACAATGTACACTCTTTCAACGTTAGCAGAGGTAACATTTTTTTAGATAAAACGAGGCTCGACTTGACTTGACCCTCGCACAACCCTCGACGAGAAGCCCTCGTGTTATGAGTACTTTTAAAGAAAACACTGCGGTGACTTCGCGGCGTTCTCCCTGAACGTAAAAAACGTTGTCGACTTTTTTTTACCAAACCTCAGTAAGTTGGGGGTTTGTAGGTCGTATTTTATAGATACACGGTAGTAGTTCAACGCCCTTCCTATACTTCCGCGAAGGAACGAGCCACGCGCGTGAAGGTAGTCGGCTGCCTTTCCCCTCTAGAAGCCGAGTTATGCGTATCTTAGGCATACCTTAACATGGCAATCGACCGTTTTGTCATGTCAGCGGGGTGCGTGACTTCATTGTTCGCTCCGCGGCCTTCTCTTAGGGTCATTAATACCGAATAATATTTTGTCCTGACTTGCCTGGTTTTCCTGTTTTCCCCTGTTCCCCCCCCTGATTTTCCTCTTCGTTTTTTGCAAGAAAAAAAGAAACATAGGAGAAAGTTAATTCGATTGTAATAACCCTAGCTCTCGGTCCAGTGGGGTGCCGATCCATCATTACTATATCCTCGTAGGTTTTGCGTGTTCCTTCCAAAGGGACCTCTCTTTGCGATCCTCTCTATAATTGACCTGTGAAACGGACTCTCATTGCTGTTGTAGCAGAATGACAATGAAGCAGTCTGTCTCACATCAGGGGACTGTCGAGGATACCTACCTTGATATACACGAGTAGCCAATAGGCTACCGAGTCGCTGACCAGCAGGTCACAACAGCACAACGTGCTACAACAGCAGTACAATCAGTGCAGTGTGCCCAATGCCGATATATACGTAGGCACGCGGCAGAATCAAACTGTCGTTAGATTGGTGAGTATTTCAGACGCTCGGGGATCTCAAACAACACTACCGAACGGGGGTTACGGGTCGTCGGGTTTGCGTTTCGTTGCCCAAGGGTCTTCGCGTTTTAGTTGTTTTTCCTGAACTACGACAAGCGTGTTCCCCGAGCACTCTGTCGCTCGTTCTCTTGTTTTCATCATTCTTCCTTTTACACACGACCGAAAATCAGCACAACTGGTCTGGAGCGCACATATGTTGGGGACCTCTCCAGAGCCGAAGTTCACACAGCAATCAGCCGGCAGTCCCCGACTTGCAGTGTTTGCCTCCTATTAATACTAGCTTCATTTCGCGCACCATCAGCAGGTGCGCACCATGCTAGGCATCATGTAGAAATCCCACCGCTGAAACGATAAACAACTCAAAACACTAGGGCTGTGAGTCGGCACGACTCGAGTCGCCGACTAGATATTTGTCAGACTAATAGCCGCTCGTGAAACGCAGATGCCGACTATCCGAGCTATTGGGTTTCCTCAGCTGTATACAACTTTTATGCGTGAATCGCTGCGGGCCGCGGATATCCTCGTGCCCTGTGACACTGCAGCGTGGCACGTGATCCATACGCATACACTCGCACGCATGGCAAGATAGTCCGTCTCTCTCGACAGTATCGACGGCGAAACGCTTTACCTTTCGTATAAATAAAGGATACCTGGTATAATAATTGTATAATACGAAGAAGAGGGTTTGCGACTTGCCGACGTCATCGGTGCGCGCGTTTCGCGCAAGGTTGGGAGAAACCTTTGGAGCCCCGAGATAGCGACCTAAACAGTGAAAACGTGAGTGCTAGCTAACGTCTACGAGAAGCATGCGCCCAGCAGTGTAGGTAGATCATTTGCGGCCGTGCCGTATGAATCCTTGAATTGTAACCCAGGCACCAATTCCTATCATCGCACCAACCACGCGTTGACCGTTCTACAATCGTCACTTTTTACCGTCATTTGTTTGCTGTGAAGTCCCAATATGGCTAACAAACGAAAAACGCTACGGATGAGGCCACGCCCCGGTGCTCTATTTGTTAGTGGTCAGTTAAATCGAATACTGCTAGCGTTGGTGTCAGGGGTTACATTCTCCGCATGGAGTTACGTATTATTCATCAACCAACTGTCCAGAATCGAGAGCGCCTATAATAGCCTGGATAGGCACAAATCGACGCGAGTCGACGAGGGAAGAAAGTGCTGAACCCTTTTCGCGATAAAAACGCAAGGCATGTATCGTAGTGGGTAAGGGGGGGAAGAGCGTGCTATGTGACCCCGGATCTGAATTACTACTGGGAGGGGGCAGGGACAAGAAGGGTGAAGGTAGAACATGGGATGGAAGAAAACAGAAGAAAAAAAACGTTTCTTCGGGAAATAATTTATGCACCGCTGCTGCTCAACTGTTAAACAAGGTATCACGTATATTATACGTGCGTCGCTTGGTCATGCCTCTTTGTATTTGAAAGTCATCGCCATATTACCCGCAAGGAGAGTGGAGGCGAGAAAGCGTCGACGAAAAAGCGAAGGGTTAGCACCAAAAGTGAGGTAACCCTGTGCCCCAGTATGAGTGGTCAATTTTACCCAGATCGCAACCCCCGAGCGGGGGGGGTCGGCAGGGCGAAGGAAGAAAACAACACGGAATACGCCATAAATTACCTAAAACCGGACCGAAAACTCCGAAAACGTGTCCTGTACCAACAAGTGAGTGACTAATTACCCAGACCAGCCCCGGCACTGAGTGGGAGGGTCGGCAGGACGAAATACACAAAACCATCCCCAGCCCAGGGAAGAAAACCTGGAAGCGCTAAATCAACCCGAGTAGAAAAAGCTCGACCCGAACTCCCCCCCTAAAAACATATGGGGCAATCCCGTAAAGCCCAGGATTTCGGCAAGAGAAAAAACAATCGAGTACAGCCGAGATGCGAAAATCAGCTTTCCACGGCTGCGCCTCGAGATTCGTCTACGGTACGCTGGACCCCCCGTGCAAACGAAGTACATTTGTACACGCCAAGAACCTCCTACAGCTCCCGTTGAGTTCGTGTAGCACGCCGAAGAAAGAGAAGGCTTGATCGATACTGGGTCATCCAAGAACCAAATATACCCCACCCGTCCGTGTTGTCCCGCTGGTTTTCCCAAGCCACCACAGGCCATCGTCGCCCTTGTAATAAAATAGGCCCCCCGGGGAAGCACGGCGTTGCGATATCGGCGAAGCCAATCGGCGTGCGATGCGCAGCCACAGTCGAGTGCCAGTCGCCGTTAATCTGAGAAAGCTCCTGTTACGCCACGCCATTTCGTCTCCGGTGGTACAGGCGATGGGGTTGGTGGTAGTGGCTCGGGGTGCCGGCCCAGTAGCGAAAACTTCCATCCCGAGAGAGCTGAAGGCCCATTTCTTGTTCCCAGGACGGTCGAGAGGGTCCTGTCCAGTGCGTCTCGTACATTACCGCAATGACACCACCTCGACCTCGAACCGATTGGTGCCCGGTAATCGTTTCAACTTTGAATCGTTGAAGAGCAGTCGAAACGTCGCCTTGGGTTACTTGGTTGGGGGGGAATTTCTAGGAGAAGTTGCTGAGCACGTATTGCGTCAACCCCGCTGGCACTTACTTCGGCATGTCACCACGGCCATGGGGGCTGGATCGACATGCGCTGGCAAACATCAGCGCCGGGCATATCGGAAGGAATATCAAAATACCGGAGCTAGGCCCAAGAGGGCGTCTGTCCGGGATGTCCGCTGAGGAGAAGGGACCAATTGCGAGGACTTGGTAGGGGCCCGTCCAGTTGAGTGAGAGTTTTGATATGTTTGGCGTCCGTGTCAGGCTTCGTGCCCTCGCGGACGGATGGTGGCTGCCGTATGTTGCACCCCCACCCAGCCGCCAAGAGCGAACTTGGGGACTGGACGCAATGTGTCGGAGAGGGCGGAGTGGCGACGGTTCACGCGAGCAATGGTGAGGGCGTGGTGTTCGCGGACGACATCGTACGCGCGCTACCGGCAGTCCGTGGTCAAGTTGCAGTAGGCTAGATGGTCGCGGGCCAAACTCTGGTGGCCGGCGACTCCAGCACGCTCGACAATCGTGAGAGAGAGGCGTGGCAGTAGACCCATATGGGTCTAGTTGGGAACCAAACCCGTGGCGGCGCTGACGGAATTGTTGTACGTAAATTCGACATGAGGGAGCTGTTCCTCCCAATTTGTTTGGAGCTCATTGACGACCATCGCCAGCAATTGGTCTATCGTGTGGTTTACACCTTCCACCCCGCCGTTGCCGTTTGGGTGGTAGGAGCTGGTGGCAATTTCCGAAGCCCTAGGAGCTAACAATCGGCGTGTAAAAGGTTGAAGCAGAACTGGAGGCCGTTGTCCGAGAGGATGCTGCGCGGGCATCCCCAGAGGAGAATATACCGGTTGGTGAGAACGTCAACCGTGCCCTCAGTGACGAACGCATCCGCTGTAACTGAACATGTTGGCTCGGCTGCCGAAACGATCAGTGTAAAGCAATATGTAGATCTACTATCTCGAGGCGTTACCGGAAGAGGGCCAAAGTAGTTGACGCTGACGGCAACGTCGGGACCTTCTGGCAAGAGAATTATGATGGTGGGCCACCGGACCGTCTGCCGCGATGTTTTCCGTGCCCAATACTTTGAGCAGTTGCGTAATCACCACCGAGTGCAGATGTCCATACCGATCCTCCAGTATAAACGTGCGAGCAGACGTAGGGTGCGCGCGGTTCGCAGGTGGCAGGAAGCTGTGAAATGGTGAGTTGCATGACCCAGGGGCGCATGAGCAGCTGCACATAAATGCGAATATGCTCGTCGTTCAATAAACAGGCGTACGACCCACCGGGCGTTGCGGACCAGAGGGGAGACGGTTGTCGGACGAGTAGGAAGATGCCTTTGTCGGTGGTGTGCAGTCGTCCTTTGCCAACTAGTTCCAGAATTTCCGAGAAGAGAGGGCCCTGGTGAGAAGGGGAGCACGACAAAACGTCGGCGGGCAAGGCTTCCGGCCGGTCGAGAGGTATGTAGCACATGGCAGCGTTGCACGCGGGCTTGGCTTGTTGCTCTCAAGCCTAGTCGGCCTGCGAATAGCGCGCTGTGTAATCACTGCTCTAAATTTCGTCAGCTGCGCCGAGGGCATCTAAGTCGGTCGTTGTGACGGACGGTACGTCAGTCGGCGGTGGAAGCCGTAAAAGAGGAGTTCCCACAGACTCGGCGCGGTCGCGGTCGGACAGAATGGGTGCCATCTGGACTGGCGAGGCGACAAAAGCAGAAGCCATAACGACGGCCGGAGATGGTTGCGGGTGTGGGACTCGCGGCGGGGTGATAGCACGCCGGGTAGATCTTCTAGGGCCCCCATCGGACCCTAATGCGTAATAAACAGCAGCTGGCGACGTGCCAGTGGTAGCGGCGATTGGTGGGAGCGTACGGGTGGAGATGTGGCCCAAAGACGCCAAGACAGTCAGAGGCACCGGGTTCCTAGGCGGTGAAGGTGTAGACGTGGCAGGGTCAGTGACCATGGCGGAACCTTTCCCTGTGAAGTGCTCGTCGGCAGAGGAGCGTGCTGGGCAAGCTGTTGCGGCAGCGGGCGCTTCTGCAGAGCCCTTGCCCCCCCCTGAGGACACGACAGAAACCGAAGCGAAAGCGGTGTTGGCGGTAGGTAAAATATCCCCACGGCCGGGACGGCGATCGACGGTTGTGACGGAAGCAGTGATACAAGCGATCTCCCCGAATAAGCTGAAAGGTTGTCAATCTTCATTTGTGGCCCATGTGCGCGAGAATCGCGAAAATCCGAAGAGTGAAAGGAGCAGCCCACCCAAAACAGCGCTATCGGGGCGGGGCACCAGCCCACCCAACGACATCGGGAGTCGACGAAGAACGAGTGTGAAGCCCCAAGGCTTAGGTAAGAAATATAGCTCCGTCCTCGACCAGGGTGCTGCTACTAGGCCCATTGCAAGCGTGTTTTGTGGCGGGCGCTGGAAAACGGGACAGAAAATCAGCTTTGACGTCCAGCGGACTTTCGTGCGTCTCGAAACCGAGGGTAGCGCGGCTGATAAACGCCAAAGAGCGCACATAGTGATACGGCTGTTCCTGGACAAGCACAGCACCAAAACCGTCGTAAGCGTCGCATTGCACAAACAATGGACGTAACCATTTGCAGGTGCGACGGTAAGTGTGCCCAGAGGCGCAGGAACGAATCGGGATAGCCCGGATTCAGACGCTCAAGCAGGGCAGGCGAGGGCGAGGCCGTGGCTACCGCAGCTGTGAAGGGATAATCCGTGGCGACTAAGACCTGGAGTACCGCAAGTGGGCTTCAGAAAAGGTCGGTGACTCGACTTTCTCGCTGCAAAGCGTTCAGCCGAACGCGCATGAGCGAAGCGTGGGCGACTTCGAGGAGGTCGACTGGTCCGAGGTCTGTAACTCCAACGAGAAGAGAAACCTTGTGCCCGGAGGTGACCAGAGGTGACGAAGTTTTCCTCGGCTAAGAGTAAGCCCAGCTAGGTCGGCATGCCGACCATTTGATGCCCGGTGAGTGCCGAGTATGGTGTTAAAAGAAGTCTTGTCGAGCATAGTTGTACCGTCGACGAGACTGGGACCGTGTTCTGACAGCGCGAGAGAGGGGTGCGATAGCCAAAACCTCGGGGCTGTGATCAGCAGGCGCGTCAGAAAAACAGGTCGAAAACTCCAAAGAAGGACCTGGGCAAGCGCGAGTCGAAACCACAAGCGCTAGGCAGCGCGGTAGTTTCATTAATCCCGTTGGACGAGGTCGAAGCGCTGATTTGATGAGAGGAGACGGGTGTGCGCGAATGGTGTCGCGAACGGGGGAAAGAGCTTTCTCGGGCACGTTTTTCCCCGCCACCGACAGGGGTCTTGGGCCTCGGGGTCATTCGCCCGGAGGCCGATGCCCTACAAGGGGCCAAAAGGGCTGGCTTCAGCCCAACGTTTGGTGTCAGTGCATGGCCGGGTTCAGCGTAAACTTGGCGAAAATGCCAGCAAGGGCGGCGTCTTCCCGAACGCGGTCCCAGAGAGCGCAGTCCAAGGCATGCACGCCTCAAACGATGAGTTTGTGCTCGCGTAGGTCTGGCGAGGACATCGGCAGCTCCGCTGCGCCGTGGTTCTGGACAAGGCAAGCCTTTTCAGCCAAAATATACTGCTCTGCACAGGAGTATGGCGAATCGTCTAACGACCAATGACGAGTGGGACCACTGCAAAAAATGGGAGGGGGGCTGCCAGAACAGTACCATCCGCTCCCGTCGAATACTCGAGACCAGGGTCAAAGACCGACGATGCAGAGTCAATGGTGGTCGCAGTTGCGCTGTGGGGGGGCGGCAGTGTACTTCTCTGATAACACTGGGTTCCTGGTGCACGAGACGAGTCCGTTCCCACGCACACAGGCTCGGTGTGATCATCGCTCGTGGGCGAAAAATGGCCAGAAGGTACGCTTACTGCGCCCAATGGTCTCTGTCTCAGACGACGAGGGGCAGGGGGCTCCGAGCCTGTTCTGCTAGACGTGGGCTGGGATTCTTCCAATCTTATCGGGTATGCTACCCGGTTGATCTGACCGGAGACCGTGGAGTCACCACGGGCTTATTGAGCCGTGTCAGGTTGTTCCTGCTCCACTAACTGAAGGAGCGGTAGGCACGTGGGTTGGCGTGCGTGAAGACGAAGGAGGGTCTGCAGCCCCAGTAGACGACTTCAAAAACTGGGCTCGGGCGAGTGGGTGGCCACAAAATGTTCGCCAGAGAGGGCTTCCTCAATGTGCACCTCCTGGCGAAGGCAAGCGAGGTAGCTTATCTTGTCGACTCTTCTTTAAAAGGAAATAGGGTGGAATGACCACCGATATTGAAAGGAAACGCCGAGTCGAGCTTCAACCGAGATCTCGGGGTTTCAGTGTCGGCCTTCCCGCACCTCGAACCGACCGCTATAGCATGGTCGTCAGGAGAAGGAGGGGGGCACCCTCGCTGTAAATAAACGACTTGCAGGCGCAACAATCTTGGTGCTGCGCGGCGCGTGGCTTGGGACTGCGGCGTTTGACGCGGAGGCTCTCGTGCCAAGGCTAAGGAGAACGGCACTCGAAGCGCAGGCTCCCATCGCCTGAATGTTGCCGTAGCTTAGAGAAGCGGCGCTCGAAGCACAGACTTCCGTCGCCGGTGGAGTGGCGCTTAAGCGCGGGCTCCAGTCCTCTGCCTGAGGGGAGCGGCGCTCGAGACGCAGGCTCCCGTCTCCGGCGGAGCGTCGCTCAATGCGCGATCTCTCGTGCCCTGGTTGAGGAGAGTGACGCTCAAGGCACAGGCTCCCGTCGCTGGCATGAAACTTTGTGACAGGCAGCGGCGGAGCCCGTGGGCTCGCCGCAGAAGCAAGTGTAGCTGTTTTGCTGCGTTGACCGGATATACGGGGCGGGGCGACGTGCTGGATGCAAAGCCAGCAGGCGAGGTAGCGGTCGAGGAATATCGGTATTGAGTGACTGGACGAGTCGACGAGCCTGGACCACGAGCGTCTTGTGGGAAAAAAACACTTTTTCTTTCAATTATAAAAATATTTTCCCGACACTGCTGGCGTCGCAGCGGATCCCAGAGGCGGGGGCAGCAGCGGAAACGATGGGCGAGGACGGGACATGGACTCGACTGCTGATTACCTTGTTTCGTGTGTGCTGTAGCCCTTGTTGTGTCTGCCTTGCTGACTTTGAAACTGGTTTTTCTCGTGCGTGTGGCTCGTGCGGCAGCGATTTTTGCCTGTGTGTTTTATCCACCGCTGACGCCATTTCTTAAGGTCTTGTACTCCACTGGGCTACTGGTGAAAATCTGGCCGATTACCTACCCGATGAAAGTCTTATGACACTCTTCCCCCCTGCGGAACAGCGGGGTCCTTGGTCTTTGTATGGGGCCGTACATTCCTAGTCCGGAGTTCGTGGCAATTTCTGGGCGTCCAGGAAGAGTGTTCTATCAGATCTCGACATGAAGAATTTCACTCTTATTTTTCCTAAGAAGCGTTTTTCATAGTGGACGTGAGATTCGAACTCACGACTAACGACTGATGTCCTGCCGTGGACGCCACTCTTTGCGTTCAAGGTTGGGACACTTGTATCCCTTGCTAGGTTTTCGTGTTGAGCAGGTATACTCCTTGCTTGGTACATGTGTGAATTGCTTAGAGATAAAGGAAGACGAGCTTTATTCCTTTCGAGCACGATGAGAGACTGAGAGCAAGGCGCTGCCTCGCCGGAAAAAACCCTGGTTTCCATCTAAGATACGCCTCCCAAGTACTACAAATACGATCTCAATACCTACATCCAGGTACTCACCGGCCTTCCTGCAGCATTCAAAGCAGTACAATAGCGCGGCCCTTGAAAATTGCATATGAACCAGGTATGCTAAACGTAGTTTCAATAAGACGAAGCTTCTCATCCACGACAGATAGTTACCAGGTATCACTATGGTATCGTACCCATCTATGATTTGTGATAGTCAATACGCAGGGACTACAGTACGTAAAAGTGCCGCAGTAATAGGATGTTTAATGAAATATTCCCACAGGGTTTGAAGGAAGTAAAGTACGCATACTGCTGTACCAATGATGCTACGTGGTCATTGGATTTTCGGAATTATTTTGACCCGATGGTCGTTTGATTCCCGGGACGAGCCCTACTCTTACTACTGTAGTTACGACGGCGTTGTGTTGAATACCGGGAAGACTTTGAAGTTTACAGCGAGTATAGATCCAAGTACACTTTTGTCCAAGGTGGCCGCTACGACTAGCCCAAGCAGACTGGATTTTAGCGCCAAAGTCAACAGCAGACGATATGCACAGTCCGACTAGCCCGCAGCAGGCGGGCTTCAGCGTTAGCTGGGGTGGCGTACGTACGGCAATTGCGCAATACAGCATCACACAAGACAAGAACACGGGGAAAAGGGGAAACGCCCTGCTCTGCTCTGCTCTGCGTGCCTGCTACTGCTGTTGCTGCGACTACTGCTGCTGCTGTTGCTGCTGCTGCTGCTGCTGCTGCTGTTGCTGCTGCTGCTGCTGCTGATGCTGCTACTGCTACTGCTACCGTTGCTTCTTTGCGGCTGTCCGAGTGAGTGTATATGTAAAAATGATTGATGCTTTGCTCTGGTGTGTGATTTTGTGTTGTACAATATGATGTACGTACGATATGAGTACGTAGTATTGGTTCATAATGCTTGGCCGTACAAGAGTCGCCAAAATGTTTACGAGAGTCCAAACACACCGAACTCGCTTTTGCGTACGCTCAACCTGTAGCACATCGTCCCAGCCCTGCAGCACTCACACCACGGGCAAACGCGTCAGACGGCGAGATTTAGGTCTGCCGAACGCGTGGACCTGACCACGATTCTCCCATGCATGGCTTATGGAGTACATCGAAGGCACTGCGACACGCCTCCGGGGGCCAGCACGCGAAGCGACGGACGCAGTCAAGTTCGAGCGGGCGGCGTCTGCGTACCGGCACCAAGGGAAAGTCACCGTAGCAGCGCGCGGCCTTCTCGCAGAATCACGTGCGCCCACCAGCAATAAAGCCACTTGGACAAGGGTGAAATCGAACTCCCGCCAGAAGACCGAAACTCCGTTTAGAACGCCGCAACGGCATCCATGGTGGTCAATCCTCGGATGGCTTTCAAGGTCGCCAACTATCGTAACGTACTATCAGGAGTGAGGAGTGTCTGCCTGCAGTTTCGGCACCTACGGTCCATCATCACGACCTAAGATGGCCAAAAATACTTCGGCACAGACATCGTACCCTTCTGGAGGAGGATCGTCGATGAATTTAACGCTTTCCCACCGGGGGGTTGGGATCTCTTCTTGCAGTCAAACCTCACGGCCCCGAGGAGAAAATGCCATCCGGCTTGTGTGGGGACAACGTAGACGCGCCTTACTGAGGGATGATGAGAGAGCGAAGGCCGCGTATGGAGGAACACAATCCCGAGGCAAGACAGTATGGGGTTGGGGCATCGGGAGGGGTGGGGCATGTAGCAGTACGCGCCCGAATACACCATAAAGCGGGCATTTATTTGAAACATCCAAAAAGACACGTTCAAAGCGTTCAACTCGGTTCTACAGAAGCACGGCGTTCATCGCCAAGTGCTATGGTGAGAGGCCCGCCTCAGTGTTCTTCCGGAGGGACTCGGGAGAACGGACTAAGGTAGAATGCTCCCGTGGGATGCAACAAGGAGACGCTGCTAGGTCGGCTCTGTTCTGCATGCCGCTGCGGCCGGTACGTCTGAGTATATTCGGGAGGAATACGAGCCGCAGGCGGTCGAAGCCCACACGTAACTCAACGATAGCACTATATCTGTCCACCAGATAACACCCGGGACAGTGGGAGTGGTGCCCTTCGTCGAGAAAGACTTGAAAACATACACCTCAACCAGGATAAGACGGCTGCCTTGGTCCCGAAGGGACACGTGCCCACGTCGGCAGAGATATCACATTTGGCAGGAATTGGTGTCCACGTCGTGAACGAGGGACGGCCAAAGGTGGTTGGGGTACCGTCGGCACTGACGCCTTCGCGAAATAGAGCGTCATAGGGATCGTGCGAAACGGGGGGGCAGAACAACTCGTGCGGATGCTGCCACAAGTATCGGATAAACAAGAGGCTAACCTCGTAGCCACCGGCTCTACAATGCAGCGAGCGGCGTATGTCCAGCGAGTGGTGGACCCGAAGCTGTCTCTGCCTGCTTGTCGACGGGAAGAATATGGCGCAGTGTGGATGCTCAAACATTTTATCGTAGTTTCCTGGAACGGAGGAGAAATGATCGCTTTTCGAGGAGGGGTGTATGGCGGATTGGATCATACTGCCACCCCACCAACCGACACAAGCTAGCTTGTCAACGGGGGCTAAGGAATACGGAATGTCGCCGGAAGAAGCGAGAAGGATGATCATATCTGGAGGAAGCTTGGTGGCAACGCTGCCCGCAGTTTTGACCGACCTCTCTGGCAGTCAGGAGAAGAAAGTACGTATAATCCACCGGATTCGTATCTAACATATGGGAGAGTGAGAGGTCTCCGAGATGAAGGTGGGGTCACAAAAGCGGAGATGGAGCATGTAGTGCCGACGGGCTGGAGGGACAGGGCATTCCGCCCTGAGGAGGTAAGTGCACCCGGGAATCCAGATAGAGCGGTGTTGGCGATAGAGGACCCTGAGACCATCAACTCCCACAAAGCCCAGCGAAACCTCGGAAAGCAGGTCGACCGGGTGCGCGACGATCGGTAGGTCACATTTATGGACAGACTGCCCTTTTATCCTCGCCCACCGGAGGAGGATGGCCGTTTCAGGGAGAGCGAGGCCCGCGAATGCGCTAAGGCCAGGCAGCGGAACCAGTCAGGACCGGGAGCTGCCGCGTGGTTTACGAGCGAGGTCGGTGGGTGTTTCATGCGTCAGACTAGTTCAAGAGTTCCTATGCGCAGGGCGGCAATATCTGGGGATCGAGGAGGACTTAGCGGCGACGCGTTCCGCCGGTGGTGCAGCGGACATCAGCAAGCGACATGCACGCCTGTGTCAACCCGCGGGCGCGCAGGTAAACCAATACCGGCTGTTGACCCACGCGACCCCCCGCTTCCTGGAGCGGTTGTCCGTCCGCCACCAAAGGGAAGGTGGCGCGCCCTTTGGCGTCGACAGGGACCTACATATGGGCATTTTTATTGAGAGGAGAGGTCTCCGAGTCGCGATAGCATCGGATTTCCGACACAAAATGTACTCATCGACGTCACGTACGCAGACCCCCAAGCGGGGGTTCACCTGCGTGCCGGAAATGCTGACCAAGATGGATCCACCGATTCCACCTCTGGGGCGCGGAAGTGCAACCACTACGTCCGCCCTGGACATGTGCCCTTCGACAAGCGCAGCTAAATACTTGTCTCCATTGCGGTGGACACTTTCGGGCGGCTTGGAAAGGAAACAAGTGAATTCGTCGATCAGCTAGCGTCGAGTGTGATTGGAGGAAGGAATGGGGGGTCCATGGTCAAGAAAGGCATTTTGCGAGGAACGCCTTCTACAGATAATCTCAGTGACCTCTCACGTTGCGATATCGCGTCGAGTACACCGGTACAAGCTTCCATAACGGGGCGGTCAAGCGACTGGAGGGAGGAGGGAGGCTGCCCGCCAAGGGCGTGGGGTTGGCACATAGATGCATAATAATAGGGAAGTATACGAGTTGGACGATCGAAGGGGGTTAGGGGTTTAAACGATTGTTTGTTTAGCAGGAAGGAAATGGGTGTGACGATATGATTTCTTCGATGATGTTGTAGGCCGGTGGTTGCGGAGCGCATCTGTATGACATGGGTGTGTCGATCTTTTCATACGGTGGATACCTGGTACCATTTTTTTGGTGATTTTCTTCACTTAGCTAGATCTGATTGGTGAAGCATCACTAACCATCACCCTATCATATTTGATTGGGAAAATGTCGGTTAGGAGTCAACAGACTCAGCACAAGGGGGGCTACATTGATTGTTATTGTATTTTCATCAATCAAGCATTGAGGTCTGATTGGTAAGTCAACAGACTCAGCACAAGGGGGACTACATTGGTTGTTGGTGTATTTTCATCAAGCATTCAGGTCTGATTGGTAACATATATCCCATGTCTGAAGTCGTCGGATTATCGATTCCCTTTAATATGTACGTGGTATGATTGGAACAAAGGCCACACTTTGCCAGCTAGCTAGCAAAGGAAGGGAGTAATTGAAAAAATGCAGTGACAGCAGGCAGCGAGATTGTTTTCGGCTGCACGCTATGAATGTATAAACAGTAGTATAGTTCAGCAGCAGCAGTCACATAAACGAAGTACGAGTACATATATATATATATATATATACCAGGTATATAATGTATATATATATTATATATGTTATATAAATGATACCTGGTAGGATGTGACTGGCTATATGTATGTATGTCATGTGTCGTAATACGGTACTACTATCTATCGTACAGTAAATCAATCAACAATATAAGATCTATCAGGTTTACTATATCTGACAACTGACGTGCCTTTTCCGCAGCATTGTTGAACGTGTATACCGCCAAACGACAACATAATCTGTCTCTTTGTCTCTCTTATTTGTTGTTGCTTTATATGTATTCAATATATATATCAGGAAACTGACTCCATGTTGGGGGGCCGTCCGAGCATTTACGAGGTCTCGACAAAAAACGTGTGTTTCCACATCCCTATATTTCATTATCCCTATATATACTAGACTCTAAATACATACCTGGTATATATATTTATTGTAAGTATATACTACCAGTACCTCTTATTATATCCGGTATGTATATACGTAAGCAGAATATGTTCAACTCGGGAAACCGGCGTCAAGCTAGAGGGGCGTCCAAATACCTGGTACGTTTTTTTATTGTGTGTGTTCCCTGCCTGTTGGTGACAACTAACTATTTGGTGTATACCAGGTACCAGGTACCTGGTATGTTATAGTATTTTTATTTTTATTTTTGCTCGTCATCCCATTTATTATCTTCGCACATAGTCTCCTCTCTCTCCTTCCAACTAACTCGTAACTCAGATTCGGGGTCACATAGCAGGCTCTTCTACCCCCTTCCCGCTACGGTACGTGCCTTCATTTTTATCGCGAGAAGATTTCAGCCTTTTCTTCCCTCGTCGACTCGCATCGAATTGTGCCTACCCACGCCGCTGCAAGGCGCTCTCAACAATTGAATCCTCTTGATTTTTATTTTTGCAAAATAAAGTCAAATAAAAAATGTCCGACCCACCTGGGGCTCGAACCCAGGACTGAAACACAAGTGGAATTCGAGGTTAACCACTTCACCCACCGGGGCGACCGGCTATCTATGATATGCCGTACCAGGTACCGGTATATTTTTCCAACATGTTTTTTACCAAGTAAGTCGGGAAACTGGCGCCATCGTGGGGTCCCGACATACATGCATCTATTTATAACTCTCGTCTACTCGGACCGGCCATATCCTGCGGTACACACTCTTCCTCTCTTCTAGAAGGGTCTACCACACAGGTATGGGGGGAAACTACGTAGTAGTAGGAGTCTATCCCGCAGGGGGGGGGGGGACACGGTTTTTTGTCGCCACGATCTTGCATGCTATAACAAGATAATGTTTGTTTCTGGTGTCGTTTTGTTTTGGGGCTCTTCTCAGTCACCGTTCCCCTTCCTTGGAAAATAGAACAAACCTATCTCTGTAAATCGAGAATCAAGGTATATCGTACACGCGTGCGTTTAAATAGAGGCCAGGGGTGGGTGCAAATGATTAATCGTTATTGTTTCTCTCACCATCCGACAATGTGCAGCATGATCTACAACTAACTGTTAACAGTAGTATTGAGCACTCATAACTTTCCCGAAAGAAGAAAACCTCGGAAACAAAAGGAAACCCACACGCATCATGATTCAATTATAAATTATACCTAACCTCCCTTCTGTGCCAACTTTCGGCTTGTCTACTCCACTTGATTATTTGAGATATTTAATACCCTGGTACCTGGTGCCTGGTACGAGTGGGTGCATATAAATAGTTTTGTCAATAATAGAGGGAAAGAAAGTATCAGCTGAATGTTGGGATGTTACCGAGTAGTACCAGGCACCTGGTAGTATAATAATGGTAGGCTATTCGGTAGATTGACGCAATCATCGCGGTACGTATCGTCGATTTCGAGGCACTATTCTTATAATTCTTCCATCGCTGTACGTTTCGTGACTATTAATAGCGATATATGTTATTCATGTCGTTGGCGCAAAAAAATAAAAAAAATCTTTTGCCATGGAGGCGGTACTACTACTACTACTGCTGTTGTTGTGTCCTTCAGAAACAATTTTTTAGAGTACTGAGTACAGCGGTGCGTATATCGTCCAATTCGAGGCACTATTCGTCCACGTATCGCTGTACGTTTCATGACTGACTGGCGATATGATATTACCATGTCATTGGCGCAAAGCCCCCTTGACATATGGAGGCGGTATACTGCTGTTTGTTGTTGTCCGTCACAGTAACAACGTTTCTGTATTACTACTACAGTACTGCTGCTGCTGTACAGCGGTAGACCATCAAAGTCATGTTTCCTGCCCCAAATGCGTCAGTCAGGCCGAGGCGCGCGAAAAGTCGGAAATAATGCCACGCACGTGCGAGTGGCTCTACACTATTAATAGGTGTTTTACCTACCATATTTTTTTTTTTTTTTTTTTTTTTCCATCCCATTCATTATCTTCGCACATCTTCTTCTCTCTCTCCTTCCAACTCGTAACTCAGATCCGGGGTCACATAGCAGGCTCTTCTCCCCCCTTCCCGCTACGGTACGTGCCTTCATTTTTTTTATCGCGAGAAGATTTCAGCCTTTTCTTCCCTCGTCGACTCGCATCGAATTGTGCCTACCCACGCTGCAAGGCGCTCTCAACAATTGAATCCCTTTTTTTTATTTTTGCAAATAAAGTCAAAGTCCGACCCTCCTGGGGCTCGAACCCAGGACTCAAACAAGTAGAATTCGAGGTTAACCACTTGAACCACCGGGGCGACCGGCTCTATATACCTTGGTGTATATGGGTAGGCACAATTCGATGCGAGTCGACGAGGGAAGAAAAGCCTGAAATCTTCTCGCGATAAAAATGAAGGCAAGTACCGTAGCGGGAAGGGGGTAGAAGAGCCTGATATGTGACCCCAGATCTGAGTTACGAGTCGGAAGGAAAGAGAGAAGAAGATGTGCGAAGATAATGAATGGGATGAGCAAAAAATAATATATACCAGGTATATATATACATATATATATATATATGTTTGCATGTATTGCCCCAGAGTACGTACGATTTTGAGTAGTTTACACCGTACCTGGTATAGCGTTATTACCGTATGACTCACTGGGAGGTTGTGAAACATGACAAAACGGCGCTACTCCTGTGTATGATACTACTATTAATAGGAACTAGGTCGGTAGGTATTACGGTAGAGGACATTCGACCCAAGTCGGAATGGAACATGCGCTATGTGGCGCCATGCGTTGTCGGAGGGCGAATGGGTTCCCGAGTAACAATAACTTTTTTTATTTTTATTATTATTATTACTATTATTATTACCAGGTATTATTTTATTATTATTTTATTATTATAATAATAATAATAATAATAATAATAATAATAATAATAATAATAATAATAATAATAATATTGATGATCAATATTATTATTATGATTAATAATAATAATAATAATAATAATAATAATAATAATAATAATAATAATAATAATAATAATAATATTAATATTAATATTAATATTAATATAATAATAATAATAATATTGATCATCAATATTATTATTATTATTATATTAATATTAATATTAATATTAATATTATTATTATTATTATTATTATTATTATTATTATTATTATTATTATTATTATTATTATTATTATTATTATTATTATTATTATTATTATTATTATTATCATGCTTGCCATCCGACAATCAATGTGTAGTGTTGGTCTAAAAAATGACTATTATTAATAACAGAAAGTGAAGAACCTCTCAAGAACAAAAGCGCGGCAGTTTTTATTAAATCTTATTATTATTATTATTAGTGGTATGCTTGCCATCCGACAATGTGTAGTGTTGTTCTGATAAACGACTATTACGGGGGACCATAGTTAATAGGACCTATGGTATACATTAAAACCTATATATTTAACCATTTTTACTAACAATATTTGGTCCTATTAACTATGGTCCCCCGTAATAACAGAAAATAAATATTAATATTTCTCTTTCAATCCGACAATGTGCAGCATGATCTTCAAAATCGTGATCACTCATAACTTTCCCGAAGGAAGAAAACCTCGGAAACGAAAGAAGGAAACCTATTTGTTATTATTGGCATTTCATCCAACAGGTACCTGGTGGCAATACATCGCATACGCACCTCATACAACCCAAATAACACATCATATACATCATATACCTCATACAACAGCAGCAGTAGTAGCATACACCACTGTAAGACCCGGCGTACAGACAGACGGAGAGGATCGTCGGGGTGGGATGTTAGCAGGTTGTGATTCTGGAAAGTAAGTAGAGGCGTGGTCGGTAGAGCTAATAATGGCCCCAACGTCAGGTAAATATCACGCGTTCGTTGATGGTGCTGCCGAAATTAACAATAATATATAGTTCATCGACCAGCTGGCAGCTAGCTAGTGTCGTGGGGGAGAGAGATGGTGGGTCGATGGGGAGAGGGAACTATTGGTTAAGGAACGCCTACTCCAAATCGTCCCGGTGACTTCACAAGTTGTCATTCCGAGGAGAGTGTCGCGATTCAAATTCCCCAGCCTAGGGGTCGCCAGGAAACGAGAAGGGGCAGGGGGGGGGAGGATGACAGACCCACACCGATGGCGTGGGGATGGAGCTTGGATGCATAACGAAGGTACATACAGTAGTATTGCGATGGAGGAGAGAGCAAAGACAGCAAATAAATAGAGTATCGTAGATAAAGCATAGAGGGAAGCAGACATAGAAGATAGATAGACCTTGTACATAGGTTTCCTTTATTTCCGAGGATTTCTTCTTCTTTCAGGAATGCTTTGAGTGTGATCAAAACGTTGAAGCTCATCATGCTGCACATTGCCGTCGGATGGCAAGCATAGTACAATAATAGTTGGTGCAATGAAAGGGTGCGCTCATTTTATGTGGGCACCATTGTACTTTTTTCAAAAGCGAAGTCCCAACAGTAGGGGTGCACCAGAAGTTCCTGGGCCCCCCTCCCACTAGGAGCTCAATATCGCACCGGATACAACACTTGGAAGAGATCCGTTCGTGCCACCCGACCAGCCCTTGTATGCGCTAGTCCTAAAACGAATACCTGGTATACGAGTAAAATTTTCATTCTAACTGACTGGTAGTTCCTCAATTAATTGGTCAGAAGCCTTTGGGCGAAAACAGTGAAACCCCTACCACCGTGGAGTGACTCAAAAAGCAAACGAAAATATATGCGGCAAAAAGCCCGCTCCAGCAAAAATGTATTGGTTTTTTTCGACTTAGAACATTATTACTACGCGTGCGGCACCTCGTGTAGGCGATGAGTGCCCACTAGGCTCTTCGTGAGCATCCTATATATTACGTACGGCATGATGGCGATTTACCATAATAATAAGTATATATACGAGGGACCAAGTACATCACCGGTATGTGTGTTCAAGGTTTCTGACGACGCCCCGGAAGCTCCCGGCCAGCTCATCATCGACACCTACCCGCGGATCAGCTTGTAGTACAACATGTATGTGCTGTCGCCACCTTTGACGCGACTCGTGCGGCGCTACCACGCACGAAACACTATCTCCCTATACTTTCCATGAATGCGCACCTGAACCCACACCCTGCTACTTACCGGAAAGCCCTTTGCTGCGCCAGACAAGGGGCATGAATGGCGCGATGCACCCGTGCGCCATGAACAGGAAAAAGTAGAGAATGCATCCGCTTCGGTGAGATGTCGGCGTCGATAACATGTTCGGTTGGATATCAGCTCTTGGCATTTTTGTTGTGCAGCTCTCCTTGTGTGTGCCTGGTTCATGGCATACATCGGTACGTCGAGATGGGCGATCTGGTGGAGATTTTGTACCACTTTGTAAGTGCAGTACTTCGAACTATATACCTACTGTACGTAGTATGTGCTTCGACTGCATCGACCGTCAGATAGGTGATGAACCCAGCAGAAAAGTACGCTCGTATACGAGTACTACTGCTGTAGTTTAAATAGTAGTCAGCACTACTGCACGTTTCGGGGGCCTATCCAAGCCTAGTGTTGTCAGGAGTGCCCTGGGCTGGGTAATCGATCGATGTTTTACCCTTATAGCTCGGTAGGTAACACCTTCACATTTCTTTTAACGTCGTCGCAAGACACGGGTCCGAATCTCACTTTAGACGTTTCTCTAGAAACGCTTGCGTGTGCGGTGCCCAAAAACACAGCTTAGCTCCCTGATCCCCCATGTAAGTAAGTAAGTGTCGAAAAGAAGCGGGTAGGTCAGCATACGGTCGTATACGGTACCGACGCCCCAAAGATCTCGCCGTTCAGAGAGGGGGGGGTTGTTGTAAGGAGTACCCTGGGCTGGGCATTGGATCAATATTTTATCCCTATAGCTCAGTAGTAGTAGGTAACACCCTCACACTACGAGTAGCGAACGCGTGCTATCCTCCTCGTAGATTCACACCTCGAACCCGCGATTCAAGCATGGCGCTCATGTTTTCCACGGCCCTTCTCGCTTGTTTTTTTCGAGAAAGACAACTTACGGTGTCCCTACAGCAGTGCCATAGCTTCACGCTATCTATGCTATACATGATACAAGGAAGATGGCAGCGAGCACCACCACCACCAGTTACTACTGTATAGTACCATTGTTACGCATCATTGTGCTGAGTACTACTGTACATGAGGCAAAAAAAAAAACGGAGAAAATACGATGAAAACGCATGTACCAGAGTCAACCCCCTGATGCATGTGGCATGTTCCTCACCTCAAGGGTTGAAAATGCTTGGTGTGGAGCAGTGCACACCCGGCAAACGAACCACCTTCTTCGTCCCACAATGGCAGAACCCTTTTTCCTTGTGCCGGCACTCACCCGAACTCGGTATGTACACTTGCTACGGAGTGAGACTCAAAACCTCCCTCCAGGCACCTCCGATAAATACATACATGTTGCTCAAGGCCAGACGTGTAGGTGCGCTTTTGTCATACATACGCCTCCACGTATAATATCACGGAATGACATATCATACGTGCGTATTTTACCGGCGGAGGTGCTCGGGCATGTGTATGTCGATTGACCATGGAATGGGTAGTTGTTTACTGATGTTGGTTCTGCGGCACCTGAAAGCGTGTCTCTGCCGCGGAAGATCAACAGAGGGAAGCCGAGAGTATACTGTAGTAGTAAGTAGTAGTAATACTATTATAGTAGACTCACCAGTTTGTTCCGACTGGAATAATAACGAACATATAATGAATGGCACAGGGGCGCATGACAAAGAGATAAAAGGACACATCACACCCCTCCTCCCAAAAAGATCACAATGCAAAATGACTTACTGCACTGGGTTGGGTGGGACTACGTCTGGACGAGTTTACGAAAAGCTTCTTCTTTTTTCATGGTTTGCTGTGTTCGGTTTTTTATTCCCCCTTCTCCCCCCTTGTCTGGATTGTGGATATGGTTTGTTTTTTTGGTGCTCCCCTCCGTGACGGGCACAGAACCAAATAAATGCAGATTAAAAATTAAGGGGACGCACCGTACCGAGTACCGCACCGAAACGTGCGACTTGAAAATAATAGCGAGACCCGACTCAAAACCGACGGAAGAATCGCAAACAAAAATCATGAGAAGATCGTAAGAACAGCCGCACGCCGCAGATCCACATCCCCCATTAAATTTGGCCCTTCGGCGGTTCAACTACTACTGCCTATTGAACCTTCTGGAGAAGCCGTGGTTCTCCAATTTGCCGGCCATATAGAATGCACCGTAAGAGTTCACAATTTCGCTCAAAGGACCATGATCCGCACACAGCTTGCACGTGGCCAAAAAGCCGGCGCACCTATATCAAAGAAATTGACTGGTATATACACACTACCATAATATTATGTGAAGATATATGGCCGAGGTAAGGGTAAGGGAAAGGGACGCAGGTGTATCTGGCAGCTGGGAAGCAGTGCTTCGCTTCTTCTTATATAGATCTTCTTTATTGATGACTAGAGCTGAGGAGGTGCTCTGGTAGAGAAGTGAGAGGTAGGGGGGTGGGACTCGACGCTCAGATATACTCGTCCCACCCCACGCTACGAGCTCTCCTAAATTCCTCTTATCTAACGTACTCCTAAATAACTTTCCTAGGGCTACCGATTGTTCTTCTGCTAATATAAGAACTTCTCGCTTTACGATCCTATCTGCGTTAAGGAACATTACTCTTGTCTAACGACCTATCCGCCTTAGAGAACATTCCTAAAAGACGGTTGATCTCAACTACCGGAATATCCGCCGGGTTAATCCATTCTTTGGATTATTCTTGTATTCCTCAGGCTACGAAACTGCCGACTATATTATCTATATCTATAGCCCATGAGCACTCGATTCATATCACATTAGCCCACCCTGAATAGTCGTATATGCAGACCACAAGATGGTCGAAGGATGATGACAAAGTTCATCCCAAAAGACCAGGAAAAGGTGGTCGAAGATGCGGCTATTCGAAACAAAAGAAATGAGGCTATAGATCCCCCCACACCTAGGTCCTGCCGACGACGCCAGATGTGAAGATATGGCCGAGGTAAGGGTAAGGGAAAGGGACGCAGGTGTATCTGGCAGCTGGGAAGCAGTGCTTCGCTTCTTCTTATATAGATCTTCTTTATTGATGACTAGAGCTGAGGAGGTGCTCTGGTAGAGAAGTGAGAGGTAGGGGGGTGGGACTCGACGCTCAGATATACTCGTCCCACCCCACGCTACGAGCTCTCCTAAATTCCTCTTATCTAACGTACTCCTAAATAACTTTCCTAGGGCTACCGATTGTTCTTCTGCTAATATAAGAACTTCTCGCTTTACGATCCTATCTGCGTTAAGGAACATTACTCTTGTCTAACGACCTATCCGCCTTAGAGAACATTCCTAAAAGACGGTTGATCTCAACTACCGGAATATCCGCCGGGTTAATCCATTCTTTGGATTATTCTTGTATTCCTCAGGCTACGAAACTGCCGACTATATTATCTATATCTATAGCCCATGAGAACTCGATTCATATCACAATTAGTTACGACGGTATACCACGGTCGCTGGTAAGGTATACCAGGTATCTGGGAAGAGTGATATTCGGGGAACACCACAGCAGTGTTGGATGCCGTATCCTAAGTTCCGACACATCGGAAATCGTGATGGTCATCGAATCGGAAAAGAAAGTCTGCCGATGAATGATAAACACGCATTTCCTCTAGGGGGGGCGGGAATCGTTCTACTACCCCCCCTCCCCCTCTCCCCCCCCCTATTATATACCAGGTACCTGGTATATCTATTAAGTATATATAGACAGCGCGATGCCCAATTTATAACTTCATCATAGTATTGCCTCTAATACTAACTTGTTTAAAAAATATACCAGGTATGCCTCACGTACTCACAACTTGTTTAAGCTCCCTTCGTCCAACAACGTGAAAAAAAAACGTATCTCTCACATACTCCGAAATCCCCTTTTGCAACCTGCCTTCGTGCGACGTTCCAAGATCTTGTCCTTTGCGACGTCATCTTCGAAACACGCATGTGTTCCTGCCGTCCTGCGCTTTGAACATCCGGTCCTCGTCATCTACCGCCGCTTCACCGGAAGCCCATCGAAATTAGAGTCTTTCGAGCTACCGAGGGGTTCCCGCAATCCTCTCTGCCGTATTTTGCACACTACATACGCCGCGCCATGGACTACTGTTGCAGACAACAAAGCAGTACCTTCCTCTATAAGCTCTGCAACAACACCCGATTTCTAAATCATCCTCCCGAACTCCTTCTACCGCAGCACACAGCTGTACACACACATTCATGCACGCTTGACACGAGAAGATATATATGTGTCCCGCCGCGTTGTTGGTCGAGATCGTACTTTGCTGTTACGTATCGAAAACCCGCCGCAATTTTTAGTATTTAACCAGTCGACGTCACCTTCCGTATAGAGAGGATGAGGAGCGATGCTCGCTACACCGCGTTGTTGGTGGCCCGTGGCGATGAGGATGAGTTTCGGCACGAAGACCTTTCCCCGAGCAAGGACAACTCAACTGTATACAGCAGCGGCGGAAGGAAGAAGCCTGCCTGCAGCACCTGTGGTGAGACAACACAAACCGCCTACACGGTGCGAAAGACGTTGGCTCTCCTAGCAGGAGCGGATGTATGACGCGTATGCGCGGTTCGTTTACCATCATCCGTCGGCTCGCGTTTGCTCGTGCCGCCTTCGTTTGATCCCCGTCGATTTTTACCACTCGGCTTGGCGCTGCTGCTGCTCCTCCTTCTTCTGTTGTTTCGCCATCGTATGATGCTGTTGTTGGCACCCTGCTCGAGCTCCACTACTACTTTAGTATCAGTAAGAATCACGATGATCCAAAGCAGCTTTCACGATGTCAAAACTCGCCCTATATCACCTGTGCAGCAGCCGGTTTGACGGTTTTTGGGGGTTGTACCGACATTGCTCGCGGCTCGAAAGCGTTCGATGTCTCGGTATTATACTCGATACTCCGAGTATACTCGGAGTATCGACTAATTTTCGTACTCCGAGTACTCCGAGTATTAGAGTACTGGTGGCCTAAATACTCGGAGTACTTGCAGTATGAGCAGTACTGAACGGCCAAAACCTCCGAGTACTGGGAGTATGAGCAGTAATTATACTCGAGTACAAGCAGTACCCGGAGTACAAACATCTAAATTACTCGGAGTACTCCGAGTATCGCGAGTATTGAATCCAGGAATACTTCATCGTCCGAGTAAAATATTCCGAGAAATACCCCAACCCGGAGTACCTTGGAGTATAAAACCTTGAAATACTCCGAGTATTACTCGTACCAAGGAATAATATGAAACCCTGAATACTCCGGGTATTGAAGTTTTTGCAGTATGAAATGCCCAAGTACTCCGAGAACTTGAAGTAGGAGCAGTACAAGATCCCCAAATATTTCAAGTACAACGAGTATTATTCCAGAGTAATGAACCCCAAAATACTCGGAGTACAGCAGTATTTCAGAGTATCGAATTCCAAAATACTCCGAGTGCAAGCAGTATTGAGAGTGATCATACCCAAAATACTCCGAGTACGAGCAGTATCCCGGAGTATCGAGCCCTGAAATACTCCGAGTATACGAAGTGCCTGAAGTGATTTATCTCCGATACTCGTTACTTTACTCCAAGGTACCCGGAGCATCTATCTGCACCTTCCCATATTGATATCTTACGAGCATCGTCTGGCCTTTGCTCAGGACGACCCAATCCGGCACACTCTTCTTCTGTCGATGACCACCGTGATTACAGCCGTTCTTCGTGCAGATACGTCTCGTACGGCATTTACATTTATTTTGCGTTACCACTGCTGCTGCCGTCTCCAAAATCCTCGTGTCTGTGATTAAGTAAGTTCGACATCGTTTTCAATTCATTATCCTACCAGCACGGTCGTCTGACCTCTGCCCTGACACCTCGATTTAACAAACCTCATCCTCTCGATTAGAGTGATAATATTGACGACCGTTCATTCGGATATTTCGGCGTTCGATCCTGCGGGCACTCCTTGCACCCGTGGCATTTGGATATTTATTACTACTCACACTCGCACTTACTTACTCGTAACATTCAGGCAGTATTTCGAGTTTTTTTTAAGTTGAGTACTGCTCACACTCCCAGTCACTCGCAATGTTGAGGCCGTAAGCACCCTAATAGTCTCAGCTTTCAGAGTACGAAATTTGCTCGATACGGAAACAATCGATACTCCGAGTGTGGTCCCTCTGCTGTGCGTTTATCGTATTACCCGCAGATTGTATTGCATCGTGCTGCTGCAACCAACAACTAATAAAGTTGCAGTGTAAAATTCCAGAAAGGGAGAAAGCACGTCAAATAAATATTGCACAATTCATCATTTTAACGCTTATTGAGATCCTACATAATAAAGAGACTTACAAAGTGGTTTTCATGAGTTTAAAGCACGGGGCCACAATTAATGTCCATCATATGTACGTATTGGCTCACCTATTATAGCTCCTATATTATCGACAGGATTCTGGCCCGACCGCCGTGGGGGCAGGAGGGCCTTTTAGTCCCTAGTATATATATACTGTATATATATATATATATATAGGTTGGGTTGGCGTCGGTTGGCGACGACGCTGTAAAACACGCCTCTCATTTCGTGAGCTAGACAGCCAGGGTACCGTTTCTTTTTTGTTTTTTTGGTGGTCACCACAGCTGGCGGTCGAGTTAGATCATTTTTGTGCGGGGAGAACCTTCCCTCCGCACAAGGGGGGTGATCTCGTATCACATAGTGTGTACCTGGTATATGGTAAGGCACCCACGAGGCAGTTACATAGTAAGCCCATTCATTGCTGTCTCTGGAAGTGGCCACACCGGAAATAAATCGATGAATTGACGCTATCCTCCATATGCAAGAAAGTCCGCCTCAAAAGCGGCTCATAGTAGGATGCAGATGTCTCTTCATGCGACTCGCCCAACTCCTCACGGCGCTTCGCGCTTGATGCAAGCGATGTCTGCCCGGTCGGGGAAAACTCGCCGTGCTCCGTCCAGGCATTGTAGGGATGCGAAGGTCTATGGTCATACGACTACGGCCATGCATGATGATGAGTACGCCCTCCCCCCCCCCCCCCCCCCTGCTATGAGTATTCAAGGTGATTCGTTCTACACGGCGTGTCGAAATATCAGACAAAAAAGTGTGTGCTCCTCCGCAGTACAATGGCCTGTATGTATCAGACTAAAAACGTGTGCCCCTCCGCAGTACTAGGGCCTGTGTGTCCGTGGTTCCGCCTAGCGTTCGTGTATCGTATCGGCAACGGAGGTTTTAGAGAGATGCAACCCCATCCGACTAATACCGGGTTGAATATCAGGTGCCGCTTCCACTTCTGAGGCGCGAAAGCGCAACCATTACGCTCGTGCAGGACAAGTGTCCTTCGACGAGCGCAGCCATAAACTTGTCACCCTCGCGGTGGAAAGCTTTGGACGCCTCGGGAAGGAAGGTAGCGATTTCATCGACCAGCTGGCGGCGAGCATCGTTGGAGGAACGGACGGGGGATCTTTAGCGAGAAAAGGGGTTTGTAAGGAGCACCTTTTCCAGGTCATATCGGTGACTACCCAGGTAGGTCGCGATCTCGCGCAGAGTGCACCGATATAAGCTCGCCCTGCGAGACCGCCAGGCCGCCAGGGGGAGAAGGGAGGAGGAGGGAGGGCAACTTCCCATGGCGTGGGGGTGGAATGTAGATGCGAAGTAGGAAGCATGGCGTATAGATACATAGTAGGTAAAATATCTCGGTAAATGGTGGGGGTGCATATTCAAGTGAGGACACGCAGGGAAGGATAATTGGTTCGATGACGTTAGTGGTATTCGATGAATTATGTCAGCTTTTTCATTTTGAATGAATAACGCCCTGCACATTATCAGAAGGCAAATAAAAAATATATATATATATATATCAGGTGTTAATCGTTGTTTTGTTACGTGTGGGACCGGCATCTAGTTTTCGTTCTACATGCAACACACATCAATAGTATTCATAGTACGCGCTGGAATACAGAATGCGTAGCCATTTATGATACAATGGTCGACAAGGCTCGCAAAAATAATCCTCTATTATATGAGGGGCCGCGGTGCGTGTCCCCCAAAATGACGTGGTAACAGAGGCTTGGCGCTGGTGGAAGTCAGGCTGGCACTGATGCACTTTTGGGCAGTTAGAAAAATAAGTCGTTTGGCAATGGAACAAGAAAGAAAGGCGGAGCACCATGGGCTTGTTGGGACCTAGAGGTTGTGCTGTGAGGACCTCAGGAGGGGCAGCGTGGAGACTGCCTCCTATGCAACAACGCCAAGGGCTGCTAGGCGTTCCTGTGCCGCAACGTCTAGCTCTACTGGGTTGTTGTCTCGTGCAACAATCTAAAATATTGCTTTGTTCTCGAACAAACTACGCAGTTTAGCCGCATTCTGCGAGAGGTTCCGGTTCGACTATAAACCGTGAATAGTCTATTTCACGGCGTTTCATCATGGTGTAGTTGTGTACTTGTGTGCTTTATTTTATCCGTAGGCTATCCAGAACACGGCGGCTCTGCTGTGCTCATTGCCGCTACTCCTACTAGAAGCGAATGCTTGTGCTCAACGTCAAATCCGTACAGGCTACCCAGCCTAGACTTAACACTCCCCCTCAACGAAGTAATATAACAGAAGCGAATGTGTGTGCTCCACGTCAAATACGTACCTGGTATAGGCTACCCAGCCTACACTTCATACTCCTCCTCAACGGGTTTAAGTGTGATATAGCTAAAACAGTGATCATGGCTATTCATAATAATAACCCGTACAGATATAATTGGTTTCAAGGGGACGCTACGTAGCGCCCTCAGGAATGCATCGTGAAGCACCTGCGTGTAGGTGTTTCGGCAACATAGACATACGACATGGAATTAGAGATTTGCGACCAAGATCCGCCTTACGTAGTTGTATACTAGTGGATACAAATGTACAAGAACCCTGAGTTTTCTTGCCCTTTTTTGCCTTTTCTTGGGCCCAATAACTTACCATTAATAGCCATCATGGGAACGCAATTTTGCCTCTCGCGGCATCTTCGACGACGACTACTGCAGAGATTATCATCCGTGGAGAACAGCAATATTTTAGTGCAGGCCATTCTTCATCGGTGACGCAGCCATTGTGCTATGCTCCCTTGCGTGAAATGAATCATTTTATTTAGGGTTTTTGCGAGCTACTCCCTCACAACTTCGCATACACGAAAACACCTCGTCAGTCTTTTTTGCCTGCCCACTACTGCCGCTTGGCGCACCCGACGCTTTCACACGCGCCATCAGGAGCATCCCTAAAATTCGCGGGTTGCAGTATGTTTGTGGTATGCGGTAGCTTGATACAGGTCCTGGGATATTGGGGGTTTCATATATTGTGGGGTTTCGTATTTGTATCGAGGCATTATTTAGTATGCCTCGTGGATGGAGAGGTGGAGCTGCTCCTCCGGGAGCAGTCGCTGATGTTAATGATACGGCCCAGGCTTTGATGATAACGATACTGCCTGTCTATATGTGAGTGGTGCAGCCGGTGACAATCTTGGTGCGGCCTACCTCCTGTGTGTGGTTTATGTGATGGGGTCTCTGACAGAACGGTATTGATCCACCTGGTTTGTGTTGTCTTTGGTTTATTGTACAAGTATTTTGTTTTCTCTCCTCGACCTACGCCATAGGGGCACGCCGCGCGGTTACATAGGCCACGTTATACAGCAAGCGTATTCAAACACGATATCGTGTTTCCGGGCCCGGAGTTTGCTGAAGGGTTGCTGTTATGGCCGAGGAGACCGAGCTGCTTCGGCAGCAACTTGCGGAGGTGACGACTAAGGTTCATTCTTATCGGAGAGCGTCGTTTCCATGACTTCCAAAGTTTGGAAATAATTGGAGATCTGTATCAAAATACGGAGGCGTTCTGTCACTATCCGTGAAATTCTCCAGAACCAAAAATATCAAGTTCGTTGACATTCCAATATTTGGAAAAAAAAAACAGGAAAAAATCTGGAAGATTGAAAAATTGCGCGAAAAAAAAGTCGAAAATTTGGGGAAAAAGCTCTCCGATAAGAATGACCCTAACCTGGCTGAGCGAGACGCGACGTTGGCTAACCGAGACGCAACGGTGGCAACGGAGAGAGCTTTAAGGATGTCCGCCGAGGAAGCGGCTCAGGGGGTAACCGCTGGGAGGAGCGGGCGGCCTATACAGCAAACAGGGGCGCAGGCAAGTGTTGGGCAGCCTGTGCCGGAGCCATACTACCGTCACCAGACTCCTGCGGCGCTCATCTTGTCGTCGCAAAATAGCATGCGGGCACCCAAGTTTGATGGGCGCAGTCAGCTGCATTTGTGGTCACACAAATTCCAAACGTTTTTGACGGCGCGGGGTCTGATCGAGGCACTTGAGCCTACGAGCGACCGCATTCGGATAGCCGGAGGTTTAGGAGGGATGGAGGAATGAAACCGGTCGATTTACCTCCATGGGCAGCAGAGAGTCGAGAAGAGTGCGAGAAGGCATGGGAATTCCTTATGGAAGCCATGCAAGGACAGCCTGTGGAGGAACGCATGCATGCCGCTGGGTCGGTGGAGGGAGTATGGAAGGCTGTGATGGATTGGTATCAGCCACAGGGTGATGCCGAGAGGGATCAGCTCGAAAAAGAGTTCGAGAATATCGGAATGCAGGGAGATGAGGACCCAAAGCTGTTCTTCGCCCGTGCCGAGGGGAAACTCAATGTCTTGTCCGCATTGGGTATCCGCAAGTCGGACCGCGAGGTTACTCGCATACTCACACGGTGTTGTGGTGGATGAGAAGATTAGAGGCACATAGCAACAAAACGGAATCAACGTGATCTCTGCTGTGTGGGTTTATTCTTGGAAGGTTTACGGAATTGGCTGAGTAGTGCGGGCAAAGGCCAGGTTGGTAGCGAGGGGCTTTGGACAGCGTGCGGGAGTTGACTATTTGGAGAAGTATTCCCCGTGCCCATCCGTTGCGAGCATTTGTTTGCTCGCTGCCATCGCGTGTGAGTCGGGATTGGATTTATGCCATTTTGATGCCGAGCAGGCGTTTGTCCAGTCAGAGTTGAGCGAGGACGTCTACATGCGCCTCCCCAAGGGTTGCGGGTCGATGTTCGGTAAGGTGGTCAAGTTATGTCGCAGCCTGTATGGTTTGAAGCAGGCGTCGCGGCAATGGCATCATCACTTGATACGTGGTATGAGGGGTCTTGGTTTTGAGCAGTGTGAGGCTGATGCGTGTGTCATGCGTTTGGTGGAGGCGGGGGGCGTTTCTATCGTAGTAGTAGTGTATGTGGATGACATATTTGCGATGGGGTTTAAGAGTAGGTGTGACCAGTTTTGTGAGGACCTGAACCAGTTCGTTCCTATCAACAACCTGGGGGAGTTGCGATGGTACGCAGGTTGCCGACTCTCTCGAGACTGGGATGAAGGGACATTGACGATATCACAGCAGGTTTTCGCTGAAAGCACCGTAGCGAAGTTTGGTGTCACCCGCGGCAAGTGCATTCCTGCGGTGGTTGACCTAAAGCTTGAGGCGTTTGACAAGGATGAACCAGACGTTGATGAGCCTTTTCGGTCGTTAGTAGGGCATTTGATGTGGCTGGCGAATCAGACCCGCCCGGACATCCTTAACGCGGTTCGGGCGGTGGCAAGATACTCTGCAGCACCAAAATTATTGCATTGGCAGGCAGCGTTGCACATCCTCATGTACATCAAATCTACGAGTACGTACGGTATTACTTTCCAGAGGGGTCAGAGTAATGGAGTTCAGTTGGAGTTGTACGCGGATGCGGACTACGCGCACGAGGCCAATGACCGGAGGTCTGTCTCTGGTGGAGTTATCATGTGCGCTGGTGCCTGTGTATCGTTCTACTCTAGGACGCAGAAATCCATTACCCTCTCGTCCACGGAGGCGGAGTATGTGGTGATGGCCACCGGTTTTCGCGAGGCGATTTTCATGCGTTATTTCTGGAGTATTATTTTTCCGGACCGCGATGTTGGATGTACCACGGTGAAAGAAGATAACCAGGGGGCAATATGCATTTGGCGAAAAACCCTGTGACCACTCCGAACAGTAAGCACATTGATGTCCGTCATCACTTCCTTCGGGAACGTGTTGCTAATTAATGAGGAGTTCGAGATTGTCCACGTATCGTCGGCATTGCAGCATGCTGACTTTCTCAAGAAAGCTTTGCCCGCGGAAGCGTTCCGCTTTCATCGCAACTTTGTGATGAATCTGTGGTGATTTCTTTCATTCATTTCTTGGTTTCTGATATTTTGGGGTATTGGGTGATGAGAACGGAGAAGAGTGATTTTTAGGGAATTGGAGAAAATATTGGGGTGTACTCATGAGTCGAGTAATGTTAATACGCCAATAGGGTATGCCGATGGTCTTGATGAATCGTGCCGTACCCGTTGGTTCTTGGTTAAGTATGCACAACGTACAGGGGACCCAAAATTACTAGTATCCATAGTACTTTTAAATTCAGATGCAGTATGTTGTTGACTTTTGCATACTCCCGGAGTACACACCAATTAATAGCAGGGGGGATATTATAGTTCGATTTGAGATGTCCTGCATCAGAGACGTTCTGTTGTTTTGCTCTTCCAGAGTGCACAACAGGGGGGTCGATGCTATCGGGCGATACGACATCTATGTGAAGACGGTGTTATTGATTTTGTTTGAAGGTTTTACCAACAATTTACGTTTGTTGAATTTTTTCCCTTCCCATAGCTACTGTCTTGATATATTTTAAGAGGTCTATACTGGAATCGAGATTGAGAGATTTGGTGTCGGGACTGCCGTTTCACGTTGGCGATTCTGAAGGGTGGAATTTGGGATTGCCGTTTAACCTTGGCAACGATGAAAGGTGGAATTTGGGGTTGCCGTTTCACCTTGGCAATGACCTCTTTATGGAATTTGGGACTTGCCGTTTTACCTGGCAATTGGCGATAAGATATTCGGGACCTATCGTATCGCGCACCGAATAGGGGGGCTGTTTGTGGTATGCGGTAGCTTGATGCAGGTCTTGGGATATTGGGGGTTTCATATATTGTGGGGTTTCGTATTATGTATCGAGGCACTATTTAGTATGCCTCGTGAATGGAGAGGTGGAGCTGCTCCTCCGGGAGCAGTCGCTGATGTTAATGATATAACCCAGGCTTTGATGATAACGATACTGCCTGTCTATATGTGAGTGGTGCAGCCGGTGACAATCTTGGTGCGGCTTACCTCCTGTGTGTGGTTTATGTGGTGGGGTCTCTGACAGAACGGTATTGATCCACCTGGTGTGTGTTGTCTTTGGTTTATTGTACAAGTATTTTGTTTTCTCTCCTCGACCTACGCCATAGGGGCTCGCCGCGCGGTTACATAGGCCACGTTATACAGCAAGCGTATTCAAACATAGTCTCCTGGGAGGAGCTGTTGTAACCGTCCGCAAGTGAAGTGCACAAACGTTCAGTTAGGGGTTGTTTCGCGTCCCATTTTGTGCCCCCCAAATTTTGACCAATTTCGACCACTGCAGCAACCCCAAGGCGAGGTGTAGGCCTCTGTTGAGGACCTACGGGAGACCATTATCGAGAGAAAGCTGCTGTGATGAACCTCTTTCAAGTCTCCGTCGCTCTCCCGTAAGCACGAACCAGCCGAAGTTCTGAACGCAGCGTGTTAAAATAGCGATGTGTTTTTTCTCCTCGATAAAACATCTAAATATTTAACTAACCGGAAACCCGGGGACCTGGAGACGCTCGGGTGCCAGCGTGGCCTTAAAAACTTGACTAAGGTGCCGATCATGGCTACCGATCACCAGCACTTGATGAATCCGCTTTTCAACACGACAATACTTATCCAATCAACTTGGTCTACAGTGGTAGTGGTGCTCGTGTCTACTCACGCCAAACGAGATAACAACTATTATTGTCGTCGCATACATTGGTTGTGTCCCCTCGGCAATCCCAACTTTAGTTACTTCGGGTAGTGTGTTTATTCCGTAGAGTTACGTGTGGAATCCGTTGCACTGCCGTAACAAAGGTCCATTACTCAGGAGCCGCGCCTCAGCGACATCAACCGTTCCTGGTTCGCTTCGCGACGGGTAGTCAATCATTTTACAGCCAACGCAGCAACTGAAACGCGTAACCTGGCAACGTAAAATCATTATGTTGTCACAGGATTGAAGTAGGGGCGAGCATTCAAACGGCAGCACACACAGACCTCGGAATCCTCTCGTGCTTAGTACCATTTTACTCTGACGCTTACTACTACGACGCCGTCTATTGGCCGTAAGTTTTACTTGTGAATTGATGTGATTCGTACCGCAGCGTCAACTATCAAATATTATTCTCAAACACGTGCCACACTGCCATGGCACTGCCCAGACGATGGGCAGACAGATCTTATGGAGATACGTTTGTGGCGGTGGCATTAATAGTGTGAAAGACCTAAAACAGTCGCAACTACATCTAACAGAAAAACAGTATACCAATAATTAGCTTGTAGACCGAGGAATGTAATTGCTAGCCGGCTACCAAATTTCTGCCCGCCTGCCACAAAGAAGACGTGTGACACTCCTATAGACGAAAAAAGTATTTACATATATCCCATGCCCCAAACATAGCCAAAGCACTCTACCCCCAAGCCCCAGTAAGGTATGAATTCACCATATCCCGCGGAATAGGTAGCCAAACCCGGGGGCGTGTCCCCGCCAGTTCAAGCGATCGCGAGATACCTTGCAATACACTCTTGATCAACGGCGACCGGGTCGACACCTCGATACCAGCGTCGACCAGATGAAAATTGAATCGATAGCAGAGCCTCCCCGCTGTGACACCCAACCGAATCACGTCAGCCGAGCGGAGTCTTCGTCCCTGCGCGGGCATTTAACAGTGCGCCCACCTTTTTCGCGAGGTGCGACCGGGTCTTGATGAATATCGATGTGCGCCAGCCTACCGGCGTTATTGTAGACGCCAACCTTCGTCCAGGTGGGGAGCACCGCCCCTAGCAAATTGTCGATCCCCGGCGGCTCAGTTGAATCAAGCGAAGATAGCTGCGTCATGAACCTCTGTCGACGAATCCTGTATGCTTGCCTTGTGACCAGCTCAATTCTGCATGATGAGCGATATTTTGCGCGTGCAAGTTGAACGTCGCCCTGCCGCAAGGTTAGGAACCCAATTGCAATGTGTATGATATCACGATTCACCTTCTTACACCTGCAAGTTTTAGCGTCGCCTTGCCGCAACGTATGAACCCAACTGCGAAATAGGCATAATATCATTATTCACCTTACAGCAGCAATGTGAAGCGATTTTTATTAATAGTGGTCAACTACACAATACGTTAACAGGTCTGCGCCCCATCGTGTACGCGATAGGTAGATATACCACAGCAAGAATGTTCTGTTGACCCACTAACCGCCTGCTGTCGTGACTAATGTTTGCCCCCGCCGTAACGTGTGATCGAATGGCGACAGTGTCGCCCACGGTTCACCAATAGCGAATCACCGCATGTTTCTGTCCGTGCACGTCCTTGTGGTCGATACATACCAGGCACGATATCACCAAGTATTTTTTTCACACCGAACACTTGTTGAACTGCACAAGGTGATACAAATAACATTTTTTGCTGTCTGTGCTATAAACACTCGATGCCTTCGAGTATCGTAGTATATCTGCCTTCGAGTGTCATAGTATATCTGCCTTTGCTCAAGGTGGTCCGATGGTATCTCGTTGCCGCGATTTTTATTATTTTTATTTGGATGTGCTCGATCAGAAGGTTCAATCGTTGATGTTCCCCCGCTTTTGTTTTTGCATGTACATGCATTACAACTCGATCACCACGCACACACGCCCTCGGCCCGCAAGCGCCGGGGTTAAGGATACAGAGAACTACCTGTATCTGCACACAATACCAGTCGATGCGATGCACGGTGCCCATGCTTCCGCGCTCGCTCGCTGCCTGTGCCACGCATGAAGCGCTCCACCTCCGCTCCACATCCGATGTTGAATCAAAATTCACGAAATACCTGATCAGGAATTCACGAATACGTCGCCCAGCGAGCGACCGCCGTCCAGGTGCAAGCCACGGGCCCTGTCTGTCCGCGTGTTCTACCAGTCTGCCAGCATTCTGGACAACGTTCCAGAAGACGTTCTCCCCCGGAAATTTAAAAAACATGTACCTGGTAGTGTGGACCGATCCCGAAACACACTTCGGCGGACCCATGTTGTTACTGTCGCAGCGACCCCGGTAGCTCCGGCAGCCCCAACGAACAGCAGTGCCGTAGCGAAAACTGTATGTTGATCCCTGTAGACATCTTCCTGACGACCCCGCGGAGGGGCGAGCCCTGGTGATGGTATCACCCCGGCGACTCCTGTGAATTTTAGTATTGTGGCCCGAGATCGTACGCCGTCTCTCTCCGACATGTCTCCTGCGACACCATGATAAATTTGTGTGCAGCAATTCCGCACGCGGCGTCCGGGAAACCCCACGATGAACGACCTCGGGCAATCCGAAGCTCCCCGAGGTCCATGACGATGGTGATGGCGATCCAAGGCAATGCTGATGATGGCAGGAATCCCATGCAATGATGAGGTTGCCCCAGCGGTCTCAGCGATGAGGATAATGGTGACCCCAGGCAGTAATGATCATGGCAATCCCTGGAAGTGATGCTGTTGCTCTATCGATCCCAGTGTTGGTGACAATAGAGAACCCAGGCAGTGATGATGTTGCTCCAACGATCCCAGTGGCGATAGTGGTTATAACGATCGCAGGCAATTGTGTTGTTGCTCCAGTACTTCCAGTGATGATCATTATAGCGACCCCAGGCAGTGATGGTGTTGCGACTGCAATCCCACCGATGATGATGATGGAAACGATTATATTGCTCCAGCGATCCCAGCGATGCGATTATCGATGATGGTAATCCTAGGCAATGATGATATTGCTCCTGCGATTCCACTTAATAGATGCCCTTGCTATAGGGGGTCCATGCACTCTTAGACTAGATGCCGCGGTAGAAACCGTCGTCGAACTCGATTACAGGCTTTTCGCCGTGTATTCCCCTGCCCGGTGTTGTTCCCAGCACCAGTGGCGCATCCGCTCTCGTACGAATTTGTCCTCTCGCGTTTCCCATAACCTCAGTTGGCCTAAACTGACCTTTCACTGCGGCAAATTCCCTCATGGCGTTGATGAAGGTGTCGGTGACGTTGGAGTCTCCCATCTTCGCAGTCGCCGTACTGCAAACTTGAACGCTACGTATTGTGCGACTGAGCAGTCCGTCGATGCATGGGTACTACTGTAGAAGTAAAGCGATCCTGACGAGTTTGCGGTAGAACCCTACAGAAGTACGAATGCGTACCAGCGCAGCAGCTCCAGACGATGACGACCTTGGCAGCTCTGCAGGGAAGTAAGCGTTGTTCTTCGCAGCAGCACAGCAGTAGCTCCAGATGACGATGACCTTAACTTGGCAGGTTTTCGGCTAAGCAGACCTGGTTCTTTGTAGTAGCAACTCCTAACGATGATCAACGAAACTCTGTGAATAAATTCACACACAGGGGGTCATTGCTGTACGAGTACGTGCGAGTAGCAGCAGGAGTCCCGGCCGTAACATTTTTTGACGAACCTGTTTAACCGCAGCTCTACGCGAAGCGCAGAATAGGTCTGGGCTCATAACCTATCAGGGACCACGGTACGGGTCCCGGAGAAGGCGTGGTAACAAAGCCTTAGCACTGGAGCTGATGGAACTCAGGCTGGCACGGAAATATTTGGATGTTAGAAGAAGAGGAGGGGTTTTGACCATGGGACCAAGAAATAATTCCGAAGGATATTGTAAGGACAACATGCTTGTCGGGGGCTAGGTGGTGCTGCCAGGAACAATAAGGAGTGGCAGCGTGGGGGCTGTATTTTAGGCCACGACGTCTAGGGCTACTGGGTTGTTCTCCTGAGCCGCAACGTCTAGACCTACTGGGTTTCTGTCTCGTGCAACATTCTAGGAGATTGCTCTGTTCTCGGACAAACTGGCCTCGCCGCATTTTCTGGAAGGTTCTGGTTCGACTGATAACCCGAGAAAGCATGTTTCTCTTACTGTACCGCGTTTTATCCTGATGTACTTAATGCTATCCATGGAATATTCTGAACACAGCAGCTCTACTGCGTACCCCCGCTACTCCTGCTAGAAGCAATTACATTGAAAATACGTTGGCCACCCAGCCTACACCCAACATGACCACCACACGTCGGCACGTATTATTAATGTTAAGAAATAGGCAGTAAATACATAGCGTATTGAGTCAATGCTTCGTAAGTTGCGGTTCATAAGTTGCGATTCAAATATATGACTCCGTATTATGAGTAACGGGATGTTTAGAAGATCTTTCTGCAGTTCTTGTGATCAACGAGTTGCAGCGGCAAGCCGTCGATAGACGTAGCTGTAAGAGGACATCGAGATTGAGGAACTAGAGTGTTTGCACACACCCCCACCTTCACTATTCTCAAACGCATATGAACATCTGATAGTTCATCGTTCCTTAAGCTTCTGTTGGCCCATCGAGCGCCATTTTCTACTCAACATACATATTCTACACCAACAGTGATGCCCGATTTTGTCCAACAACGGCTCTGCGCTAGCCTCTGAAGACCACCTTCGGTAACCCATCTGAGTGTGTATTCAATACATTCTTAACAATTAACTCGTCCGGCCAGCAGCTCCTCCAATGAGTGTTACGTGAAGATGCGAAGCAATCTGCCTGAGACGTGGCGGGACGTGTTGTACAGTGTATACCGTCGCGTGTTTGCGAAACCGTCGATGCAGTTTCGGTAGCAGCATTGGTTCCCGATGGTGTCGGTAATATATATCATACCACCAAATAGAGAGCAGCGACCGGAGTGGGGGGCGGTGGTGACCGTTCGCGACGCGTTCGGATGAAGTTTCGAAAAGCTGAATCATGCTACGGTCGGGGGGATACCTAATTTTCCTGAGGTTGCTGAGATGGGGAGCGCTATACCTCGCCCAAAGACTGACTTCCCTTAAAATAAATGGTAAGCGCCCCACAGACAACGGAACTGCAGTAGCAGTAAATCACAAGTAGGATTGAACCTATGTAGGCGGGTTGTTCCTCATTTAATGAGGAACCCCCCGTGACCCAAAAATATTCAGGCCCAAAACTAACCCCTCTACCATATAGCCCGACACAGCTTTCGGCGTTACACCTATAGCCTGCCCTCACCCTTACGTTTCTCATAACTTCGACTGTGGCGTTTCTACGGCCTGACCGTACCCTTTCGTTTCTTGGAGTTCATTATCGTGCTGTTTCTAGGGGCTGGCCGACGCTCGTCAAATGCAAGAGCGACCGGCATTTGTTTCCCGCAGGTCGTTGGTCTGATTGGTTCAAGATGGCGTTTCGGCCGTCCAGTCGTGATTTGTAAACGCCACAGAAACACACTGCGGAGCCGCGCGACCATCCCTGCCGACCTCGAGCACCTCAAAAGTTGGGGTTGAGGTCAGCTAGGGTCAGAGCTGGGGCTAGGGTTAGGCCGGCGTGGGGTTAAACTGGGCAGACGTACGTATTAAAATATGTGAAGGCTTTTTTTTACGGTCTCTCCTTCATTTAGGGCGAGCCGGTCTGGCCGTACCCTCACCAATATCGGGGGTTACTTCTCGTTGTGGGGTTTCTCCGTACTCGTTGTGGAACACCGGCGAGACAGAAGGATCGACTCCGGATGATCACTTGCTCGTATATACTACCGGAGAGAACGCGGCGTCATCGTGGTGTACGACGTGACTGCTAAGGGATATGTCGACAGCGTCAAGCAGTGCCTCCTCGAGGTCGATGTGGGTGAGGGCATTATACATCTATATACCAGTATATATATACGTGATGGGGTCACGTGGTTATATAGGTGAATACGGGTTCTTACAGGGACATATCTTTCTCCAGAGATCAGTTTTTTTTTGCGATCCGTTGCTTGTGAGGAATTTGGTGGGCTTGATCTTGAAGCCCATCATCCAGATGAACTTTGTTCTTCTTTTCCCAGTTGAACCCCTCGGGAAGAAACAACTAGCGAGTAGAAGCGTGCCCTTTTCAACAACGACCTCTCTGTATCTTTTCTGGTCGCTACTTTCACACTTGGCGTCAACGTCTTAGAGGCAACCGTTGCCGTGTGGCGGGTGGGTGTTTCGTGAAAAGGAACCGTTGAGCGTCATTGTGATGGTCGAAGCGTTAACTCCTCCCGCCCACACCTCAAAATAATCATTTGAACAAGAGGATGACTAGGTGGCTGGTGTTGAGGCCGGGTCGTGGGGGGGATGTCGAAGGAAAGGGGGGTAAGTGGGATGACGTTGGAGCGGATATGGTGTGCACGGGCATCGCATGAGCCGCGTGTACTCGCAGAAGGTGTTGTTGATGGTGGAGGTACGACAGTGGCTCCACCACCGACCTGTCAGCTTGTCCGGAAGGTTCCCGGCTGCCGCTGGTTGCTGTTCGGCGTGTATTTCTGGTCGAAGCGCATGGTTTGCTGAAGAAGCGACTGATGGGGGTGTGCCAGCTGTAGGGCTTCGTACTGCCGTTAAGGCTGTGGTCGGCGTCGCGATGATCGCCAAACCGAGGTGGTATTGTTCTTAGGCTTACCACACCTCCTCTACGGTGGCTTAGTGTCAGGCCGGGTCATGAGAGCACCGGCAAAGCGTGGGCATCAGGGTCGACCTATATAGGCTGACACTACGTAGATCTGACGAACTCGATAAACCGTTTAGTCGATTAACTTGAAAATATCATATCCGTCCCCTGAGTAATCGAGAAGAATCAGTACCTTGCCACCCGATCTACTGTACCATTTATTACAATACATTCGTCGGCAATGGCATCAGTACGGCTGCCCCCCTCCTTCCCTTGTCGCCACTCTTGGCGTCCTCTGCTGCCTGGCGTGGCCAACTCCTCTCCGCCTCGTTGCAGTGCCATTTCACCATGAAACAGTCCTCTGCTTCGGTGAACCCTCGATATCACTCCACACTCCTCTTAGCCACCGTGTGCTATAGCACCGTATTTGCTCCAAACAACAAAGGGGAGCTTTCCGTAGACCCCTCGGTGGCTCGGAATACCTGCTAGGCAGTGGTTCCAGTTATTTCCTTGTCGTCCTGGTCCCGGATCCCCCCCACCACCTATCGTCCCGAACACCATACAATTGCTTAGTCGCTCTTTGTTCGCCCGCTGTACGGATCCCACAAATAGAAGACGCCGTTCACGTATGATTATCTCGACGCTCTCGCATTGTGCCTTCTCAAAAACCTTGGTGTACTACATGAGGTGGTCGGTGCGTTGTCAGCGCTGGAAGCCAATGATCCGTAGGAGAAACCTATAGTGTGTCGCTCGGAGTTCATGAAGGTGCTCCTGGCCGAGAGTCCATGTCACACACCCGTACAGCAGGATCTCCATCACCTCGGCCATCAACATGCGCTCCTTTTGAATGAACGGGGTAGCCTCGTGCAGTCCCGCCTTGAACCGTGTGTAGCATGCCCACGAGAGTCGGGCCCGTCATTTGATGTATGGCGAAATGTCGGCGCTTGCGTTGACAAAACCGCCCAGGTACGAAAACTGAATGGTGTGCCTGCAACTCTGGCCTGCTCCTTTGATGATGAGTGGTGAGGTCCGGAGCGCTGCTTCGATGTGCGCAAAAGCATGGTCTCCGCCTTCCTTTCGGATACGGTGTGGTCTGTTGCTTCGACAACGGTCACAATGACGGTCATTATCTTCACGATCCATTCCGGCCACAATGCCTGCATAGTCGGCGTACAGCATGTATGTCCCAAACTACTCTCCGAACACATGCTACAGTAGTGGACCAGCGTTCACCCCCACCCCTTGCTCCTGGAATTTTTCCTCGAGGTGAACCAAATCCCTTATCTAACAAGATTTATAGGACCCCCCGATTAGCCCTCTGTGTCTGCTTCCGTAGTTTGTGTCATGTTCGTACCCTGAATAACTATGCTACAACTTATTAGCAAATTTCGTCGGGAACATAAGACGCCGGCGACGAGAGAGAAGCGCTCGTGCTGGTTCCGTTGTGTTGCCCAGGAGTTTGATGTGACCGGCGTGATAAAGAGGTAACGCTCTCCGCCACCTTCGGTGATATTATCCGTATGCTGATATGCATTAGCCGTTCATTGTGGATGGTGATTACAGTATTTTGTGTACTTCATTCGTCCGTCATGAGTGAGAAGCCTTCATTTTGTCCGGTATAGTATACACGACGGAAGATCCAAATAAATGTGTGTACCCACTGGTGAACCTCAAGGATGGACCCAAGATCCCTGACGATCACAACGAGAGGACCCGCAAATTCGTTTAGACAGATTAGTTTGGCCAAACGCGGGGATGGCCTCTGAGCCAAGGGCCGGCTTAGCTGAAGATCTACCGTACCTACTACCGTTGGTGGTCACCCAGCCAGATAAGAAGACGACGACATGTTAGTAATTGGCTGTGCTACACTGCTGTGCGACTGCGTGCGATGAATTCATTGTGCACGGTTTCCCCGCGGAAATATCAAAATACTGTATCTATAGTACCCACTTGGGAAGAGGCTGCATTGAAGACCCCTGCCGATCCAAACGGGCACCCACAGGTTCTCCTTAGCACAAACTGTGGCTAAACCGGAGGACGGCCGTTCAGCCAAAGAACAGTTTTACTAAGCAAGTGAAGACTCACCTAGATTTATGCCCAAGGACGCATTATATCGAAGATGTTGAGACAGCTAACGGTGCTACGCTTGCTTATACCAGGTATTTGATAACCTAGTTATTGTGCAATAATACGTACCAGGTACCTGTTTGCCGATTGTGTCTCTTGCATGCGAACCATTTCATTGTTGTGCCCGTTGTACGCCGATAGGTCCAAATTGCTCACATATATAAGGCAACCCAAGGACGGGTCCAATATATATGACGATCACAATGCGGACCCGTTTATACTCTACAGATAGGTTGTGGTCGGACACGAGGAGAGCCGTTTAGCCCCCATTGCCAGCTTTGCGGAAGACCCATATTAAGTTATATAGGTGATCACCCAGCCAGAAAATGGTGAGACCGTTAGAGGTGATTTTCACTACATGGTAGCATACTGTGACTCCTGCGTACGAAACGCTCATTGTGCCCGTTATGCAAGAAGAGATCTATGAGATCCACCTCGGAAACCCAAGGATGGATCCCAAACGATCCCTGGCCATTACTAAACGGACCTGCGAAAAAATCGTTTGAAGATTCAATGTGGCCAAAAACCCGAGGAGGAGGAGTACTCAACCTAGGGCCAGATTGTTTTGCTGTAGACCCAACAAGCTTGCCCCCCAGCCAGATAGAAGAAGCTGGTGCGCGATTTATATTTCGAAGTGGCAGTGCCACGCCTGTGTACAGCTTTATCTTAAGCAATGTGTAACTGACTTCTGCGTTCGAACTATGCACGGCAGCACCATCCTTGAATCAATTTATTTATGCCCGCCGAAAGATCGTACTGTAGAATGTATCATATCCACACGTTGAATGCCCAGGGATGGATCCAAACACCCTGAGACCGCAGGGCCACAGCTCAAACCCGCATAGCATTCTGCAATAATTACTGTAGTTAGTACAAGTGTGGTCAAACCCGAGGGTGAATTCTCAGAACAGGGCCCGTTTTGCCGTCCTGTGCCGTTTTGCTGAATACTTAGGCAAAGACGTATAATACGTACTGTGCACATGACATATGTAATAATGTTTGCATACGTGATGAGATAGATTCTTAGCAGGCACTGCTGTTTTACTACTGTACGCCGTGTGTGACTGTTGCACATTTCTAGACTGCTTGCTGCGTGCGATGTCCTACAGCATCAATGCACATAACTACCTGTACCGTACTCAAAATAAAAGGAACAATTAGATAGATAGTACTACTGCCCGTTACACGCGAAAGGATCAATGTTGCAAACTGGCTGTACGTACGGAAAGCCCACTTAGAAACCCAAGGAAGGGGAAAATTCGACATCTTCGACGATCACGAACCAAGCCCTCCATTTTTTACAATCCGCTTCAGAACAGCTTTCTATCGCAGGATACAGCTTCCCCGGCTGGGCATCAACAAGCAGCCATGGCGAGACTATGCGCTCAGCCTCGCCCCCCCGGAGACTGTGGCGATGTCTGACAAAAAGCCGAATACATAATATATATACAAGGATTTCCTTCGGAGTGGGAGTAAGATGGAGTCGTTTCTTGCACCAAGATGACTTCGTTTGGTTGGCGCCGGGTTATTCCGCCAATGATTGCAGTTATATGCTGCAATTGGGGTGAATAGCTCGAAGAAAGCCAATCAAACGAAGTTGTATTTGTGAAAGAAACGAGAATATTATCGTGGCGGCTATAATCATGCGACCGCTGAGCGGGTGATGCAAGAGTAAGGTTGAAACGCGGCGAACAACTGGGTAATACCAGGTACCAGGTATTATTTAGTCCGGGGCAAGAGTTGACTGGTGCATCTGGTATGGGGATGATGTATTACGTATAGGCTATTGATTAAATGAGGGTTCAGTACGGCGGGGAAGGCAGCAGTGCCCGCGACAACGACGGTTGATTATGAAATAGTCGCACAGTTGTTGGGCGTGACGCAAGAAATAAACGATCCCAATCATCATGACTGAATGCTCGAGCATCTATCTATACATACTTGTATTTTCTTCGTGTAAAGACACGGTTTACATTCATTCAGTATTACCATGAACAGTGGTACGCTGAGGTTTTGCCAGGGCGGGGCCGGCATGGTAGCGGGCAAAAGACCATTATTACCTAAAAAATAACAGGGCCACTACCCACATGCACCTTAGAAAGCATTAGCTCACGTACGAACCGATCAACCCATCCACCCCACCTACACACCCACCCACGAATCATCGACACACCAACCAACAGACTCACCCACCCACGCACCCACCCACCCACAACGCTGTGCTCAAGTACTGATGTACCATGAAATACATAATACTCAAACCCAAGCAATTGCTGTATAAAAAACGAAAAAAAAGCCAAAAAGTAGCACTATATTAATGACACCCTGGTTGTCTAGCTTCCGCAATGAGCGGCATGTTTTACGGTGTCATTACCAACCGACGCCAACTCAACTTTTCCCTGAGTCTCTGTTTTGGTAAATGCAATTTGTCTCTCTGTTTTTCTGTCTGTCTGTTTGTCTGCCTGTCTGTCTGTATGTCTGTATGTCTGTCTGCCTGTTCGCATCCCTTAAGAAACAGGACAGCTGACCCGGCGGGTTTTTTTCTTTAGAGTGGGTGCTTTCGGCACCAACAATAATTATCAAGGTGTTTTCCACACTAACAAACAGAGAACTTCACACTATCCTTCCTACACTAATTTCAACACTGCCGAGTTGAATAATCGAACCTGAGCAAAAATACCCTGGAATTAAACAAGAAAGCGTCCCAGAAAAAACTCAGCCATCCAGAAAAATCCATGAGTAAGCAAACACTAACATGCACCATAGCTACGTGCCGTTTTTGTTTTTGTCGGTCGGTCACAGCTGGCGATCGCGTTATGGATATTTGGTGCGGGGTGGAATACCTATACTCCGCACAAGGGGAATGATCGCATTACGTAGTGTTCAAAGTAAATGAGGCAGTTACATAGTACCCCCGTTGCTGTCTCTGGACGTGGCCACACCAGAAAATAAATTAACCTGTTGACGCTGTTATCCTTGTGCAAGTCCCCCTCACAAGCAGTTCTAAGTAGGGTGCAGCTCACCCTTCATGCGACTGGCTGAATACCTCACGGCGCTTCGAGCTTGGTGCAAGCAATATCTGCCTGGTCGCTTAAGACTCGACGTGCTCCGTCCCGGCATTATAGGGATGCGAGGGTCTATGGTCACACGGCTACGGTCATGCATGATAAGAGTACATCCGCCCCCCCCCCCCCCCCCACCTTCCCCTGGGCATCTTAAGGCACCCATACGCCCGAGGCCATCTCAGACCTTGGGCAACGACCAGCTGAAGTATTGGGCCTTCGCCGTCTCCCACGTGCAATGCCGAGCACCTGCGCTGTCAGATGCTCTCGGGCAAACCTACCTGCCCATCGTTGGGTGGGTGTGCATCTATCTGCACTATTGCCTCACCTGTAACAAGGCTGTGTTTCAGGTAAACCAAGCCGGCACCAAGGCGGTGGTTCTCGGCACGAAACTGTCACTCACCAGGATCGGACCGTTCAAATACAATGAAAAGCTGCTGGTGTTGTCCCTCTGGGTGCGACACCTGGTGGTCATCCGCTGACCGTCTAGCTAGTACCCTGGACATCTCGGTTCTCGGTTGGCACGCTGACCGCAGATTTCGGCGAACTGCTACAAGGCCTGTGCCAAGCCACGCAACAGCAACAACTTCCCGCAGTACGTTCCTGCCAACCTGACGTAGCCAAACTAACTAGTTTGTCCTCAAAAACTACACAAAATCCCCTCCAGACCACCTCGGTAAGGATCACGCCTCCGTGCCCGCCGAGCGCTTGGGGGTCGATAACAGTAGATTTCACCTCGCCACCGATCCGTGCGCTGCGGGGCGGAACCCTTTATTCTCCTAATAACAGAAAAGTACGTCCTGCAACCAAACATCGTGGAAGCGACAAATAGACTTCCTGTGCTCCCGTCGGTACGTCCGACAATTTGGGCTAGCGCTCCCTTCCGATGTCCACAAAGTAATAAGCAGTACCGTCGCATACGCGTCGGAGCTCCGTCCCTGACGCGAATTTGCCAGCGCTAAGGGCGAATGCTCCCTATCTACTGGGTGCATCCAAGCCACCCGATCAATTTGAACCAAGTCAATCGAGCGGCACTATTTTACTCATCGGGGCTCGTTTCTGGCACAAGGACCGATATCATACTCAATGCCTAGGCCATGTCGCCGTGCATACACCAAACGCTGGGCAATGTAGTGCAGAATCCCAGCTTTCCAGTTATCGAGAATGTCAACGCATTTTGCTAAAAACACACCTACCGAGCTCCCCAAAATAACTCTCGCTTGCAGTATGAAATATACCTGTAGGCGACACGCGCTGGCTGGTATCACTTGTTTGAGCTTTTCGTGTAATGTTTGGTGTGGACAGCCCTGACTACACACCAAGCGGCGTACCGTGGTTGCATGACAGCTTGATGTGTAGGTGTTGAGCCTCAGGCCTTGAAACGTCCCCCACCGATCCCCAAGGTCACGACTAAGAGCTTGCCACGAATTGACCCCTGCTCACGCATTTGCGTGTTCCGTGCGTGCGACCGATACGAACAGTTGCGACGCATCATGCTATTAAACAACTCTGGCGTCATGGCGTCATATGCCACCATCCCCCCTTCCCGATCGACCCCGGGTGTCGATGTCATCCCGGCAAACTTCGTGAACCTTCCATGCATTAAACCCCGCATTCTACTTCCGCCGTTAGCTGCTGGTAACATAATATGCACCTCTAATAATGTGTGGACAACTCTGATCCCTACACACCCCGTAGAACGAGCGATCAGATTATCACACCAAGCTTGTAAAGATGAATTTTGAGCAAATTTTCGATCGCTCAGCTTCATGTTTTCTTCATATTATGTTAATGCTGGAATTCACGAAGCTCTCTACCGATCGCCACAACTCGCAGTTGTTATGCCCCGTCCTCCTAGTCTAGGTCAGGGTGTCACGCCCGCCAGTTAAGGCGAACACTCATCTCGTCACAACTTGACTTATCCCGTCAAGGCCTGGTGAGGCCGGCAATAGCGCATCTGACTTGCGTGCCGTCCCAAATGGTGGTCCATCTTCCCCTTGCAGGGTGTTGGTGTAGGTCCCGAGCGGCACGTAGGGCCCTTGTACTTCTCACCAATGCGAGAAACACATCGAGTTGCTACGAACGGCGTAAAGCTCCCAGAACACTTCCTCGGGCGGCTAATCCGACCCCATCCCGCTCTGGTTCCGTCCACATTTCCATCCCTGGACTTGGGACTACCCGCCGCTCACTCAGAGTGGAGTGTAGAGCAGCACCGCTGTGATTGGCGTATCCGCTAACCTTTAAGAGCGCCGGACTCCAACCTCAATGACAAATTCTTAGAGCACAGCGCAAGGGCTCCGGCCGCGAGCTGCCGACACCGTCCTCCGACGTCTACGGCCGTTCAATGTGCCGGCAGCTGAGATCCGACCGCTCGATAGCCACCAACGTCTACGAATCCCAACCAATATTCGTGCACCCTCTTCGTGGCGGCTCCCTCTCTAGCAAGCGTGCCAACAATTTCATTCGTGAAAATATGTTTCTTACGTATGCAAGCCCGCCAACGACATTCGGGTCAAAGGCAGGAATGGCACTGGCATAGTCTGTTTTCGTGATCTTACCACCTTTGGAAGGTCTTTCAGTGCTCCAGGACTGCATCTGCCGGTTTAGCCCCACACATGTATCCAGTCCCGCCTGAACACCTTGCCCATCCAGCACGGGAGTAAGGCTACTAAGAACCGTCCACGCGTTACAAGTACATACGACTATAAAGGAAAGCATTCCCCGAGGAAGGACCCTGGTCCGGCGGGGCTTGTTCAAGCTAGAAAGCTGACATTGTACCCGCCTCACGAGGCCGACCAAAAGGCCAAGGCCCCGCCAGCATCTTGCGGGGTCATTCGTTCCGCTTCAACGGATATATACCTTGCCAACTGGAATGGCCATCTCCGAACTCTCGCCTAGCATCACTTATGACCGGCAATGGTACGCCGAGCGCTAGTGAAGCTCCCGGAGTCCCCTGCACCACACGCGTCAGCGTTTGGCCGACCCACAACCACGAATCTGCTTGCGCGACCCGCCATCACCATGAAGCCACTTGCTAAAGTGCTCCTCGCACGAAGATTGGACCACGCCATGATGGGGGTAGGTGAGTTGGACAAGCTCCAGCGCCCCAAGCAATACTGCCCGTGCGGTGGCCACCTCTGGGACCACTTCTCTGGAGCATTCCGGAGTAGGCCGTTGAAGTCAAAAACACCCAACCGGCCGCTCCCTCCAGTGCTTCCTTGTCACACTGATTACGCAGGTCGTTGCCAATGGCACCTGGCTGTGTGTTCTCGGTCTGCCGTTAAGCCAGCCATGGCGTACTACTAGCAAGTTGGCCTGGGGGGGGCGCAGCCCCGTACACTCCCCGCTGTTAATAGGTTCCCCGCCTCAAGATGTGACAACTGTAGAGGCGGCGGCGATGAAACCGACAACCGTGGCTTCAGCGACGGATACATCTCACACCGTGATGGAAACGGAATCAACGGTAGCGGTGATGCCAACGGTAGTCGGTAGTCGTGCGCTTGCGTGATGGAAATTGAGGGACTGAAACAAAAAAAAAAAGTGTCGATCTCTCCCATCCCCCGTTCAAGGAAATTCCTGGTACGTCCTAGTGAGGGGCACGGGTGCGATGCCTTCCCTCGCTTTCCGCCTCCACTCTCGAAACTTCCTGTTGACACATCCCTCTCTTTGTCCGGCCCATGTCGACCGCGAACGCCCTATTCTTGCCCAATCGAACTCCCAAGCTGTTCTCCACACCTTCGAGCATTTCCACCACACAAGATGTTCCAACCACCAACGGTAAGATGGGCTGGCGCCACTCCGTCGAAAAGAATGGGCTGATCGGGCACTCCCAGCAATGGGGTACCTGACACGTGATTCGGTTCCAAGCTTGTACCATGCTTTCCGTAGCGGTCGCCGCTCCGCCAGCCCATTAACAGTCTACAGAAGCTCAGTTCAATGTATCCCGACACGAAGGTATGTTTCAATCCACTGAGTAGCTTCGCGGGCGATGTGCCCCCCCCTTGCCCTAGCCCCACTCTCGACGACAACACCCCTGGGTCCAATCCGTTTGCTCTGGCGCATTGCAGTGCTCTCCAGTCGCGAACAGTTTCTCCCTCCGCTGAATCTAGCCTTTTCGTTGCGAGGTGTCACCCCTTCCCCCGCAGCCGAGCACCTCGGTTACCGGGTCCTCTTCTACGACAGCTCTCGCACGTGCGGAGACGGCAACGATAGCCCTAGCAATGAGGAGAACGGACGGTAACAGCAGCAGTTGCGATAGAAATATCTTCTGGTCTGAAGACCGCCTCGGCAGCCTTTATCGCGGCCGCTTCGCTTGCGGCTGGTTGGGCGGCATCGGCGGTATTCGTCCAGCCAGGTCCTCCTTTGAGTGCGACGACATTCTCGGCGATAGCATCGGCAGCGGCTATGCCGGCCGCGTACGTACGTGGCGCGGATGGCGTTGGGCAACATGATCGTCCCCTCCTTTTCGCCTGCAGCATCGATCGATGGCGGCGGTGGCCGCAGCAGCAGCAGGAGCAGTCCAGCCCAAGTTAACGACCGCGATTGTCGGCACGGCCATGTTTTCCCGCGCTGGCGTGTTTTACTGCTGCCCACTGCCAATCCGACCGTCCGTGGCGAATATCGCGTCGTCGGGGGCAACCACGTTGACTTCGAAACTGCTCGAGGCGAACATGGTCCTCCCTCCTTTCCCTTCTTCCATGCACCCAATCTGATATGACAGTGGTAATTTTGTGGTGCCGGGGCAACAGCACAGACGCGTATCTCCGATTGTCGCCATCGAAATGCTCCACGCCGCGGTATAGGGCGCTGAGCATCTGTAGTGCCGCGCGAATCCGTAGCACCACGGTGAAGTAGAAACTTGCCAAGGGGAGCACCCGAGACGCTGAGAATTGGCGCTGGGCGATGCGCCAGTGTTTTCCTCTGGAACAGAAACAGAACTGTCCGGGAAAGCCACATGCACGAGTCAGCATGGAGAATAATGTGATCACCATCTGAAACCTATCGCGGGAAACGGGTTTAGCTGATAGATATATTTTAGGCGATACTTGCCTTAGTTGGCTCTGGAAACATTTCGCCTCCAGACCCGCTGCGGAGCTAGTTCAAGCAAAACACAATATCAACAAATCGTTCGTTTTTCGACGTGGTTGAGATGTCTCGCGCGAGAGGACCCCCGCCCTCTCACCTCTTCCACGCTAGCCCATCACCCGACTCCCCCCAGCCGCCCCAGCCCCGCGCTCACTTAGCTAACCCGAAAAAATAATTTAATCGATGCGAATCTGTCAACCTATCATGAGGAAACAGTTAAGTGGCATTCCCCGTTCCTTTTGCACAAAAAAAAATGCCGCTCTGCAGTTCAACACGAAAAGAACGATGCCAAGCGTAAAAAGAACAGCTAAGGTGTGCCTCTCAGGCACTCCGTTCAAAGAGCGGTGGAAGGCGACTCACCGGTTCGCCCCTGTTACCCCCCTCGGCGACCTCACCAACAACACGTACGTTGCACGACATAGAGCAACCACCCGGCGCCCACCTGCACCAAGCTATGACGGATGGGCAACACAACAAAATAGAGGACAGTCTTAGGGCCAACCCCGGCCGCCTCATGCAAAATCGGTGCCCGCCATACTAACAGTGCAGCACATATTGTAGCACCATAAATAAGTATGGATTCGAGTTGTCCCTATACAACCGCCGTGTGCTCCTCCCCAACATGAAGAACGATGCTGGGATCGGTCTCGCTGCCTCGTTCTTCGTCGTCTCGGCCGAAACCTTCTGTAGCAGTATTATCGATTTCCTGAAAAGCGGGAGCGCGGGGAGGCGAGGAGATGAAACGAAAGCAGCAAAGAGAGCGCGCTAGCAATCGCCATGAGTCGGCATGAGCACGCTCACAACCACCACCGGGCAAAAGGCAATGAAGCAGCGTGGAGCACCAACGGTGCACGTGTTTGTACGTCTCCACTTCACGACGAGATTGAGACACGTCACCCTTTGCCAGTGTTTTCGATCAAGTTCTATCAAAGACGACAACATGCATGCGGTTAACGACTTGAGGTTCCTTGAAACTCTGCCCTACACACCCGCCACCACCAATCAGCAGAGCTCTTTCTGACTACAGACAGCCCGCTAGGCATACGTTTCGTGGCATCGAGCCGACGTACCACTCGCGAGAGAAAAGAATGGCGCCATCCGGTTAAGAAGGAGCGTCGACGATCAGCGCGTGCTGTAAAAAGAAACTTCCGCTAACCTGTGCAGGATACCTAAACATGTTACGACCACGATTTGAGAATGGTATGAGCTAAACCGCTATCATTAGTCCAACAGGCAGTGGGGCATTTCAACCGCCAACTATTCGAACAGCACTTGAGCCACGCTGTTGCACTTACCTTTTGGACCAGCTCGTACGCACCCTCGCCCCCCCCCCGAAACTGCAAGAGTGCCGTCGCCCACACCCCACACCGCCTGATGGAGCTGCTTAACAAAGGCCGTGCCGTGGGCAGCGCAAGCAGCAGAAGGGACAAGGAAGGCAGGACAGCGCTCACGCCGAAGCACAGGCGTGCGCCAAGACCAGCGTAGAGAACCCCGCCCAACATGGCCCCCAGCCCGAACCCAAGCCCCCAGTGAAGCCCCGTGATAGCTCCTTGAATGGTTGTCCTCATATGAGCTTCCAGCGTGGCAAGAGATTAACGAGCGTGATTGAAAGGAAAATTCGTTTGTTAACTCGCGTCGTGCGTGGTTAGGGTGAAAACACGAGTAAGCGGAGGAAAACGTTGCCCGGAGGGGAAAGTATGGCCGGCGGTTTCGCCCTGCTCTTACCTTCCGCTCCTGGTACGTGCGTTCGAGGCGGGGTGGGCGTGCTGAACCACACGTGGCGTACAAGAATAGCAAGAAATGGTCTCCCTGTGGAGGGGGAAGCACTGCCAATACACTTCCGTGTCCTTCGCGGAAGAAAAGGTAATAGGCTACGTACCCGCATCGTCTGTCCTGTCTTCTGGAAATGTTGGCGCAGTCGGTAGATGATCATTTTTAGATGCAGGCGCGTCGATCATTACTTGAGGAGGATAACAACGCAGCCGTGACCGCATCGACCCCGGGCACGGTGCTCCGACCACATCACAGCGTCACCGAAAAAAGAAACAAAGACGAGGTTTCACCGTTGTCGCAGCTTACCACCACTGTGCGTGCAGCGAAAACCGGGCACGGTAGTGACTTCGTGATATCCTTCCTTGTCGACACCGTTCCCGTATCGCTTTCCGCGCGGAACACTCACACGACAGTATTCGTGGGCTAGCCGCCCCACGCACCTGGCGCTATGTCGTGCGCGTAGTCAGTAGTTGCTGCCCACATGGCAGCGAACGTGAGACCGTGTAAGACCTCTGCAGGAAGCACCCACCACGGCTCTCCAAGAACCTGCATCAGAACCGAAGGTCCGTCCCCGCGGGTGCACGGCGTGCGAAGGCTCAACTTTTGTAAGCGTTCCAACCCCACCAAGAGTAGTACACGGAGCGATCGTTGTCCGTCACGAATATACGCGGCGAATGGTCGTATCTCCTACAACTACTGTATGTTCCGAAATATACCAGGAAAGAAAAATTGGATGAAAAATCAGTATACGGACGGTCGTTATCTTTAGGGATAGAGTGGTACGCAGCAAGGCAATGACAGACCCGCAAACCTCGTGGGTGATGGCGCATCAGAATATGTGGGCAGGCAGCAGTTGGGCGGAGCACATCGTTGTAGGGAACCACGGGCGGCATTATAGACAGACTCGATTCCTTCGTTCGCCAGATATTTAGCTAGAGCGAAGCGTCGTGCGCAACAGCGGCACGCAGATGAGCAAAAGAACAGGGCGCAGCACGTACCAGGCAGCAACTACAGCAACTAAAAATAAGATTGAAATGGTACGTAGGTGTTTCGATCAAATATTAGAGCAGGAGATAAATCTTGCAAGTGAACGAAGGACTCAAATGCCCTGCGTGGGCATATAAGAGGAGCACAAGAAGATCAACACTACAAACGTAACCAGCGCCTTTTTCGCGCCACGAAATACTGCTCCGCTGCAAGCGCGCACGACCTTGTCGCTGGATACAACAAATCTGCGTGCACGCCATCGTACACGTGCGTGCGGTCAACTCCATCCTGGTTGTTACTTAAAGTACCTGCCAGCGACACGCACCGAGTAGTAGATGAAACGCGTGAGGTAAGCCAATTGGGTCAGAGCGATCACGCCCCGCACTCCCACCCGCCTAATCAAGGGCCCCGACAGGTAGAAGAAAGGCACCTCTGCAAGACACATGATGAGCCGCGCCAGCCCGCAAAGCACGTGCGAGCCGCCCAGCTCTTCCAACCTTTGCAAGAATAGGGTGAGTTTTAATAGGCTGACGGGCTGCTTAGGGAAGGGACATATCAGGACTGGAATCGGGATGGGAAATCAAGACCAGCAAAGGATGTAGTGGGAGTGCAAAATTCGCCAGGCGTTGGGTGTTGGGCATCATGACGACACTCTACAAAAAATATGCTTCCTCACAAAGGAGTATGGTCGACCAAGAATCATTGTCATCGAAGAAGTCGATACCTGATATATCCTGGGCTCCTTTTGGTCAAGACGAAGGGGGAGCAACAGGGGAAACAGGCAAAAATCCTAAAACCAGGAAATTCAATAGGGAGCAGGAAAACAGGAACGCTTATGTAGCATCCCCCAGGCAGGGGGAAAACACCAACACCAAAATCAGGAAAAATATGACAAAAACAATATTCGGTGATATTGGCCACAGGCGGTGAGACTAACCCCCAGACCATATCTCCAAGGAGATCGGAGAATGCAGCTACTGTAGGTGGTTGGCGTAGCATGAGCACGGTTCGACAGTGGTACCCTACGTAGTGACGTACGGACACAAGCTAAAACTTACCTGATGAAGAGGAACATGTCGATGACGCCCGCCCCCATCCCACTCAGCCCGACAGCGGCGAAGAAGGTAGCGTTGTGGGGTGTGCTGAGCATGACGTGGACGACTGCCAGGACGCCAACTTTCTCTTCTTCGTGCGTCTCGCTCTTGCCTGTCTCGTGCAGCTCCTGCCCGGTGCGATTACTTGGTTCAGAACTGACGACACCCTCGACTTGGTGGCTAATACCACAATCGGCGGTAGCGTCGGCGGCGGTGGGGACCAAAGCAGCACTTGGTGTATCGCCATCGCCCGCACGTTCTATCTCGACAAGTTCCGTCTCCCGGGTGACGGCGTCGTTGTCACCCATGGTAAGTCGATAACTGGGGAATCAAATGGCGGATGGGAATTGCCGGGCATAGCGGATTTCAAACATACAATCAATGGGAGTATCAAGGTGATGTGGGTTGGAGAAAAGGGAGTTAAGGGACAGCCAATAAATATGAATCAAAGTAACAAAGAAAACAAAACGAAAGTTAAAACATTAACTTTCATCACAATACTATAAATAGTCGTCGTTAACCCCTTTGCCCCATTAGTGTACCCCTGCACTGACAAGCTGCGTGGGTAACAGGTCTGCCGATGGCTCCAACGGGTGCGTGCGCCAGAGAGACCCTTTTGGCGATGGCCATTGTCGACAATGACACCTGACGTCGTCTCGTAGTTGTTTAAGCACACTAATCCAACCAACGACTCAACCAAACAGGCCGATGCACCCCCACGGAGAGCAACCGGACGGAGGCTTCAAAAACGCCACCCGGTAGATTATTCCCGATGCCTTATTCGCGCGTTGGTGCGCACCATTCCCAGGGACCGAAGGCGGGGGAGCGGGTTTACACTTCATAAAATGAGGAGGCCGCAACGCCCGACACCACCGCACTACTGGCCCATCTTGGGCAGTCCTGTCGCCACCGTGCGCGCGCATCGAGTCACCGGGGCTAGACACAAGAAGTGCGCGGTGCGCACCGCAAAACAAGACGCTCACCGAGACCCGTCTCCTTCGCCGCCTTGCGGTCGTCCATCGTGTTGCCCGACGGGGACCCCCGTGGATGCCACGAGTGCGACGACCATGACCGCGACGAAAAACGACATGACACCTTCGTAGCTTCCTCCCGCCGCGTCGCACAGGTACCCACTGATCAGCGAGGCGACCCCGAACCCTACGGCCCCCCAGAGTCTCTGAATGCCGTACCTTGGGGTGGGAAAAAGTCGTGAAAAGAGGGAAGGACAAAAGGGGGCAGCCATTATCTCGTATCGTAAGCTATAGAGTCGGCGAGGGAAAGAAACGGGAGTCTTGTCGTGTCGCAGGCCATAGCCTTTTCAGGCAAGGTTCGGGGCACCGTTACGGTTGTCCGTCTGTCTGCAAGAGAGGCCAACCAGTCCTATTCTTCGGTGATAGCCCGTACGGAGGGCCACCCGACGCTGCATACTCCCTGTGGATGTTGCAGCATCTACATATCGCATATATCACGATCTACAGATCATGTAGATCCTCTAGTAGTTGTTCTGATGGGTTGTGCAAGACCCGGCAAACATGTGCGCCAGAGCTGCGTCATACAGACCCCACGAACATGAGCTAGATCGTGCTGATCATAAAAATATCGAGGGCACAGCTGCCCCGAACGATCTAGCTATTAAAAGGGGAAGTTGGTTAGGTATCTCCGATGTGTGCAGTGCGTACTGATGCGGACGAGGTCAACCGCCCTACATGTGGAACGACAAGGGCTGATCTACTCGGGCTGATTACCGCAAGCTCTCCCTCTCTTTTCCCCCTCTCACTCTCACCCATCCCCTCCGAAGGAATGCCTGACAGCCGAGTCTACGAGACTGCCGATGGGACTGTTTGAGACGGAACACAACGCCTCCACCGCCCCCACCGCCCAAAACCCTCCAGCCAGCAACACCGATGGTCGGAAGAAGACGAACAGGCCCATAGCTGCATAGAGCATCTTGGTGAGTGTTGGAAGAGATGATGAGGTGGGGGGGGGGGGGGGGGGGGGGGGGGGGGGGGGGCGGGGGGGGGGTAGGGGTTCAGTGGAGTGCAAAGACGTGATAACCTAAAATGTTGAGCAGAGGAGGTAGAACTGGGGGAAGGGGACGCGAACGAGGGGGGGGGGGGAGTACAATAGAACAAAGTATGAACTCTAACCTCCTAAACGCCGGGAGGGGTGTCGCCAAACTGGTGGGTGGGGTTAAGGTTCCACTGTCTACGCGTTGTACCGTGGCCACTGCCTAGTGACTCTGAGCCACGACGCACCTGCTGCTGGATGCCGTGCCTGTCCGCGAACGCGCAGAGGACCGGCGTGACAATGAAGGAGGAGATCGGTGTAATGGCTCCCAGCAAGCCCACCTGGTGTTCTTTTCGGGGGGGAAGAAAAAAGAAGCATGGCGTATTCAGTGGTACAGCGGCAAATGAAACGTCTGCGCGAGGAGACATCACCCAAGGAGGGATCTGTCGAACCAAGCACCCCAACATACATACGAAGTACACCTTACAACACCAGCCTCCTTTGTTACTTTTCAAAAAGCACATGCATACTTGCTTCTTACCTCAATGGGGTACTTGGTGAAGCGACTAAGGCAGCCCGCCGTAGAGCTACAGCATGATTTGATTTGATTTGCGCGAGGATACGAAATCACCCCAAAAAAAAAGAAGCTGCTGGCACGGGTGCTTCGAGCGCAGACCGCCGATGGACCTGACGAAACAAAACAGTCCTAACAATAGAAAGCGCCGCTTGTGGGCAAAATACTAAAAAAAAAAACGCTCAGGGCATGGTATGTGCAAGATTCTACAGACTACTACCAGGTGCTGATTCATACGCAATAGCTCGATGGATACATATGTATGTGTTGCAGACGTCAGTGGCTAGTTCGGCCAGAGTGGTAAATGGTCAACTTTGCATGTCGACTGATATCGATGGAGTGTGTCATGCAGTCCCTCGTGAAGAATGTTTCAAACAAGATGGCGTCAGAGTAAACAAGACGCCTTCGTCAGGGGAATTTCGGACAATATGTTTTACGAGGTTGCGTGCTCCGGAAACGATCGATCATCATTATCTATGCGAGTAGAGCTACAGAGTAACGAGTCCCTACGACTCGAGGCACCGTCAGTCATCCCACCTAATGTGTCAACCGTCCCAAATGAAATTGGGTTTCTGAGCTTGTTGGGAGGCTTTCTTGTTGCGGGGCTGAGCTGTCTCCCTCGTGACCCTGTGCCACACCTTAAACTCCCATGCTGTCACACAGCAACAGGTACTAACACTACAGTACCATGTACCCTGGTACCTCGTATGTCATTGTTCATTGTTACAGTATGTTAAAATTGCCCGTAACGATGGCAGCCGGGCGAGTAGTGCTCAGCAAGAGATTTAGTTTAGCGTTTTGCGTCTGCATCGTCCTACGATTGATCAAGGTGCCTCCTCTTTTTGCGTAGATGTACTTCTTTGTTTTTGCGAGTCGTCTACATACCGGTATGTTTCGCCCAATTCTTCGGCAGCAAGACCAGTGTTTGTGCTGGGTGCTTCAATCTTACGACCAAAAGAGTACTATATTATGCTCCTCTTGTCGAAGACTTCCCAGCCATTTCTTGCCGTGTAGACCATACTCTCACCAAATGGCGTTATATCCCCTGCTATTTTGACTTCGCATTGTTGATGCTGCTGTAGCCAATGTGTTGGCTGTTTTCCGTGCACCGCGCCTACCCTCATCAAGCAAGCGTGCTGGGGGGTATTTCCCGGCAGGGCAAGGCTAACCTCGCCCCTAAGGAGCCGAGCGCTTCCTGTCACCGGCCCCGCACATCAACATGTGCGTCGATCCCGTGATCGAGTTGGACCAATCACGGTGGGCCAGACTCAACGCATCTCTGACTCGCGGAGTTCGTAGGATACTAACAGAGCGCAGGCGGTCTGAACTGGCAGTGCACGTATTATTCGAGCGGTACCTCCCAGACGCAGATCGACACCGCCACCGTAACCTGGGTAGGTGCCGCACGCACAGAGTGCATGCGGCCTAATCTCGCAGTGTGCGTATTCTATGTGGAACTCCCAGACGCAGGTCGACACTGCCGTGGACGGAGAGGCGAGACTCAGTCAACGACATCAAGGTTGTGGATTCAACATTGACCGTCAACGCGCGGGGAATGGGCGTTGAATGTTTTCCTGCGGGAGAAGTTTCGTTTTCCAGGTACACAGGAACGAGGAACGCACGCCGATGGGCGATAACTACGCACTACGTGTTCGCCCAACGCCAATGATGAAACGCAGGGACTGGGGAGGGGTGAGCACGTTAGCACGGAACATGCGAGGCGCCGAGCGAATCGCGCTGGGTTGAAGCAGAGGGAGACGCCCGCGACAGCAGCCGCCCCTGAATGAAAACGACTTCGCACTTGAGAGCAGTAGCTCGCCATATTTCCCCACGGAGGCTGCAAAAGGCGGCTGCTAGTTAGCCTCGGAGATGTCATGTTGGTCAGTAGAGATATGCCGCCATAGTGTGCATCCGCGGTCATTCGGACGAGCATGGACTACGATGCCGTGATTTGTCTTATTGTCGAGAGCGTTGGGCGTGAGAAAATTCCAGGCAGTGGTCGATGCCGAATTCGCCACTGCCGTATTGTCCCGTCATTTCTGCCCTCCCAAGTCCAGAACAATATTATTTTCTCCCAGACGATAAACGTGGTTGTGAACAACCCCAACATACACGAAACACTGTAGGGTATTGGCCGGTAAAAATGGAACATCAACTATTAGGGCTAGTGCAGGCCGCTGTAAATTTGAAAAAAAAATAGGAGACCATAATACTGCGGCACTCGGCCCCCGTTAGCCACATGCCATTGCAATCACAAAAGCCAAGGATACAACGCCAAAAACTTAGTGAACCGATAATAATTTTAAGTCATTAAATATGTTTTTCCTGCGAGGCGCAAAATATAGAACGACAAGCCCGATTGACTTTGATCAAATAAAGGCAGGCGTGCATTGTCTAGGAAGGGAAGACAGGAGCGGGAGGAGTTACATAGTCGGCGCGCGCTATTCTCGCGATTGTGTTTTTTTTGTTCACTGCGCATGCAAGGGCGCACGGGGTCGGCACCTCCGACACCAAACTCCCCCTCCCGCCCTCCTCCCACCTCCGTCCTGTCCGAGAGATCGATAAATACACAGGTTTCTACTCTCGAGGCCTGATCGGCTACACATGTGCCGCGCCATCGTTTGGGACACACTACGGCAGGCCGACGGTCATAACTCCTACAGCGGAACCAACGTTCGTTCTCATGGTTGGACGGTCAACCTTCCCAAACGTTAAAAAGAAAATAACACCACAACACCTTGTCCACGGCGTTTCTCTTTTATTCCTCGTGATCTGTTTGGTGAGTCGGTGTGGCTTAGGGGGCGGACATTGCAACAACCTGTCGGGGAATTTAACTCGGGTGTGGTGTGACTGACCCTCCCCCCGTCCCCCCCTCCTGTCCACGCACGTTGGATGCGTTGTGGCGTGGGGTGTCTGGAAAAAAATAGTTTCGGGTTCAATGCAAAAAAAAACGCCCCACAAAGGATTCTTAGAACGATGCAGATGTCTCTTCATGCGACTCGTCCAACTCCTCACGGCGCAAGTAAGCAATGTCTGCCTGGTTGTGAAAACCCGGCGTGCTCCGTCCCGGCAACGTAGGAATGCAAGGGTCCATGGCCATACGACTACGGTTACGCATGTCATGAGTACACCCCCCCGACGCCTTCTTGCTGAAGTCAAGCAGAAAGAAGGGTGTCGCAATTATCACTCGTGCCCCGGCTCGTTCTTGAGGTAATCCAGTGCGTAGATACCAGCACCACTTCACGCAGGTATAAACGCTCTAGCTGTACATTGTACTCGTGATCGTTTCCAGCAATTGTAGTGCTGGGTATAGACAAGTAATAAAGCAATGGAACTAGCAGACGAGAAGACAGGCAGTTGTTTTCGGCTGCACTAAGTACCGCACGCGTGTAGGTACGGCACCAGCAGTAATATACCTGGTGTACAGCACGTGTGTGAAATTTAATGTGCCGATATACTATAAATACCGCAGTTTAGTACTGCTGACCGTGATATGTCTGCCGACATCCCTTTCTCCATGTCCGCACAGAAGACGGAGAACCATTGATAAGTGGGATCCGGGGGGGGCGTGCCTGAGCTATTCCCTCTGGCTTTTCTCTACGCCTAGGGGGCGTTCTGTGTGCCTTTGGTGGGCACCAGGTTCTATACTGTAACACGTACCACTATTCTGCATGAAAAAAACGTGTTTGTGTTTCATATCGGAACTTTGTGAAACGACAACAAAAAGTGCTCTTCGCGGTAACGATGATTCCTCAAAACCGACCAAACAGCGTGCGCGATATTCGAGTATTCGAGTATCAAGGCATGCCGTTTATAGCACGCACCTGTCGCTTTATTTCGGTGGTTGGACACTGCGGCACGAAACGCAACGTACAATTCGAGCGGTAACTGTTTTTACCGAGAAAAGGCCTCTGGTATGCCTACAATATTTCGTACTTTGGCCTACAAAAACTACCCCGGGTGGTCACTATTTCGTGGGTTTGTTTCCTTTTTCATCACCGGGAGCGATTTCTTCCTGTGGGGCGGTACCTCAGCCAAGGGTGGTATCTCAGGGAGGTCGGCATCCTCGGCCAAATACGGCAGTCGCCATGCACCAGCTTCGGTTCCATTTCGTCTCTCCGAGTACGGACAATAAACAATCCCCCCCCCGCCCCCCATCTTCCCGATAAAACTTAAATTCGATTTTTTCCCACCAAGCCGCCCCATAATGTTTTTTTTGTCGGTACAGTAATATATTAGGCTATACTAGACTATAGGCATCATACGAGTCAGGGTTGCACGTAAAAAAAACGAACCCGATATCCCACAACTCATTTTCGAGATCCAGACAGGAGGGGGGGTGCACTAAATAAAATCAAGTACAAAAGCAAAACAAAAACAAAAAATCGTTCTTCGGTAATTGTTCCGGAAACCCACTGATTCGTTTTTCTTCTTTTTTTACCATTTTAGGAGGAGTGTGGAGTAGTTTTTTTTCTTTTCTTTTCGTGCGCTCTTGTACGAGTGCGAAATGCTTCTTGGCACGAGTTGGGATGGACATTTCACCGGGGGCATCGGTTCACCTTGCCGCTCATCGGGCAGACGCATCGACGAGGGAGCGGTTCTACTGAAGATAGCGTGGAGCAGTCCATTTCGTCAAATAAAAAATCGATTACGTAGCCTGGGCTCCTACCCGGTTTCTACTGAGAGGACCGGTATTGCTGTATGCAGTGCATGATACCAGGTAGAGGTATGCAGCGTTATTGATATACCTTGTGGTACATAATAGCAACGAGGGTATACATATGTACGTAGCGGTACCGCAGTTGTTGTGCACCCTCTCAATCGACTCCTGCAGCACCGGCTGCCCGGGCGTGCGGTGCATCTCTTTTTATCTTTTGGAAGCTCCACTTTGCTACGTACGAAACTGCTGCAGAACAAAAAATGAGAATTGTCCAGTAACAGTGTGCGGCTCTTCCTACACTCCTTCTTTCCTTATTTGGTTGCTTGGCTCCTTCGACGAGATTATAATATTAATCCTATTAGTGTTAATAGTATAATAATATTTAATAGCGAGCATGCATGCGGGGGGCGGGATCTTGGCGGGGTTATGGCCGGCGACATTTCACAAAAGCGCAAGTATTTAATACCAGAGGCACTTGCAGTTGGGAAAAGAACAACACAGAAACATGTACCAGGTATGTATAACGGAGTTCACGTTGCTACCGGACTAACAACGTGGCAAGTTCAGAACATGAGACCATACTAAACCAGCGGTGCAACTACACCTGCTACATTCATTACAGTACGAGCAGTAGCATTTGCTCTGCTCTTTGGGGGGTCAGACAAGCAAGCCATGAGAGCAACGCCCAAGAAAATGATCGGCGGTCCTCTCTAGCGTGTGTAGCGCTTTACGGGGTATTTGATTACTGTAGGTTGACATCACGGCCCGTACCATTACCGATATACAGTATATATATATATATATATATACACAACGCATAGCCTGGCATCTGGTAGGAATACATCACGTTAGGGTAGGTAGTTTCTAGGGTATGGTGTTGGGCTCAATACAAAAGTCATCCGGTAACGCGGGTATAGCATCCAAAAACTCGAGTATGGTGCTGGGGGGCTGTAATATACCGATACCTGGCATGAGCAGTAGGTAACATGTACACGATAATAAGTTCGACACCGCTCTATCCGAGTAGAAACCCGGGAAATTACTGTAGGTATTTGGCGCTATACCAAGGCCTACCCGACTACCCCAGTATAGTATCCAAAATATCATACCAGGTACCAGGTATTAGATGACATTTCGACGGGTATGGTATCGGGAGACGGTAACACAGGTAAAATATACCCGTTGGTAGGTTTACCCGCGTGTAGGCTACCTGGGTACCTCAAAGCACATACCTTATGACACCAAGCACACTTTTGCAATACATGTATAATACCGGTATGGTATACTATGGGCATGTTTCAAGCTTAAACGTGCTTCTTCAGGCATGCTTCCTCCAAGGCCGCACGGCTAGCGGCGATATGTATACCGAAAGCATGCATGACGGTCTGGCTGCCGCTCGTCAACGGCCACTCGCGGAAGATAAGGATCTAGCGCTCGTTTCTTTCTGCGGAAACTACGATCCAACTCTGATTCCAACTTCTTCGTGTTTTCACCCCGGATGTGGGTTCAGTTTATAAAGACGTTCAGACGAGACTCGGAGAAAATTATTTTTACACAAAAAACAAAAATCAGCTGTGAGACCGAGCGAGGAACTCGTCGTAAATGCCTTCAAACCTATTATGACAATTTGTGGACAACTCTGTAAAAAAAACTACTCAACCCGAAAAACGCGCGATCGAATAATCACAAAAACCTTGCAAATGTCAGAGTTTTTTATAAAGTTTTCGGTCTCAGACCTGTGCCAATGGAAACGCGAAGTCCCAAAAAAAAAATTTCAAAAACATTGCTCTCAAAAGAACAGCCGAAATATTCCTCGTACCACCGCTGTGGGAAAAAAGAGAAACAAATGTTTGATTTCTTTTCCCAACGGCTGAAGGCGGCGAAATTTGATTGTTCTCGTTGCGAATTGTCAACACGCTGATAAAAACCAGCTCGTGCGACGCTCGACGCTCGATCTCAACATAGACTCAGCCCACGGCCAACCCGCTCCGTGTCCGGCAAGGCCAACGAATTTAGATGACGGCCTCGAAAATATCGGGTGGATCCATGGTCTAGGGGGCGAGAGCTTGCCGGCGGCGTCCTTCGGTATCCTCCTAAACCTGAAAAAAGCCTATTTTTTGCCATTCGAGGAGGATGGAGAAACTTTGTATTCTGTTTTGTGCACACCGGCGGCCAATTGTTTTTTTTGTCATACGCCTGGTCAGCTCCCGCCACATGACACCGGCCATGGCGTGAAGACTGTGACCCTAGGTGGGTCGGAGCCCCTAACGAGCGCGCTCCGTTCAGAATTCATGACGCAGTCGCTGGTTTTGTCGATCGATGGAATCTCGCCGCTTGAAACCAAACATCGGCCTGAGCTTTTCTCAAGCCGATCTTGGCCCAACATCGGCCCCGGATTTGCTTTTTTCGGGATTTTCCAAAAGTTTGGAAGTTTTTTTTTTCTAAACGTGCCCATAGGAAGCGTGTTCTATTTTTTGGGCGGGTATCTTTGAAATTCAACGTTTTTCTCGATACTACGCTTTCCCATTGGCATAGGTCTCACAGCTTCGGTTTCTTATTTTCCTTGGCATGTTGGATATGATGTAAAGAGCGTTGAGTTTGCACAGCAGAGGTGCGATCGTTTTATCAGCTCTCGTTTCTTTTTTACAACGGTAAGGATACTAACGTCGAACAGTACGTATACGTCCGGAAGGCTCTCGACTAGATAATACCGAAAACGCCTCCCTTGGTGTTCCGTATTGGCAGCCTTCCCTTAGTTCTGGAAAGATCGAGCGCTGAAAAACGTTCGCACCGCCTTGCGAACTCAACGCTCGCACAGTATATAAATAGTACTGCCCACTATTAATAGACAAGTCTGTTGGTTAGGTATTAATAAAACTACCGACTCAATTACTGTAGCCTATTTGGTCCTGTGGCATGCAAGGCTAGTGAATTGCCCCCTGTAACACTAAATGGCAATCGCGGAGGGGTGGGGGGGGGCGGGGGGGACTGAGCCCTCTCTTCTTCTATCGTATGCCTGTCTGGTGTCTTGCAGCAGTCCACAAGCTCACCAGAAAGGCCTTTGCTGCGCCAGATAAGGGGCATAAACGGTCCGATGCATCCGTACGCCATGAACAGGAAAAGGTAGAGGATGCTCCCTCTTCGGCGAGATGGCGCCTTGGACACGGCCACTACCTGGGTCTCGACTCCTGACGACATCCTGTCTGTGGATCATGAGTGGGCGTATCGGTAAGTCGAGGAGGGCGATATACGTCAGGATTCTTCGATGTGTTTCGACAGAGTGGTCAGGAAATGAAAAACAATCTACACAAGTAGACAACTACACGAGGTACGTAATCTGCGAACCTAGAGAGGACTGCTAGATTTTGGGGGGACATCCGAACCAAGCGACCGCGCGCTACTTGCTGTGCTGGATCCTCGTACATATATTCGAGCATTATTCCGATGTAATAATATGAGGTCGTGTGAGGTGACTTCGCTGGGGACACGGAGTACTCCCTGCCATATTGCCTATTGAGCAGGTTATCAATGTTACTGACGTGTATTGGTTGCATAGAGATGGAAGATCAGCTCAAATCCTATCAAGATCACGTTGGGAGACTACCCAAAGGGGCTTGGATGTTCTTCGACCCGAACCCCAATTTTCCCATCTGAGATTTGTACGCCTCCCAAGCAATATAAACACGTTCCCAATACCTAAACTCAGGTGATTACCGGTATTTCAAGAAAATGCCGCAACAGTCATGTACATTATGCTGTTTGCCATGGGACATGAATGGGACTTCCAATGTGTCCAATGTGATCCCATGGGACATCCTCTAGGGAAGGCATTGGCTCCATGGGATGTCCCACGGGATCTCATGGGCAATCTCATGGGATAAACCAAACTCCCACGGTATCATATATTAATCCCGTGGGAACTTCCCACGGAATCCTCCATGTGATATCCCACGGGATACCATGGGGGTTCCCACGCGACCCCACCGGAGTCCCACGAGACCCCACGGGAAATACCATGGGAACCCATGGGAAATACCATGGAAAACCCGTCATCGCGTGGGGGGTCCCTCGGAAGCTCCCACGGGAAAAGGGATATCCCGTGGGAAAAGAGCCATCGCATATCGCACGGGAAGCCCCCTCCAACATACACAAAATGGAAATGTAGACGCGGACCACTTGGGCATATGGACCAACTCCCGACCAACAATTCTAACCCTAAACCTAACCCTATTGGTTGGTAGGCTTGGTACGGCTCAAGGTCACCACGCTCTAGAAGCAGGTGTAGCGTAGGAAAGTGTGGGTGAACTTACACCCCACCCAGATGGGATGTCCAATGCGCCATCCCATCGAATATCCCATGGGGATTCCCGTGGGGTCCCCATGGGACATCGATTTTCCATGGGAGGTGCCACATGAGATATCTCAGTCCAACCACCATGGCATCGTAATTGATCGGACCCAATGGGAAGTCCAAGGGATGTCGATTGCTTGTTCAAGCCGGGGTGCTCGTGTTTCCCAGTCGTGCTCCTCTGCACTACTGCTGGTACTAGAGCAGTACGTAGAGCTCACTGCAAATATTTGGTCATTGCCGCGTGTTCCTTTTGAAACAGACGTCTAGCATACGCCGTAGCTCTACAGTCTATACAGAGTCAGGACTATACTGCTGTAGGTAGTCAGTACAGTCAATAGTACTCTGTCGCACGAAACATCGTAGAAGAAAAGGACAGAGCACCGGAGTACCTGCGTACCGAGGCGTTCTACGATAGAGGTTCACCTTACATTTTCTGCGCCCCACTTAAGGAGCTCCATGCCTCACCCGAAAGCTGACTTCAGCAAAAATCGAAATGCATCGCGGCGAATAATCCCATGGCCCAAGTCTACAAAACCTGTTTTTTTTTTTCATCAAGATTTTGACATTCCAACGATTTGGGGCTCAAGGAACCCCGTCTTTCAGAAACAAAATAGCGGAAATGTGCTACCTCTATCGTAGAACGGGTCTACCTGTAGAGCGGCACCAGTATCATCATCCACGCACGCGTACTATTTATACGTGCTTCGTCAGGCTAGCATGATATGCATGTTATGGGCTGCTTCTATTAATAGTATGACATGCATGACACAAAGAATTTTCCACCTCTCACACAGATCATCGATTTCTACTTGATGATCTACATCTTTGAGGGCAGAAAGATTCCTGACCTGTAGACAGTTGTATTATTAATATGTAATAATAGCTCATATTAATAGTGCAGCCGTATGTTTTGTAAGATTTTTTATTAATAGTACGAGTACAGGTACAAGCTTCCTGAGTTGGATCTGTACTGCACAGATCCTGCACGACATCCTGCACAGCATTGCACGGCAGGTTTAGGATTTGCCAGGTACAGTAGACGATTTGTAGATCGTGACCTGTCTTATTTGTACCGAAGGTGTGTGACAACTTCCGAAGAAGAATCTCGGTCTGGCAAGGACACACAGCTAGGTGGACGTACGTACGACGTGACGTCAGACGTGAGGTCAGGTCAAAGGTCAGAGGCTTGAAGACGCCAAGAAGGGTTTCAATTGCAAAAACGACCGATGCAGAGGAGTATTGCAATATACTACTATGTACAGCAGTATAGGCTCACCAAAGAGAAGACACGCAAAAAAATAACTTGATGTGCAGTCTGCACCGGTACCCACTCGTACCAGCTCTGTGTATTAGCGGGGTCGGGCTCGCAACTCAACTCACAACTCACTTGCTCGGCTCGTGCTCCCAAGGTACTGCTGGACTCGTTGCTCAAGTCCGCGTTAGATTATTCGCGAGTGCTTGAATTTATCATGCTGCCATTTCTCTAGCTGGTTTGGCTTGTTCGGCAAAGTTTCCCGCTCAGGAGGGGGGAAATACTGATGTACCAGTATCTACTAACGAGTGTAGCTGTGATAACGCAGTGCGTGACTTTCTGCCCTCTGCATGATGCACTTTTTTAGACCTTTTAGACGGCGGACAGCGGAACTTTATTTTTCGATGGGTTTCCACAAAAACTAATGGCCTTGCCCACACTAAAGACAAGAGACAAGGTAGTCTGGGCAGTGAGCTGAACAATTTACGGTGCCATCTTGGTGGCCTCTCAGTTCAACACCATCAGCTGTCGCCGCACACCCAGCTGGAGGCTTTGCAAACTCGTCATCCAACACTGTCAGTAGTCTGCTGTCCGCATGGCCAAGAAAAACGACCGGAACAGAGACCGGAACGATCCAAGATCCAAGGTCCAAGGTGCCGGTTCTCAGCCGATTTTTGAATTTTGAATTTTCGAAGGGTCACCAGTCACCAACACTACTGCTGTCAAGACGTCACCACCTACCTGCTGCAACGCTGCAGCATTTACGTGGAGTACTTATCAATAGGATGACATTGACTTGTACTGGTATCATACAAACTTTCCAGGGTCTTGTGTGCCCTGGCCCTCACGTGTGAACTGCTTATGAACGAAGTTTCGTCTGTCTGATGTACCCCGGGGTCCTCACGTGCGCGAGCTTGTGCGAGTTATGCTGTTTGTTTCAGTGCACGAGATGGTACTATTAATATTAATACAGTAGTGTGGCCGAAATCATTTGTAAAACGAGCCTGTCTCGTCGACCCTGGTAGCATCCCGGGGAGTCACCGGCCAGTAGTCAATCGCGGGGGAAATAATGCCAAACGCGCTAACGGTTTTCACGCATTTTGCAAAGTTGAGTATCGACCGATCGGTTGAACTCACAGCTGACGTGCATTTTTTAGTTTTCACGAGACACTCAAAACCGAACCGCAACACAAGGCATGAAAGCCAGAAGCCAGAAGAAGAGAAGGCAAGGGGTCAGATGATACTGTTGGACGCCATCTCAGCGAATAACCCGCAAGCAAGTCATAGTGCCGAAGGCTCTAGACTGTAGAGGCGTCGCAGCACAGTGCCAACCTGCCGGCCGCAGCAGCTCCTCGGCGTCACGCGTTCAACATTCATTTCGTGTTTCATGACCAAATACAACTTGACCGCACGTTACACAACCAAGTTATACAGCTCAGCTATTCATATTAATAGCTGTGTGGTAAAGTGGCACTGTAGTACAGGACGAGATAAACAAATTTACGGTTACTTACGTGCAGCTGGTAGTTGTTGTTACGCTGAGCGTTACAACAGCTGTACCTTTGCACGCGTTACTGGTTGCATCATTCCTTCTCTTTACGAAATGGTTATAGTCCCACATGTCGGCAGTTGCCGTCAGTGTTCTGATGTGTGTTCTTAGTATACGATCACACGGCGATGCCGAGGCTTATTGCATGGATGGATGTGATAGAGAGAGATAGCATCATATATATATTATATGCCATTGGGTTTGCTCTGCACGCGGATCCCAGTGAGACGTTTTCTTCGAGATTGCGTTGGTTGTTGTACTAACCACCTTGGGTATACGATACGCGTGGTCAAGTCGTAGAGCTCTCTACGGTATATACCACATCCTGCCATGTGATATTAATGCAAAAGTAATCACAATACGAAGCAGCTTAAAAAAAAAAAAAATGATGCAAACGGAACGAAAAACAAGCTGTGATCAGCCCATGTACCTCGATTCCTGTTGGTTTCGTGCGAAGCGATATCTTACCAATATGATAATAATCAAGAGGGCCACTCACACGAGGTCGGAGATACCTACTTCCTTGATGACATTCGGCAAGACACACACACGGACGGGGGGTCGTCAGAGGGCTGCGATCCCGCCCCCCCGCCCTTGCCCCCCCTTTGCCCCCCCCGCGGTGTATGATGTATGACCTCGAGGTCCATCGGCACCCTCACCCCGCACACCCCCCCCTGGGACCTCCCCCCGCCGCCGTCTTATTTGTACTGTATGATCCACGCTGTCTTAGATTTTGGGTAGGTGACTGGTTCACCTTTTGCCAGTAGCCCAAGGGTGTTGTGATACCGCTTTGTATGAGGTTGAAAGCCCGGTAACTACCTGGGTTCAGGCACTGGGAGCGTATTTGCAGGGTTTGGAAGGCGTATCTGAGGTGGAAAACACACGAGCTTTGACTCGCTCTCCCCGAGCACGAAAGGAATAAAGCTGCGCTTCTACTATATCTAAGCAAACGAGACACGTGAGTACCAAGGAGTACCGAGTTAATAGGCAAACCTGTCCAGGGATACAAAGTGTCCCGCCTGCTGATCTTTAACAAGGGCCCGCCTTAACGAGAAACTTTTTCATGGTAATCGAATAGGGAAAAGTGTATTTGATTTAATATTAGTAGAATTTCGTGAAAAGTATGCCTTTGGGTCCCCTATCGAGGACTAGCGTATTTGAAAAAAAACGAATAACGCACAAATACTGCCTTGAAGGAGGTTGAAAGCCCGGTAATTACCCGGGTTCAAGCACTGGGATCGTATTTGTAGCACTTGGAAGGCGTATCTTCGGTGGAAAACCAGGGGTTTTCCAAAGACGCACGAGCTTGGTCTCAGTCCACACCATGCACGAAAGGAATAAAGCCGCTCTTCTTCTATCTCTAGGCAAACAAGACACGTGAGTACCAACGAATACCGACTTGAAAGGCAAACCTGTCCAGGGATACAAAGTGTCCCGCCTGCCGATCTTTAACAAGTGGCGTCGTCGGTAGGACATGGGTCGTTGGTCGTGAGTTCGAATCTCACGCCCACCATAAAAACGCTTTTCAAAGAAGAGTGAATTTCCTCATGTCAAGAATCCGAAAAAATACTTCTGGATCCCCAAAAATTGGAACCGCGTGTTGGTGGCACGTCGACCCGAATATCCGGTCCGTTCCAGGGGGGGAGAGTGTTTCAAGGCTCGGATTGGGTAGGCGATCGGTTAACCTTTTACCTTTAGCCCAACGCACTATTAATAAGACTTTCACAAATGGCGTCGTCGCAGGACCAGGCAGCTGTCTTCCAGCATTGGTCCACCATTACGGGCCTCGACGCGGGGACCACGGCACAACGCCCGGTGCCCAATCAGGCCGACGCTGCCGCGGCCGAGCGGACTCCTGTTGAAGGTCAACATACACCCGAGAGCAACCAACAAGGCGAGCGGCGGCCCGCATCCTCCCCGCTCCGCCGCGGTCGGCGGCCATTGTTTCTGCCTGCATCGCCGAAGAGGCTATAGCTCTTGGGGCGTCTTGGCTGGCTGGCGTAGCCCCGAAGCCCCACGAAGGCAGCAGCGACGGGGATATAGCTATCGAACTTCTGAGCGACGTCGTGACCTGGTCGGTGCTCGTGTGTTTGGCGAGGCAAAGAGGGATGAAAAACTGGGTTTGCGACGGCCTTGTAAATTGTTGAGGCGCCGCGGGTGGCCTACTCTGTGCTAGGGGTCGTCGGACCGCTGCGGCTGCTCCGGTGGCCCTGTTTCTCGGGAATGGTGGATCTCACCTGTGAAGCGCGACTCAAGTTTGCGTGGCTTGCTTCGGTTTCAGGAGCATGCCACGTCGAGTTGGACAAACTCCCCAAACTGAATAACACGAAGAGCAAAAGAAGTCCCAAAAGACTTCTTGTCGAACTCGTTTTTCTTAGTTTTATTCAAATAGAAAGTCAAAATGCCTGCTTGGTGATTCACTTTTCGACCAATCAGATGCAAATCAAATCGAACGAAAAAAATGTTGGCGGAGTATCATAAAGACGTTTCTCGTTAAGATGGGCCCTAAGGACTTAACAAATGGCGTCGACGGCAGGACATGAGACGTTGGTCGTGAGTTCGAATCTCACCTCCACCAAGAAAACGCTTTTTAAAGAAAAGCGAATTTCCTCATGTCAAGAATCTGACAAACACTCTTCCTGGGTCCCCCAGGGATTGTTAAGAACTTCAGACTACTAATATTAGGCACCAAGACCAAGGACCCCGCTGTTCCGAAGGGGGGAAGAGTGTTATAAGGCTTAAAGTGGGTAGGTGATTGGTTATCCTTCTATCAGTAGCCCAACGGACTACGACGGTAAGACCTGACCAAGCAGTACCATCTACGTACCCACTCTAATAGGCCTTATAACACGCTGCTGCGTGCTGTATGTGTGACCGGAGAATATGCGCTATACTTGTGCGATACATCGTACCGGTATTCGAATCAAGTTGGAAAATGAAACATGTACGATACATTGACCGAGTGCATGCTCGTACGGGCTTTTTCTCGCATGAAAGAAATTGATTAACGGACAGCGCGAGAGCGTGAGTTAGCTACATTCGATGAAAATCGACGATCAGTGGGAATGCTGAACCCTATGCGCGACAAAAAATAAAGGCACGTACCGGGGGGGAGAAGGCATGATACCTGTGACCGCGGCTTGTCCAGAAGGTCGTCGAGGGTAAAACCTCCTACGAGTTAGGCTGGGAAGTGGAAGTGATCATTAAAAAAAAAGGGCAAAATTGTCAGCGTATGGACGTTGAGATCCATATCTATGTTGATGTGCAGTCACTTCACACGAGCTTAATAAGTATCTTATGATAGATGCGGAGAAATACGATATGCAGCGAGACTTGAGTCTGTTCTTTACTGGCGACGCACTGTATTCAACTTGCCTCTATCATACTGATCGTAACGCAGGGTAGCTAGCTTACCACCATAGGTATCAGGTAACGTTGCATAGAACGTTACGAGTACGGTACATAGAACGTTGCAGGGGCATTGCTAGGAACGGTTCATGGAACCTTGACGGACTGCTGCAGAATAAACCTGCCCGTAGCATGGGCATTGTCTCGTGATCAGGTGATGGCATCGCCCACCTCGATCACTCCTCCACTCTCCAGTCCTCCACTCCGTCTCCTTTCCTCTTCTCCTCTTGATCTCTGAGATCAAGATTCCTTCTATAATGGCCACTTAAGCGCCAATTTCAAGCCATCTTATTTCTTCATCACAAGTGATCTTCGCAGACACTTCGGTGCCACCTCTGCCATCTCTCTTCACAGAGACAGAGCCTCGACACATGCATTATTCCTTCAAAAAAATGTAATACAAGGAAGTAGACACAGAAGGTAGCTAGACCTTGTGCATAAGTTCGCTTTGTTTCTGGAGATGTTCTTTCAGGAATGTTTTGCGTGATCAACGTGGAAGCTCCTGCTGCACATTGATTGTCGGATGGCAATCATGATAACAATAAAAAAAATATTGATGCACGTACAAAGAAGGTATTTGGAACCTTTGCAACGTCTAGTATACACTCCGAATATACGTACATACGTAACACCTGGTATGCATAGAACAACGTATATATATATATATGATACCTGGTGCGCGTGGGTTGCGTAGTGCCTCGATGAGGCGTGATTGGAGACACGACAAATGTCACGAATCGTGATACTGTTTTTTTTAGGGAAAAGCTAAAAAAAATGGCGTCATGAATCGTGTTTTTTCTTGTCGTGATTCACGGCAAAAAAATCCCGATTCACGACAAAAATATCACGAATCGTGATTTTTTTTGTTCGTTAGGAGTGGCCCCGAGAAGCATCTACCAAAAACCCGCTGTCCACATCCACCTTGCTTTTCTGACCTGCTATTTACGCGTATGATACACTTAGCCTACAAGTTGTGTGTTTTCACGCAATGCCACGGAGTTTGGGCGCGCATACGCTTGGCGTGCGTTCATACACCTCAACCTTTCACAGTGTAGTTAGTTGCTCCCAATACTTGGGACTAAATCAAAGCATGTTCGAGAAAGTACTGCAGTTCTACTTCGTGCACTCGCAGTATTCCGGGTTTTCACTGCATGCAGCAGCAGATAGATTTTTTTGTTCGTTAGGAGTGGCCCCGAGAAGCATCTACCAAAAACCCGCTGTCCACATCCACCTTGCTTTTCTGACCTGCTATTTACGCGTATGATACACTTACCCTACAAGTTGTGTGTTTTCACGCAATGCCACGGAGTTTGGGCGCGCATACGCTTGGCGTGCGTTCATACACCTCAACCTTTCACAGTGTAGTTAGTTGCTCCCAATACTTGGGACTAAATCAAAGCATGTTCGAGAAAGTACTGCAGTTCTACTTCGTGCACTCGCAGTATTCCGGGTTTTCACTGCATGCAGCAGCAGATAGATACTGCGAGTACTCGCAGTATTACTGTATAGTATTTCGAGGTTATGTACTGCTACTACTCTCTACTGCTGAGGATACTATTCTGCGGATACTTTCGGGCTCGCACTATTTCGGGATTCGATTCGAGGTTCTGCACTTCAGATATTTTCTGTACTCCAAGTATTTCGTGTTTCAATACTACTGCGGGTACATTTTTTTGCCTGAATTCTCGAGTTTCCGTACTGCTCATACTCTCAGTACACTCTCAGTAGTTGGGCCTTCTCAGTACTCACTATATCTTGGCCTCCGTACTGTTCATACTCTCAGTATAATACTCTCAGTAGTTGGGCCTTCTCAGTACTCACTATATATTGGCCTCCAGTACTTCAATACTCTCAGTATACTCGGACTACGAGTTATTCTCGAGCATCTTCTACTCTGTGTCCGTGAAGATTTTTTTCACCCAGAGCGCCAAAAAACATGGTCATTTTTTAGGGAGGAATGGAAGCCTTTTTCGTATGTGCTGGATTTTACCCTGCCGGTCATAAAGTAATATAACGCAACCTCGAACTCACGCAACTTTTTTTAATTACATTTATGCCGCAAGCAACGAACAGATGATCGCCGCGAGTCATATGTTCAGGATCAATATCCACTTACCGGTATACCCTCTCTTATATTATTGTATGTAGAAGTAAATTAATATGATCGCAGACTATCTCCTGTCCTCAAAAAATATGTGTGTGTTTTCTTCACATGATGGGTGGATGCAGTTAGTTATCAACAGGTGAGCAGGTATTTCATACGAGCATTAGTTCGCTCTTGCGCCACTCCCCTAGGTACTTCCCGGAGGGGAACCTTGTATATATATATGTATAACTCTGTTGACTTACGGGGACATGCAATGTAATTCTATCGTTTACAACAAAGAAAAGCGAGGGAGCCTTATGAGTAGGCTGCGGGATATCACTAATTTGCTCCGTTGTTTGGCACGGCGTGGGACTGGAAAAACATGTGGGATTTGGCATATTATAGTCGAAAGTTCGCGAAACTCGATTGGACTGGTGGAGCGGGATATCGATATTCTCACACGGTACTATCAGTTCGGACAGAGACGGAAAATCAAAATCGGCGCGATATCGGTTTGGACGGAAGCGGGATTGCAACTTTTGGACGAGACGGGTCGATCGTCCCGAATCCCGCGATTCCCCCGCGGCACGATAAACGTCCCGCGGTAAAAGCACACTTAGGACCAGGCGAGGACCGCCCTGCAAGGTCTTGACTACTTTGTGGGCAGATATGCGATTACTCTTAATAGTATTTACCCGTGGTGCCCATGTAACACCTATCATAGACGATTACTATTAATAACTGGATACACCTTTGAAAAAAAAATATTCTACCTTTCCTATTTACTACTGTATGTACTACTGTACTGTACGCAGGAACTCTCCAAAACCCACACGATCCACACTTACTTCTCGGCGGATATTTTTAGGGGTATGGGTGTTAAGTCATACCGGGTAGGGCATACAGTTTCATGGTTTCTCTCGTATCCACCCGGGTACATAACCTACGAACGGGGAGTACTATATAAATCTTGCCAATATTACCCGGCCGAGTAAAATCGGGTACTAGTAACTGCACTGTCTGCTGCTGTGCAGTGTATTTCGTACGTACGCCTCTCCTATGTGATACCTGGTAACTGGTATCAGTAGTGGTGCGCATACACACGCCCCCAACGTAACGCATAATTAATGTCTACCTACTATTAATACCTGTCTATGGCATGTGTGAGTACGACAAAAAAAAAATGTACCCTCGGATCTCCAGAAATCAACACCCCACATATTTTCGAACCTGAAGTTGGAACACCATTTTCTCACTGCGCACAGAATGTCGAAATGGTAACCAACGTTAGAAAGGAGCCGAGATAACGAAATAGACGCGTTCTACGATAGAGGTAGCACATTTAATTCTCCGCTGAAAACAAATCTGAATGACGAAAGTCCTTATCCCAAAATCGTCGGAATGCCAATCTTATTTCGAAAAATGACGGCTTTGTACCATTGGGCCATGAGATATTCATCGGGATTAACCCTTTTAGAACCGCAGTCCCGTTTTGGGGACAACCCAGTCAAATTAGAAGTAATTTGTCCCCAAAATGGGACTGCGGTTCTAAAATTTTAGAACCGCAGTGTCCCGTTTTGGGGACAAACCAGTCACATACCCTGGTAAGAAGTAATTTGTCCCCAAAATGGGACTGCGGTTCTAAAAGGGTTAACCTTATTTCTGTTGAAGTCAGTTTTCGGGTGGCTTACTGATTACCAGGTACTGTTGATTTCCTCAAGTGAGGAGCCTCAGAAACGTTAGGGCGAACCTCTATCATCGTAGAACGCCTCAATAATAGCCAATGCCAACCTAAACTTTAAATAAAAGTAGCTACGCGTACCAGTACCAGGTATAATGTTTTTTTTTGTATATAGTACTGATCGCTGATGAGGCAGTTGAAGCATTCACCCGGGATCCCGCGCCGCACACTCTTCCATGCCACCACCTGAATGGGCTGGGTGAAGAGCCTTGACTGAGAAGGTCCGAAGGTCCGAGCAAAGACTACGAGAGGTAGAGTATTTATTTCGTCAAGCTACATTATTAATACCTGGTAGTTATTATTATTTCCCTTGCCACCCGACAATGTGCATGATCTTCAACGTTCTTCACTCATAACTTTATGATCATCATGAAGAGAACAGAAAACAGACGAAACAACGACGACGGTAGAAGACAACATCGATTGCTGCATCAATTTTAGGTATTAAATACCGGTACCTGGTACTCTACTGCACTTTGTGTTGCCAAGGACGAAAACACTGCAGGCGGTGACCTACCTGTTTTCTTTCGCCGGGGGCATACAGGAAGAATACAAGACCACACCCCGGGTCATACAGCTATATACACGTGGTATCATAACTGTGCTGCACCTTTTTGTGTCAGACAGTCCAGGAAGAGATGGCGATCGTTGATATTCGTGTGGTAGTAAGGTTAGACTGCTCCTTTTTTCACTGCATTTCCGCGAGTCTTCACTCTGACAGCACTCCAGATAGCAGGCAGGTGTGTTCCTCTTTCGTTTTCACGACTACCGTGCGTTTCGTACGGTGCAGGCAGCACTCCAGACAGCATCCGCTGTAGTCAGCAGCCACGAGTTGGTTAGTGGTGGGAACGGGGGTACTCTATGTTATAGTTGAGAGGATATACCCGCGGCCATGTTACTTCAGTTTTGCACATTGGTTTTATCTTGTGTGCGCTTTTTTCGTCTCGTGTGTTTTGAGGCAGCCGATTTTTTTTTTTTTTTTCGGATCTTCCTAGGGCTCCAGCACCTTTGTGTGACCACGGACTCCTTCGTCAGAGAGTTAATGTGAGAACAACAACAACAACAACAACAACAACAACAGCATACATATTATGATAGTTCATTGGCGCGAAAAGACAATTAGAGCAAGCAGAAGCAGCGCAGCAGTTGCCGGGATGACGCATCGAACATCGAACACACACACTCGACACGCTCTGTGCTGTACAACTTCGCAATGCGACCAACTTCACAATAGAATACATCAAACTTCCTACTGCACCCGCACCGCCTTGCGTGCGTGGGTGAAATGCCCCCACAGATATGTAGGAACCACCAACATCAACAACCACACATTGCAAAACTACGCAAAAACACCAGATCCACACCGATTTTTGCCAACAAAATGCGCACCCTCTCATCTCATTATGTGCCACAGTAGAGTAGGCCGGTCGCTCCGGTGGTTCAAGTGGTTAACCTCGAATTCTACTTGTTTGAGTCCTGGGTTCGAGCCCCAGGTGGGTCGGACTTTGACTTTATTTGCAAAAATAAAAAAGGATTCAATTGTTGAGAGCGCCTTGCAGCGTGGGTAGGCACAATTCGATGCGAGTCGACGAGGGAAGAAAATGCTGAAATCTTCTCGCGATAAAAATGAAGGCACGTACCGTAGCGGGAAGGGGGGAGAAGAACCTGCTATGTGACCCCGGATCTGAGTTACGAGTAGGAAGGAGAGAGAGAAGAAGATGTGCGAAGATAATGAATGGGTTGAGAAAAAAAAAGAAGTATATAGACTGCGAAAGTTTAAGTTTGTATGTACCTGGTATGCAATATCCGGGGGCAGAGAGGGTCACAATAATATACCAGGTAGGTAGAAGAGTACAATACAGCATAGCAGTGTAAGCCTACGAATATATGGCAAATTACCTAAAACACGTATTAATACGAAGAACATGTTGCTCACTTTTGGGGAAGCACACGACAAGTATGAACACGAAAAAATAAATAGCGATCATCAGCGGCGAACGCCGCACGAAATCCTACCTGGTATATAATAGTCTATGCTCGAGTTTTTTTGTTTTTTTTTCAACTTCACTTTTACTTTCCAGCGTAGCTCATACCTGGTAGGAGGTTTTTACCCTCGGCGATCTTCTGGACAAGCCGTGGTCACAGGTGTCAAGCCTTCTCCCCCCCGGTACGTGCCTTTATTTTTTTTGTCGCGGTTGGGGTCAGCATTCCCACTGCTCGTCGATTTTCATCGAATGTAGCCAACTCACGCTCTCGCGCTTTCCGCTGATCAATTTCTTCATGCAAGAAAAAGTCCCTTCGAGCATGCACTCGGTGAGACTTGAACCCACGAAATTGATCTCGATAGGCACGCGGACCACCTACCAAGCCGCCGGGGACGAGGTTTGAGAACTGCGGTCAGTCGCGTTTTGGCGCAAACTACTACGGGGGGAACATATATTAATCAGGACCACAAGTACGCTGAGTAAAAGCACAGGAATATATAGGTTGTTGTGTCTATGACGGGTTCTGATTACTATGGGCCTCCGTAATAGTCAGATTTCAAGGAGTTTGTCCCAAAAACGAGACTGCTTCCTAATAGTACTGCAGTCCCAATTTAGGGGCAAACCCCTCAAATTCCAAGTGGTTTGTCCCCGAAACGGGACTACAGTTCTAAATGGGTTAAGGATGGTGTCACGATAAAAGATTTTAAGGCTTACTCAAAGTAGCTACGTGATAAGTCTTTCTTGTTAGCGGTTGCATACCACTGTAATCAAGTAATATTGTACGCCTCGGCGTTGTTTCTTCCCAGGTCATTCTCCCGAAGAGCAAACCCACAAACACCGGGCTTGGTTCAACTGGAGGAGAGGGGTCGTGGTGTTTGCACCGTTTCCTTTTGAGGGCATGTTTATATTCACTCTCCACTACAACATTTTCAAGCATATATACATGGCCGACCTGATTACCGTTGGCGTGCCGCTCGGGGTAATCTTCCTATCGCGAGGCCGCAGTGTGTTCTCCACAAAGTCGTTGTACGGTGCGTGTTTCGTTTCTCCTGTGCTTCATCCACAAACAAACTGGTACCTAAGCACAACAAAACCTCAGCCAGGTAGATATATATACTGTTATATACTACTATCAAATAATATTAATACCCGACGGTAAACGGCAAATAAATGAAACGACACTGTAAAAAGTCGTACCTACCTGGTAATATTAACAGCAGTGTGTGTGTAACAGTAGGAATATTGCACTACGTACAAAATGTGACTGCTGTGATATTAATATTCATACACTCCGTACACTCTCTATGCACACCGGAACTCTTCAGAAATCGTTGCACCCCGCGAATGATGATAATTATTATTATTATTATTATTATTATTATTATTATTATTATTATTACTATTATAATGATAATAATATTAATGACAGTGATATTGTAGTGTGCCCGTCACAAATAGATGTGTGCTTACCCCGCCCGCAAATCACGCCGAGGCGCTCTTGTGGGTACAGCGGGCACTATACTATACTGCTATACAGCACAGTACCACTACTATTACGGGGGACCATAGGTAGGTGTGCTCTGTGACCCCGGATCTGAGTTACGAGTTGGAAGTACGAGGAGAGAGAGAAGATGTGCGAAGGTAATAAATGGGATGAACGAAAAAAAAAAAAAAAAAAGTAATAGGACCAAATATTGTTATTATATTACGGGGGACCATAGTTAATAGGACCTGTCGTATACATAAAAACCTATATATTTCAACATTTCTACCAACAATATTTGGTCCTATTAACTATGGTCCCCCGTAATAGTAAAAATGGTTAAATATATACCTGGTAGGTTTTTATGTTTACCGTAGGTCCTACCAGGTATTAACTATTTTTTATTTTATTTTTCTCATCCCATTCATTATCTTCGCACATCTTCTTTTCTCTCTCCTTCCAACTCGTAACTCAGATCCGGGGTCACATAGCAGGCTCTTCTCCCCCCTTCCCGCTACGGTACGTGCCTTCATTTTTATCGCGAAAAGATTTGAGCATTTTCTTCCCTCGTCGACTCGCATCGAATTGTGCCTATAGTACCCACGCTGTAAGGCGCGCTCAACAATTGAATCCTTTTTTATTTTTGCAAATTAAGTCAAAGTCCGACCCACCTGGGGCTCGAACCCAGGACTCAAACAAGTAGAATTCGAGGTTAACCACTTGAACCACCGGGGCGACCGGGATTATGGTCCTCCGTAATAGTACTATTAAATAGCAGGTACCTGGTATTAATACTACTACTGCTATTATTATTGCTACTATTACTATACTATATACTACTGCTTCTACTGCGAGTGAGTGTCTTCCTCTCTGCTGCGACCTGTACGACACCGCACGGATAGTAGCTGTTCAGAGCTCGCTGGAACAAGAACATCACTCACCTCGATGTTTCGAGCGTCACGAACTTTTCTCGACTCCCACCACTCACTGCCGAGCCACGTACTACTCTTAATACCTGGTAGTATACTATATATAAACACAGTACTAACAATACGGGGTGTGCTGTGCACACGCTTCTTACGCCATCAGCCAATAAGAATGCAATATTTCTATCGCGCGGCTTTGCTACACGTATTATAGAACGCTGGTGGGCCTGTACCGCTATTATAATATGTCTAATAGACGGTGTGCGGGCTCGGCCCCGCACGGTTTCCTACAGTATGATGACTTTTTGGTGGGCCTATACCACACACAGTAGTTTGTACCATATTTAATTATCTTGGTTTGCTTGAGTTGAGGCGTTTTTGGGCGGGAAGCAAGAAATCGCTTCGTGTTCAAATTATCAACGTAGCCAAGATCCTTATATTTCCGTTCAGACTGGCATACACTTGATAACTTAACTGACATTTCTTTATATATATATACATTTTTTTTAAATCATCACTTTTACTTTCCAGCCTAACTCGTAGGAGGTTTTACCCTCAACGAGCTTCTGGACAAGCAGTGGTCACAGGTGTCTACCCTTCTCCCCCCCGGTACGTCCCTTTATTTTTTTTCGCGCATACTATGGTTCAGCATTCCCACCGCTCGCCGATTTTCATCGAACGCAGCTAACTCACGCTCTCGCGCTTTCCGCTATTATTTTTTTTTTATGCAAGAAAAAGCCCCTACGAGCATGCACTCGGAGAGACTTGAACCCACGAAATATTGATCTTGATGGGCACGCAGACCACCTACCAAGCCACCGGGGACGCCGTGTGTCATGTATATATTTATATGTTTGATGGCATACCGTACGGATGCGAGTAAACGCCCCCCCTCCTCTACAGATTATATGTGGGTTGGGTTGACGTCAGTTGGCAACGACGCTGCGAAACACGTCGCTCAATACATGAGTTGGACAACCAGGGTACCGTTTTTTTGTTTGGCGGTCGATCACAGCTGGCGATCGAGCTATATACGTAGGTCATTGGGATGCAAAACCTTTGCTCCGCACAACAAGGAAGGGGAGTGATCGTATCATACCATGTGCCAGGTAGTAGTGTTTATGGTAAGGCACCCACGAGGCAGTTACATAGCAAACCCATTCATTGCTGTCTCTCGACGTGGCGACACCGGAAAAAGAGATCAACTCAATGAACCTGTCATCCATGGGCAAGTCCGCTCACGAGTGGTTCTTAGTAGGATGTAGCCAACCCTTCATGCGACTTGCCGAACACCCCACCGCGCTTCGCGCTTGGTGCAAGCAACGTCTGCCTGGTCGGCGAAAACCCGACGTGCTCCGTCCCGGCATTGTAGGGATGCGAGGGTCGTGGTCATACGACTACAGCCATGCATAATATCGAGTACACCGCCCCCCGCCTCCCCCCCCCCCCCCCCCCCCCCCGGACCGACTTTTCGAGTTCGATAATTCCGTAAAAAGGTGTCAATACTAAAACGACACGTTTGAGGACAACCCTCGACGATATCTGTATACGGCCACCCTTATTATATAGAGGCGCTGACATTATCCTTGCTGTGGAGATATCGAACTCGAGAAATCGGTTGGGGGGGGGGGGGGGGGTACTCGGGGGGAAACTACGTACGTAGCCACACGCGAAGTCGAGAAGTAGCGACGAACAAGCGAAAAAATATACAAGGTTGGATCATCGTGGTCTCAAAAACTAAAATACGTTGTTCCCCCCGTAAAAGACATCAACCAATCATAAACACCTCGAAAAATTGTGGAGCAAATATAACAACCGTACAAGATTTAGTAGTAGTAGTATTAATAGTGGTAGTAGTAGTAGTAGTAGTAGTAGTAGTAACGCAAAAAACATGATGGTAGAATCTCCACCAACGCTACCAGTGAGTACGGATATAACTGGCGGGTGGTAAAATGAAAAAGTGATGGACGCAGCAGTGCCGGAAGAAAACCCGTGAAAAAAAAACGAAATCATGGCAATAAATCGTTCTCGACGTTATTCACCCAAACTGGGATTGCTTGAATCGGGAGGGAAAACAACGATAATTTGGCAATATTAATATTTCGTTGTCGATCACGTTGTTCACCGAAGACTAATTGGAGATCCGAAATACCTTGGATCGAAAAAAAAACTCGTAGAGCTGCAAGCTGCTCGACGAGTGCATTGATTATTGTGTACCAGGTATGACCCGAACCTTAATTGGGGAATTCACACAGGCTATACCCACCGCATGCACGCTACGTACTCGCTCGTCCATGCCTCAATTAAACCTCTGGTCAAGAGCACCCATCTAGGCATAGGGCACAAGGCATACTTCACTTTCTACTCGTATATACGATAGACAACAAGACGCAAAGGACAAACGAACAGGAGGCAAAAAAATAACGGATAGAGCTGGTGCAACCGTAATAAGAAAATCTTCGTACCAAAATAAAGTATATCTACGAGTATAACAAGGAATCGAAAAGAAAATGCCTACGTATGCACTACGCTGACAACAGGTCCGTCCGCGTTGTGTGCCCAACTCCGCTAACTCTGGTAAAAAGTAAGTAAGTCGGGCCTCTAAGACGGCAAGGCCTGCTGCTCTCTAAAACACGACCCAAAAGTAAAAATGAATCTCAAGTCCAATCGATCCAAACCGAATCAGCCCCCCCCCCCCGCGCGCACCTTGTCGCAATTCTCTCTCAACTCATCGATCGCCTATAATAGCGAAGTAAAGATAGCCTACCCCCTTCCTCTCTCTGCCCGATCGCTCGACCGAATGCACGGCACAGCACCTACCTACCCACTACCGGGCAATGAAATCGAGCCAAACCACTTTGCGAAAAAACGAAGGAAAAAATACGAAACACACACACTCGACTGACTGACGAATGAGCCCTTTAGCTACGAATGCATAACGGGGGCATTCCACTAGGAACGATGAACATGTTGTGTGTCTAGACCTAGCACAGGCGCCACACGGGCGTCAACAGTAGGTGGTGGTCCGAAACTACAGTCACGACGGCCTGCACACCACCACACCACGACCACTACTGTCGAATGCAACAACTGGCAAATTTTACCGTGCCCTTTGTTTTGTCCCCACCGGCTACTAACACAAGACAAGGCGACTCATTTCATCGTCAAGCAAGCGGCAATCAATTCCGGCCCCGGACCACCGGACGCAAAAAAAAACGATACGATAAAATGCGGCTGCAGCACCCACCGCGTAAGTATACGCACGAATGCAGTCCTCTCTTGCTATTACTTTTTTGGTCATGTGACAAACCATCACCAACCCGACCTATGAACCCACATCTGCCGTTGTTTCTGCCACATACGCACCATCAAAACTCAACAAAAAAGCCGCGCTCGATTCGGGGTATTGTAGCGGGGGGGGGGGGGGGGGACGCGAACCGAAGGCGCACAAAAAGGTACTTCAATAACCGATCGATCACCACCTTTTTCGTGCCAACGAACTTTAACAACAACGAAAACTCGGCAAGTCTACGGATGTGTCCCGCAAAGCGATCGACTTCGCAGCAGTACACGATAACCCCCTCCCCCTCTCTCTTCTCCAGGACCTATGATATAATATCTCTTGGTACATGCTCCCTCTCCTTCTCCCGCCCAGCCCACTAAACCTATCATACTTTCTCCTTCTCCTCCACATGCGGCGGAAAACCAGTTACTTTGCTACACTAATTAGAGCTACAGCCAATTGGGAACACGAATATAACAGACACCATTAAACTTCAACTTCAACCCACCGCAGACAACCAAACAAAACCGAAACCAAACGAATGAAACAAAACCCAATCCAAAGGAAAACGGGGAACTACACCTGCATGTATGCGCAATTTCGAGTACCGTCTACACAGGGGATCCCGTTGATGAGAGCGAAATCGATCAATTTCGGCCGGGCCTTACACCGCCCTCATCGTAACCGAACCAGCAGAACAACCACCCAACCCACAACGCGCAGTGACATCTCGATCCTCTCGCCCGGCGCGCGGAGGCAAGCGAAGGAGAAATCTAAACGACCGTGCTCCCACGCCACTACAAAAACCACTTGCTCTGTTGCGTCCTAACTCTGTGCGGCCTAACATCACAATAAGCTTTCGGCGTCTAAGCGCATCGGGGACTACAACAGTGAACTAAAGATGAACGCGAAACACACAAGGAACCACCCCACCCCCCCACTCCTAACCCACACCACCCCACCCCACCCAACCCAACCCCACCCACACAAAACAAAACAAGCACGCCACGTCCCGTCTAGCCCCGGATCCCCCCCCATTTCTCTCTCTTCCCGCACGAAGAGTAAAACCAACCGGGGCAGGTCCCAGGACGGGTCCCAAGTCCAACAGTTCCGCCAAATCGGACACGGCGTCGGCCACTAAACACCACGGCTACCGCCTATCGACAGGGACTCCCACGAATTCTCCTACCTCGCTGGTGCCTCCACACCACACCACACCTAAACAGACCAAAACCAAACCACTGAATATACTGGTAGTCGGTAACGCTGGCCAAACCAAAGCAAACCAAACCGAACCGAACAGGACCTAACCACTCAATCTAAGTCAGGTCAGTGACGTTGACCTTCCAGGGCGGTGTCCGCCTCCACCTCCATACCACCGCCGCGTCCTCCTAAAGAGGAAACACGACCCCGACACGACCACACCGGGTCTAGCGGCCCCACTCCCACGACAGGCGGCTTGGTGGGGTGGTCAACCAGCCGAAGCCGGTCAAACCCTCCCAGAAACTTAACCTCCTCTCCACTCGAACAAATCGACCCACCACCACCGTCACTACCGCGGTACCGCTGCCGGCCCCCGGTGTGACTCTCCGGTACGACATACACCCCGCCCGCTGCCGCCGCCGCTGCCGCCGCCGCGAGGCTGTCGCCATAGAACGCCGCTGGTGCCGACGCCGGCGCTCCTCGCCACGCACTAGCTGACACCACAAACGGCCACGGCGGCGATACGGTCCGGCGCGTCGACGTCTGCATGATGGTGGCGTGCTTGTCCTTCTCCTCCTCCCGCCCCTTCTCGGAAAAAAGGGCAGAGGAATCGCCTTCAAGGTCGCCGGAAACCCCCAAGGCGCTCACAACTCGAACAGTAATCCTGCTAGAACATGAAGAAGACTGCTGTTGCTGCTGCTGCTGCTGCTCCTCCTCCTGCTGCCGCCGCCACGCATTGCCGCCGGCGAAGCGGGTAGGCGGGAACGACGCGGAGAATCCGCCGTGGCGCGACTTGTTCCAGGACGAGTGTGGCTCCGCTGGTGGCGCTGGGGGTGGTGGCGGCGGCGACACCGCCCCATCCCTGTAGACCTTGGCACCGCCATCGTCCCTTCCGGCACGATCCTTTGCGGCCGCGTGGCTGCTGGCGTCGGACACTTGCCCCGCGCTCTCGGCGTCACTCATGTTGGGCGTGATCACGCAAGGGGCGTCGAAGACGGTGTCGGTGCCGCTCTCAACCGTGCCCGCGGTGAAGGTCGTGGTGGTGGTCCCGGTCTCGCCCCCGCTGTCTTCATCGGCTTCGTCCGAGGAAGCCACCTGGTACACACCGCGGCAGAAAGAGGAAAAGCATACGTAAACTTTCGATTCCAGTACAGCAGTACTATCAAGAGTCTGCAACGTACATGCATTATTATTATTTTTGCCCTCCGGCAATGTATCACAGAACTTGTACTGACTGTATCTCTCCAGGATTGCAGAATCGGCACGCACACTGGTTGTGCCGAATGTCGACGGGTAAAAAGAACGGTTTAATTTGACGAACACACACACATGTTGCATTCCAACTTGAATGGAACATACCAGGTACTGCAATAGCAGTCCCTCTTCCATCAGTCTGTACCAACATATTACTCGTTTTCCCTTTTTTCAGGTCTCCTACATGCGCCTTCCTCCCTCGGCAAACCCTCGTTTACCCTACGAGTACTCCTCGTCAACTTTCCAGCCCAACGTCAATCACAATGCGAATACCCAGCAGAAAATTGCGAAAAATGTGTGTGTTTCAACCGCGGACGACGAACGGCAACACAACGCTTATATAATTTTCACACAAGCTTTGGTTCACATCATAAACATTCGGAATTTCGGGGTTACGCCAACAACAAAGAAAATGATGAGAAAGTTCAAGGTCGTGCTCGATCTCGTATCAGATCATATCAGAGCACACTGCTTTCAATATTCGAGTGTACGTACACAATAGACCTATTGATATACCTGGTACCTGGTATGTATTGAATATTCATTGGTTCATACGATACGAGTAGCAATGGTGGCTGTACTGCAACCTGGTCTTACAGCTGCACGTACGTACGTACTAAACTGCTGTATACCTGGTGCCTGGTACGAATGATACCTGGTATACCCGAAGTATTGGATATGAGTGGTATTGCGTGTGTGTTCACTCTCTTAACCCCTTTAGAACCGCAGTCCCGTTTTGGGGACAAACGACTTGAAAATGGAGTCGTGTGTCCCCAAAACGGGACTGCGGTTCTAAAAGGGTTAAAGGCAATCTGTCTGCGATGTATGTACACATCTCTCCTGGGAATAACGTTGCCACCATAGATACAATTAATATGCGCGTGCGGGGTGTCGATGGGTGGAAGGCTTCAACGTCTTATAAAACTCAAAATATATTGAACGCACTCGTAGCTCGTACGAAGCACGCTACACATGTGATATATACGTACAGTAAGCCCAAAACACGAGAGTTAGGTCTTATGGCCGCTAGCAATAGTGATTATGCCATGCCCACCGTGAGATAAGACAAACGACACCGAACATCGCTGTTGTTGTTGTCGTCTGTTATTAGGTGCGAAGACACCGTTGCCGACGATATAATGGGATGGGTCAATGATATAATAGAATGGGCAGGGGACGGTGTATATATGCAAACGGGCAGCCTCGCACAAGCAGCGAGTAGGTCGCTCTTCCCCTCGACCGCGCCTCCTCTCCTCTCCTCTTGAACGCAGAAAAAAATAGGGGGGCGTTTTCCACTTTCGAGAACACCTTTCTTCGTACGTACTCATTCCACATGTCGATACATGATAAATATACGTATAATCGTACGAGAGTTCGGTACTTTCAGGGTGCACCGACGGCAAAACCACGGCAGCACCCGCGCGTGCCCCGAGCAGGTGCGAACACACCCTCATCAAAACTGCAGCGGACCACCGGCATTGGGCGGGCCACGCACCGTGGACGGCGGTGGCCATCCGTCTACTGCACTGGCTACCGTACTGGCTACTACTCTCACTGCTGCCTGTCTGACGTCTGCTCTCGCTCGGTCGGAATCATTTTGGTGGCGTAACGGTGCACACTGGTGCTCGCGAGGTGGGCGTTCGGTCGCAACAAACATGGAGAGCAAAAAAGCAAAAAGGACCACGTGTCACCCCAGGCAGGATAAAGAAGATTTAATATCATATTACAACGTAATAATTGGTGCCTCGTAAAATAAGGGTATATTGACGTTTACACGTTTTTTGAAAGGGGGGCATAGTGGCGTATACACGCTTTTTTAACGGAGGGTATATTGGCGTATGAACGTTTTTTTTCCATCATCACTTCTACTTTCCAGCCTAACTCGTGTAGTGGTAGATTTTATCCTCAGCGAACTTCTGGACAAGCCGTGGTCATGTGGTCATAGGTGTCGCCCCTTCTCCCCCCCCCGGTACGTGATTTCATTTTTATCGCGCATGTGGTTCATTCAGCGTTCCCACTGCTCGTCGACTTTCATCGAATGTTTCTAACTCACGTTGTCGCGCTTTCCGCTGATTAATATATACCAATATGTAACAAAATCCCTGTCATAAGAACCGTACTCGTACGAGTATCCACTCGGTGAGACTCGAACCCACGAAATTGATCTTGGAGTAGGCACGCGGACCCATTACCAAGGCACCGGGGACGCCGGCTACATGACATCAACTCGCTACTATTAATACAAGTATGTTGTACCTCTGAATTGGCAGCACTTTGTGAAATCACAGAGAAAAACAAGGGGGGGGGGGGGGGGGGGTAAAAACAAGGGACGGCATGTTTCAAGTCCGCGTTCACGTCACACCGCAGCCGCCGCCGCAGCAGACCCAGCTGAAAGCAACGACAGCTGAAAGCAGCGGTACAGCGGTATTCAGCTCTGGTCCCACGATGAATCTGCGCACTTCTGCCAGGCTCCTACTGGCGAAGGAAGAGTTACTCGTACGAGAGTTTCTCTCGAAAGTATACCTTTTTCCATTTTTACCGGTAGGTTTTTGCTATTATTAGAAGTTTAAGGGAAACTCTTCAACGGCACCAGGGAGTCCAGTCGGCCATCGACCGTTATGAAAACACCAAACCATTAAAAAACGAAACTAAACAGAATACACGTATGCATGTTCCGGCGGCGGCGGGTGCGGCCGAGATTTGGGCTCTGCCCCATTCAGAATTCAGAGGCAAAATAGAACAATCGAGCCATGAAAAAAAAAAAAAACATGGGCCTCTGGCTAAACCATCTTCCCGGAAGGAAGGCACCATAGCTGTAGGACAGAATCAATGACCCATGATCCATGACCCATGCACCATACCTATTGATCGAAGGTTGCTGTTTCTTCGCCGCTTCCCGCACTAATAGCACAAGTGCAAGGCCCTGAGCAATTTGTGTCGCCAAAAGCCAACAAAAAAAAGTATAATAAAATGCTGGTGTTCCCTCGTCCGTCTTCTTTGGGGTCAGAAAAGCGAGACCACTCTGGACGTAAATATGAGTACCGTTTAGTACTTGGTATTTATACAAAAACAATCCTTACGTTTCCGGACATACAGTCGGACAACCAAGCAAAGGCGGGAAGGGAAAGGCAGGCCACAGCAGGCCGTTCATGATTGCACCCAAAGCAATGACGCAAAATGAGTTGCTGCCTGAGCGCAGTAGGCACACTGGCTCCACCCAACCCCCTACTCCGTCCCTCCCACTGCCTCCATCCCTCTGTTCCCAGAAACACAGGGGAGCCATTGTAGTGTGCTGATCTGCAGACAAAAAAACTTCGGGAGAAAATGGTGCGCCGCTCTGCAGCAGGAAAAAAGCTGGAATTTGATGTACAACAAAAAAAATGTTCCAATTCATCTGGTCTGCAATTGAAGTTAGTACAAAGCAGTATTCCATAGTATTAACAGTAGTACTTGTGACAGAAGAGGCAACAGGAGGCCGAGAACACACGGGCAAGCAGGCGCCTCTTGTCCCGCAATGTAACGACTGTTGGCGAGAAAATATGAATATCCTAACGACACTTATATTTCCGAACAGAGCCCTAAAATAACGGCAGTCGATACAGCGGCAGGCACAGCAGTAGCAGCAGCAGCAGCAGCAGCAGCAGCAGGGCAGTACGGGCAGAGCGACGAACTCACCCCACAGAAGTAGTCGCTGGAGTCTCCTGAGTCGTCGTCGAGCAGGCGGCCGGACGAGACCCCGCCAAAACGTAGCCCAGCTTCATGCCCAGCAGCCCTTTCTTCCCCAATAAACTGCTCGTGTTCAAGGATCGTGATCTCGTTCAGGGAGCCCCGCCGCACAACGCTATCCACGATGAAGGCTTCGCTTGACGCCACAGGAGCTACCACTGACGCAATCGCTGATGCCTCCGCTGCTGCTGTTGCTGCTGCTGCTGCGGTTGCCGCTGCTGTTGTTGTTGCTGTTCGGGGAAGTAGATTGATTGGTGGCAGCGAGATGGGTTGGGTTGGGTTGGGTCAGGGTGTGTGCGTGTGGCGTGTGGTGTGGCGGTTTGTTTTCTGTCTGAATTTGTACACGTGCCCTCGTACAGTAAAAATAGGTACTCGTACGAGTATGGTGTGTGTTCATCGAGCGAATCGACACAGCAGCAGTAGGCAATTGGACTTGAAACTTGAATCAAATAAATAACGTCATTCTTGGCTTCGACATTTTTTACTTGAATTTACAAAGGACTGCCACCAAGGCCGCCTGCCAACTTCAGAACCACGACTGTGAAAAAAAAAAACAAGAATCAGGGAACACAGAAAGAACACGCACACCACAAGTACGCGTACGCAAGCAGGCAATAAGCACGGAAACATGCAAGCAAGCAGGCCCACGCAAGCAAGCATGCACGCACGGCCGCGATGACTTTTCCTTGCGTTGCTCCTCGCCGCCCGAGCAAGCACGCAGGCGCAAGCGGGGCCTCTTCGCTAATCACCCCAAAGCAAACCAGCTCTTCGCTTGAAGCTTGAAGCATATATATACACCATTCGCAAAAATGACGGATAACACGACAGGAACAGAGGCACGTCCCAAGGTCCCCTCGTCTACTTTTCGTTTTGACTTGAATCTATAATGCGAGCATCGCGTGCGGAGAGAAAACATCATCTTTTTCGCATCAACGAGACACAAAAGGCACAAAGGATCCACCGCTGGTCAAGGGAACACTACCCTCTCCCCCCCTCAACACAAACCGACCCCACCGACAGAGCACGCAGCCACTCGACAGCAATTGCACGCACCTAATGGTGACGAGGATCGCCACAAAATATGCAAGGGACCGTCGAGCCCTGCTGCGCTGGCAGCCATCATGGAGTCATCCAAAGTGCGCTCCCTCTCGAAGATGTTGTGCTTTCGCTTCAACGCAGCGAGGTCCGGGGTGGAACGCGTCCGCTTGGGGCTGTCCAACTCGACCAGACACTGGCACGTCCTGCTCCGCTTCATTGTGTGAATGCTTGCGCAATCGGCTATGCTTCTGCCCAGTAGTGGGGGGGAGGTGGTGGGATGTGGGATGGGATTGGGATGGTGCTGCTGCCGTGCAAGAAAACGTAGCAGTGCTTGTCTGTTCGGTGCGCGTGTGTGTGGCTAAACTTGAACTTCACTTTTTTTCTTGGTTTCTGGGTAAACGTACTTTGCCCGCTTTTCTGCGTTCGTGTGGCGGGGCTCGGGGGTAAATCACGGAGATCTTGGATTTTTCGGTTTTCGGAGATTTGGTTCAACGACCATATATATCACCACACCTGCTCAAGGTTCATGATTCATTATGATACCACCACGCAGCACGATGATGCTCGTATGCCACACACGCGAGCGTGGGATGGTACAGGGCTTTACGCTTGATAGCACGCTCGCTCCACAGAGTAAAACACAGCAGTCAACATAGCACGAATAAACGAAATGTATGGAGGTGTACGAGTACAGCAGTAGTAGTATAGTAGTAGTAGTAGTACGTACGTACGTACGCACGCGTGGGGGGAATAATGACGTTGTCGTTTCGTTGTTTCGCTTGTTGTTGTTTGTTGATCAATTATTTGTTGTGCTCGTTCTGCGTTGTCGCCGTTGCCAGCCAAGTTTTGGATGCACCGGTTCAGAGGGCCGTTCTGGGCTGGTTTCTCGGAGTATAAGTTCGTACCAGATAGCGGGGGCGGGGTGCCACAATTGATGAACCGCGTCGTCCCCCGCAACGCCGGCCCGCGCTCGTGGCGGCGATAGCGCGGAAAAAGTGGCAGAATGCGGCGGAACCTCCCAAACCAGTATTGAAAAAAAACGGGTGGCGATATCCTGCCTCGACCCCGACACAAGCTCTGCTTCGCGTCAACAATACGGAAGAAGATCGCGTTGTCGCTGCGGTTTGCTCGCGCCAGCAAGGGAAGGGAATATACGGCGGGGCAGAACGACATGGCCCCCCTGTTCCAGGCCACGACGTCACGCGGTCGGTCGTGGAGAGAAGAAGCGCGGTGCGAAGCCTTTTCTCGAGGCGCTCGAGGGGAGAGCAATTCATTTCTGCTGACTGATGCCGCTGCTGCTGTTGTTGGTGGATCTACAGCAGCAGCAGTACATACGTACGACCCGACCGTACGTGTTTCGCCTCTTTGCAAGATCGTTACTCTCGTATGCTCTACAATATACACCCGGTTTTAGACAGTAGCATCGAGTCGCCAGACGAGTGTCGCCGGACTCGGCGTCTCCTGCGCACGGTGCGTAATACGTAAGGAGCTTCCGCGAACACCGAGAGCGCAAGCGGTACAGAAACAACACAAACAAACGCCACCCGTGTATCGGTGTATGAATGGTATCTTGCGTCATGTCGACGAGGCATGCCAGGTATATTTTTAAGTCTCCTCCTCATGGTCATACATATTATATTACCCGTAGTACGCGCGATCGAGGTATCACCCGCAGCTTGCAGCAAAGAAGATTACTTCCGACGAAGTCCTCGATCTCATCACTCTGACTGATGATGATGCTTTCATTTTTTGTAAATATATGCCTGGTACTACGAGTACCTCTGTACGACTGCGGACAAGCGCTGTCGCCGACTATTGTTCTCGACCCCACTATATATTATTATGTATATACTTGTAGCAGCCGAAGGGTATTCATCGTACCTGGTATAGACGAGCGCGTTTGATGCCCATCGCCCGTCCCTTCGGACAATTGCTACACCCCTGTCTGCCTCGAGTGTAAAGCACAAGCTCCAGTAGAAGCAGCTTCTACTCCCATGTGGCCCCCGTCTCCCTTTTTTTTCCCATGGACCGGCGCTCCTCAAATCATGAGTCGTTTTTGTGCCCCCGCGCACACTATCCATCTCGTACCGCCCCCCCCTGCAGAAAATCGTAAGCGGCGCGTCGGCCCTTGTTCCGGCACCTCTCTCACCTTGAATATTCCGTATAGCTCCCCCAGCCACAACCCTACCGCCCCACTTATGTTATAAGGATCACCCTGGGCTGGGTAATCGATCGGTCGTTTACCCCTATAGCTCAGTAGGTAACACCTTCACATTTGACGTGCATCCCTAGTAACACATCTCCCTGGTCCCCCAGGTAATGAAACGAAGCGGGTAGGTCAGCTTACAGACGTAAGTATACGGTTCTGACGCCCCGAAGACCCCGCCGTTCGGAGGGGGGAAGAGTGTTACAAGGATTACCCTGGGCTGAGCAATCGATCGATCTTTTACCCCAATAGCTCAGTAAGTAGATAACACCTTCACACTTACTTATACTCCTGGCGCTCGTTCCCCCCCCCGCGCCATGTCTCATCCCCGCGAGAGTACCTCTCTCCTTTATGGCCCTGATCTCCCTTTATACCCTTTTTTCAACCTCTCCCACACACACCCCTCCCCGCGAACCCCGCCCCTCCCTCCGACCTCGGAAAAAAACATTAAATCTCCCCTCCACAGAAAGTACAGTTCGCGGGTCACCCCACTCCATTCTCCTCCGAGAATATCTCGGACGCTCTCAGTACCAGCTACGTAGCCGCAGGCAAGATAGCACCAGCGGCAAGCAAACGTACGCACTCGGTGAGACTCGAACCCAAGAAGTTGATCTTAGTAAGCACGCGGGCGACCTACCAAGCCACCGGGGACGCTGACAATACCTGCGATAATAAAAGGGGCCGGCCCTCGACAAACAGCAGGCAAGTACCTGGTACTCGTTATTGTGCGGGAACTTCCTTTTTTCTCATCCCATTCATTATCTTCGCACATCTTCTTCTCTCTCTCCTTCCAACTCGTAACTCAGATCCGGGGTCACATAGCAGGCTCTTCTCCCCCCTTCCCGCTACGGTACGTGCCTTCATTTTTATCGCGAGAAGATTTCAGCATTTTCTTCCCTCGTCGACTCGCATCGAATTGTGCCTACCCACGCCGCAAGGCGCTCTCAACAATTGAATCTTTTTTTAAGTCCGACCTTGACGGCTGTCCGTCAACCTTATTAACCCTTCTAGTACCGCAGTTCCGTTTCGGGGATAAACCACTCAGAATCTAAGTGGTTCGTCCACAAAACGGCACTGCGGTACTACAAGGGTTGAGGTGCACGCATGCACGCCGTCAACAGACATGTTTTAACGAGAGACCGAATTTGGCCACTGAAAGTTTGGCCGTCCGGCGCCCTCACCAGGTATATATACGCTCTTTATTGCATCTACTATTAATAGCTGTACGAGGTGCACGAGCAAATTCTAAAAATTCACCTACATACGTACACGAACGAAGATCGTTGTCCCGTCGGCCAGTGGTCAACCATCCCGACGATTGTACTTGGCAGTATTGATATTAATAGTACCAACAACAGCTGCTTCATGGTTGGTGTGTTTTACTTGTAGCATGCGTCTAAAGTGCAAACTCGCGTCTTTTGCCAGCAGGCAGCAGGCAGCACAGGCAGACTAGTGGCTACGTAGCCCGACCAGCAAGCAATGTGTGTATCATGAATTGCAAGAGGGGGCGGGGGGAGAGGGGGGTGTACTCGATAGGAGAGATGTACTCGATATCATGCATGGCCGTAGTCGTATGACCATAGACCGGGAGGGGGGGGTGTACTCGATAGGAGATATGTACTCGATCTCATACATGGCAGTAGTAGTCGCATGACCATAGACGGGGGGGGGGGGGGTTACAACAGGGATATTGCTCTTTCTGGCCAATTTATAGTTGACTGACCGGGTTCCCCAAAACCTACATCATTGGAAGATCACCACTCCTGCTTATGTATGTTGTCTGTAGTATTTGGCGATACAATTGGCGACATACGTATATACTATATGACTCATTCATAGGGTTTGGGGTTTCCTCGTCGGGTAGCATTTTTTGTTTTTAGCTGGTCTCAAAATCAGTTTCTTGTTGATTACCGGTATACTACTGTAGAGAAGGTTTCTTAACACTCTCCCCCCCTCTGGACGGCGGGATATTTGGGGCGTCGGTACCGTATACGGCCGTACGCTGACCTATCCGCTTCGTTTCAATAACTGGGGAACCAGGGAGATACAGTATGTCTGCAGGGGCCGCACGCGCGAACGCTGCTATAAAAAAAACGTTCGAAGTGAGATCGAACCCGTGTCCTCAAAGACGTCAAATGTGAAGGTGTTGGCTACTGAGCTATACGAGGGGTAAAAATGCCGATCGATTACCCAACCCAGGGTATTCCTTGTAACTAGAGCCTCGTAACAGTTCGGGTTGCACTAGTATGGGGGACCACAGTAAATAGGACCAAATATTGTTGGTAAAAAAATAGGTAAATACTTGGGTTTTTGTGAGTACCGTAGGTCCTATCACTATGGCCCCCCGTGACAGCTCGTCCGTCTACTCTGCATGCTGCTTAACAATGTTGTGTATCTCCTGTGTGCCGTAGTTTTGCGACCACGCGAGAGAACTTGTGTCTCTTTAGGATTGAAGAATCGGCACGGACACCGGCTGAGCTGGGTGTCGACAGATAGAAAGAAAACACGTCTTACTGGGAAAAATAAACACATTACGTGCCAGGTATCTGTTAGCTTTTTCTCAAAATTATTCTCGGGTCGAGTTGTGCATAGAGCCTCTGAACAGTTATTTAGGGGCTGTTTGCGAGTCGGGGGTCGAACTTCGTGGGTTAGGTCGAGGTTGTGTCGGGTAACGGTGACCCGACCAGACCCTTGAGAGTTTGAAAATCTCCTGACTCGCCCCGCGCCCCGCCCCGCCCCGCCCCGCCCCGACCCTATTTCGAACACTGCCTGACACAACCCGCGGGCCGGATCATGACCCATGAAGAGAGTGTAGGTAAGTGATCATCGGGTTGCGCAGTTGCTACCTTTTCTCATAATCGGTTTTCGGATGGAAGCGTGGAGCTCCGCAAGTGAGTTATATGTGAGCTTCACAGAAGTTATTTACTACCAGGTATTACAGTACACGTGGGTACATAGGTGCTACCAATATCCCCATGAGGCAAACAGGCGCCGGGGGCAGGGCAAGTGCCTCAGATGCCACAGACAGGCGCAACCGGGGCGAGGGCGCGGTATATCGTGCCAAGCACTACAAGCACATCACATGTGGTACTATTATTGGTGGGGCCTCAGCAGACATGGCCGATGGAACCATTTTATAGCATGCAGTGGTCCCGGGACTGGCATTAATTGGCGTGGTTTTTTGTCTAGTATGCTCTTCTTACATTTTACCACTACTGCTGCTGAAAAATGGATCCCATTCTGATTCCAAAGAGTGTTTCTCCTCGTGGCAAGCCGATTCGTCTGACTGATCATATCCACCCGAAAGTCTTCAACCGGAGGGGGCCAACCTTGTACATGGATTGTTGACACCCAGGCAGGCTATTACTGTGTATCATCGTGCCAGGTCCTATGACGCCATCCTACTACTGCTCGTATCATATTCAATGCAGACAGACCCATTCACCTCAAAGTACATGCCAGGTATCATCACATGATAAATGACAACACGCTCTTCCTGCTGGGGAGGTTATGTAGCCCACATTTTCTATTGGAATTCCGCTCAAAAATCTCCACCAGTTACGTGCGTGCGTAGCTGGTGTAGTAGGTAAGGCTCTGTGGTACGTGCATCCATTCACTGATGATGTGTATGTGTGATACACATACATTCATATGAGTGACAACATATATAATCTCTGGCTGACTCACCTGCCTGTAAAAAAATGCATGATACCAGGCATGTATGAAGTTGGACATCTTATTAATATATATTTTCTCGTCCCCGGTGGCTTGGTAGGTGGTCCGTGTGCCTATCAAAATCTATTTCGTGGGTTCAAATCTCACCGAGTGCATTTGCTCGTAGGGGCTTTTTCTTGCATAAAAAAATGATTAGCGGAAAGCGCGAGAGCATGAGAGGCAGCTACATTCGATGAAAATCGACGAGCAGTGGGAATGCTGAACCATAGTATGCGCGACAAAAAATAAAGGCACGTACCGGGGGGGAGAAGGGTGGACACCTGTGACCACGGCTTGTCCAGAAGCTCGTTGAGGGTAAAACCTCCTACGAGGTAGGCTGGGAAGTAAAAGTAGTAGTGTTGATTAAGAAGTAAATAAATAAAAATGTGTCCCTCCCCGCCTTTTAACGAGAGCCCAAGTAGTTGTGTGCTGTAGTGCGCGAACAGTAGGTTTGCTTCTTCGAACAAAGCAGCACTCAACACTACGAGCAGAACGCGCCACCTATCGTATGCCTCTCCCATCTCTCTGTGTGTATTAACACATCGTCCGCCCTGTTGTCATCATGCTCAATGCGTATCCTATCTATACGACGATGATGAGATAACTCTTCTATTATGCACCAGGTACGCACCAGGTAGACAGATATGGTACGGGAGGTACGATACACTGGGTACCTACAACAACGTTTAATCAATGTGATCATATAGCGTGAAAGAAATACGTACGAGTATCAATACTTGTATCGGTTCCACCCGCTACTCATTTGTGTGCAATATCTGCTACCTGTGGTATAACCGACGGCGGTCGATCCGTTTACGGGGAAAACTTCATAACTAACTACGGAAGTAGTACACAGACAGGTAGCCGGGACACCCAAACAAACATCCTTGTGGAGACATTGAACTGAGGGAGGGGGTATGGCTAATAATAGCAGAACAAGGAGGGACGTCTACTGTAGTTTGTAGTGTTTGGGTGCTGGCAACATCGCTTCAAGCTTCGGCTTTTGGTGGTGGTCTGGATTTTCATCACGTTTTTAGGTTTTGGAGATCGCAAGCGAAACAAAAAAGGATAGCACACCTCGTGTGGTTTGCTCAAGGCTTCGTTCAAAACATGTCGACAACAAGGATATTTACACCCACACTATAGTTAGTTGTTGTGTAACGGGGCGGAGGGGGGGGTCCCGCCACCAACCTGTGTCGCCCCTGCCGGATACAGAGGATATAATCCTGTTGGTACTTCTGTAGTGGTGGCGCAGGAGAGGCGCGCCCTTCTATCGCGATGTTGTGTAGACCACCATGCCAGGTTCCTATCCCGTACGCCTAGTCATCGGTCTGGCACTCTTCGCGCATGCACGCAGAGAGCGACTGCTGTGTGAGCACGCGGAGGGTAGCGAGGGTGCTTGTGTTGGCTGTAGGCTGTGCCTGGGTTTGGTGGGAGGACGGTTGGGGTCCTCGTGTTGTGTGGGGTGTGCTCGCGCGACGTACCAGCAGCGGACGGACACAGAGAGAGGTGTTTCACCTAACCCTGAAAGACGCAGGGGTGATGGTAGAGGGATTTTGCACCCAAGAACTGCCGACGGGACCGCGAGCAGCGTCAAACGGTCGAAGTATAGATTGCGAAGTTGCTTACTGCCTGCATCACCCCTCTTACTTCGCGTCTCCTCGCTCACGAGACCCAACCCCACAACAAACTGCTGTAGTATGTATGAATACGTATACCTGGTATGTACTGTAAGGTACCACCGTGCATAGTGCGCGATTTGCCGTGCCGTCTTTTGTGGCAGAGGGTGGTCTCGATCCGAGAAACCCACCGAGCAGCTTCGTATCTGTATACGGTGTAGTTCAAGTGTACGCGTGGTGTATCACGCCGGGGAATAAAAAACATAGAGCAGTTACGTAGTGGTAATAGTACTGGTAAGTTATCGACCTGGGTGCTACGTGTAATATGTACCTGGGTAAGTTTACGGTCGGTCTAGTCCCTCGCTTAACCCCCATGCCGTCGTATCCCTCGCGAGACCCAGGAATAGCGACAAGCACGGGCGTCACCTCCCGTTGCCCTCTGTGCCCAGCATCTCGGCTGTTTCGGGCGTCCGGGGCTGCAATCGCCGTACGAACATACATACATACATACTCCGGAGTATAATACAAGCCCTTCGGGATTGCGGTAGCCTATAAAACCCCGGGGGTGCCGCGAGCTGAAAAGGGAGAAGAGAACACAGCAGGCGTTCCTCCCTCGTGCCAGCTGTACCCGTACGTCGCTACCGGGCAGGAGCGAAGAGCACGGGGAAAAAAACTCTCGAAAGCTAGAGAAAAAAAAAGAAAATAAGTTGTACCTGGTATGTATCCACCGAGCACGCAGCCCGGCAGGTATTTCAATACGAAACACCGATCAGCTCAAACGATTTTATAGTTAGTTCTTCGTACATACTTCGTAACATACAAACAGATACACGGTGTCGAGATTTTTTTTATCCCGCGCAAGTCTGAGCGGGGTCCACTGCCCACTACGAGGTACCAGGTATTGGACACCTGGCAGTCCATTGGTGATCCATTGACACGGTTCGCGGCCGTCAAATATCAGGAACCCGTTAACGAAGCAGGAGGCAGGCATCCGCTACTAAACGCCGAAATGAGTAAGCGTTCGCGTGAGAAGATACACTCCCTGCGTTGATTCTCTTATCGACAACGTTGCTTGAACTCGCCGTTCAAGGTAAAAACTTTCGACGATTTGAGTGTACCCCGCGATCCATTAAAAAAGCTCAAGGAGACCTCCAATGTTCTTACTTGCCGAGATGGATCACGCAAAAGCATGACGATAACGCACTTACTTCGTATATTACGTGTCATTTCCCATTTTCCCGTATGTAGTAAAGAGGAGCGCCCTCTTACCATCAAGTCGTGCAGCGGGACCAAGGACGCCACAGACAACATTTCAACAAGTTCTAGGACACACTTTCTTCTTCTTCAGCCGGTCCACTCCAACAGTGTGCTGCTGGGTCAACCAAGAAATACCGATGTAGCCCCCCCCCCCCCCCCCCTCACGCAGCAGCTACTGCCTAGTACGACTGCGTCTCGAAAAGTCGACGTTCGAAGCATCTACAACGATAAAGCAATAAGCACAGCCCGCCAAACACGCAGCGCGTGCAAAGACCACATAATCATTCAAGCATGACATTTCCCTTACCGAAAGACATTAGTGCTCGCGGCACGCCCCTGTCCCCCCCTCCCCCCCCCGCCCCCCCCGCCCCGCTACGGCCATGCATGATATCGAGTACACCCTCCCCTCCCCCCCGCCCCCCGCCCTCCCCCTTCCTCCCTGCGTCGACAAAACTGACCCCAGCGCCGCACAGTGAGGTCCACCCACGACCGCAAACAAGCCCACCAACCCACCAACCCGCCCGCACAGTCCTACCCCCCGCCCCCCCCCCTCCCCCTCCAAACAAAACACGTCAAACAAGCCAACGAAACGCTTCCTCCGTTAATCCCCCACAGCTTCGGAGCGCCGGGTGCTTTCCCCAATACGTCGGCACGGGGGGGGGGGGGGGGGGGGCACGCGCATGGTGCTCCTGCTGTACTGAATGTACCGCAGGCAGCCTCTATCGCAGCCTTGTTACCGAGGGCTTGTGTTTTCCGAACCCCCGGAGTCACGACGACTTTTCACCCCCCCACCCCACCCCCCCCCCTTCGGCTAAGGGCAGAAAAACGTTACATCGTTAACGTAGAGCCACTACTGTAGCTACGAGCCGAGGTTTTCTCGTCAGTCATCAGGTATTATACGAAGCAGAAAACATTGAGGAGAGAGAGAAGAAAGAAGAAGAAGAAAAAAAGCTCCCAGAGAAAAACAAAAAAACATTAGTAGGCCGTCCATCCGATAGTCAGCAAAAACGTGCTGCTGGCTGACATCCATCCACCCATCCACCCGGTCTCGTACGTATGATGGCGTGGTGGCCTGGGAAAGGAAAAAAGGTCTACCTACCCACCGATGAACAAACGCAGAAAACAAAAGAAACACATGGTGCGGAGCAAGGTCCGAGAGCGCTACCACGACTCAACGCGATCGCCTGATTAGAGGCCACGGCCTGAACGTCACTTTTTTTGCCTTCATCGCCCAGCAGCGAATCCCCCTCCCCCCCCCCCCCTTCCCCTCGTCCTCCCTCCGCCTTCCCCCCTCCCCTCCCCTTCGTCACAAAAATTATAGCCCCTCCACCAGCGGAAACCCCGTATGCTCCGCCGATCGTCGCGGGGCCTTATCCAAATCCGAACCCCTCCGAGCCCTTGTGGATGGCGAGCGTGACGCGATCCCTCGTCATCTCCTCGCTGGTGTACTTCGGCAAGTCCAGCTGGTTAAAGCTTCGAGAAGGCGAGGGGGGAGGGGGGGGGGGGAAGGGGGAGGCATCAGCAAACACACGCACAAAAAGCAGGCCCAGCCGCAGCTGCAACCGCAACCACATTAACCTCTTGAAAACTGCAAACACGCACATATTGAGACAAACCGCTTGGAATTAGCGTCGAGAAAAAACATCGCAGCGGGAAAACGGCAAAAAAAAAAAGAATGGAGAAAAAAAAAAAAACTCCGGGCGAATCCTTGTCCCACGAAACAAGCCCACGCACGCACCAGCGGCCCTCCCCGTCAGGCCCCATCGGGTTCGCTACAGAACGCAACCATTTACTACCAGGTACCTGGAAATTATTTATTGCCAGCTTTGGCAGTGACCAAACGTGTTCTCGAACGGCCGCGCCAAAGACCCGACACGTACATGCCCCGGGGTTTACGATACTACTGAAGAACACCACATCACCCGCTCAAGTCAGAGGTAAACCTCGTATTTGCGACGTCGGTATTCGCGTACAAGGAACCTCGATACCGATGTCGCGAAGCAGCCTCCTACCGATAGTATCGAGCTGAACGGCTTTCGGCCAACTCAGTACGGCAAGGTAAGAACCGATCGAGTGCTTCCATAATATACACGAACGTTCTCTACAATGGGGGGTAGAATGGTACGTACTATTAATAGAACGTCCTACGAAGATACACGCGCGTTTCAGCCGTTTCCTTGAGGCACGTCAAGCAGCCCCGTGCAAGCAATGCCTGCCGGGTCCGTGAAAACCCGACGTGCTCCGTCCCGGCATTTGTAGGGGTGCGAGGGTATGTGTATAGTCATAGGACTACGGCCATGCACGACATGAGTACACCCCCCCCCCCCCGGCGCTTCGCGCTTGGTGCAAGCAACGTCTGCCTGGTCGGTGCAAAACCCGGCGCGCTCCGTCCCGGCGCTGTTGGGGTGCGAGGGTCTTATGGTCACACGACTACCGCCATGCATGATATCGAGTACACCCCCTCCCCTCCCCCCCCTTTACGATACATGATGCTGAGTACACCTCCCCTCCCCACCCCTCGTAACAGCGACTACGAGTATGCTTGCGAACACCAGACGCACCATGTGTGCGCAGCCGGCAGGAGGTGGCTGCCGCCAAACGCCTTGTGGATGTTGAACTTCTGGATCCCCCGCATCCCCTGCAAGGCCGAGAACCCCCCTAGAGGCACCTGCAAAACACAAAACAATAACAAAACAAAAAAAACAATTGAAAGAAAAAAAAACACACACACACGCACACATACACATACAACCACCAACCAACGGCAAGGCTTTCGTATACTATTAAAAGCAGTGACCAACAACTCGAGCTCTAGATACAGATATTAATAATGTTTCCTTTTGTTTCTGAGGTTTCTTCTTTCGGGAAAGTTATGAGTGGTCATTGTTGAAGATCATGCTGCACATTGTCGGATGGCAAGATAAATATTAATAATGACACGTGACAAAAAAAAAACAAGATACGATTGATGACGTAACCGCGCAGCAGTACATATGTACGAGCAGGGGTCATGCTGCCTATATACCCTGCGTCCATGCCATGGGTAATTCTCAGGGCTCTTCACGGCTCATTCCCCGACCCGCGGGTGGATTTAGGAGGACTTCAAAATCTCACGAGTCGACTCGTGTCGGGTCAAGAGCTTTTCAAAATCTGACGGGTCGGGCCGAGTCTCTCACCCTGACTTGACCTGACAAGGCCCGACCCTATGCGCGAGTTTTAACTAGATCCGTGAACATCCCTGATTATTTTCTCATGATCTGACTATTTTGGCCAAAACTTTGCTCCCTGGTGGTGGTGGTCGGGGTTCCTCATATATGGCAACATTCGATTTGAGGAGCAAAAGTACCGTACCTCAACACGCGAATATCCAATATCACGAAATCCCATTCACCTGGTATTTCTCACAGTATCGTCTCCCAAAAATAAAAACTAGCGGAAAAACTCCCACTAGAGCAGTACGTACTCGTCTATTTAGCTCAAGTGTACGTATACAGTAGCTATCGTCTCCTGAAGAGGAAAAACAAGACTTCACACCGCTGTGCAGTAGTTCGAGTCAGCAAGAGCAGTGGTATAGGATACATATTTATTCGTGGTGTCTCTTTCAAGGAACACGCCACCAGTCGAACAACACCTTTAGCATGGTCATACTAAAAATCAGACCTGGCACGATTCGTTTGTACACTATTAATAAAACACCTATCATACAATTTCTTGCATAGATTTTACTATAGATTTTACTATGAGCGTGCTAAAACCCACCCACTTCATTTGTACGGCGTTTAGTGCACCATACTGATCTTCACACAGCTCAAACAAGCAATATGAGCAACGCTTAGTTGCTACTGGTATGATCACGTTTTCCAATGAGCAACCCAAGTAAGCAAGAAACAACTACTGTTCGTATTGTAGTACCAGGTACACTATACCCGGTATGATTTTGGTTGATTGCCCGCACTTTTCCCACAACAGTCGTACAGGGAAACATGCACCCCGTGTGCTGCTGGACACACGGTACGTAATGATGCAAGCAGATGATGCCTGGGCATTTGCATTATAGCAGTTAGGCGTCCGTGTTTGACTTTCGCGCGTTTGTAAGGAACACAATTATTACCTTGGATGTCCCCGTGACGTACTGCAAAAAGAGCGCCAGATCCTCCCTGCTGAACGATCGCAGAACATTCCAGAACCACTGTATCTCCTTGTCGGCGGTCTTGAAGTTCGTGTACTCCGTGTTGTTCTGTCGAGGTACAACCAAGTTTTTAAGCGCAAGCACACACACGCAAGGGAAAATTCATACCGCGAGCCGGAGAAGGACAAAGGGAGGGACAAAGCGGGGGGGGAGGGAGGGAGGAGGAGGGAGGGAGGAGGAGGGAGGGACGGAGGGAGGAAGGAAGGAAGGGAAGGGAGGGAGGGAGGGAGGGGGGGGGGGAGGGAGAGGGGGAGGGAGTCCCAGTGGGTGAGGGAAGCTAGGACTGTCAGGGCGGCGAGGGTATCTACATTCGAGTGCAAGCTGCAGAAGGAACACGGAGAGCCGGAAAGGGGGGGAAAGACGCAAAGGGAGGAAAGGGGGGAGGAGGTGTATGTGGAGTTGCAGTAGACGAGGGAGAGCAGGATCGCCAAGGGTGCAGGCGTTTCTTTTTGGTGAGTGCAAGCACCCAGGACAAACACGGAGAGCCCGAAAGGGACAGAGGGGGGGGGGAGGTGTACTCGATAGAAGAGATGTACTCGATCTCATGCATGGCCGTAGTCGTATGACCATAGCAGGGGGTGGGGGGGGCAAAGAGAAATGGAAGGACGTAGGGAGAAAGGGAGAGGGGATGTAAGCAGATACGCAGGAGGTGGCAGTGGGCGAGTGAAACTAGGATCGCCAGCGGGGGCGGGGGCCGGGTAGGGAGTCTCCGTGGGCGAGAGAAGCAAACATTTCACAGGGGAGGGAGCGGGGGAAGGGGGAAGGGTTTGGGAGACTCTGTTGGCGAGGAAGTAAGGCATAGCCGCATACAGGATGGGCTACCACTGCAGCAGTAGACGCCGGAGCACAAATCTTGACAAGCTACACAAACCTACGAGAATATTACCACCAGAAACCCGTTTAGAACTGCACTCACATACTTGGGGATATATATGATACAAGGAATTGGAGGGAACTCGTTTTTGTTTGCAGTGGTTTTTGCAATAGTGCTTAAAAAACGGATTCCACACTAGTAACACCAGGTACCAAACAGGCGACGCAAGAGGGGCAAGCAACGCCGGCCGAAACCAGTTTTGCCCTGACCTGCAGGTCATCGACGTCGACGTCCGGCAGACCCGATATCAGCAGCTCCAGCTCCTTAGGGGTGAATATGCTGATCAGCTCAGGGGGCACGAGCTCGTGGAAACCTGCGGGAGACGGGAAAAGTAGTTGATTGCGCGTGCCACATCGGAGAGGGTCGGCAACTTTGCGCTGCGTGGTATCTGCACATCTGCTGATTTTCTTGAAGAAAGAGAAACACCCCACCCGCGCTGTACATATGCCAAACTCCAAGCAGTCCCGTGTTCGAGCTTGAGCATAAAACCGAAAAAAAAAAAAACGATTTTTGGCGCTTCTACTATTTTTAAAAAACGAGATAAACGACCTTCACAAGGCGCGCCCAGACAAGCTCAAGGAGTAACAGAATCATGACAAAACAAAAACAAAACAAAAAACTACACGAGCTTCTCCGTCGAGTGAGTAGCAGCGGGCGTTCTCCTCTGCTTGGTTTTGTCTTTTATATATACCTGGTATATTTTTTTTGGGGGGGGGCTTGATTTCCCCCCCCTGCAACCCTCAAGCAGACTAAAACCGGCATACAAAAAAACTAATATTGCTTGGACCTCCACACAAAAACGAAAGCTAGGCTGTGGTTTTCTACCGCAGTCTCGAGCCTAACAAACATAGTGTCGTGGCTACTTCCCCGAGGAAAAAAAGGCTCACACGAAAAGTCGGCTGCTTTCCTACATACACTGCTGTATGCATAGAACAGAGTATACCCTCGTTAGGGCTGACCGGTGATACTTCGGTGGCTACTTCTTTCTTCTCTAGCATGCAATATATTTTTTCCCCATTCGTCTATGCACGAGGAACGAACGCCTGCTTTGTTCGCTCTCTCTCCCTTCTTAAGCTTACGAAACCCTGAGATTTCAAGCCAACCCCGATCCCGGAGGGGAAACTTGTACTGGTATGCTCTCTCTATACAGTACTCGTACACCATGCCACTAATAATAAAGGCCTTCATAGCGAAGCCGAAGGAGACAAAAAAAGCCTGGAAGCAGGCAGCATGGGGGTAAGTCTCGTACTTATCAAAGCGCCACCTCAGAGACTCATCTTTAGGACCAGACTCAATGTTTACACACAAAAATTCAGCACACAATCCTTCTCTTTTTTTTTCAAGCTTTATCGGCGAATTCGAAGCCAAAAAACAACAACACACTATTTTGAAGCATTGACGAAAAACATACCGTTTTTTTCTGGTGCTGTCGCGTACTCCTTTCGCTGTGCAGCAGCAGCAGTACACGGTTTGGGCCGTGGTTTGTGCCCATAGCCTCGGGGCGTACAACCACCGTGCACTCGTGTGTCAAGACAACACGCACACCCGGGCGCACTTCCCAAAAGCTAGGGAAAAGTTAAAACGACGTGCGCACCGTATTACCAGGTACACGGCTGATAAAATAACACACGGTTTACACCCTGGGGCACATAGCGGGGTGTTCACTCTCTCTTCTCTCTCGATAACAGCAGGGAGAGTGTACACGACAAAAAAGCGACGCGTCTTTTACGGAAAGCTTATCTCAACGCACTTATTTCCGAAGCCACAATTTTCGTTTGCGTGTGCCGCCCTTAAGGCATGTACATATTGAAGAAACTCGGCTCCGAAACTATTCCCCCAGGGTGATCATGGTGTGCTCCCCCCCCCCCCCCCCCCCCCCCCCCTCACGATTTGGAGAAGTTCGGCTCTGAAGTTCTTCCCAGGAACGGGGGGGAGAGGGGGGGGGGGTGTTATCTAATCACCCATGTGCTATACGACAGAACCTCTTTCTTGTACACACCCACCTTCCAGGAAGGCTTCGATCTGGCCGCGAATGGAATGCGTCATGCGGTGGTGCGTAATGCGCTGGACGTACTCCAGCTTGTTCTCATCCGTCACCATCACGTTGCGCCCGTTAGGAATCAGATCAACGACCTCGTGCCTCCCTTTAGAGTTGCGAAACAATTGGCGTTCGTTCGCGGGCACAGAAGTGGGGGGGGGGGGGGTAGAGAAGCGAGGGTCAGGGCCGGGGACGTCCGAAGAGCGAACGTGGTATCAAAAGCTAACGGCGGCGTCCTATTTTGCTATTTCTCACGTGCACATTCGCTTGACACATACAATTAAACAGGCAAGACAGGGGCGGGGTGTACTAATGTCATGCATGGCCGTAGTCAAATGACCATAGACCCTCGCATCCCTATATACAATGCCGGGATGGAGCACGTCGGGTTTTCACCGGCACCAAGCGCCAAGCGCCGTGAGGTGTTGGGCGAGTCGCACGAAGGGTGAGCTGCATCCTACTATTAATACTATAAGGACCGATAGTGAGGCGGACTTGCTATGGATGACAGCTTCGAACGATTTGATTTGTTTCTATTGATAGTAGTGTCGCCACTCCCAGAAACAGCAAATGGGTATATTATGTAACTGCCTCGTGGGTGCCTTACCGTGTATACACACTACGGGGCTCATCAGGCCAACACAACGACAGACAGACACAACAACAAAACTACGCTCTACACGTGCACGTACGCGCAATAAACATCTTCCAGCATGTGCATAGCATCGCATGATATACATACCGTCAGAACCTCTCATGACACGGCCGTAGCGGCTGGAGGTCGAAAGCAACCGTCAACCGCGAGACACAGGTGCGCTCCCCAAGCCCAATATATGGCCCGGTACTCGTAGTCTCTATTAATAGGAGTACCACCAACTAATAAACATTACGATGATATGGTCGAAACATGAAAAAATACGGAAAGCGGGGAATGTTTTCATTATCATGTGTCACGACCCGAGCACCACACACAGCTTGCGAATACGAGTTTCGACGAAATCCTCGATCTCGCAGCTGCTTTTTCTTGATATTTTTATCTTCGTATATTTTCATGCTTACATGGCTCAGTAAAAAATTATATATGTACGAGTATAACGTACGTGTATCTTCGGCCCAGGTCAAGGGGCGTATTGTAAACGAAAAAAAAACTATGCTTTCCCGACGTCCCGCTATCCATATGCGAGAGAGACCCAGCCGGAAGGAGGGTATACTAAAACCAACTGAAATACAAGAACGAAAAAAAAAACTAAAAAGTTTTCTTAACCCTCTTAGGACCCCAGTCCCAGTCACAAACTACTTATAATTAGAGTGATTTGTCCCCACACATGGGAGTGCGGTGCTGAATGGGTTAATTTCGTCCAGAAATCCCGCCCGCCGCACAGGGTACGTTTCGATTTGACCTTGGGAGGCGGCGTGTATAGGTCGCTTTCTCTTTATAGGCCGAGCGCACCCTTGACCAGGGGCAAGTTTCGTTCTGACGAAAGAAACCCCGACACGCCATGTACCTCCGGCTGACGCCATGCATGTACCATGAAAAAAAAGAGCGTTGAGTTCGCACGATAGCAGTAGCAATAGTAGCGGGGTGCGATCGTTTTTCAGCTCTCCATGATTGCCAGAATGGGAGGGTTAAGGTTCCCAAATACCGAATACCGGACAACGAGGTGATTCGGAAACACCTGGCCAAGAGAGTATAGTATAATAGCCTTCCGAACATAAAAATGTTCGACTTTTTAGAACCCTTTTAGGACTTTCAGTCCCGTTTTGGGGACAATCCACTCAAATTCCAAGTAGTGTGTCCCTAAAACGGCTCTAAAAGGGCGAACGTTGTCGGGAAAACGAGCGTGGAAGAACGATCGCAGCCTTGTTGCGCGAACTGAACGTTCCCTTTTGGTACTACAGTCCCGTTTTGGGGACAAACTACTTCGAATGTGAGTGGATTGTCCCCAAACAGGGACTGCAGTTCGCCCTATTTACGAGGGACCAAAGTAAATAGGACCAAAAATTGTTAGTAAAAATAGGTAAATATGTAGGTTTTTGTGGGTACCATAGGTCCTATTCACCATGGTTCCCCGTAAATAGTAAAAATAGATAAATAAATAAATACCCTGGTAGGTTTTTGTGGGTACCATCAGCCATAGGCCTGTATACTATGGTCCCCCGTGATAGAAGGGTTAACCCTTTTAGAACTCCAGTCGCGTTTTGGGGACAAGCTCCTCAAATTATAAGTAATTTGTCTCCAATTGTCCCCAAAACGAGACTGCAGTACTAAAAGGGTTAAAGGGTAAATCCGGCTGATGCTTCATCATAAATGTACAGCAATGGTCTCTCCAACAGCAGTAGCCGTTAAATGCGCCAGCCGACAATACTGGCACCATCCATGGCGGCAAGCGGCACTATTTAAACTACTCCGCACACTGCCACATTGGTTAAACCCCCATCTGTGTAGTCAAGCGATTTCACAGGCACTTCGATCGATAATAGCGGGCGGCCAGCCGGGACTGTCCAACCGGCCCTAAAAAGGGGGCCACGACTACTGCTGCATTGTTCTTGGTCTGGTGAGATCAATCAATCCCGATGACGACGACGACTACATACAGCAGTAGTAGGTAGCCCATTTTAGAAGACCCTATATAGTTACGGGGGGCCGTACAGTAGTAAATAGGACCTACGGTATACTCAAAAACCTAGATACTTCCCTATTTTTGCTAGCAATATTTGTTCCTACTTACTGTGGTCACCCGTAACAGCAGCCCATTTTAACGGACCTTCGATATAGTGCACTCGGGATTGGATGCCCCTCAAACCTGCTAGTACTGCAGTCCCGTTTTGGGGACAAACCACTCTAACCCCAAGTATTTTGTCCCCAAAGCAGGACTGCGGTCCTAAAAAAAACATGCCTCCCATCAGAGTTCGTACCGGTCCCTTGCATTACGGGGGACCATATTATTAGAAACAGTTATCAGGACCCATCACATACACAAAAACCTATATATTCCGGTACTCTTACGAAGCATATTTGGTCCTGATTACTGTTAGGCCCAGGAACGTGGTGCTTTTCGACCAAAAAGTGGCATGATGAACCCGATGAAATACATACCAGGCTGTTGTGATTGGTTGAAAAAATATATTTCATTTTTTCTCGTACCGACCTTCGGACATGTATTTGGCTGAAATCAGCTCCAAAACACCCCTATCAATACTCGTAGTTCCTGAGCCCAACTGTTTGTGTTCCCCGTACACAGCCGAGAATCTGAAAAATAGGCCGGCGAACAAAATTGAGGTCCCTCACGTACAGCTTTCCTCTATCCTACGAGCGGGGTCCCTCCAAATGGGCTATTATATCTGCAGCAAATAAGGGGTTGCAGCGCACTGGACGCGTTATGAAAATTTCCATACTCGAAAAATTTCAGGCTGATATACACCCGACAAAAAAGAAGAAAATATTTTACAGCTAAGGTTGCGCTACCTGTGCGGCGGTACGTAGGCACCTACACTCAGCGAGAGGCGCCGCTTTAAGTCTGTACCTGGTGTGTAGTGTAGGGGCTTGAGGTTCGGGTTCTGGGCAGGATGCCATTTTTCTTTCTTTTATCAATCCTCACTTCTACTTTCCAGCTATTAATAGCTTAACTTGTACTGGTAGGAGGTTTTACCCTCAGCGATCTTCTGGACAAGCCGTGGTCACACGTAGGTGTCGTCCCTTCCCCCCGGCAGGTGCCTTTATTTTTTGTCGCACATATACTCGTATAGGATTCAGCATTCCCACTGCTCGTCGATTTTCATCGAAAGTTGTCATCATAAGTCACGCTCTCGCGCTGCCCGCTACCAATTTGTGTGCAATAAAGAGTCTCTATATACGAGTATGCATTCGGCAAGACTCGAACCCACAAACTTGATCTTGATAGGCACGCGGACCACCTACGTACCAAGCCACCGGGGACGCCGGCTCTATGCTATGGCCTTATGACTGAAATACTGAAATCTCCGACTACTGCAAACATTAAGTTACCATTATCCCACGAAAATTCCAAGAAAATGGGGACCCCTTGAAAAATATTTGGAGGAAAAATTCGCAAAAGAGTAGAAGGGTCAGTACTGGAATGACACTGTTTTTGTACCAGGTAACATTTCACCATTTCTCATACCTGGTACCTGGTACGATATATAGTACTGATAGGAACAACGTTGGGTATACGTACGAAATATAATTCGACACATACCTGGTATGTAATATGATAATAAAAATGCTACAGCATTGATGCGCGTATCTTCACCTGGAATCGCTCTTTTTCAGTCGACAGGCGGCTCTCCAAACCCTTTTACAACCACACCAGCGTTTCGGGGCCCCCAACAACTTGCGATTGGACCGCAGTCCTGTGCAAATGAGCCCTGCAGCACATATTAACAGTACCGCAATTACCGCATATCTGGTGGCAAACTAACAATACTATAAATAGGTACCTGGTACCATCTTACTGCAGCTGCACCACCATATTCATCATGTACAAAATTGTCGCCGACGCACAACGCCGTGCATCTGTTCCAAACAATAACTTTTCGAGAAAACTATACGAGGAGACGATGCAGCTTTCGCCATTCGCTACTTCTGAGCACTGGCTGAAATAGGCTGCGGTACCGCTGGTGCCTTTCAATACCAGGAATCGGGAATTTCTCCGAATTAATCGAGGCATTTCCCACTCTTCATGTACAACAGAGTAGACAACGGCGCGGCTCTTCAGACCTGGTGGTACTCGACAGGCTGCCGCGTGCCCGAGCAAACTCAAACCTATCCCTTACCTGGCATGTAACCAACATAAGCGCTGTTACTGGTTGTAGTACAGAGTAGTGCCCTGTTGGTTACATGGCACTACTCCCACCTAAGCTGTAACCAACATACACGTCTATACAAAATACCGTGCATATGCTCCGCGCTGTTGGTCCCACAACAGGCCCACGGCACGGCTGATTCATCGGCTAGACTTCCTTCCCACCACTTCCCGGCGTAACACATTTTCTCAAAATTGTACCAGGTATGTGTGTAGAGCTGCGCTGTAGTCCCATTTTGGGGACAAACTACTTGAAATTGGAGTTTGTTTGTCCCCAAAACGGCGCCGCGGTTCTGCGAGGGGTAAACCTTCACTCCTACCCGTCGACATCCGGCACAACCAGTGCCCCTGTCGATTCATCAATCCTATTATTAACCCCTTTAGAACCGCAGTCCCGTTTTGGGGGCAAACTACTTCAAATTTGAGTGGTTTGTCCCCAAAACGGGACTGCGGTACTAAACGAGATACAAGCTGTATGGTATCAAAACTACTACACAGCAGAGATACTACAGAACATCGTATGCACGTAGTCACCGACCCGTAGATTGTATGCGCGAAACACGTTCAGATTGATGGGCAGGCAAAACGCAAAACGCAAAAAAAAAACGCATCCATAAATGTCCCAGTCGATTCGTTCAACATTCTCCGATGAGCAGTATTTGGTTTCAAAACGATTTCCTGATGAGCAACACACCAGAAAAAAACAAAGAAGAAAGTAGGGCGCTCTCGGGAGGGGAAAAAACAAACAAAAAACAGCGGTGTTTGCACGCATACGGGGGTAAACAAAAAAGACCAAACATTCTCAGCGATGACGGTGCCGATAGAGCAATTGGTTGTCACGGGTAAAAAAACAAACTTGGAAAGGGGAGGGGCAGGGGGGGGGGGATGAGAGCTATTCGTGCGCATCAACGTACTGCTGTAGCACGATTTGGTACACGCGGGGGAAAATGAGAAAGCGCCCAAAGCAACAATTACGAGCAGGCCTCGGCCTTTGCCGTCCCAACCACGGTCGGTACCAAGGGTTCTATTCTCGAGCATTCGACTGCCCAAACATATTCCAAAAAGCATTCGAAAAACACGTTCGCATTTGCCTGGTACCCGCGCACGCACTCGTTTTTGGTCATGCATGCACTACAAACAGCAGTATGTGACACATGTACTCGAAGTGGACGGGTGCTGCAACGAAACTCTCCGTATGAATTTTTAATAGCACGTGGAAAACAAAACAAAAAACTACTCCTATTGACGCACCAGGTATTAATAGTCGAAAACAAGCAACACATTATCCACACGCCAGCCCCACAGATAATTTACAGATAGATCAGATAAATCATCCACTTCCTCGCCTGCCGTTCAGAGCTGATGCGCAGGATCTGTAGGTTACAGATCCAACCCAGGAAACATGCCCCATCTATCACGCATATTACTATAGTAAGGCTCCCACCCGCCAACATGAGCATACAGATCAGGAATTTACCCTCCCTGGCATAACTACTGCATATCATGAAATACGTGAGCCAGGTCTTATAAACATCAGGCTCCTCTCTGCCGCAGAGATACAAGGAGACATGTCAACCAAGGCAAATCGCGCGCCTTCAAGGGTATAGGTAGGGCAGGGTGTTCCACACTAAAAACTAGCAGTCTGGTGTCAAGTCAAGGCATGTCAAGGCAAAGTTGCCGTCAGTAAAAAAAAAGCGGTGAAAATGCAGTCTCCTGCCATCTTTGCTCTGCCCTCTGTTTATCTACAGACCGCGAACTCGGAATCCATGATCTGTGCGAGGCTCTAAAGCTATTGACGGGGGAGCATAGTAAATACGACCGAATATTGGTAGTAAAAATAGAGAAATATATACCTGGTAGGTTTTTGTGTCTACCGTAGATCCTACCAGGTATGTATTATGGCCCCCCGTAACATCTTACCGAACATTTCCGTGTCGGCGCTAAAGGTGAGGTCCAGGCCTAGGTCTTCGAGGGGAAGGATGGTAATCTGGAGCAGGTTCTTGTAGTAGTCGGGATCGATCGCCTCCATGTCGAGGTGGGTGACGGTCACGCCCAAGATGTGCTGCGTGTCATTGCAATCAACCAACCGACAAGCCAAAACGACGGACGAACGGGCGGACGAGCGGACGAGCGAGCGAGCTGTAAATCAATACCTCGTACAAAAAAAAACTAAAATAACCTGGTATCACGTAATATAACTATGAATCAATTACATACAGTACCGGGGGGGAGAAGGGTAGACACCTGTGACCACGGCTTGTCCAGAAGCTCGTTGGTGATAAAACGTCCTACGAGTTAGGCTGGACAGTAAAAGTGATGATTAAAACAAAAAAAACAAAAAAAAAGTAGTGAAATATGCATAGAGGCGATGAAAAAAAAACAGAAAAAAATAGAAAGCGGCAAAAGACAAAGAAGCGACCAAAACATATTGAACAGCGAGCGGCAAAACACAAGACACAACATATTTAACTGCGGCAATGAACAAACGAAAACTAAACAGCGGTAAAAAACAGTACAAAATTAAAAGGCCGCAGAAAACAGCGGCACGATATTACCTGGTGTGAAATTAACCCACCATGGGGAAAGGGGGGGGGGGGCGAATGAGCAAAATACGTTATAGGGAGCGGGGAGCGCGATGGGGGGGGGGGGGGGGGGGGGGGGGCGATATTATGCATGGCATGGCCGTAATCGTATGACCATGGACCCTCGCATCCCTACGATGCCGGGACGGAGCACGTCGGGCTTTCACCGACCAGGCAGACATTGCTTGCAGCAAGCTCGAAGCGCCGTGAGGTGTTGGGCGAGACGCATGAAGGGTGAGCTGCATCCCCTCCTAAGAACAGCCTTGGAGGCGCATGTTCTTGCATTTTACTGGCAGCGTCAGTAAATAGATTTATTTTCTGGTGCGGCCACTTTCAGAGACAGCAATGGATAAGTTATGTAACTTCCTCGTGGGTGTATTACCATATGCCAGATACACACTACGTGACACGATCATCCTGTTTGTGCGGAGGTAAGGTTCTGCCCGCACACAAACGAAATGTTACTGGAGGTGGGGGAGGGAGGGGGGGGGGGCAAAACAAGCACGCAACACGTCGTCCGACCAATCGACTGACCGATCGATAAACCTCAAAGGCACGCACTCGGGACGGTGCACCGTGCTCTATGCACCAGCACTTGTTTTGATGCTGTTGCATCGCACCAGTGTTACATCATACGAAGCGTTGCATGCAGAATAGTTTCGTATTTTGCACCACTGCTGCATTGTTCCAGTCGTGCACATGGATCGGTACCGGGGTACATAATAGGATACCGGGTAGTATACAGGTATCGTATTGCACCAGTATTCCATCGTACCAGTACTGCGATGCACCAGTATTGTGTTGCACCAGTATCGTGTCGTCCAAGTATTGCATTGCACCACGTGTATACGTACCGTACTACACCAGTACATACCGTACGACACCAGTACGTACCGTACTACACCAGTACGTACCGTATTACACCAGTACTGCACTGCACTAGTATATCAACATACTGCCAGTATTGCATCGTCCCCAGCGTTAATACGTCTGAGGTTGTACGCCTTGCCCCGACTCCGTAAAATGCTTTTCCTACGGTGTCGCTGTAGCAAAAAGAACGGTGCATTTTGAAGACAACCCTCCACACGCAAATCGTGTGCCCGTGCTATTTCGTGTGGCGCTCGTCGGTGAGCACGAGTTCCCAATCCCATTGTGCCTACAGAAAGGAGCCTTGCGCCCCAGCTTATTGCAGTACCGAGGACCGTACCAATCAGAACCCGCGAGGGACCCACAAAACAACATACTCCCTCATGTTTACCCAGCATGTTTGGTTCTCAATACTATCTTCCGCCGTACCGGGTGTTTTTTGGTTCGTGAGCCTATCCCGTACCCTTGTGCATACATAACGCCTGTGTGATTGGATACTGTAGATTACAAGGCTCCCTCCCAGCAACATGCGAACTGTACAGGTCGATACTAGATCATGAACGCATCTGCCGTGGAAGGACAAGATCGTCACGGGAGCGGTCCCAGGATCGATGACCTGTCCTACTATCAGATCATCGTGGCGCGGGGATCGATGATCTGTCCTAATATCAGATCATCGTGAGGCCGGAAGCGGTCATCTGTCCTGTTAGATCACCATAAAGTGGGGGATCGATGACCTGTCCGGACATACAAATGTGCCAGAATTGAGTAGTACCAGTACTGTACCTTGTAGAACGACTGGGTGAAATGGGCATCCAGCGCCTGCCCATCCGCGATCGCCTTTCCCACGATCCGACCGACAAACTTGAAGTACGCCAGGTGCTCAGAGTTCACGTGAGAGACGGGGTTGGGCTGGAACGTGGCTCCGTCCGCGGCCGCGATGAACAGCGCGTAGTTCTGGTTGAAGATGTCCCTAGCCAGGATAGAGTACCTGGGTTTCCAGTCATCGACGGCATTTTCAATTACATAGTTTAGACAAAGGGGGGAAGGAGTACCCGGGCTTCCAGTCATCGAGAGCGTTTTGAATACCATCATTTCGTCAAGCGGGGATAAGAGTACCCGGGCTTCCAGTCATCGAGGGCGCTTTTCATGCCATATTTGGTCAAGGGGGGGGGTGGGGGATGGAGTACACGGGTTTCCGGTGACCAAAGGCGTTCATTTAAATATTTTGGTCAAGCGCGGATGGAGTGCCTGAGTTTTCAAAGATCGGTGGCGTTTTTTTCGAGCGTCCGCCAAGGGGGGGTCGCAGGAGGATGGAAATACCTGGGTTTCCACAGACCGATGGCGTTTTGTTTTAGAATTGTAAACGGGCGATCGCGGATCGGGGAGGGGGGGAAGGGTGAGGTACCTGGGTTTTCAGGCTCCAAGTGCCTTTTTCTTCATGATTTGGTCAGGGGGGGGGGGGGGGCTTTGGTGAGGGGGAACGGGGGGAGGGCAGGGGTCGCGCGCTCGCGCGTGGAGAAAGGTGGGTGGGGAGGGTTGGTAGGAACCGGCAGCATTCCACCGTGGGGGCACTTGCTCTAAACCTACGCCCGAGAAGGCCACGTCGCCCGGCAGTGCGCCAAGCAGAGTAAGGTAGAGTAGCGCAACGCAGAGCGCTGGTAGAGTAGCGCAGAGTGGCGGAATATTCCAACACAAAGCCGAAAAGCAGCGCCCGGTAAACGCCTTAGCCTTCCACCAAGCACAACAACAACAAAAAGACGCCAGCAAACAAAGCCATATAGGAAAACAACCTCCTCCCCTTCCAATCGAACGCTCCACACAACACTCTTACCGAATGCTCTGCCCAACGATTCACCGAACGCTCTACCGAACATCCTCCCCACGTCAAACCGAACGCTATCCCAAACCATCCTCCCGACGATTTACCGAACGATCTGCCGGACGCTCCGCGTTCGACCAAACGTTCTGCGTTCCACCGAACGCTATACGGACAATTTCCCGAACGCTCTATACCGACTACACTGCCAAAAGGTCTATATATATTCAACACTCCCCCCAGGACATGGTACAACGAACGCTCCACCGAACGCTTTGCCGAACGAACGTGGTGCGTGGGCACGAAGAAAGAGCGAGAGCACCGTGGTTCGGCTAGAGGCGGGCGGCGGCGGCGGCGGCGGGGGGGGGGGGGGGGGGGGGGGACACAGCGCACCGCAACACTCACCACTCCCTGGTGAGACCACCAGCGTCTATACCGTCCTCGTTTTGGAAGGTGATGTGCAGCCGTCCCCTCATCTCCTCTGCGTTTCTGATCCTCAGCTGGTGGAAGGAGAACTCAAACACCTAAAATCACGCAAAACAGCGGCAGCGTACCGACGGTACCCAACACAAGCAATGGGGCAGGCAGAATGGAATCCGAGGGGGAGGGGGGGGGGGGGGGAGGAGGGGTTTGACTTTTGGTTCGACAGCTACCAGCCCTTGGCTTTCGATTAGGAGGGAGGGGGCGGCGGGCGGGAGGGGGGCGGGGGGGGGGGGGGGGGGGGGGGGGGGGCGTACTCATTTGTTGCTTGCCTTGGTCATTTGACCATTGACCACGCATCCCTTTCGAGACGGAGCGGGAGGGGAGGGGGGTGTACTCGATAGGAGAGATGTACTCGATCTCATGCATGGCCGTAGTCGTATGACCGTAGACCCTCGCATCTCTACAATGCCGGGACGGAGCATGTCGGGTTTTCACCGATCAGGCAGACATTGCTTGCACCAAGCGCGAAGCGCCGTGAGGTGTCCGGCGAGTCGCATGAAGGGTGAGCTGCATCCTACTGAGAACCGCTTGTGAGGCGGACTAGCATATGGATGACAGCTTCAACGAGTTTATTTAATTTCCGGTGTAGCCACTTCCAGATACAGCAACGGGAGTACTATGTAACTGCCTCGTGGGTATCTTACCTTGAACACTACGTGATACGATCAATTTGCTTGTGCGAAGTAAATATTATGTACCCCGCACAATGATCTAACTCGACGACCAGCTGTGGGCGACCGCTAAAAAAACAAAAACGGTGCCCTGGTTGTCTAGCTCACGTAGTGAGCGGCATGTCTTACAGTGTCGTTGCCAACCGACGCTAACCCAGCCTATATATAATCGGAGGGGGGGGGGGGTACTCATTTGTTGCTTGCCTTAGTCATTTGACCATGGACCACGCATCCCTTTCGAGACGGAGCACCGTTCCTACTCCTAATAGAGACACCTCCAACAATTGGACGCTCATTACGTTGTTTCCATATATTACATAGAAACTTTTTGCTGATCTTATCCCCTTCCTGTTTGGCCGCCTGTGGCCACCATCTATCTCCTAGGATAGCGATCGTTTTCTCGCTGCTATCTAGTGTGCCAAACTCCTCCATGTCACATTCGTCTATTTCCCTCATCTCCTCTTCTAACACATCCCGTTCCTCCTTGTATATTTCACATTCTCCTACTATGTGAGTTCTACTCTCTATCGCTTTGCCACACGGGCACATCTGTGCATCTATTTCCTCCTCCCGGCTACTGGTATACCTCTTTTTTCTTTTTGGCAAGTCCAGGTCACCTACACGGAAGCGCAGCTTCAGCGTTTTCGCGAAGTCCATTGGGCCGTGCAGATACGTTTTCATTCCTATTCCTTACCTCAATCTCCCGTATATCTCTAGGTGTTTTTCCGATTCCACCTTGTTTCGTAGCGCTAGCCTTTCCCTTTTTTATACCCTTTCTTCTACTTCTGCCTTGTACTTCCCAAACTTCCCGGCGAACATCACCTCTTCTTGGTTTTCCCCTATATCCTTCCATACTTTCTCAACTACGCTATCCCACCTTATTCCAGCTCGCCCTTTTGTTACTTTATCCCATACAGCTCTATCAACTATGGCCGGCAACCTCTTTTTTGGCATGTTCCTTACTTTATATTGCCATTTCAACTTTCTCATATCCCTGTTTGTCTTGAGTGGGTGCATTCCCAGTTCTGCTCTTACTACTGTATTACTAGTCATACTTGGGGGGGGGGGGGGGGGTTAGGATATGTATGTCGCCACAAGTTTGCACCGGTTACGCGGCGGTACACCGTCAACGCCAACTCCAAGTCTAACGCTATACACAAACACCAACGCCATTCTAACCAACGCTAACGCACACTAACGCCAAACACCCGTACTAAACCGACACGTTAGGCGTATACGCCCACATTTTCTTACGCTTGCACGCACGCTTGCCCGCACGCTCACGCCCACGCTTCGTCCCATGCAAGCGTGCCGCGGGAGCGCCTGCGCGTGCGTCTCACCTGGCTTCGCGGCACCGTCAAGCGCAAGGAGCCATACCGCCGGGTAGAGTGCTGCCGGAGGCGTCGAAGCTGGGACCTAAGGAAAAAAATGAAAAACAAAACATGAACAAAAGAGGGCGGGGTAATACTAAATAAACGGGGCGGGGCATTGCGGAATAAACGGGGCGGGGTAGTACAAAATAAACGGTACGGGGTAACACAAAATAAACGGGGCGGGGTAATACAAAATAAACGGGGCGGGGTATTACCGAACTAAGTGCAAAAACGTTGAACTCACGAAAAGCGACCACGGGGAAGGTGGGCACAGTCCAAGGCCAGAGGACAGAGGGTAACAATGCGAAAGCAAACCCGGGGGCGGGGGGAGAGGGGGGGAGGAGGGGGGCGGGGGATGCATAGAAGAGAGGCAGATCGAATAAAACCAAAAAAAAACAAGCACTATCCGTGCTCACCCTCGTACTCAACCAAATATATCAACCCCGAAGAGGAGAACGCGCAGACACAAGGCCAACCAGGGAACTCTTTATGTATAGAAAGCAAGGTACACCGAGCACAACAGAAAAATCGAAAACCAAATGGTGCTCGTACAAAAAGCACACACATACACCCGTGGGGACCAACGTCGGCGGCGTGGGGCCGAGCGGGTGCCGGAGGTAGGAAGGGGGATCCCAACGCCCAACAACCCCCGCAGCGCCTTCATCGAAAGGCCTTATCGAAAGGATAAGAAACCAAGCGGAACCAAACAACGGAACGAAACCAGAACCGAAAACGGAACCGAAAACAGACCCCAAAACGGAACAGAAAACGGAACCGAAAACGAAACCGAAAACGGAACCGAAAACGGAACCGAAAACGGAACCGAAAACGGAACCGAAAACGGAACCGAAAACGGAACCGAAAACGGAACCGAAACGGAACCGAAACGGAACCGAAAAAGGATCGAAAAAACGGAACCACAACATGAACCCATCACAGAACCTGCAACGGAACCGACATAACACGGAAAACTGAAACTGAACCAAAAACAGAGCCTGGGGTATCCATACGGAACCTTGAACGGAACCTTACACGGAACCTCAAACGGAAGCAAAACCGGAACCAAAACCATAACGGGAGCCTAAGGTACCCAAAACGGAGGCTCAAACGGAACCAGGACTAACGCCATGAATCTGCCAATACGTCGAATATTTCGACGCTGAAGGTGTTGACATGATCGCATCAAAAAGGGGAAAACGCCCGTGACACTTTTTTGTTCTGCGACCCCTGCAAGGCTGTTTTGAGAAACGCCCGCCGAAGTACTTGCACAATGCACTGAGCTCCTGGAAACCGTAGGGGAAACTCTTCACTTCAACGGGCATTCCTTTGCGCCATTAATGAACAAGAGTTGGAGAACGAAATACGACAGGGGGGTTCCGCCATGGCCACACGAAAAAACGACACATTGGCCCCAGGGAACGGGACCAGAAACATGACCGACCGGAAGAAGGCCCGCTTGTTCTCGAAGTCGAGGTGTTGTCGGCAGCGGGGGTTGTGCACCATGGCGGACAGGCTCTTGTCCAGCAGCGTTGGGTTCTGGTGAAGCAGCGCGTTGAGCAGCGACTTGTGCCTCGCCACGAAGCGGCTCAGCCTGTTTTGAAGCGAAAGGTGCCAACAGGCATGTCATAAGCAAGGGCGTAAAAAACGTGCACTGTCGAGGGTGTAGGACCGAGTGTTCCATACTGAAATAAACCTACGGGGTGGTAGGTTTTGGTGGGTGGCAGTCAAGGGCATGTCAAGGCGGAGGTGCTGTCCGTCTGAAGGGGGAAGAGTAATGCCTCCTGACATATTTCGGTTTCAAGAAAGAAAGAAAGAGCACCACGTTGAAGGATGATGTACTTTTGAAGAAAGTTTTCCATTTGATACTATTGTTGGAATTTGTCCGCGGAACCACAGTAGTTTCGGCGACTGTCTGCGCTATTAACTAGGGATTGTCAGGGCAACGAATAGATACATGAGAATCGGGCGAGAACATCTATTGAAAAGAATTGTCCGGACAACCGTATCATGCCTATTTCGGAAGATGTCTACGATTGATTGCACCTGTTTCGACAATTGATGTGGCCAATATTCTCCGACCCCTGCTTGAAAATATATATATATATATACCTGGTATAACATATATATAATATATATATATATATATATGCTGGACGGAAATGACGTCGACCACAGCGACATGATATCACCAGGCCAAAGGTGAAACAAAATAGTACCTGGTGAGGTTTTTGAGCTACGAGTATGGCCGGTCGAAAAAAATATGATACACGTTAGCGGCCCAAGCTCGCACCAACTACCACACACATATTAAATGTCAGGTAATGTACCGGATAGTAGCAACCGTGCTACTCAGCAGGGTGTATGAAAACTGCTGCCTGCAAAAGGAACTCAGGAGGAGATCACAAACAGGCAACATATTTAGACTTCTGTTATTGCTGCTATTGTGTATGTACCTGGTACAAGGTACAACTAACATAGTCCGAAGGAAAAGTTCTGTGCCAATGTAAACGATCACATGAACAAACTGCGTAGCAATCCGCACCCTCCAAACTACCCCCCCCCCCCCCCCCCGCCTCCCTCGCGTACGGCGATACGACTAGGGTCATGCATAACATGAGTACCCCTCCTCCCCATCCCCCCGACCCACCTCCGGCTCTCCGGCGTGCTCCCTTTCTCGTCCTCCTCCTCTACCAGCGGCCGCATGTTGCGAGGAACATTCTTTCGGAAGCGCTACAACACCAAGAACACAGCAACAAAACGAGGAATAAAACAGAGCAGTGCGGGATATCACATCAACACTTCTGGTATATCGAAACATTTCGCAGCGTTGACGCCAGGGTTTAGACGTCGTATCAAAGAACGCGTCTTGCCCTCCATTTGTCTCCTGCGTAGCACATTTATATACGGGGCGAGTTTAGAGGCCTCACTCACGCCCAGTCGCCTTGTTAAAAACCCTTCTAATCGTAGGACGACTGCAGCCCTTTTGGGGACAAACCGCTTAGGATCTGAGTGGTTTGACCCGAAACGGGACTGACTGCAGCCTTTTGCCATTAAAGAGTTAACCCCGCATTTCGATGTTGAGCCTGCACGGTTTCAAGCCCAGGTTGAGGTGACACGACAAGTAACGCGGTATAGATGTACAAATGTCAAAAGTGAACCAATAAAAACACCGAAAAACGTGCGCACGTATGTACTAATCCTCCCACTATTTACGGGGGACCACAGTCAACAGGACCTACGGTACACACAAAAATCTACCTGGTATATATATTTACCCATTTTTATCAACAGTATATGGTCCTATTTACTATGGTCCCCCATAATAGCACGAACGCCATCAACCACCTGCTAGTAGCGCAAACGATGCTCGTAGATGTTCGTACAACAATTCACCCCTTCACGTAGCCTAATCCCAACCCAGGCCCTATGTACAAAGTAATGTATCCCTTTCAAGACCACCCCGTGGCATCGCCAAGTTACCTGGTCTTACCTTAGTTTGATCCTATCTTTTTGACTACTGAAAAAGTCATCCCAAACTACAGTAACTCCAAGTTTTTTGCATTTTTGTTCTCGTAATAAGCGGATTTACCTGGTCTACACTACTACGCGGGAGCATAGTAAATAGGGCCTATGGTACACACAAAAACCTTACATTCACCTATTTTTACTGACACTATTTGGCCCTATTTACTTTGCCCCCCCGTAGTATGAATAGTGCGTCAAACTACTGTGGCTCCCAGCATTTTTTTTCTCGTGACGAAAGTCGATTTACCTGGTCTATGTGTACCCGGTACTACGTATGACCTTGAACCGGAAGACATTGAAATGGGTACACTGTAACGCCCAACTCTCCCTTCCTCCGCCACCAACTACATCCCGGACTCACCGCGCCAGGCATGGACGTGATCCGCTGCAGGCTCTCCCCGCGCAAAGATCTTCTCTCGCGCGGCGCCCCCTCCGAGCCCGCACCCCCACCCTCACCCCCGCCCGCACCAGCCTCTCCAGCCAAAGCAGGCGCCGCCCCTGAAGAAGCGACGGCTCCACCTCCCGCCACCTCTAACGCCGTCGCCGACCCCGCGCCGGCAGGAGCCCCTGCCGCCACCGCCGCGGCTGCCCCGAGACTCCCCGGGACAGCCGCCGCCGCCGCAGTATTGGCCTCCTCCGACCGAGCAGCGTCTCCGGATAGAGGAAGGGGAGAGCTTGCCGCCACCGCCACTGTCGCTGCCGCTGCCGCTGCCACCGGTGCCGCTGCTGCTGCCGCTGGTGCTGCCGCTGGTGCTGCCGCTGGTGGTGGTGGTGGTGGTGGTTCCGCCGCCGTGGCCGCTTCGGGGGCCGTCGAAGAAGCGCCGACTACTTCCATTCCATCCCCGCCCCCTCCTTCGCCCGCGCCGGCGGCTCCGCTTCCGCTTCCGCTTCCGCTTCCACCTCCTTCGTCCTCGACAGCGATACCGTCGTCGGTGGACTCCTGGGAAGGGTTGTCGCGCGGCGTAGGCGGCAAAAGTAGGGGTAGCGGAGTGGGAAGAACACGACGACGACGACGACGGGGGACGGGACGGGCCGGGACGAGGGGGGTTGAGAAGGGGGGAGGGGGTTCTCGACAGTCTGCATAGGAGCAACTATACTTACACCTTTTATTGACAGTATACAATGTAAGAGACCCGGTCTTCCGTGAGGGCAATACTAAAAAAGATGGAGCATCAACATTTATTGTACGCGCACCCGCGCCCTACTGCTTGCAGGCGCAAAAGCCGTACGTATCGCTCAACCCCCTCCAACACGACCGCAGAAATCACACCTACAGAATTAAAGAAGGAAAAAAACGATCCACGTGAAACTTAGAAAAAACACCGAACGTATCGCCGGTCTGTCTTCCACGCACAGCCAAGCTGTATATAGCTCTAACCATCCAACACAACAGCATAAACTTATACAGTAGTCCGAGGTGTGAAACAAGGAGAGAAAAAAAGAAAGACTACAGCCTTAAGCAACTCCATTTCCTCAAGTCTTTTTTTCCGGTGTGTTACAGGGAGATAAAAGAGGTAGAGGCCCAAGCCCTAGGCGTAGTGTGGGCTATTCAATTAAAAAGGAACAGCACCCACAACGTTGGGCGTAAAATACCTGGGAACCACGGTAGTACGCAGTCAATAAAAGGGATACAGGCAAAATCACACCCGCACCTCTTCTTCGCGAGGCACTTCGGTGCCCTTTGGGTCCCTTGCGTTCGCCACGAAAAACGCCTCCACCACCGGCAAAAACCGTGCAACCAGGCCCGCCATGGCGCTCGTGCGCTTCGCCGTCTGGGCCCCGCCTTCGGCTATGGACGCCCCGACAGAAAGCAGCCCGATTCACCGTAGCACATCGCGTGGAAGTATACCAAGGACGTCGCGTAGCATAGCGGAAGCAGGAGAGAGACCGAGAGAGAGAGAATAAGCGGGGGAAGGGGAGAGAAGCAGCGTCGTGGCAAGGCGCCGAGGTGAGCTCCGGCCGGGGCGCAGGATAGCAACATCGCGAATAGCAAGGCAGCGTAGCGTTATAGGTGTCAAAGCGGGAGCGGGAGCGGCGGCGGGAGAGAGAAGGAGACAGAGCGGTAGCGAATCCGCGCCGTGGTAAGGTGGGGTGAGATGGAAATAGAAAATACAGTTGATTAACCCCTTCCAGCTCCCTCGATAGCGACCAAAACAGTGACAATATTGGTGTTATCAAAACCGTCTATTTATATGATCATTTGTATTACAAGCATAAAAGCGCCTCGATGCACCAGCACTCCTCACCTGGCTCAGGCGCGCCAGTCCTTCCTAGACGACCCCCCGCGGCGAGCCCGCCGGTACCGCTGCCGCTCCCACCGCCTGCAGCGCGTCCGGCCGAGAGTGTCCCTATGCTGGCGGCACCGCCATCACCGTTAAGCGCGCTCTCGTCAATAAAGTCCTCCTCGTCGGCGACGCCCTTTTGAGCGCGCACAGCAAACACAAGAGAACAACATACACAAAAACAAAAACACGCTTAACTAAGGTCTCAGTGGTGTCCGTGATACTGGTATCATGCAAGCAAGCGAGGAAGCAAGAATGAGAAACACGAAAACAAAAAAAATGTTGAAATTATTGTCCCAACGCAAGCAAGCAGTACACCCAAAAGACCTTCTCGACAAGCCGTGGCCACAAGTCCCCCCCCCCCCCCCCCCCGGTACATCCACGCCTTTATTCTATATCTCGCATACGATACGTATGACAGGTATCGGATTCAGCCTTTTCCCGTATCGCTACATATACTATAGAAGCACATTAATAACTCCAGACAGATGCGCAAAAAAAAAAACGAAAAGAAAAAGGCAACTATTACGGGGGTACCATATCAAATAGGACCTACGGTACACACAAAAAGCTGAATATTTCGCTATTTTTACCAACAATATTTGGTCCTATTTATTATGGTCCCCCATAATAGTAAGAGTTTGCAGAATGAAAATTACTTACGCACACCAGGTATATGATTGTCTGGTTTTCATTTGCGACCTGAGAAGTCAGTCATGACTCTTCTACTACGCTCCCACGTGTCGTTACAAAATACCGCCCACGTAAGGTCGAAACGCCACAAGGATGCGACTAAAAGAAAACAATTTATCAGAAGGTGAAAGCGAAAAAAAAAACTTGACCGGTAGCTATACTATTAATAGTATCTCGAGTAAAAAAGCGAGAAAAAGTAGACCACTGAAACAGGAAAACCGAAGAACAGAAAGAGCGGGTGTAACGGTCCGGTCACCTCGAGAACTGAAACCACAGTGAGGCACGAGGACAGGGCGTCCCAGAGGCCGTCCAGCTCCAATGCGCGCAGCAGGTTTTGGAGCATGTCTGCGACGACGTCCGAAAGCAGGGAACACGAATTTCAACGAACACATCAGACATCTTGACGTAGGGAAACATCAGTGAACCAGAAAAGATTACGAAAAGAGTAGTCCGGACATACCTGGCAGCGATCAGGGGGCAATCAGAGAAGAACAGAACTCGTGCATCAGGGAATAAATTTAGGTGTTTAGAACGCTCGTGATCAGATAATGTATAGGACAAAAGTATACGAGACCGGCAACTCGTAGCGAGGGATGGTGATAATGATGATGATGGTGTTCTCGCATTAGCTCCTTTCGATAAAACCCAGCCCGTGGGCACAACACAGGCTAAACAAAAAGGGCGTTTCCATGAAAGAAAATTAACAAGCACGAAATAATAGGTGCACCGCAGTAATAACCACATAAGCAGTAACCAGACAGTGACGGCGCAGCATGGGGGCCGGGCGGGTGGGGGGGGGGGGGGGGGGGTCACGTGTCGGGGTCGTGCGTCAGGCAATTATCAGGAGCTTCAGACGACAGTTCTCAGCGGCAGGAGCAACGGTTGCGACATCGGAGGGCAATATCGGGAATGGCGAAACTCCGCAACCGCTGCGCCGCACCACGACTGCTGCAGCGCCGGTAGGGGCGACAATGATATGGAGGCCTAGGCAACGGAGGGGGGCGCTCGTGTGAAGGCGGTGACCAAAACGCCTCCGTCGCCAGGACATCCACCCCCCACAAACGAAGCCCCCACCGATACCGGCGCTTGCCGCGGCGTCCGGTCCATAGCTTCAGGGCACAGCTTGAGGACACATCCACCCACCCAACCACCCACCACTACCCGCTGGACTACCCACGCATCCATCCACCTATCTACCCATCCGCCCCACCTACCGTCCGCGATGCATACGCATTTGAGCACAATTCTCGACGTTTTGTAATCAATATATTATCCCACCAGGCAACCCGAACACAGCACCCCCCACACGACCCCGCTCCCCCCATTGCCAAACACGCCTCACACCAATCCCCGTTTCCACCTCCCAAAAAAAAACATTCGACGCTGTCATCCATGTGCAACAACGAAAAAAAAAACGCCTGACACAGCAGTTACATTTACAAGATGCAGCTCACCCCTCCTCCATGCGACCCGCCATAGACACCTCACGCCGCTTCCCGCTGCTTGGTGCGAGCAAGCAATCTCTGCCTGGTCGACGTGGCAACCCGACGTGCTCCGTCCCGGGACTTAACATAGGGATGCGAGGGTCTATGGTCATACGAATACGGCCATGCATGACATGACCCCCCCTCCCCCCCCCCCCCCCCTGCTACACCGCCCACCTCCTCACCGGCATCTTTCCCTGAGAGGTTGACCAGGGTCTGGAGCACTCGGAGGAGCTTCAGCTCGCTCGAAGAGGAGTTAAGGTTGACAACGATGGGCGGCAATCCTGCGCGGCCACCAACTCGAGCACCGCCGCCGCCGCCGCTGATCCCTACCGACGCGGCCGCCGAAGCCGAAGCCTTGCCCTGTGGGAAAGGCAAGAACCAAAGTAACACAAGTACCACAGCAGCAACAACACTTAGAAGTCTTCCTAAGGGTGGGGGGGGGGGGGGGGGGGGAGGATGAAGGAATGGATCAAACCATTCCTATCGCGAATCTTGTGTCAAGGACAAAAAAAAAACAGGCAAAAATGTGTATATGCATTACCTTTTGGGGGAAAACGCACACACCGATATAGATTATAGACCCATCGACTCAGCAGAACCTTACGAAAAAAAAAACACACACACAGACACCCATATACACGGTATCAAAAGAATATCCAACCTATAGTACCTCGAAAGTGAAAAAAAGGGAAAATCTAACACAAAACCATACACATAGGTACATACAGAAATATTTATCAACCTGATGCGGAACACTTCTGACACCCAAATAACGCACAAAACCTGGTATTTAAAACGTGTCCACACCTCCGAGACATTACGATCTACAGTACATAATGTGGATCCTCGATGAATCCTGTTTGGCCGATACGTAAATGCTGTCCATAAGATACACAGTATTGCGGGGGACCATAGTTAATAGGACCTATTGTACACATAAAAGCTACCTGGTATATATTTAACCATTTTAACCAACAATATTTGGTCCTATTTACTGTGGTCCCCCGTAGTAGAACATATAGATCCCGCCAGAGGGAAGCATGCTTAGATCATACAACATCACACAGATTCGGAGGTGTCGCTATCCCGCCTCAAAAGCCTTCCTCGATAAACCTTCGCCTTCTCAACCGACCTGAGCCCAAACCGACCCCAACGACTATATTATAGGTATTTTTCCCGCGTCCTTACCTTGCCCTTTTGACCCGGCGCCATGGACGCCACCCCCTCTTCTTTTGTCTGTGCCGCCTGTTTCTTGAGAATCGATAAGCAAAAAAAAAAAAAAAATGGAAATAAAGGGAAGCGAAGGTTTTAAAAAGGGAAACAAACGAAAGAAGGATGAAACAAGTAACGCAAAAGCGGATCCAGAAACCATACTTGCTGTGGGCAGAGGACGCAGCGTTGCGCACGATGCTTCCGTGACGCAACATGGCATTCAATACACGTCAGGTAAGCGCCCCCCACCCCCACGCCACACCCCACCCCACTCCACCCAAACCAACCCCATCCCACTTCCCTGCGTTACGTAACTTTTTTTACAACTGAAAAGATGCCCTACACCATTTCCAAGTAGTTTGACGTCGAAGCGTGGGTGCAGCTGAGAAAAGGACAAGATGAACCCCCACCTCTGACAGATCATCTACAGATCACCCACAGATAGATCACACAGATCATGATCTAGATCATACTATTGATAGGCAGATTGCCCGATCTTGTATGATCTACAGTAGCTCATGTCGCCGAGTGGGCTCCGTATATTGTGCACGATCTACAGTAGCACATGTTTCCTGGGTTAGATCTGCCCTATAAGGCAGATCCTGCACAACTCTCTCACAACGGTAGGTGAGGAACTAGATGATAAATCTGTACATAGATAGATCATGATCTGTATGATCTGTCCGAGGTGTCGAAGATTCTTAGAGACAAGGAACCTTCCGAGAATAATCTGCCATTTTGTTGCTGTACGAGTAGAGATAATAAGGCGTTCGGTCCATATTATTTTGCGGGAAAAGTGCATTCGCTTTTTTTATGGCAGCAACGTAGGCATTGTTTTTGTCCTGAGAGCGGGTGAGTGGGAATACATACCAACTTGATTCGGCACGGGGCGGTGCCGGCAGACTGGTAGAACACGCGGAAGGCAGGGCTGCTGCTTTTACGTAGCTGACCAGCTGTTACTGGGCGTGAAGAAAACGTTTCTTTCGATTAACCCCCCCCCCCCCGCTATATCATTTTGGGGATTATTTAGGTTGGGTTGGCGTCGGTTGGCGAGGATGCTGTAGAACTCGCCTCTCAACTGCGTACAGTAGACAACCAGGGCACCGTTTTTTTCTTCTGCGGTCACCACGGCTGGCGGTCGAGCTAGATCATTTTGTGAGGGACGAACCTCAACTCCGCACAAAGGGGATGCTATTAATAGTATCACGTAGTGTGTATGTGGCACGGGAAGTACGAGGCAGTTACATAGTGTACCCATTGGCGTCTCTGAAAGTGGCCGCGCCAGAAAATAAACCGATTCATTGACGCCGTCACCCATATGCGAGAAAATTCGCCTCACAAGCGGTTATTAGTAGGATGCTCGTCCTACATGCGACTCGCCCTACACCTCACGGTGCTTTGCGCTTTTGGTGCAAGCACTGTCTGTCTGGTCGGTGAAAATCCGACGTGCTCCGTCCCGGCATTGTATATGGGGATGCGAGGGTCTATGGCCATACGACTACGGCCATGCACGATACCAGGTATTGAGTACACCTCCCCCCACTCTTCCCGTCCCCCGTGCTCCGTCCCGGCATTGTAGGGGTGCATACGACAACGGCCATGCATGAGATGTACCCCCCCCCCGCCCCCGCCTCCCGTCCCTCTCCCAACCCCGCCATTCCAGCTCACCCTCGCAACAGCGTCCTTCTTGGCGACTCCGAGTTGTGCGCCCAGCGACTGCAAGTCGTGCGTGCTCACGGAGCCGAGAGACTTGGCGACCGATACGAGCTCCTTCAAAAGCGTCATGCGGTTCTCGGGGACCTTCGATAGGTTGCTCACCACCGTACCGACACGCTGACACCATACATGAAAAGCAGGAGGGGGAGATAAGACACAGACGGCAGGGGCACATCGGGAGGGTAATGAGGCGTTGCTTTGTAGAGGAAAAGGGGGACTGGTGATGTACATGACATCTTAAGGGTTGGCTACCTCTGGCGCACCAAGACCCGCCCTGACAGTACGACACGGACCAGATGCACGCTGTAGACGATAGCCATCGTGCCCCCCTCTCCCCCTCCTCCTGACACGAACCCTGACACGAACCCTGCCCTTAACCCTCCCTCAATTCCCGACCCCTCACCGTGTTCGCCTACCCACACACCTGGAAAGAGCTATCGCTGCAAGCCTCTAGCCGGAGCACCGAGCACAGGAGCCTCAGCCTCTCGTGCTGCACCACAGGAGCGGGCACCTTCACCCACTCGAACTTGCCCACAGTGGGGGGCATGCCCGGCATCGCACTGCGGTATACCGTCGCATCTCTCGCCCCCGCCCCCGCCCCTGCACCCCCCGCCCTCCCCGCTCGGGCCGTAGCCCCAGCCCCCGCCGCCTCGTCTTGCGCCTCCTCCGCTATTCCCGGAGAGTCGACCTCCATGTTCGATACCCCCTCGGCGTCCGCTGATTGGTTGGCGCTGCTACCGCTGCCACCACCGCCTGCAGCTGAGGCGGCGGCGGCTCCGCTTTCGGCGGCGACGTCTGCTGCATCCCCAGCTGGTTTCTGCTCCGTCGCGAAAATGCAGTTGCAAGGCGTTGTGGGGAGGAGGGGGAAGAAGAAAGGGGGCATACATACAGTGGGCACCCCGACTTAGAAGAGAGCACGCCATGACCGGAGAGCAGCACCGATGAGAGAGGCCACACCGGCTGCACCCGCCTACGCGAAACCTATACCAACCCGGACGGAAGTGCAAGGACCGCTCAGTCTTCACGTCAATGCCCGATCGATCCTTCACCATTCCGTCCGTAAGGAGAACGCTAGTTAACGAGATAGCGAGCGACAAAACGCAGCCACAACTATTGGTGTCATCGACCGTCCACGAGCAGCGTAAGCAGTATTCCCCTATTACGGGAGACCACAACAAATAGGACCTACGGTACACACAAAAACCTACCAGGTATATATTTCCATATTTTTATCAACAATATTTGGTCCTATTTACTATTACGGGGGACCACAGTTAATAGAACCAAATATTGTTCGTAAAAATGGTTAAAACATACCAGGTATGGTTTTTCATGTATACCATAGGTCCTACCAGGTATTAACTATGGCCCCCCGTCATAAAAGGGTTAAGAGGGGTGTTTCCGGCCCGTACCGCACCTCTCTCAAGTTGGAGGGTACCCACTGTATGTTCCCACCCTATATTTCCGGGACTACGTGCGGACATACCTGGTATATACGGCGGTAGATATCACACCCAATCATGGCGTGTAGAGAAACCAAGTATAAGGGGATATACCTGGACTTTGGGTCAATGGCTGGCTCTGAAAACCGTGGCCTATACCCCCCCCATGATAGCACAGACCGCTACTCAGGTAACCCAGACACCGGCTGTGCCTGGTATCCTTGAAGAAGTGGCACAACTACCAACAATACGAGTTCATACACGACTAATAATCATACAACTCGCACTAACGAGGAGTGCAAGCCGACGAGGGGGGTGGGGGGGGGGGGGGGGGGGAGACAGGATGTCGAGAGAGCTGCGGCAGCTCGCCCAGGTCGGGACCGTTCACGGTCTACATAACAAGTCACAAAATTCGTACAAATCATACAAATCACACAAATCACACCAATCATACATAAAATAAATATCGCATATGAAAGCACTAACGAGGACTGCAAGCTGACATTTTTAAGGTTGACGAGGGGGGCGACCAGGACGTCGATGAGCTGCAGCAGCTCGTCCAGGTCGGGGCCGCTCATTGTGTACAAAGGCCGGGCCAGCAAGTCCATGAGCTGCTCCAGCAAGACCCCTCCAGTGTTGCTGCTGTTACTATTGCTCATGCTGTTGCTTTGTCTCCTTCCAGCTGTGTCATCTGGGACGGAACGACGAAATATACGGACGCGCGAGTACCAGGTAGACAAGAGTTAGAACAAAAAAAAGGAAGCGCGGTTGAAAAAAATAAAATAAAACTGAAACAGAAGAGCCGCCGCCAGCACATTAGACGGCGCACAACGCATGACCCAAGCGAAACGCCACAATGATGTTCAAAATAATAATAATAATAATAATAATAATAATAATAATAATAATAATAATAATAATAATAATAATAATAATAATAATAATAATAATAATAATAATAATAATATTAATAATAATATTAATAATAATAATAATAATAATAATACTAATAATAATACTAATAATACTAATAATAATATTAATAATAATAATAATAAACAACAACAACAACAATAATAATAATAATAATAATAATAATAATATTAATAATAATAATAATAATAATAATAATAATAATAATAATAATAATAATAATAATAATAATAATAATAATAATAATAATAAACAACAACAACAACAATAATAATAATAATAATAATAATAATAATAATAATAATAATAATAATAATAATAGTAATAATAGTAATAGTAATAATAATAATAATAATAATAATAATAATAATAATAATAATAATAATAATAATAATAATAATAATAATAACAATAATAATAATAATCATAATAATAATAACAATAATAAAAAAATAATAATAATAATGGAACAATAATCAAACAATAGTAATGATAATAATAACAGTAATAATACAAAAAATAACTATTAATATCACAACAAAAAAATCGATGCCAAGCACGCACTCCCGCACTTAAAGCAAACACGCACGAGACAGCAACGGCGCCAAAATGTCAGACACTCAACAGGTAGCAGCAATCCAGAGACGCTCCCACGAAACGATCGCCACCACACCAAGAACCCATTTCTGTGGTCATATGACTACAACCATGCATCACGATGAGTATACCCCCCCCCCCCCTCCCTGCTCAAATGATGCAAGTGTCTGTAGTCGGAGTAGGAACGGTGCCCCGTCTCGAAAAGGGTTGTGTCGTAAATGGTCATATCATTATCGAAAGCAACAAATGAGTGACCCCCCCTCATGAAATATCCCACTTCCCATCCTACCCCTACCACCACTCACCCGCCACGTCCATAGCCTCCACAGCCTTGCCCTTGGCCTTCCCAGACCCTCCTCTGCGCCCCTTCCCTTTTCCCTTGCCAGAACTTCCCCTCGCCCCCCCCTCCACAACGCCTCCACCAGGGGCCAGCGCCAGGTCGTCCCCCCCTTCGGCCGGTCCCACGGTGAGCATGTCATATGTCACCCTAAAGCTGGTCTTGCAGAGGTACCAGAGGAAGTCGAGGCCTCGCCGCGCAACCACAGGGTGAATCTCCTGCCACTCCTCATCCTCCCCCGACCCCCCGCCCCAATCCCCGCCCCCCCCACCGCCTCCACCTCTCGCCGCCGCCGCGAACATCGGCTGCGCAGTGCTGTCGGAAGACGGTCCGAGGAGTCGCCGGGGGGGGAATTCATCTTCGGGTGACTGGGGATAACCCTGGCCCAGCCCCGGGTTTCCATCGCGCGGGGTGTCGCCGTCGCCTGCACCGCCGCCGCCACCACCGCTACCGCCTGGGGTCTTTCCTTCGTCGCTGTCCGAGTCCTGGGAGAGTGTACGGCAGCGATGGCAGTAGCGGTGGTGATGGTGGTAGTGGCGGGGGTGAGGGCAGACGAATAATCAACACAAAAGAGGCGGGTAAGTACTACATGGTACCAGGTATTTAACAACATATAGCCAAAACGACAAAGAAGTGCGGAGACTCACTCACGCGCATTCATGAGGCCAACCAACCCCCAGCGACACCCACGACCGTGCCTACAGGACACATCCACAAAAACATTGAACACGACCGCAACGGCATCAAAGACCTACCGGGTACCGTAGTACTGCTGCACGAAGCTAACCTCTTGCGGCATCAAACCGGGAGTGTAACCCGGCCACACCCACAATCGCAACTGCGGGTTGTGTCCACAAAAAAAACATCAAACGCAACCACAACGACATTAAAACCATACCACTGCGGTACGAAGCTCATTCGGACCCCCAGTTTGGTCTTTCGGGCCAAACTGGGGGGGTGTAACCCCCGGGCCTGCTGGGAACTGTCTGTCGAAATCAACATGTACTCGAGACTTATTGATAGTGTAGACCACCAACCATTTTTTCAAAGCTCCTCGGAATGAACGTCCAACCAAGAGCTATTACGGGGTTGGCATATGTAATAAGAATCAGGACCCAAAAACCATTTACCCCCCTGTGTTTACACGCCATGTTTGGTTCTTAGTACAGTATACCCATTTCAAGACCGTCCGGTTTAAGGTCATACCAGGTATAATACTGGAGGTAAGACTGGGCAAACCGGCTTGGTCACTAGGAAAAAAAACTACTTGGAGCTAGTATGGGATATTTTTCCAGCATTTAGTAAAAGATAAGACCACGATTGTGGGGTGGTCACGGGGCGGTCTCTTAAATCGGGTACACCACTGCACTAACCCTAACCATTTTGTCGGTTCTGCGCGAAGCCATAAGCTCTACTGGACCCCAGCACTCACCGATTCTCCCGAGCTGCCGTCTCCCCCGCCCTTGCCCCCCTCCGCGAGCTTTAGCCGGCCCTGGCGCTGGCGGGGGTGGCCAGCACGCGCGCCGCCCGAGGGTCGCCCGGGGCCATCGTTGGCAGATGGTAGTGCCTAGATTTTTCAGACGTCAACACGTACCACCACCACCACGAAAGGCGATACGTACAATTTACATGTCAGGAGAAAATATTATGCTCGTATGTATCTACGAGTAGTATGCTATCAGATGAGACGATCCGATGCGATTTGATTCTACTATTATTATTTCTCTTGCCATCCGACAATGTGCAGCATGATCTTCAACATGGATCACTCATAACTTTCCCGAAAGAAGATTTTACTATTAAAAAATGATACCGGCGTTTTACTGGAACCAGAACGATACTTAAAAAATACCAGGGGACATGATACCAGGTACGAGATACCTGGTACCTGGTAATTAAATTCATATTGCAATTATCTTTTGTTTGAGTCTTCCTAACTGATTTTTTATACAGATTGTACTTCGAGCATGATACACTGTATGATTTCATATAATATAATATGATACCTGGTACGACGAGATGTGATATATGATAAACGTGATATCGGGGATATACTGGAACTGCTGTATCATACCAGGGATGCATGCTACGCGTTACACGTATTTAAGCTCGCGTTCGTTAACCCAAACGCCGTTTCGCAAAATTCTTCCCGTTCGCAAACATAAAAACATATAGCTCCGGAGGGGAAAAACCCCACCATATACTAGAAACCCCCATATTCCCTGCGAGGGGATGGTAGCGTTGCATTCCCTGGAATAACGTTTTTCCAAGATTTGCGTTTGCCGTGTGTGCGATTTTTGCCGTGACATGCATCCCTGATGAATAAGGTACAACCAGGTGCAGCGTATGGTTCAAAACACTGAAGAAATGCATGAGGCGATGGACTACCATGAGCTAAGAGAGGATCTTATCGATCCACACCGCATACCGGACCCACCTGAAGGGCCAACCGGAGTCTGCGTGGATCGGACTTGATCATGTGCACCAGCGCTTGGACCACCGCCCGTCTGTGTTTGCGTACCCGCAACAAACAAGACGGGCAGGGGGCGAGGGATGGGAGGAGGGGGTCGCTGTGATGAAGTTAACACCATGTCAAACCACGTACCGTACCAACCAACCAGCCAACCAACCCAACAACCCAACCTACCCGACCCAACCCAATCCAATCGAACCCAAACACGGCCAAACTACGGAGAGCTTCCGACTGTCGAACGAACGATCGACACTGCTGCGTCTCACCCCGTATTAATAATCCGAACTCAGATCCGGGGCCACACAGCAGACTCTCATCCCCCCTCCCACCCCACTGCCGTCCGTGCCTTGCCTTGCGTTTTTATCTCGATAATACTTCAGCCCTTTCTTGCCTCGTCGACTCGCGGGACGGTTCACTCGGCTGAGTTTTGGGTCTTTAACATGGGGGCATTGGCGGGTTTTAGATGGGGGAGAGGGGGGTGCTTACCTGACGACAGGGTGGCAGCCGCAAAGATTGAGCCCGGTGCGCTGCAGAAGGCGGTGCGGCTTGATGGGGCTCAGCAAGTGCAGCAGTCGGATCACCATCTCCACTGTTTCCCGGGGCACCTGGGGCAGCGAGCGGCCGAAACGTGCGAGGAGAGAAAATTGCGTCACGACAGACTCGGGTACATGAAAATACTCCATCTTTGCCCGCTGTGTGTGGTACTTCGATCGCCCGTACTACGGGCGAAACAAGCCTACTGCTGTTAACTGACAACAGCAGTCGTCGACGTAAGGTCAACAAGGTGTAAGGTTTTCTCGCCGATCGTCAGCAAAAATATAAACAAAAATCGCCAGATTTCCGGTGGGGACACCGAAGACGAACGGTACTCCCGTCGGCATTTTGTTTACACCAGATGAAGTACTTCCTGTATTGAATCACTTGTCGTTCCAAGAGGGGGCCTCGCTCGGAGAGGAGGGGGGGGAAGGGGGGCAGGGGACATTCCGGGGCTGCACTCAAAGACATGAAACCCCATTCCTGCATCCGCCCACACGCAGGTCAACTGCCACTCTTTTCGGCGAAATTCTGCATCAGCCCGCCCCTCCCGTCAGGCGAAGTGAAAACGAAAAAAAAAACACCCCGCACCTTCTTGTGGGGGACAGAAGTAGCCTCGTATCATACGTACCTACCCCCCGATGGTATCACGTGTGTTGAAATTAGGGTGGGGTCATGCTTGCAGTGGGAGAAGGAAGGGTTAAGTTGGTGTCTGTCGCGTATAAACGAGTGCCTGGTGCTATTCTGCAGAGCTACGCAACGTACGTAAAAACATACTGGTATCGGGTATGTCACGGAAAAAAAAAACTAAACACGGTCTCACCTGCGGCGGGGAGTTTTGGGACCCTGGGGGGTCGAGCTCTAGCCTGCATTCCCCCTCGTGGGCGTTTTTCGCCTCCGCCGCCTGCCGGCTTGCTCCTGGTGACACGGTGTTTAAATGCGGCACAACACAACGTATACATGGTCGAGATCGAATCAAACACACATTGACCCTTTCAGGACTGCAGTTCCGTTCTTGCAGACAAAATATTAATACTTATAATTTGAGTGGTTTGTCCCCGAAAGAGGACTACCGCAGCCGAAAAGGGTTGAGGAACAATAAATCTCACCCAAAATACTGATGCTGACAAAAGCGGAAAGCGCCGCCCGGTGGAACATCAATCCGATGGGCCTACGTGTGTCGTAGAAACAAAAAAGTGCTATTCTAGCCAAAAGGCCCGCCTCATTGTGCAGTTCCTCGGTTAAGGAGCTCCGCCATTCATATTATGTTACCAAAAAACGGTATACCGATATATCGTAGCATGCCTCAGGAAAATCCGGGGCCGCTGAAGTGGGGCATGTATACAATGTGTCCAAAACTGCCAACGTAAAGAGCTGTACGATACGCGCGCGCGCAGCGTGATTGGACACTCGCACTGCTGCACACTCCTCCTGTTGTGCCTTGACCCCAAACAGGACTGCAGTCCCGCTTTGGGGGCAAACTACTTGGATTTTGAGTGATTCGTCCTCATAACGGGACTGCAGCTATAAAAGGGTCGAGAACGTTGACTTCGCACAGGGGCGTGCGCGATCGTTTTCTTTCTCGGCGCTCGTTTTCTTGACAACGGCAAGAAGGGTGTTTTAACCCTTTTAGGATCCCAGTCCCGTTTTGGGGGCAAACTACTTACAGTTTGAGTACTTTGTCCCCACATATGGGAGTGCGGTGCTGAAAGGGTTAACCCCTTCAGTACTGCAGTCCGGTTTTGGGGACAAAACTCTGCTCGAAATTTTGAACCTCAACCTTAACACCCGTTCTGGGAAAAAAACGAGCACAATTACGGGGGGCCATGGTTAATAGGACCTATGGTATACATAAATGCTACACATTCAACCATTTACACTGACAATATTTGGTCCTATTAACTATGGTCCCCCGAAATAACTCCAAAGGCTCTTTGCGATGTCTAGTAGACGGGTGACAACAAAAAAGTGCAGTCCTAGTTTCTGCATGGGCCTATCACACCAACGAGCCGTCTCGTGCCATTCGCTCGTGTGCCTCGCCTATACTCCACGCGGCTGTGCACGAGGGGGCAGGGAACAAACGAATGCGCACCGTCCGTGCTCCTCTTTTTCTGCTCTAGCTCAGAACTACAGCAGGCCGTCACTGGAGAGCCCTTACTTCAATACTCCGTCGGCTAATGAAAACCGCATACTCAGTATAGATCGTGTTCTGCGAACTGATCGCTTTTCTCCTCCCTCGCGTTCTTTGGTCAGCACGTGATATCTGGTCACGGTACTTGTTGAGGCATTAGTCTTGTGTACTATTGCGGGGGACCATAGTAGATAGGACCAAAATATTGTTAGTAAAAATGTGTGATTGTATAGGTTTTCGTGTGTACCGTAAATCCTACCTGGTATTGACTAGGGTCCCCCGTAATACTCGCAACAGCTCAATCAAATATTCACCCAGACTAGAAAATCGAAAGCCTTAATATCCCCCCAAACCAAGAAAAATACCCTTATGACCCAAACCGGACCAACCCAGAAACAAACATGATATTCTTCACCTGTAGCGGCGGCAGCAGCCCCTCCCGCCTGTACGGCGGCCGCGGTCGACGCCCTCGCCGATGCGCCCCCCGCCCTCGCCCCTGAGACGTACCCCGCCGCTTGCGCTGCCTGCCCCGCTTGGTAGTCCGCCTGGCATTGAAAATCAGCACGTTAAGACATTGCACCATAACACAATACATACCGTACGACGGTAATACAATTCGGCTCTCGACACCCCCCCCCCCCCGTCCATGAGCAGCAAGTCGTCTCTTCTAATCCTCATTTTCAGTATCATTTAATTGTTTTTACATTACAATTTTTTTTATAGCATTCCACTCGTAACCCCCAGAAGGAAGTAGGTGTACAGATGTACCCTCGTGTGGCAAAGCAAGAGAGTGGAACTCGCATATTGGGAGAATGTGTAACGCACAAGGAGAAACGGGAGGTGCAGACGGGGTGAGGAAGGTAGACGAATGTGACATGGAGAAGTTTGGTACGCTAGATAGTAGCGAGAGGAACGATGGCTGTGCTACGAGATAGATGGCGGCCACAGGCGGCGAAACAGGAAGGGAATAAGACTTCACAGCAAACACACTGAATGTAACATATGGCAAGGACGTCATGAGCGCCCAACCATTGAAGGTGTCTCTACTTGGAGTAGGAACGGTGCTCCGTCTCACAAGGGATGCATGGTCAATGGTCAAATGACAAAGTAAAGCAACAAAAATAGTACGCCCCCCCCCTCCCCGCGCCCCCCCACCGTCACCATCACCTGCTGCGGGATTCGCTCCCTGAGCACCATAGCCTCCGCCACAAGGTTCGGAGGCAAAGTGTTCAGCAGGGCCTCGTCCGCGCTTAGCAACACCTCTCGTCGCAGCTCCGGAGGTAACGTCGCAACGAAAGAGGCGTTATCCATGTCCGTGGCCCTAGACGGGTCGGCCGGCGCAGCACTTGGAGCCTCCCTTACGCGACGATTACGAGCCTCCTGGTCACGGGGTGGGGGTGGTAGGGGTGCGGGTGTGGGTTTGGTGTGGAGGTAGGAGGGATATCGGGGAGGGGGTGGGGACGGGTGTGTGTGTGTGTGGAAGCAATCAAATACACACTGCTACAGCTGCTACTGCTACTACAGCAGTAACATCACTACTACCCCTACGACTACCACTGGGGGGCGGGGCGTGTGGGGATGCATCGAAATAAGTAACACTGCTGCTGCCACCACTGCTTCCATTACCGCTACTATCAATACCACTATAACGGCATAGTAAATACCAGGGTAGGACCTAATATTGTCAGTATAAATAGCGAACTACATAGGTTTTTCCGTCAACCGCAGGTCCTATTTGGTACCAGGTATGTTTCCCCGTAATAGGGGACCACTACCCCTACCATTGCCACAACTAACACTACCAAAATTACCATTGCACTCCTCCCCCACCTACTGTATACCAGGTACGCTGCAACAGGCAACGAGGATGAACGATTGCAACCTTGCTCGCGTCCCCACTGACCTGTTCCAATACCTCCCGTCTCATTTCCGGGGGCAAGGCGGCGAGCGCCTCCGGGTCTAGGCCGGCAGCTTCCAACAACTCCGCCTGCTCCTCCTGTCGATCGGGAAAACAAACACAGCACGAAAACAATCAGATACGTGCGAACAACGTGTTTTCATGTACACTTAGGAGCAGCCAAAACGAGTACTTGTTTGAGAAACGATAAAAAACGAAAAAAAAACAAGAACAAATTATACGAACGTACAGTAGTAAAACGAAGCACAGAGCTATACGAATATGAAGCACGCTGAAAAAGACAAAAAAACATGTGGCCTAAGCCCGGTGTTACACGCCCGGTTCTCAGCAGGATGCAGCTTACCCTTTATGCGACTTGCCGAACACCTCACGGCGTTTCGCACTTGGCACGGGCAATGTTTTCCTGGTCAGTGAACACCTCACGTGCTTCATCCCGGCATGGTATATAGGAATGTGACGGCCTATGACCATGCGACTACGGCCGCGCAATATGAGTACCCCCCACCCCCTCCCGCCCGCTCCCCCAGCCCTTCCCACCAACTCAAAACATAACTCCGCCCACTTACCATGGCACCCACGGTGCTGCGATGCTCGCGAATGACCTCCGCCTGCATGTCTGGCGGAAGCTGCGCGAACACTTCCGGGTCCATGCCCGGCGGGCACACCATCGCCCCTCCCGCGGCATCTTCACCACCTTCCCCCTCTTCTTCCTCCTCCTCCTCCTCGTCCTCGTCCTCCCCCTTCTCCTCCCCTTCGCCCTCTTCTCCCTCCTCCTCGGCCTCCTCCCCGTCCTCCTCCCCTTCCTGCTCCCCTTCCTCTTGCATGCGGTCAACACCGTCTCCACCTCCCTCCCCGCCATCATCGTCATCATCATCACCATCATCGTCGTCATCAGCATCCGACTCCTCGTCTTCTTCCCCCTTCGATTCTTCCACACCTCCATCAATACCATCCCCGTCCACCTCCATGGCATCCCCACCTCCACCTTCAGCGGGCCGCCTTCTCGCCGCCCGAGCCTCTTCCCCAGCCCCTGTCCCCGCCCCCCCCCCAACCTCGGCTTCCGTCGCCTCCCGTGCCGTTGCAGGTACCGGCCCCTCCCCCTCCCTCGCTAGGGTCGCCGCTTCGAGCGCGGCTACCGCTTGGTCCGCCCCTCGCAGGAGCGCCGCCAGAGCAATACCACCCTCCTCTTCTCCCGCGCTGTCTCCGTCGGCAGTTAAAGCCGAGGTAGCCGCCGCCGCCGCAGCAGCAGCAGCAGCAGCGGCGGCAGCATCAGTAGGAGGAGCAGTAGTAGCACCCGCAGCAGTAGGGGCGGTAGCAGCAACAGTGGAAGCAGGAGGAGTAGCACCAGCACCGGCACCAGTGGCACCCGCAGCAGGAGCACCAGCAGTAGCAGCAGCAGCAGGAGGCGTAGCCGGGGTAGCAGCAGCAGCCGCAGCAGTGGCAGCAGCCGAGGCAGTCGCTTGGGCTTGCGCTGCCGTATTGCGCCGAGGCGAGAGGGAAAGAGAGGAGGCCAGCGCCGCCACCGCCTCGCCTTCGGAAACTACTTAATTTTACGTTCAAGTTTTGTTTATGGATGCACGGCGGAATGAGGGCGGGCAAGGCGGGGAATGTCCAGATGAATGCAGGGGAAGAGGAGGAGGGAGGGGGGGAGGGAGGGGCCATACCGTGATACCTGGTACGCCCAAGCCCACCAGATGACGAAAACACGTACCAGCTACAAGACAATCGGATGCGCGGGGGGGGGGGGGTTACAGCAGAGGTCTACAATGTAAACTTTCACCTTTTTTTCGTGGAAGGACCGTAGCCGTTCTGCCAGTCGGATGACACGCCACGGCGAAAAAAAAAAAGAACAAGATCGCCAGGTCCAACTCGAAAGGGATATGCGTGGTCATCGGTCGTTTGACTACAAGGGCAATAAAAACACGAGTACACACACTCCTCCCCTTTGCAATTAATGTCTGCTCTATCGGTGAAAACCCGACGTGCTCCGTCCCGGCATGGTACGGATGTGAGCGTCTATAGTCATACGACTGCGGCCATGCATGGCATTAGTAAACCCCAGCCCCTCCCCCACACATCCGGGTTTACCCTCGAAACGCCGCTACTTCCGAACCGCAAACACCGACAAACCTGACGACGAGTCCTCCACAGCCATTGCCGTCACGCCCGTCGTAGTACCAGTCGCCCCTGCCGACCCAGGCGCCCCTGTCGTCCCAGCTTCCCCCGTCGTCCCGGGTGCCGCCGCCGCCGCCTCCCCCGCCCCCGTCCCCGCCCCAGCCCCAGCCGTCGTCGCCGCCGCCGCCGCCGACGACGACGACGACGTACCCCCACAGACAATGCCACCGCTCCTCTCCACCGCCGCGGCCCACTCGGCCGTGGACTGGACCCTTGCCTCCACCTCCGTGAGTACGGAGGTCATCGACCACTCCGACAACACGGCGGCATGCGCCTGCGGATCCATTCTCCTCGGCCTCCCGAGTCCAATTCCAGCGCTACCCGCGCTCGCACTCCCACTCTCAGCCCCACCGCTACCCCCCACCCCACCCCCACCGCTACCCTCACCCCCTTCCCCACCCGCACCGCTTTCCCCATGAGCTGTGACGGTCCCGGGGGCCTCCGGTGGGTGTCTCGGCGCCGACAGCGCCTCGTTCACCCTCCGCAATCCGTCGTCCAATTCTCTCTCCTCCGTCGTCTCGCCCGGGCGCGGCGTCTCTGGGTCCGGGAAGGCCCGGAGCGCTGCCGCCGCATCCGCCGCCGTTTCCGCCGCCGTCAGGGCCGACCTTGCTTGGGCGAAAGCACCCGCCGCTGCAATGGCGCTTGCGTTAGCTGTCCTTGAAGCTTCTTCACGACGTGCCTGGTCCTATATATTGGGGGAGACGGCGGCCGTGGCGTCGGGAGGGGGAAGGGGATACCGAGAGAGATGAGTGTGGGCGTAACCCCCGTGGGAAGGGATGAGCACGTCGGGCTTTCGCCGTAAAATAGTTCGTGGGGGAGGGGGCAGGGCACACCGCTGCATACCGGCGGAGGGAGGGCGAGCACACGATCGAAACAAAGAGTAAGAAACAAAAGACAACCACTCCACCATCCCGCTGCCTGGTGCAAAACAATAACAACGACAACCGCTGCGCTATGCCACCTTCCCTACGATCATACGACCACGGCCATGCATAACATGGGTACTGGGTACACCCCTTCCCTCTTCCCCTCATACGACTACGGCCATGCATGAGATCGAGTATATCTCTTCTATCGAGTACACCCCGCTCCCCATCGACTACCGCCCCTCCCAAAAACACAAAAGCAGTAACTAAAAACACTGACCTCGTCCTCCTTCCTTTCCTCCTCTGCTTCAGTCCGAGCTCCTTCCCCTCCCACGCTAGCACCCGCGGTACCGTCCGCGCCGCGGCCGCCATCAGTCCTACGGGCGGGGCCTTCAACAGTGGCTTGCGAAGGCAGTAAACGGGCGACGATGGCCTGCTCCACCTGCTCCAGCAGCGGCAACACCGTCCTACCCTCCGCCGCCGTGAGAGGCTGCCCATTATCAGTCCACCGACCCTCGTTCGCGATGGCCCCGGCGGCCGCCACCGCCGCGGCCGCGGCGGCCCCACCTTGCATGCGGCGTGCGGCCGACGCCGGGTCGGCGCGGTGGTGGGCGGCGGCAGCGGCGATGGCGGCGGCGGTTCCGCCGCCGGCAGCTCCGCCGGCTTCGCCCATGGCGCCGGGCTGGTTAACGACGAGGTTTAGGCCCTATGTTTGCGATAGGGTGCGGTGTTGCAGGCATGCGTGCGCGCGCCCGAATGGAGAATCGAAACGAGCGATGTGAAACGTTCACGACGATGAGACGAGAAATGGTCAACGAAAAAAAAAGCGGGACGGAGCAAAACGAAACAAAAAAAAAAAACACGACGATGGCGGCGACGACAAATTGACCAAAAGGACACAAAATAAACGAAGAAAGAAAAAAAAAAGCGAGAAACGAAAATCGAAATGAAGCCAATCGAACAACCGTTAAAAAAAAAACGACACGAAAAAAAAAAACGAAACCGAGCGGAGCCAAGGCAGAACGAATCGAAGCAACACAAAAGAGCGAGAACAAACCGCAGAACGAAAATGATGAAAAAAAAAACGTGGACACCACAGAGACAAAAGTAGAAAGATACACAAGACAACGATCTGCAAGACTAGACATCGTAAACGTTTGTTTGGGGGGTTTAGTACAAAATAGAGGTGGGAGTGGCTATCATCCTCCGTGGGGTTCCGGCTGGCTCCTGTTTTTGCTCGTTTTCCTACCCTGCTATGCTTGCTCGATGCCGACGGACTGGGTTAGTACAGTATATAGCGATCAGATAGATGTGAGGTCAACGACCAGCAGCAGCGAAATCAGAGAACCAAGAAAACAGCGACAGCAACAACAAAAACAAGCCACAACAGAAGCGACAACGGAACCATGCCAGCAGAAATTAAAAAAACACGACACGCACCCTACACACTGGTTCGTGTGTGGGCGTGCGGTAAACTCAACCTTGTCAGGACTGCAGTCCCGTTTGGGGGACAAACTACTTGGAATTTGAGTGGTTTGTCCCCAGACGGGACTGCAACTGTGCTTTAAAAGGGATGAGCAGTATTATTTTCTCATCATCCGTCGGAGGATGAAAAAAACTCAGCAAACATCAGACACAGGAAAAAAAAACACACACACACACACAACCGTCGACACCCCCACCCACCCCCCCCCCAACCAACCCACCTCGATAGCGTCCATCAAAGTTTGATCCGGCACCCCGCTCGGGCCACCTATCGCACCCATGTGGCTGTCCCAGATCAGCCGCTCACTAGGCAGCAGACCTAACGCCGCCTGCTGCCGCGCCGTGGGCGCGAAATTCCCCGCACCGCGGCTGCTCCTGGAACCCCTCCCGCCACTCCTGCCGCCCCCGCTACCGGGTGCCCTCGTCTGCCTCATGAGGAGAGGGTGGACGACGGGGGCCGTCTCGGCCTGGGTTGCCGCCGACGGGCCGTCGGGGAAGAGCCTTGCGGTCGGTGGGGAAGGGTAAGGTGCCGTCGGGTTTGGTTGACGAGAGTATTTTCGGGGAGGGGTGGGGTTCGGGCCAGGTTGGGCGGGAGGAGGGGTTGAAGGATGAAGCAACGACAAAAACATGCACAAAAGCAACAGCAGCAACCACAATAACACCAACAAGAACAGCTTCTCCAACATCCAGTACATCCAGTGCACCGGTCCGGAATAAGGAATAAACAACGGCACAAACTCTCGTACACCGGACGCATACTATATACCCGACGCAGGCAGACCAGCAGACAAGAACACAAGTAAATCAGGACACGCCATGAAAAAAAATACATAAAAGAAGGATTTACGAAGTATGTACTCTTAATAACTACCAGGTACCAGGTAACTATCAAACCGAACGCATCAAACCATCTCAAACCAAACACGCGAAACCAACAACGGACGAGACACAAAACACACCAGCCAACCAAGCAGAGCGAACCAAGAATCGAAGCACAAAATTAGGAACCGAAATTACCGATGGGTACACACGACATACGACTACCACTTGCCCTTTATCCGCACCGAAGATCTTGGTGGTGTGTATTTTTATTGCGGGCGATCAGCTGTAAAACTCGTCAGGTGGTTCACTTTTTAAGTCGGCGGCTGATGTTCTGCTTCCTTTTCACAACAAGACGGACAGAAAAACAACCAACCGAACCAACCCACCAAGAACAACGCAATACTCATCCCCTCTTACCTTGTGGTGTTAGGAGAGGGACCAGGCGCGATCCCCTGCAGCTCGTGAGTGACCAATCTCTGCGACTTCAATAAAATAAAACGCGCGACATGGGGTGCGTATGGGGCGAACGACACGCGGGGATGGAAAAAAGAGAGACTTAAACCGGTTAGATTTGCAATCCCGTTGTGGGGAAAAACACTTGTAATTAGACTGGAAGTTTAGATTTCTGTATAGTGCACAATTAATAGTAAGAGTACAAGGGCCAGAAACAGCTGCCGGCCAAGGCGGCGCCACAGGCACCAAATAACACGAAACAGCTATTAACAGGTGTACATACATGTATCTCTCCGGCATTAGCTTTAAGAGTAATTGGTGTGTGTGTTTTTGAAAGAGCGCACAAGTATGTATGATACATATCAATACTTGTACGACAAAATTGGTGTTTTCGGCGTCCAGGTAGCATAGGTGGACTTTTTTCGCAGTGGGAGCTTATAGCAGGAATATATATATATACATATGACTGGGTGAAAAACAAGAAAACATAAAAAAACATTGAAGGGGGGGAAACGAAACAAATTACATACGCAGGGCAACATATGGGGGGAAAGATACGACGACGCAGAGTTTCAATACGTCCACAGGTATACCGCTTTCCGCCGATTATGGCATGTTACAAATAGAAACAGGCATGCTGACCCAGGATGGTGTAGTTCTTATCCGAAAATGGATGTGTTCTACAACAACCTTGGAATTTCTTGACCACCCTGAATCTATCAGCCTGCCTTTGCTCGTCCTATTTTGTAAGGGTATTCCATCGAAACTATTAATAGCACCCAACAAAAAAAAAATGAACAAAAAATCGTGAGATTTTGTAAACTGGTGGTATGTCACCTTTTCAAAAATGCAAAATCACATATTTTGATCATGATCTTTCCATGTTCCCCTTTTTCCCCCTCTCGATTTTTCAAAACTGCTCAACATTGCGTATGTACGATTCGTGGGAACAATATCGCGATCCGCGAACATAACATTTCCAGTGTTTTTCAATTATAATTTTTACGAACTGTGACATCTTGTTCGATAAGAATGGCCCTTTCTGTGTAACACATAATCACAGATTTTGGGCATGGCCTTTCCATTTGTCTCTCTTTTTTTCTCTCGAAAAAACAACAAAATTGCATACCAGTATGTACGATTCGTGCAAAAAATATCGCGGTTCGCGGAAATAATGTCCCTTTTAAATTTTACGATCTGGGGCAGTTTGTGCGTTAGGAATGGCCCTCGTTTACACAACATTTTGACGACCTGTGACGATTTGTATGTTCGTTAAGAATGGCCCTCACGTATTTGTTACGATATGCGACGGTGTGTTAAGAATAGCCCTCAAGTATATAACATCACGAAATTAGTGTACCTGGTATATCCCTTTTTTTCATTTTTCATTATATATTTCACGATTTGTGACTGTTCGTTGAGGATGGCCCTCATGTATTTTTTATGATATGTGACCGTTTGCTCGTTAACCCTTCTAGAACCGCAATCCCGTTTTGGGGACAAACCACTCAAATTTCAAGGAGTTTGTCCCCAAAACGGGACTGCGGTTCTAAATGGGTTAAGGATGGCCCTCATGTAGATAACATAGTAGGTGTCCCAGGGGCGCACGACAAAAAGGCAAAACGACACAGCACTCTAAAAAAAAAATCAGAATCGAAAACAAACCAGCGGGGTGGGATTTTTGTCCGAATTTACGTAAAAACGTTTTTCTTTCAGTTTGGTTTTCTTGGTTATATAAATTATATAGTACGCCCCCCCCCTCTGTCTTGTTTTTTTAGACGAGTTTACTTAGTTTTTAGTACGTGGACCCCGCCTTCTCCACCCCCCTATCTGGGTCTCCAGAACAGTCACGTATTTTTCAGTGGGGTGTCGGATTTGTTTTTACGTGCCCCCCCTCCCTGGGTGTCCTGGACTTTGTACTATACCTGGGCCCATCTCCCGTCCACCCCCCCACCCCGAACGACGCGCACGAGGGGTGGAGCGCTGGCGCCGCCCCCGGCCCCCGGCGGCGCAACGGAGCGAAGCATGTGACTGAGGGCCGAATCGCTGTCTATGAAGTCGTTCATGGTCATCACGTTCTGGAAAGGAATAAGGAGGCGGTGGAGGAGGGGCGGCGGGGGGTATACTTATGTCATGTTCGACCGGTAGTTGAATAGCCACAGATGGAGGCGGAGGGCGAGGGGGGGCGGAGGGGGAGCGGGCGGCAGAAGGTTCGGTCTAGCGGCTTCAACGACCCAGCCATCACTTACCGGTTACTTAAAACACCCTTTTCGGACATTTGTGACACAGTAAATAGTGACCACACCAATGAGAAAGAGTGTGTAGTTGTCCTGTACGTGCATACCCATACCCCGGGTACTCTCCACTCTGTAAGTTAGGTACGGTATTCATGCCCGTACGCGGAGCTTATGTAAGTTCTGTGTGACACCCGTAACCGGTGTATACGGGTATATGCCCTTTGAAGAAAAATAAAAAACGGGTGCGGGTACGGGTACAGGTACAAGAGTTGCGTACCTGCCCGGAAGCTTTGTGAGTTCCGTAAGACTTCCACACCCTACCCGGACCGGAACCCCATCGAAACCCGCACCCGGAACTTCTTCAAACGCAAGGGCGTGTTCTGCAAGGTACATTAACCGGGTTTTTCCCCGGGTACGACCCATTCTGTAGGTCATGTACGGTATCCGTGCCTGTCCCCGAAACTTCTGTAAGGTATGTACGCCCGTGACACCAACACCTGGGGTACGGGTCAAACCACTGCAAACATACCCGGGTGCGGGTGCGGGTACGGGTACAACATTCGTGCACCTACCCGGGACTTCTGCGAGGTCAGTAAGACTTTTGTACCCGTACCTTGGAAGTTCTTTTATTCAAGCTTATGTTAAGACCCGGAATACACAAAACCCTGCAGAACATAACCATCGAAAAATATCAACCTGGTACGTGTGACCGCGCAGCAAAACCGAGCATCAAATTGGAATAAAAGTATTCTTGTTGGTGACCGCGTCTCGTAAGAAACGTTCAACTTCGAAAGTTAGTACACTTGGCCGAACCGAGCGCTCCCCGGGCTCCTTTGTGGCCGATGCCGTAGTCGTCATTTAAAAATCGTCGCGAAGTCATCCTCACGCCCCTACCGAGCCACTGAATCGTGAACCATTAATACATACCAGGTATATATTACACATCAAAGACAAACACGAACCCTCTCCCATAAAACAAGGCAAAGCAACAAAATACACGGAAAAAAAAAAAAAAAAACGAATCAAAACTCAAAAAAAAAACAAAAAAAAAACAATGACCCTTGACCAAAAAAACCAACCACCCCCCCCCCACCCCTCCCCCGGACAAAAACCAAAATACAACTCGCCATCCCCCCGGCGCCCTCCACGTGTCGCGTAGTCGCGTACTGCCTCGCCAACCCCGGAGGCGGATGGACCCCCCAGAGGTGTAGCTGATCCCTCGTCGCCCCCCGCGCCACCCACCCCTCGCCCCCGTCCCTGGCCCCCCCGACCACGGTGCCGCCTCCGGGATGATGGAAAACCGGCGCCCTCCGCCCGCCGCCAGCGAAAGCCGCTACCGCAAGGGACCCAGGGTCCCATTCCGACCCGACCTGGGCGTAAATCGCGCCGAGGTCCTGAGGGGCGAGCATTTCCTCGGCCCCCCAGTCGAGCTCCGGGGGAACGTGGTCGTCAGTGCCCCTGTGGATGTGGAGGCGGGGGTTGAAGTGGGGGTGGGGGTTGGGGGGGGACGGGGTCGGGGTGAGGGCGGGGTTGAGGTCGGGGATGGGGGTTGGGGGTGGGAGTGGGGGTGGGGAGAGGGTATGTCGACAGGTTGCGTGTAGTGTAGCTAGCTCCCTTGATCCCCAAAGCGAGCGTCCGCAGTGTTTGAAATAGATGTATGTACTCCAAATAGTCCAATTAATGGTACTGCCGTACCCGTATGATAGTATTTTTCTGACCTCGCATACAACCACAGGCGAATGGACAACTATACGAGAAAAAACTACTGGAAACAAGTGGGACATCAGCCAGAAAAAAAAAATGCCTCAGGCTCTTCGAGGTTGCACAGGGATCACAAGCTGCATGCACTATCCTCTTTTACTCCGCATCATAAGAACCTACCATCATAGTGTCGAATTTCACGCACACACACAAAGCGGCACCCATGGCGCACGGGGTCCTCTCCTCAATCAGAGTTCAACCGCTAAACAAAAATAAAAAGAAAGGTTCGTGCTCGGCACCTTGAAACAAACCAAACTCAAAACCAAGCGTTGAATATACCGGGCGCTTACACTCACCGCACCGACCCACTACACCTTACCCACCAAGCCAACACCCGCGCACAGATGAATTCCCTACGCCACAGAGCATTTCTTACCTCGCCCTCCCCTCCTTCGGATATCTGCTTCATGGACCCTTTAGCGACCGAAGAAAGGAAAGCAGCACGCACCCCCATACCGCCTCCCCTGCCCCTCCTTTACCGGATACGCGCTTTATCAGCCCTTGAGCAACCTAAATAACAGCGACAGAAATCTCCCCCCATTGCTAATGAGTACACCCCCCCATGCTGTCTCGAAGTGGCCACCATGGAGAACGAATCAACCCGTTGACGCTGTCATCTATCTGCAAGTCCGCCTCACAAGCGGTTCTGAGCAAGATGCACCTCACCCTTCACCCGACTCGCCGAACACCTCACGGCGCTTCGCGCTTGGTGCGAGCACTGTCTGCATGGTGGGTGAAAGCCCGACTTGCTGACGCTGTCATCTATTTGCAAGTCCGCCTCACAAGCGGTTCTTAGCAAGATGCACCTCACCCTTCACCCGACTCGCCGGACACCTCACGGCGCTTGGCCGCTTGTTGCGAGCACTGTGCATGGTGGGTGAAAGCCCGACGTGCTCCGTCTCGGCATTGACGCGAGAGTTCATCATCATTCGACTACGGCCATACATAATATCGAGTACACCCCCTCTCCCCCCCCCCCCCCCCTCTTCACGTCTGCTATATCTCTCACCCCAAGACGAACATCCCATCTCCATCGTGGCCCTGGTCATCCCCGCCTCCGTCAAAAGCATCCAGATCGATCTCCTGCTCGTCCAACTCCTCTTCATCTTCCTCTCCTTCCCCGTCCTCCTCCTCTTCCTCCTCTTCCTCCATCGCGTCAGCGTCCCCTCCTTGGCCGACAACGTGATCGCCTGCTTCGTCCCCGTCGTCCCCATCCTCGTCCGACTCTCCGTCAGAATCATCCTCCGAATCATCGTCTTCCGAATCCTCCTCGTCCTCCTCCTCGTCGTCGTCTTCCTCCCCTTCCTCTTCCCCTTCCTCGGAACCTTCTTCGGAATGGTCCCCCTCTGAACCGGAAATGTGGACGCCGTGGTGGTGGAGACTGCCACCGCCGCCGCCACCACCGCCACCGCCGACTCCCACGCCGCCGCCACCCCCCACCCCGTTTTCCTCGTCCGAGGAATGCATCATGGCGGGCGGAACTCCATCGTCCTATCCCGAAACAAACAAAAAAGACGAAGAAAAATATATACCAGGTATATATTACGAGTATACACGAGTACAACTAAACATAGCGCGCAAAAAATAACCGGGCTGTTTCACGGGTCATGAACAAATATTGTTAGTAAAAACGGTTAAAAAATAAGTTTTTATGTATACCATAGGTCCTATCAACTATAGTCCCCCGTAATACTGTAATATACATTCCCCAATCCGGAGTAGAGCCGGTTGCTGCAGCGATGCCGGTTGATTAGGGCTGGCACATACTGGCACTACTGGGGGACCACTACTGCTGTAAATACTTGAATTTAACCCCTACAAAGCCCCAACCCGACTATCCCGGACCGTCTGGGAATGTTCTATGAATTTTCTGAAGATGACATGAGGAGTGTTTGTGTTACGGGGGATCATGATAATGCGGAACCATCATATACAAACAAAACTAATTTATTCCAGTATTTTACTACTAATAAGCGTATTTGATCCTGATTATCATGTTCCCCGTCCGTGATAGTGATCAAAACCAAAAAAATTGGCGTGTAAACTTTCGGGGATAACTGGCACGTCCGTATGTTTTTGGCTCCAGTCGTCGGTTCTGAAAACTATTGCAAGCTCGTCGTATTATTATTAATATTAATATATAGACTATCCACCTATTCTGCGGAAGGTCGGCCAAGTCTTGCACACTGCGAGCACTGTTTTTTTGGTACAGGGCTTTTCACGGGTGGGGTACACACTGAACACCAGCGCCACCACCTACCACCAGCACCACCACCAAACAACAGATGCGCAGCACGCACCATATCGTAGGGGTCCTGGGCGCCGAAAGCGACTACGGCGCCATGGTCATGATGGTCCACGCCCGCCCCCCTTCCGTCCGCCATATCGGCGACGATGGCGCTCAGGTCTACTTCTACCAGCATATCGTCCCTTCGTCTTTCAGAGTGGCCTCCGAACGCCTGTCCCGAGCAGCCAACAGCAGGCGAGAAGGGGGGGGGGCGGGGTGGGAGGACGGCGGGCGGAAGGGGTGGGGGTGGAGGTGGTGTGGGCTACTCATACCATGCATGGCTGTAGTAGTATGACCATAGACCCTCGCATCAATATATGAAACGCCGGAGCGGTGGACGTTGGTGGGGGAGGGGGCAGGAGGTCAATACTTGCATGCACACTCAAGTATGTTGGGTCTTGGGATGTACTTCTACTCTTGCCATCCCTCGCCCACATTGCCAGAAGGTCACCCAAGGAAAACAGAGGCCCAACATGCGAAAACATTCCGCGCCCGCAGCCAACACACTTGCCCCGCCCATCGCACCCACACTTCGTTCCCTCGCCAGCATCCCCTGTGCTCTCGACTCTCCCCGCTCACGCAACAAAACAAAACAAAACAAAAATGGTCCAAGTCCAGAATATCGTTCAAGTGCAAAAGCTCTCGACTCGACTGGGCAAGTAAAGCAGCGAAAACAAAACGTAACGAACTAAAATGAACGAAACAGACAAACCGCATACACGTCGTCACTTTGTTCATTTTACGCCACCTTCCTTCCAAAGTACCTTCCGAGTATACCGCAGCCTTCAGAAAACTCACGCGAAAAAAACAGAAATATGAGCACACCAAGCTACTCCAAATACAACTTGAATGTACGCACAAGCTGCATATGCCAGTCGGCACCTTACGCCGAAAACACATCTCGGAAAAGGATGCATTGGTCAATAGTCAAAGGGCTCAAGGCCAAGCAACAAATTAGAAAGCCCCGCCCCCCGTCTCCACCCCTCTATGGCTATACAACTACGGCCTTGCATGCCATCAGTACACCCCCTTCACCCCTCCCATATCAAACCCGCCTCCACCCATCGAACACCCACCTCATCAAGCATGACGTCGTCATCCGCGAAGCTCTGGCACGCCATCCTCGACTCTTGCGACGTCGTGCGTGCGCGCCCCCCCCCTCCGGCTCTAGCGGTAGAACCCACCCCTCCCGGACCCGGCGTGCCGCGGCTTCCCCTTGCAGACGAACCTGAAGAGCGGCCGTGGCTGCCAGCTAGCGATGGATGCGAAATCCGTATCAGAGGCCGGGGGTTCGGGTTGCATTAAGTTACCTTGGGCTGGCCTTGGTTGATTTAGGCTGGGTGGATTTGGGCTGGGTTGGTTCCAGATAGGGTGGGTTGGATTAGAGTGGTTCGATTTGATATGGGCTGGGCTGGGCTGGGCGGGCTCGGCTTGATGGGAGTGGGCTTAAGTAGGTTAGGATAAGTGACGTGGGGCAGGGGGGGGGGAAGGGGGGGGGGGGCACACGTGCATCCTGACGAGCGTCCCCTGCCGCCACAACACAACACAACACCAAAATCGCACTATTCCGACAGCACCGGCCGAAACAACCTACCCCCCTCCCTTCACCCCACTACCCCTCTCCCCCCGATCGTGCTATGAAGCAATTCAACAACTCACGAGATCCCGAAGCTCCCGCAGGAGCAGATGGCACCGCCCCCGTCCCCCCACCGCCCCCACCGCCTGCTTGTGCACTGGAACTTCCTCCGTCTGTCCCCGCTCTGGCACCTGCGGGGCCCGCGTCACCGCCACCGCGGGTAGCGCCGGCAGCCCCGGCAGCCCCGGCCGTGACAGCGCCGCTGGCGGCCGCTTCCGCCGCACGCCGCCGCGTAGAAGACCTAGAGGGCGTCCGCGTCCGGCCTGGCGTGCGCACGCCGGTGCTCCCACCAGCACCGCCAGCACCACCACTTCCGCCTCCAGGTCCACCGCCACTACCACCACCACCACCGCTACCGCCACCACCACCGGAAGCACCAGCACCACCAATGGCACCACCTGGTGTCCTAGCTTCGCGGCGGCGGCCACTGCTTCGGCGGGTGGGCGTCGACACACCGCCAGTCCCACCACGAGCAGGTGACCCGGCCCCACCGGAAGCCCCCGCAGCAGCCCCGGGGGTAGCCGGCTCAGCCACCGACGCGCCCGGCGTTATCCTCGCCATCGCTGCCGATGTCGGTGTCGTTGTGGCCGCCGGCGCTCCTGCGGCCCCTGCAGGCAGGCCTAGGGTACCGGCGCCGGCCGTGCTGCGTCCGTCGTCCTTGGACTTCATGCGCCGCATCGTCTCTGCCACGGAGGCCCTGACCACACGGGGGAAAGGAAAGGGGAGAGCAAAGGGGGGGGGGGGGGGGGGGGGGGGGGTCGGGGCAAGCAAGTACGCAAAACACTCAAACGCCTCGATACCCAACAAATGTACCAACAACCAATCAATCCCTAACCCGCCCATCGACCGCCCGACCGGCCAGCGAACCATGAACCGCTCAAGCACCGTAACCTCTACAGATTTCCTGCACGGTAGAATCTGCAGCAATGTCTTCCAACACCTGAAGTCATTCGACCCAAAGCTGCATGGTCTTACTCGGCCATCCCGTGTGATAATCAGGCGTTGAGTGGTTGTGTACGACAATCAAGCACGGGCGTCAAAAGCAACTCCAGCGTGGTTTTGGTTATCAGACTTATTTTGGTCGAAGGGTTTTAGGTAGCAAGCAAGCGTTTTCTGCTGCGGATGGTCATTTCTACTTTTCGTCCTCTCTCCGTGAAGAGGACTTTTAACACCCTTCCGGGACACACATATGTCAACGACCAAAAACGACAGTTGGCGTCATCTTCTCAAGCGGCTAATACCGGGGACCACAGAATCAGAACTCACGATGAAGCCAATAAATAAACACCACGTACCCCCCCTATATTGGCCTGAAAAAACTATCGACACGTCACTTTTGATTAAAGTCCTCTTAAGAGGGGTAAATACTTGAATCAAGTAACAAACAACTGAGAAATAAAATGTTTCCGTTCACTCCTGACAAAAATACCAACCCTCTAGTTTGCTTTCAATTCCAAGATAGCGGCGGGCGCGGCTCCGTCTTCTACTTTTCTCGTGTACCCATCCCCTGCATCTCAGTTTTGTTTCTTCTTTCCATTGTCGATTTTCGAGCTCTTGGAACTCGCATGGCAAGATGTCCATGGTAAAAAAAAAAATGTTGTCAACTTGTGTCACTACAAGCAAGTTGTTCTACTGCTCACCGGGTGAACATCTCCAGTGGACGGATCAGCGCAGCCCCGCAAGCCGGTGCCCGCGAGTGGTTCAGGTCCATCCGGGAAAGAGCTCGAGTCAGTGCCGGCACCGCGCCGATGCCGGTCACCGCTCTCACCTACGCACAGAAAAACCATGGGAGCAAAAAACAAGAGAAAAAAAGTGACACATAAATTGCACACAAAAACACATACCTGGTACGTGTATATACCAGGTACGTTTCACGACGTCAAACACCCCCGTGGGACGCGCCGTCGAAGCGCCACACGCAGCTTGTATAGATGGGTTTCGGGCGAAAAAATAAAAGATTTCGAGAGCTGAGGTGTCAATTTTCAATTTTGATTACGAAAAAAATAAGTGACAAAAAACATACCATGGTAATTCTTAATTCATCAACACGAAACCAAGGATGAATGGACACACACCGCTGACACACAAATCATGGAACCACGAAGAATAGACACGCACACAAAAACTATGGGAAAACATGGGGGCAGCAGTCACGGGCACAAATCGCGTACACACTAAAAGAAAGACGAACACAGTCTTTTTAAACAAGATACAGGCGAAGGGCGAAGAACGAACTCCTGAAACGAAAAAAAACAGCACACAAAATCCACAGACAATATACGAGCACCAGGCATACGTGATGCGTTTCGAACGAGAACAGGATTACGGTAGACACTCAAACAAGAAAAAAAAAATCGATACGATACGATTCGGGTATTCAATACATTAAAGTTTTTTCCTTCAGATTTCGCGAAACCAAAAAGGGATGCCAGGGGATGCCAGGGGATGAAGGGTTAAACGCGCCCGATGCAATATATCGAAAAGTTTCGATACGACATCCAACACTACCACCTACACATATTTCGGCTAAAGACGATCCTGTTTGTCTAACAAACCCCCACAAAGCAATTCCAACCAATTCTTCATACGTCAGATACACCTTTCCCGCTTCCCGCGACAGCAGTCTGGCTCACCACGTCCCAGGCCAGCGTCTGGTTGCTGTAGTCATTGCCCACCACATGAGCTGCCCGCGGGGCTGCCAGCCCTAGCGCGAGCTCACCCCACGCCTGCAGCGCCCACATCTCCGTGTCCGTGCGCCGACCGCTGTCAAGGAGACGACCCATATAACACGAGCACACAGTAGCACACAAGAGCGCACAGAACAGCCCGGGCAGGACAGGACAAGACAGTGGTCAGCCAAGCCTCGAGGGCAGTGGTCAGACAAGCAAACAGCCTCGAGGGCCAACTGATACACAAAGCATAACCCATGTGTGAACGAATGTCAGCGGCAAGTTGACCCAAAACACGAAAAAAAAAACGCGCATAACCCCCCCCCCTCCACCCCCTCCGGCCCCCTTCTCCCCACATTATGACCTCCCATTCGCCCCCGTAGCGAAAAAAATATATACACAAAACCCCCAACCCTCCCGACCCCCCATCCCCTTTTTACCCTCTAGCCTCTACATACACGAAGTTGACCCCTAAATCCCGTTTTATCCATCGCCCATTCCATACCCTCCACGTTGTAGGGATAAGAGGGGCCTATGGGCCAACGGCTAGGGCCATGCATGGCATGAGTAACCCCCTCATACCCCCCCCCTCGCCATCCCCTACATAATACTCTCGCCTCTAAAGGCTACATCCATCACACCGCGGCTAAGACCCGCCTCACATCCCCGCCCATGTCCCGCGAATCACTCAGCACTCCCTGTGTATCGCCGCCTTAAATTGCTGCACTCACCCTGCCATCGGCCAAGACCGTCCATGTACCACTATATCCCCATGTAAACCTATCCTCTACCCCCCCCCATCCCCTATTCCCGCCTCCAGTTGCTGCATCCACCTGCCTTCGGTCAAGCTCGGCAAGTACCACTACTCTATCCCGTATCACCCCTTCCCTATTCCCCCCTATAAAGGCTGCGCTCGCCAGCCATCGGTCAAGACGGTCCATATTATATATATATACCCCCGTGTACCACTACGTATCACCGATCCCCTATATCCCGCGCTTAACCCGTTTGGGACCCCTTTCAAGGGATAGCGACCAACACAATGGTTGAAAAAAATGGCGTTCTCAACCATCTACGACCACAGCGTGAGCGCCCAGCAGTAGTACGGGCAGCATCATGTTAGCGCCCGTGTCGTACGGGGCCTCCTTGCACTGCAACTCCGACACACGTGCATCCTCCCGCATCCACGTAGTGGCCGTTGCTGTAAGCATCCCTTTATCCCCGTCAACTTCCCCCTCGCAAGCCCCCAAGAGGGTCAACGCTCCATTTAACATAGCACTTTCTCCCATATCACCCGCCCCCTATTCCCCACCCCCTATACACCCTATCCCCACCAAGAGGTTTCATCCACCTGCCCTCCGCCAATACAACGGGGCCCCTTGAAATACCGCTTCCTTCAGCTCCTTCCCCTCTGACTTCGGCGGGGTGGCACGACAAAGCCGAGTACAGCTCCGCCAGCACTCGACGGCGGCCCTCCCCCGCGCGCGCGCAGAGAGCCAAGAGGAGGCGGGCGGCGGCCTGCGCCTTGCGGCCCTGGAAGGCCGAAAGAGCCTTGCGCTTCCTGCGCTCCTCGGTGTCAACGATGCCCCTGGAAACATGAAATGTGCACACGTCATTACAGCATTAGATACGCGACAGCACACAGCAAGCGAAAACGGGGAGTGTAAGGAAAAGATGGCAGCCATTTTTCTTAATGAAACACGTGAAAAAAAAAAATATGGATTCAGGGGTAAACGAATACCTGACACTTGAAAAACACAAATCGTGAAGGCATGGAACATGAAACGTTCGGGTGGTCGATCGGTCGCTTGGTCGGTCTGTCTGTAGTCGATATTTATGTATGTGCCGCTATGGTGAGCCCGGTTGCGATGCCTTTCGTTCTTATGGGCCGCAGAAACTTCAAAACAGCAACTGCTGGTGCGACCTTCATCTCGTGTTGGGCGGGAGACTTCAGAACTTCAACTGCTCGTGGGCCCTTTGGTTTTCAGATTTTTTAGGTGCACAAAAAGTCGCAGCTGACGTAAATGTCACTCGATTCAACAAGCTTCTTTCAATACGAGGGGCATATGCTCCCACTAGCTGTACTCGTAGAGACCCCAGCAGCAGCAGCAGCAGCAGCAGCAGAGGGGAGCAACAACCCACCTACTGTACTATGAAGGCGGTGGCGGTGGAGGCAGTTGCGTCAGTTTGCAGCAAAACCGCCGGCAATTTTTATGCTATTTTTACAAGTTTTTTTATATACCAGGTACCTATTACCATGGTATAAAAAAACAACACTCCCCTGTACGAAGGCAACGAAACATTTCACGTGATTTTTAGATTTTGTTTTGTACTTCGACTGTAAGCTGCTGTTAATAGGCAGCAGCAGCTATACGGTGTTATTGCCGATGATGCTGCATCCCTCCTTCTGATGTGTGTTCCCAACCCAAGATGCTATTGTGCGATGCTTTATCCCACCATCAGCACGCAGCGAATGACGAACAAAAAAATAGGCCGACAGATGAATCATTCATATATAGCTGACGTTTTTGGTTGTTTCTTAAACAAATAAAAGCCCGGCACAACAAGTCCAAAAGTACCGCACGTGCGCACATACAACAAAAGAAGCATGGCAAGATTGACAGGAAATCGCTTCTTCGCACACTGCATAACCCTCGCAACAGCATACGGTGCAAATTATCGACAGTTTCGAGAACAAACTATACTACTACAGAAAGTAAAAATATGCACCCTCGGTAACGCCCCACGCGCATACCACACTCTGCAAGTGTACCTCCAAACCGGGCGAGTATCGCCCCAAAGTGCATAGATAGGCTGGTTAGGTGCAAGTCGCAGCTGCAGTAAACCTATAAATCTTACAACATCACCATCAAAAATCACATTCTCGCGCTCGGCCTCACCTCCATTTCCGATTAATGTGAATAATATCTCAATACTTGTGTTAATACTAGTAATACTGCGTACGAGTACTGCACACACTATTCATACTTATCAACCAGTATACACAATAACTCGATGCAATACTGTATGCAACGCTCCTTCCACAAAAAAAATGCAACAATATTGAAGACCGCATTCAAGCCTTGCGTCGCCCCGCGCGTCCGAAGGGAAACCTATAAGCTTGTGAACTACAGCTATTAATAGTAGTTCTTACTACGCATACCGAGCGGAGCTATATCCTCACTTTGCGGCGTTATCCCCCACCCGGGGAGAAGGTAGCAATACGTGCAGCAGGAACGCCACCACCGTCGAGCTGGGCGCCTGCGATCCCGCCAGCGCATGCCGCAGCCCCTGCAGCGACCTCATCGCGCGCGATACGGCCGCCGCCGAGCCAGGCCTGGGTGCCACCGCGTCTCCCGCTGTGGGGGCGAGAAGGCGGGCGGCATGAGCGGAAGAGCGCTCCCTCTGGCCGAACCTACCCACGAGGGAAAATCGAAGCAAAGCGAGGCAGAAGAAGCAAGCCGGGGCAACGAAGGCAAGGCGTGGCAACCCAAAACAAAAAGGGCAAGGCAACGTGAAGCATGGAACGGAAGCCACGAGACGCGATAAGAGCGGGAAGGAGGGAGGACGGAATAAAAGGAGGTGGGAGGAGGAAGGAAGGAAGAGCAGGAGGAGGAGGAGGAAGGAGGAGGGGACAGAGAGAGAATGGGCGGAGGAAGGGAGCTGCGTTCGTGTCGAGTTGCCCAAATACGATGAGAGCAGGGCACTGGGCTGGACTGAATTGCAACCTTCACACAATAAACAAACAAACTTGCCTCGATAACCCTCCCCCCCCTCTCCCACCCCACCCCCGAAACCAAACCATGCTCGGACCTATGGATGGAAGTTGCGCACGCCGGCAGATGCAGCACAAGGTCTGACAACAGCTTCAGGAGGTCAGCTTCTCCCAAGAACTCGGTTCCTTCCGGTACAATCCCTGCAGCATCCCCCGTCCCGCCGCCTCCCGCCGTGAGTTGGTTGGTTGGTCGGCGCACGACACCCTCGTGACGGAGAATCAGCTCCGATAGAAGCAGGCTCATGATGGTGGTGCTGGTGGCGCAGAAGAGAAAAATGATTCAAACAAACGAACAAACAAATCAGATAAATCGAAGAAACAACTTAAGTCAGGTGTCGTAAAATTCGGTCGGATGATTCGGCTGAACTCGTGGCCGACGTGCCACGACCATGACCAAAAAGGTCAACTTTCATACACAGCGGTGTCTGTTGCTGCTACTGGTACACTGCTGCTGCCGACTACAGAGACCCATCACCGTCGACACCACCACCATTGTGATCAATACGATCAGCACCATCAGAATCGTCATAATTATCGCGATCATCATCATTATAATCGCGATTAAATACCAGAACCCTGCCACCACCATCACCAACCCAACAAACCCCGACCACCACGACCACCCCCACCGAACCCCTACCGGTTCTGTTGGGATGCAGCAGTAGAGCTTGGCGAGGGAGAGCCTGCGCCCACCCCAGCGCCGCCCGACCCGCCCGAGTCCGTCCTCCTGTCGCGCTCGCTACGGTCGCTCGGAGGCACCGCCGCCGCCGCCGTCGCTGCCGCCGCCAGCGCCAGCCCTCTTCGGTCACCCCCTGCGCTGCGCTGCCTCGACGCGGCCCTGGCCAATAGGGCCAGCGATGGGGCAAACACATCGGCATCGGCGGCAGCGGCAGCACCGAGAGTAGCTGGAGTCGTTCTTTCTTGCTGCTGTTGCTGTTGTTGCTGCTGCTGCTGCTGTGACCGCAGAGTCAAGAAGAGAAGAGGAAAATGGTGTGATGATGACCAAGGCGGACGGGCACGCAGAGAGACAGAAAAACAGGCAGACAGATACACAGACAAACAGACAGATACGCAGGTGGAGATACAGACAGAGATACGGACAGACAGACAGACAAGACAAATATTCGCAGAATAAGAGACGCAGACAGGCAGGTCGGCAGACACACACAAAGATACCGACAGAAAGACCGACAGATCGACAGGCAGGCAGACAAAGAGATAAACAGAAAGACAGAAAGACAGGCAAGCAGACAGACAGGCAGGGGGTGGTAAGCGGCGTAAACACGCAGAACACAAACCCATGCCAGGAGGATTCGGCAGGAAGGCACTGGCCGTGGGAAGGCACTTGAGCAAGCTCGTGCCACACGGATCGCGACGGGAGGGGGGGGTGTACTCGATAGGAGAGATGTACTCGATCTCATGCATGGCCGTAGTCGTATGACCATAGACCCTCGCATCCCTACAATGCCGGGACGGAGCATGTCGGGTTTTCACCGACCAGGAAGACATTGCTTGCACCAAGCGCGAAACGCCGTGAGGTGTCCGGCGAGTCGCATAAAGGGTGAGCTGCATCCTACGAAGAACCGCTTTTAAGGCAGACTTGCATATGGATGACAGCTTCAATGAGTTACTTTAATTTCCGGTGTAGACACTTCCAGAGACAGCAATGGGCGTACTATGTAACTGCCTCTTGGGTGCCTTACCTCATTGAACACTACGTGATAAGATCAATTCCCTTGTGCGGAGAAAAGATTCTTTTACCTCGCACAAATGACCATCTACCTCGACAACCAGCTGTGGGCGACCGCCAAAAAAAAAAAAAAACGGCACCCTGGTTGTCTAGCTCACGTAGTGAACGGCATGTTTTACAGTGTCAATGCCAACCGACGCCAAACCAACCTCTATAAAATAGGGGGGGGGGGGAGACGGTTATTTCCCTACGAAAAAAAAAGAAAAAGAAAGAACCACTTCAATAATACGCAAACAAAAACTTCAGCCCAAAGAGAGAAACGCGTAGACATAAACCTCACCAGCCCCCCCCCCCTAGCCCCGGATCCCACAAAAGATAGAATCGGGACAAGGCCATCCTTGTCTCGGTCGTCGACCGGCGCCAGGTAATCAGTAATCAACCCTTTCACGACTGCAAGAATGAACCGACTCCCAATTCAAGCACTGCGTCCCCAGCACGTGGGTCCAGTTACAAAGAAGTCAATGGACTGGTACAATGTACCCCGCCTAGAAAAGCCCCCCAACCCCAACTGCAAACCCAGCTATCTCAACCTCATTAACGTCAACCCCAACTCAAACCCAATTCAAAACCCAGATCACAACTACACCCACAACCCCAACCATACCTGCTGCTGTTGGTGTTGACTACTACCATGAGGCGTCGCCAACGTAACAATCGCGATCCCCGCAGCACCACCAGCACCGCCACCGCCACCGCTCCCCCCACCACCGCCGCCGCCACCAATCCCCCCACTCCCACCACCCCCACCGCCACCGCTCCCCTCACCCACACCCCCACCACCCTCCCCGCCACCACCACCACGATCCTCAGAACCGACACTCCGCAATACGTTAGCAGCGGCACGGACAAGCACCGCCCCGTCCCTAACTAGGAGGGGTCGTAGTGCAACCATGAGGGGGACCAGGCGCACGCAGGGACGGCTGGAGTTGCTAGAGGCGTTTGCAGCGGCGGCGGCGGCGCCGCCGCCGGGCGCTCGCCGATTCGATGCGGCGGTGGCGCGACAGAGGCGGCTGAACGCGGCGCGGATCTCTGTCTCCATCGCGGACTGCAACGTGGCAGGGTCTTCGAGAAGATGCCTTTAGATCCAGGGGAGTGGGGGGGGCGGGGCGGGTAGAGGGAGGGACGGGAAGATGACATAAGCGGGGGCCGAGGCAAGAAAAGGCAAGGCAAAGCCAGGCATTGCAACAGAACCGAACCAAAACGACGCGTCGCACCACACACCACGTTGCATTCCAGCACGCCACACCACATCACATGACATCTGATCGTCCGCCTACCCCCCATGTCACCTGAATACAACCGCCAGTAGCGACGTGCTGCCTTCGAAGGAGGAGGCGCCCGGCAGCGCCAGGAGCGAAGAGGCGCCGCCCGCCGTAATGAAGCGCCCGGCATTACCGTAGTCGCGCACAAGCCGAGCAAGGAGCTGAACGACGCAGCGCGGCGCGCAAAGGGAAAAAACAACGGGGGCGGGAGCGAGCATTGTGTGGGATACGGTGAAGCAAGGCACGATAACGTAAAGCGAGGTGAGTAAATAACAGTCGATTGTCCAAATTGAGGATTCTCTTTTCGTCCAGAATGATACCCGGAAGTACCACTTTTCAAGGGATGTACTTCGCCCGCAGTCAGAATTTGATCTACAACACAGAAATATTAATGAAAGGTATCGATTCCACTCAGCAAAGCACAAATCAGTCTTGACAGGCTGAAAAAACGGAGGATACGAGAAAAAAGGTATTCAGGGGGAAGGTGCCTCCCCTTTAAATACCGATGTATTGGCATCCTCGATCTCTCGAGACCGCCATTGCTGAATTGAAGTATTGTTCGTGTGATCGACAGCTGTCACAAAATGACTATATACTTGGTACCACATACTTTGCAGTGGCGTTTTTGACTGTGAAGGAATTACCATCTCTTGAACAACAAAACACAGAACTTTTGATTATCGATCTCATCGGAAAAAGCAATCATCGAATAGAAAAATAGACTGTTGAATGAATAAATCGGCTAAGGTGAGGTAAGGTGATGGAATCTATGGTAAGGTAAGGTAACCACCACATACACATAAAATGGTGTGCAGATGAATATTCTACAGACCTGGGGGGGGAACTAGGCCGTGCCGTGGGGCCCAGTTACCTCTCCATCAACTGCCCCCCCACCCTCCTCCCTCGGCCCTCCTTAACGAGGCGGACCAGCTCACCTGCAGCGCAGCGAACACCAGGTTCGGGCTCGGGGCAGGCAACGCCGCACCCGCTTCCACCGCCTCCACCGCCGCCGCCCTTGCCGCCACCGTCGACGCCGCTGACCCGCCGTCTGCCGCGCAAGACGCGCCCGCCGCTGCCGCGTCGCCAGCCGGGGCCGGGGGAGGAGCCGCTACCCCCGCGAAGAATTCGATGAACGCCTCCAACAGTTCTGACATGATCTCGGGGGTCAGCAGCACGTAAAATGCGGGAGGAGGCGCGGCGCCTCCGGTTGCTGCCGCCGCCGCTGCCGAAGACGAGGAGGCTTCCGGCTTCCGCTTGGCCGGCTCCTTGGCTCCCGCGCCCTGAGGGGGGATGGGGGAGCGAGGGGGGGGGAGGGAGGAGTTAGGAGTGGGGCTCATCCTTTTTCCAGCAAAGCGTAAGAGTCCTTTAGTCTCTTGCACGATTTTGCATCGACCTTTACACCTACGCCGACCCACTTTACCCGCCCACCCATCCACACACGTACCCCAACTCAAAAAGGTGGATGACCAAAAGCGAGGCGGCGGGATTGGCTTGGCCTGGGGGGTGAACAGAGAAGAACAAACTTTCTTCGCCGCCACCGGAAGCTATGATCGGGTCGCGGCTGCTAGGCACGGCCTGAGAAGGCGCAACGGCACCTTAAAAACAGCACGCTAATAGACACTGTCACAGCCACAGCCAAAGCCGTAGTCAGCCCTATTCAGTCAGAGTCACAGTCAGAGTCACACGTGCAAGTCGCAAGTCAGGTTCACAGGTCAACTTCACACGTCAAGTTCATAAGTCACAAGCCCCAAGTCACGTATCGCAGTCATGAGTCATAAGTCACAAGTCACACGTTCACAAGATACAGTCATACGTCACATGTCAAGTTCACAGGTCACATGTCACGGTCACAAGGCACAAGTCAACCTCACAAGTCACACGGACAGTGGCAAGTCAGTCACAATTCACAGTCACAAGTCGCGAGTCGAGCTCACAAGTCACGAGAAAGGTCACAAGTCACAAGTCAACTCCAAACGTCACCACCGGGACAGTCACAAGTCAAGTTCACAAATCACAAGGACCATCAGCACTCACAAGGACCGTCAGAACTCACAATACACGGTCACAAGTTACATGTCACGATCACAAGTCACCGTCACCGTCACAATTCACGATCACAAGTCACGGTCACAGGTCACGATCACAGTCACCGTCACGAGTCAAAGCCACAAGTCGCGGTCACAAGTAACGCTCACAGTCACCCGCCAATAGTCTAATTAATGGCAACCATAGTCACGACCGCAGTCACCGTCACAATTTACAGTCACACTGCACGGACACACGTCACGGTCACAAGGAAGCGACGGAAGGCATGGCCACAGCATGGTCTCAATTGACATATTTGAGTTGCCATCAAAAACGTTTCCAGTCGAACAGACCCCGCACCGAAAACCAAGACGAAAAAGAGCAACCCGTCGCATCCCCTTCGCCCTTCAGAAGCACGCCTCCTCCGAAGCCTAGAAACGCCTCCCAATACGCATCTCACCCCGCTGCTCGAGGCCTTGGACTCCGCCTGGGCCGGCGCCCCGTCTCCTTGCCGCGCAGCCGCCGCCGTCGTGGGATCGTTTCGTTCCTCCTCCGTCCACATTGCGTTGCCTAGCGAATTTCTCGGCTGTAACCCGAGTATCAAGCCAAGCCAAGCCAAGCCAAGCAACAGACCAACAACACACCAAGCAACAAGAAGAGCAACAAGCCAAGCGTGCATCAAGCAAGCAACAAGCCGAACAGACAACAAGCCAAGCATCAAGCCCAGCACACACGGAAGAAGGAAAACACGGGGGAAAGCGAGAAAGGGAGGTGGGGGGGGGGGATACGTACAGTACATGCAACAGATGGAGCGGGGAAATACGGGTCCAGTACTCCTATATCACCTCTGTTCCACACTAGAGCTCGTTTGGGCTTTGGGTTGAATTATCCACACGCACTCGCTCTTATCTTTCGAACATGGTGGTAGGAAATATTTGGGTTCTGTACCATTAAAAAAAACTACACACCCTGTGTTTATAGCACCCGCGATCAAAGCATCATACGCAGTCTCAAAATAATATGGAGTTATCGAGGACATTTTCGATGCCACAGCTGAGGTGCCTTCTTAAAAAATTACCTCGGACAGATCATCTGCAGATCATCTACAGATCATGGTCTGAACCTTTCAGGGCAGATAGATCACTAAACCGTGTGATCTAGCTCACGTTGCCGGGCGGAAGCCACATAAGCAGCACGATCTAGGTGATCTTTCCCGGGTTGGGACTATGCAGATCCTGCACAATCTCTCACGAACAACAGGTGAGGAACTAGATGATCTATCTGTAGATCATATTAGATCATAATCTGGCCGAGGTGCGATTTCCCTGAAAACAAAAAGGGGTTTAAGCCACGTCATCAAGGGCTGCACAGCTAGCCTCAGGTTGACGACGCCAAGAGGAAGACACCGACGTAAACCCCGTCGCCACTATCGTCGCCACCGCCACCACCGCGTCCAACTCCAACGCCGCGCCTGACTCGCTGCTGGCTTCTTGCTACATTGCGCCGCGGCACTCGCAGCAGCAACCACCGGTCACAAGGCATACCCTCGGGGTTAAGCCGCCGTCTACGGTAGTCAAAGCCACCGTCCCTTAATAAAAGCCTGTTTCGTGACCACATGCTCTGTGTAGATATTTCAGTGGAATGAGCAATGAGAGAGACATCAACCTTATCCTCATCATCATCGTCATCATCAGGACAGGCCACCACCCCAAGACCAGTCAAAATAGGTCGCTTTGGCTTTCGCAATCGCCTGGGCGTCCAATCTCACTTCCACTTCCCCCTCCGATCCTGCTTCCACCAGCACATGCACGCACCTGCCCCGCCTGCTGAGGCGTCCCCCTCGCTGCCTCCTCGCCATCTTTCGACTCCGCGAGAGCGGGAGGACCCCCTTCCGTAGGACTCGTCGAAGAAGACGTCACCGTCTCCGTCGTGCGGGACGCCGCGGGGTCCTGGAACCCTTGTCGCCTGGGCGAGGTCCCACCACCGCCGCCGCCGCCGCCGCCGCTGCCACCGCCACCTCCAGAGGAAAGTCCCGCCCCTGCTGCCCCCGCCCCCGCCCTGACCCCCGCCTCCGCTGAGGGGTGGGAGGGAGAGCGAGATCGCGACCTTGACCGCGCGCGCTGGCGTGACGCTCGAGGGGAGGCTTCGCTCGCGGTACCGCCGCTACCACCGCCCCGGCGTGGGCTTGCTGCGGGTGACTCTGAGGCTGATGGTGATGGTGGTGGTGGAAAAGTACGGGGCCAAAGCAAAGGACGCGGGCGAAAAGGACCAAAAGGGGGGAGAAGTTAGAGTAGTTTGGTCTTTTTGAGATTTCCGTACACGCCGTGTTGGTGGTGTTGGGGAGTGAGTAGGCCAACCAACGGACGGTCGTGTCTCAGCTGGCGTGGTGTGAACATGTTTTCAGACCTTCAACAACAAACAAAAACTCACACTGATTCCCAGGACTTTCTCGATATCGGGTGCCGTTCTAAAGGAGATATTGCCGGGGATAGGGTCGGGGGAAGGGCTGGCGAGATACACAACGGTCGTTTGTCCATGAGCACCTCGCGTTTTACTTTGCATGCCAAACATGAAATGTTAACCCCACTCCATGGCGAGGCCATTTCTCCCTTTTTCGTTTGCACCGCGTGCTGCCGGCGTAAAAAAAGAACTCCAGAAACGATACCTCGATCGAAGATACGGGGTTTTTCCAACACCTCAAGACAACAAAAAAAACGTGTTTGGTATGCCAACTCGCTCGGTCACAAATGTACGCATTCAACCTACAACCAGCCGCAACCCACGCGGACACGCACGGATGGGCACGCGAACTCCTTTCGTCACAACACTTCGCCAATGAGGCTACGTGCAAACTCGGGGGGCAAATGCAGTCCCTTGACACACTCACCCACCCACACTTCACATTCCGAATTTCCGACATTCACAGGTTCTCCTTCCCGTCTCAAAACCATGGTACCACGCGAAGTCAACTTGGACACAAACACTCCTTCTACAAACTCCAGCTGAAACTCCAAACCGCGACCCCGACTCGCGAGAATCCTTCTACGTATGTTCTCATTTCTGTCTACAAAACATACAGAAATACTACAGTATGTGCGGCTACCAACAAAAGAGCCAATTCGACGCGAGTCAACGAGGGGAAAAGGCCTCAACTCTTTTCGCGATAAACAATGCAAGGCACGAACCCTAGTGGGGAGGGAGGGGGGGGGGGGGGGGGGGGGGGGGGGGGGGGGGGGGGGGGGCTGCTGTGTGACCCCGGATCTGAGTTACGACTAGGAAGGAGAGATAAAAGGAGGACGAAAACATGATGGGCTGGAAAACCAAACAGCACCTTAGTCTCTACCCGGAAGTCGTCAACCCTGCAACCATCGCAACAGGCTACCCAATTTTCTGTACAATGTCGAAGTATTCACATTCCGATCCCAGAAAAGCGGGCGCAGCCACTGCTCTTGCAAGAAGTAAGACATTGCAGAAAACAAAGCCACTTACGCCTTCGACATCATCAAACGACGTCCACAGACAACTACATGGAGCTATCCGAATTAATTTCAACCACCTACGCCCCCCCCACCCTCCGCCACCCCTGGCCGAAAACTACCCATTCGGCGTCATCTAATGACGTCCACAAACAACTACATATAGAGCTACCAAAAAAAATAAAAGCACGCAAGTCACCCCCCCCCCCCCGCCCCCATACTATATACCTGGTATAAATATATAGGTTGGGTTGGCGTCGGTTGGCGACGACGCTGTAAAACACGCCTCTCCCTGCGTGAGCTAGAAAGCCAGGGTACCGTTTTTTTGTTTTTTAGGTGGTTATCACGGTTGGTGGTCAAGATAGAGATCATTTTGCGCGAGGAGAACCTCTACTCCACACAAGGGGGATGATCGTATCACGTAGTGTTCAAGGTAAGGCACCCACGAGGCAGTTACATAGTAAACCCATTGCTGTCTCCGGAAGTGCCCACACCAGAAATTGAATCAACTAATTGATGCTGTCATCCGTAGGCGAGAAAATCCGCCTCTAAAGCGGTCCTTAGTAGGATGCAGCTTACCCTTCATGCGACTCGCCGGACACCTCACCGCGCTTCGCGCTTTGTGCAAGCAATGCCTGCCTGGTCGGCGAAAACCCGACGTGCTCCGTCCTGGCATTGTAGGGATGCGAGGGTCTATGGTCATACGACTACGGCCATGCATGATAATGAGTACACCCCCCCCCCATCCCCGCCCCCCCCGCCGGACAAACACCGCCACCAGGTTGCCACCGCGAAACCAAGTCAGCTCCCCGCTCTTACCTGCGCCAGACCCGACCCTCTCTTCCTTCGACTCGTCAGCGCCGACCCCGCTGCCACCGCTGCCGCTGCCGCCACCACTGCTTAGGTCCCACCGCATAAACGATGACAGCGGCGGCCTCGCCGGCGACTGAGGCGAATCCCCCGGGCGCCTCAAACCCTGCCCCTGTCTCTGTCCCCGCCCCCGTGCCTGCTGCCCCTCGCTGTCGCCGCGCAAGTTCCGCTGCTCCTGCTGCATGCGCTGCACGAGCTGCTGCGCCTCCTGCAACTGCTGCGGCGCCTGCTGCTCCGTGTTCCTCTGGCGCGTGCGGCACACCTGGTACTGCTCCGCCCCCTTCGGTGTGTTGGACGGTTTCGCGATAAGATCCAGCAGGAGCAGGCACGGAGTTATGTACTCTGGCCACTCAACCGCCGCCGCCGCCGCCGCCGCCGTGATCGTTGGGCTCGCCTTCTTTGCTGAAGCGGTAGCGGTGGCGGTAGCGGCGGCCGTCGCGGCAGGGTCGCTTTTTCCGCTGCCCCTTCCGCCGCGTGCCTCGCGCCGCCGACGACGCAGCATCGCCATCGTCGACTTGAAAAGCGCCACAAGCTGCCGGTGCACACGGGACGCGGAGTAGGAGTAGAGTGGGGCGAAAAAAAGGCGTCGCCATGGCCGGCATTGTGGGAGGGACGGTACAGCGGGGAGAGGGAAGAACAAAGGGAGGGAGGGAGGGGACGCGGAGTACGAGTTGAGTAGGGCGAAAAAGAGGCGTCGCCATGGCCGGCATTGCGGGAGGGACGGTAGAGCGGGGGGGGGGGGAAAGAACAAAGGGAGGGGGGGAGGGAGGGAGGGAGGGAGGAAGGGAGGGAGGGAGGGAGGGAAAGGAAGCGGGGACGGAAGGAAGGCAAACGGGGGAGGGTAGGGAGTGGAGAACACAAAGTGCGGCATGTTACGGGTTGTGCATCTTAAACGAGTTCATTGGTGTTTCGTACTCCAATCGGATTTAGGCCCGTCTCCTTCTCCCCAAACGTGATTTTTTTCCAGGGGCTTTTCACGTCCCCCCAAAACGCTTTTCACATTTTCACTGTAAACCGTGGTATTTCCCCTGTATACAGAATATTCTACATTTATCTTGACACTTGACACCCTCCTCTTGCCCCTGAAAAATCAAAGCACCTTCCGCGAAACGCCAAAACTCATGTAAACCCTAACCCCTAGACTGTGTGCCACCCGACACCAGTTCTCTCATCTCACTGTAAAATCTGTATCCCTCTCTGTTCGGACACAATATAATCCTTCGGGCATTCATCATAAACCCCCAAACTTCTCCCAATTTTGCGGACAGAGCGGTATACACGCCGCCCCATGAAAATATACCGTGCGATCAGTAAGCCCTCGAAAGGCACTTTATTCCCCTACAACCAAATCATAAATCCGGTTTCGGCCTGAAATCCTCATCTTGCCGATAACACACTTCTCTGTCCACCGAAATTCGAAACGTCCACGTTTCCCCCCCAACCTCCTTAATCGCTGATGTTACATACCTGGGACTTCGAAGTGACATATAAGTAACGTGTGCTAGTGGCTGCCTCTTGGATCACCCTCTGATAACCTAGACCATTAGACTCAAGAACCGAGACTATCTTCGTGCAGCTTGAGTTTTGGCAATTTTGATACCCCCTGCTGTACTTGGAAGTAATACCATGACACCTGAAATTTTGTTTTTTCGTCTAATCGTTGCGCACCACTCCTGACGGAAATCTTTAAAAACCAGCTATTACGGGGAACCATAGTTAATAGGACCAAATATTGTTATTAAAAATTGTTAAATATATAGGTTTTCATGTAAACCATAGGTTCTATTAACTATGGTCCCCCGTAAAATAGTACCACCTGGTACGATTTTAGCTTATGTTTCCGGGTGAGACCCGTAGAACTCGCATGATCTAGCGCATGTATCCTGGGTCTGGATATATACTACAGTACGTAGATCCTGCACAACATTTCCCAACGGCAGGAGAGGAACTACTGTAGATGATCTACTGTGGATAGTTCGGTCATGATCTGTTCGAGGTGTTCTTCTGTTCTTCCGGAGCAACGCACCTTCAGGTGGAACCCAGTTGCGACCAGGGTCCCCCGCTGCGTCTCCGTCACGCCCGTCGCCAGCAGGAGCAACACGTGCAACACCCCCGCCAGACCGGGCGCCACCACCGGCGCGTCTTCCTTCTCCTCCTCGTCAGCACCTCCCCCACCTCCACCACCGCCTCCACCTCCACCACCATCACCACCACCACCACCACCACCACCACCCGCACCACCGCCACCACCGGATACCGGCAACGGCGAAAGCATCGCCTCTGCTCGTCTAATGCACGAAAGAACGAGCGCCGGAGCATCTGTCGGGGTCGCCGGCACCGGCCCCGACCGTGAGCCCGACCCCGGCCCCCACGGCACCGCCCTGGCACCCCTTGCAACGCCACCTTGGCGGACGAGGGGGGCGGGGGTACGGCTTGGGGTCCCTACGCTCCCCACCCCGTCTCGCCCCGTTGCCTCTCCCGCTGTTGCTGCCGCCCCCGCGGCTTGCGGGAGACCTGCCGTGTTTCCCGCGACCAAGGATGCCGCGGCTTGTTGTGTTTCCGCTGCAGTTGCCGCGGCTCTTGTAGGCGGTGCGGGTGCGAGCGCGGGCGTGAGGGTAGGTAGGGCTGCCGAGGCAGCAGCAGCAGCAGCGGAGGCGCCCGCGGCAGTAGTGGCAGTAGCGGCGGCGGCCGCAGTGGGCGCGTTGGCCTGCTGCTGCTGCTGCTGCTGCTGCTGCTGCTGCTGCTGCTGCTGCTGCTGCTGCACCATCATGTCGGTTCGGATGTCCGACAGGCTATGTGTGCGGTTTGTGCGAGCCTGCTCCGAGAGGAAGTTTGCCACCAGAAAGCCCATGCCACTGACAATCAACGAAGCACCCAAAAGCAAGCCAACAACATACCACAGATGTTAAACAACAAAAAATAAACAATCAAAGACAAAGACATAGCAACGACGGCAAACAACAGTGAAAAGAGAGCGGCGGGATAGAGAGAGTGAGTGATAAACGAGGGGTGGGGGTGGGGGGGGGTACTCGATAGGAGAGATGTACTCGATCTCATGCATGGCCGTAGTGCGGGGGGGGGGGGGGTGTAAGGGGGGACAAATCGAGAGATAGCGAGAGAGTGAGAAAAAGAGATAGAGACCACTAGAGATGGGGAGGGGGGTATTTTTTGGCGCTTTATCGTTTGCGCGTCATAGTTGTTTCACACCCAACAACACCAAGAAACCGCATCAATTCTGCCCGAGACACAACCTAACAAGATAGAGTCCAATCAAACCAACCCAGAACCTTACCTCGCAGTAGACGCGCTAGAACGCTCTCGTTCTCTGCGACGACTCCTGCTCAGGTCCTGCGCCGCGGGTCCACCCTGCACCGACGACGAACCCTGCGAGTCCGCCCCCACAACAAGCCGGAAGCAAGTGCTTTCCACCGACGCCTACACACCGCATCGCAAGCGGCGGCGGCGAGAGGGGGGCGGGGGGGGCAAGGAGAAGCGGTTGGAAACGAAGCGGTACGGAACGAACGGTTAGAAGTTGGAAACGAACGAATCGTCACGAATTGGTTGGAAACGAAGTGGTGGGGAACGAAACGATAGGAAGTTGGGAACTAAACTATAGGAAACAAAAATACAAGAAACAAAACGATTGGAAACGAAACGGTCGGAAACAAAAGCTATGGGAAAAGAAACGGCACGAAACGGTTGGAAACGAAGGCGTGGGAAGCGAAGTCGTACGAAACGGATGGACGTTGGAAACAAAACGGTAATGCACGAAACGGTCAGGAACAAAAAGGCTTGAAAAAACAAGAAACCATTGGGAAAAAAGGCGACACCGTCGGAAACGGAAGCGTTGGAAACGAAACGGCACGAACCCGTTGGAAGTGAAACGGTGGGAAACGAAGCAGTGAGAAACAAAATGATGGGAAACGAGAAATCACGGAATGGTTGGAACCGAAACGGCTCAAAAAACCGATGCAGTAGAAACGGTGAAACGGTCCATACGGAATAGTAGTGCAACACTACAGCATACCTGAAATCGCGCGATCAGTATCTTCACCGCGGCACAGACTTTCTTGAGCTGTGCATCCTCCCGTTGTTGCTGGCTGCGGTTTCCGAGACGAAGCATCAAGTATGGGGTGGAAGACGTCCGCGAATTATCAAGTATCTTGCCGCGGGAATCTCGCCACAGCAGTTATGTTAACGTAGGCCGGTACTGTTCATATATAGCGCGGTAACGCCGGTAGTATTGTTGCTAAGGTGGTAGCACTCTGACCGGGAATAACGTAATCATTTGGACGGTGATGTTAAGAATCAAACGGAGCTTATGTTTCCTGTCGTAATGGCAACGTATATGTCCACGAACAAGAAAAAAACAAACAACATTATTTATTTATTTATTTATTTTTTTTGGGGGGGGGGGGGCGATAATCAATTTGACTATCACATCGTGCTCAGCGACGAGCGCTTACACGATAAATCCTATACACTCGTAGCCTGCGCCCAACGTTGTCCAGGATGGTGCGACAGTAAGAATCGGAGGCTTGCTCGTGTTACATGTTGCTTGTTGGGGGGGTCGATGCTGTACTGTAGTATCGTTCAAGCAGTAGTAGGCGTACACGAAGATATGCAACACTATAAAGCATTGTTGTAGCAGCAGTTAACATTGGCACCGCAGCAGTACCACTACGTTATACCAGGTATAAGAGTTGGAGCCTTGCTACGGCAGTGGGATCGTTACAGGAGAAGAAGTACTAGCTGAAGCACCAGCACGGATAAGCAAGCAACAAGGCGAGAGTTGCGAGCGCATCGCAACACACCACTCGCGGCAGTCGGTCGTATCGGACACCCCTGAAGGCAACCACGCTTGCTGCCGCCTCACCCGAAGTCAAAATCCATCTTGACCCCCCCCCCCCCCCTCCTCCCCCCCCTCTGCCCCCAACCTCAACCCACCCCTACCCTTCACCCTTCACCCACAACCAAAGGTGATACCTTCCACTCTTTTCGGACATGTGAAGGGCGTTTGGATAGTAGAAATGATACCCGAACGGTTCTTACTTTCTGGGCAGAGTGGAATATGCATACTCGTAGGAAGGCGGTCTTATTCAGCAAGCCAACGCCTTTTTCGGTATATAAACCCTTCAAGAACATATACAGGAGCCACATGTCAATAAATTTATCCCCAAAAACGAAAATCTGGTCTACAGAGGGGTTACTGCAACCTACGAGAACCAGCTTTACGTGTAGAGGGGAGGTCAATCGACGGGTGTGACTCATGCGTCAAACCTGATATGGTAACGTCTTTGGCCGCAACCCTTCCACGATTCACGTCTAATCCCCCCCCCCCCCATCCCGCCTCCCTCACCTCCGCTCCGCTTCAGCCTTCGCCCTCGCCTGCTCCTGGGCCGAGGTGGGAGACGAAAAAACCGTCCCCGCCGAATTCTCCCGCCTCATTCTCAGCTCGATCGTTCTCCTCAGCCTATCGGCGGCGATGCGGTGCTGCGCGACCATGGCCCTCATGCTGTTCGTCCTTCCCTCTGTCGCCGCGGCCCCGTGCCGAGAGCCTCGCTCGCCGCCGGCCGCCGCGGCGGTGGCGGCAGCAGCAGCCGCCGCCGACGTTTCCGAGGGCGCACCCTCGGCGCCGCCATTCTCGGCAGTGGCGCCGCTGCCGGCCCTGGAGCCCGCGACCCCAGGGCTTCGCGCCCCGCCAACCGAAGAAGACGGGCTGGACACAGTATCCATGCCGAAGGAGAGCAGCGCATCCATGCGCTCCATGATCTCTACATCAGCCATAATCACGTCCTCGTCGCCCGGGGACCCCTCCACCACAGCCTCGGCCGCCGATCCTGTGGCGCCTTCTTCGGCTTCTCCTCCTCCCCCTCCTCCCGCCCCTCCTCCGCCCGCTCCACCTCCCTCACCTCCAGCCACCACTCCTGCGGCTTCTCCCGGGCCCGCTCCGGTGGCAGTGGCATTGGTCGCAGCAACGCGGAGCTGGATCACAGTGTCGATGCGCGACAGCGCCACTTCGAGGACCTGCGATAGCGTAGCGTCCCCCGACTCCGCACGAACAGCCCGTTCCGCGGTCGAACCAGAGCCTGCCCCCGCCCCCGCCCCCGCCCCCGCTCCCGACGCCGCCGCGCCGGCAGGCGCCGCCAACGTCGCCGGAGCTGCTCCTTGTGCCCCAGGTCCAGCGGGCGCGGCGTCAGAGGACGGGGGGGGGCTGACAGCACTTTCGATCGCTGCTCCAGCGGCGGCGGCAGCCGCGACAGCGGCCGTGCCGGCGGTGGTGGAGGAAGCAGGCGCGGCGAGGGCAGCCCGGACCCCTTCGGCCGCTACCTGCCGCCGCTGCTGCTGCTGCTGTTGCTGTTGTATCGCGGTGGTCATCTCCTCGAGGCTCGCGACGATCTCTCTCAGCCCGGCGATCCGGGAGAAGCCAACCCCATCCACGGGGGAGGCGCCCGGAGAGGCGGCCCTCGCACCGACGTCGGCGAGAGACGCGATAGACGAAACCGCCGCCTCCGCCGCAGTCACCCCACCCTCCGCGGTACCCGCCCCGTCCGCAGCACCAGACACCACACCTCCGACAGCGCTCGGAGAAGATGCATCCTCCCGCCTCGCCTCCGCGTCGGCTGCTCCGGCCGCCGCCGCTCCCGCCACCGCGGCGGCGGCAGCGGCAGGAGTAGCAGCAGCAGCAGCGGCAGCAGCATCGCCGGCTGACGACGCTCCTGCCCCGGCTTCGTCGGCACCGGTAGAGCCCGCCGCCGCTGCGGTCCCTGCAGCTGTAGCGGAGCCTCCTCCGGCCGCCGACACCGCCGCCTCCGCCACTGAGGCCACCGCCGCTGCCGCGGCCGCGGGTGCCGCTTCGGGCGCATCCCCGACGGAAGGAGCCGCGGGTGCGGGCGCTGGCGGGAAGGGGGAAGGGGGTGGGGGAAAGAGCATTGCAGACGGGAACAAGGGCAGACAAGAGCAGACAGGAAGAAAAAGGGAGCACGCGTCAAACGCCACTACCTAAACGAAGCGAAGGAGAACACACAAAAAAACTGGTACTATACACCTGGGCTTTCACGGGTACGGGCGACCTGGCCCGGCCCGTGAGATTTTGAAAACCTTCTGACCTGGCCCAACCCGACCCGCGAGGCATTAACCACCTGCTAAATTCGACCCGCGGGTCGGGTCATGACCCTTGAGGAGCGCCGCCATATATAACACTCAGGGCGGAAATTAAGGATCGCCTCTTTTCCAGCTTAAGGTATGAACGTTTCTTACATTTACGTCCAGAGAGGTGCGACGTAAATGTTTTCAATGGTATACCTGGTAAATACCTCCCCCCACGTCGCATTGTTTGCGTGCAAAAGCGAAACTTGACCCGAAGGTGTGTGCACGCACGGCCGCCCCGACAGTGTCTACCCTCTCAACCCACCCCCGTTCCCTCCCTCGTTCTCGTCCCCTCAGCAAGAATAACCCGCATTTCCGTGTAACACCTCTCCCGCCCGCTCCCTCTCCCCTCCAAACAGGATGCCACGCACTTCCCACGATATTTCGCTCACCTGAGTCTCGCATCTCACGGATTGAGTGCACACAACATCGGGCAAAAAGAGGACCGACACAAAAACTGCCCCTCGAAACGTACGCACATAAAGCACCAGCAAAAAATGGTCCCGTAAAATGTGCCCATAAGAAACTGAAACTTTCATTTCCTCACCCGGCGTAGGAGGGGGGTGGGTTAGGATGTACTCCATAGCCACCTCAACGCGGTTCGTCTCTGTCGCTCGCAGCGCCATGAACACGTGCTCGCGGTCGAACCCCATCTCGACCAGCTGCGTCACCGTCCGCTCCTCGGGTACGAAGGGCACCGGGGCGACCGCCGGCTCTCGCTGCGATGCGCCAGATTGTTGCAGTCGAGCCAAGTCCAGCCCAGTCAAGTCCGGTCGAGTCAAGTCCAGTCCGTCACCAAAAGTAGGATAAAAAAAACAACGACGTACGAACAGGAACAAAACCGACACGAAACGAAACCAAAACAACCATGACAAGACATGAAAAAATGAGTTATGCCTGTGGATACGAGTTTTTGAGTACGAAATACAAGCATAGGCACGGGGGTCAGTTCTGTTACTACTAAGCAATGCCGGTACCAATACTATTAAATGAAAAGTATCGGCATCAATAACCGTATACACATAGCGTCAGTGCCGTTTATTGTACCAGTACCAGTACACGGATCAGTACGAGTGCCAGTATCTATACTGTCGTATGAATAGGACCGGTAACAATAACAGTACAAGCATGAACACGTAGACGACCCTACGCACCGGCTGAAAACTAGCGGCAGCAACAGCAACAGCAATAGCACCACCATCACCACCCCCACCAACACCAACACCACGAAAACAATCACCCCACCGAACCTCACAGCAACAACAACGACGAACGACCTTTCCCAGTCTCCGAGGACAACACCGACACTATTCCCCGTACAAAACCCCGAAAACGTGAGGTTATTGGGTGCTGACTCGCCGCAGACGGAGGCGTGTCGGTTGGGGTGAGATTAACCCGCATGGGGCAGGTCTACGTATATTTGGTCAGACCGAAAATGGTCAGAGCCAAAGCGGACAGAACAAAAATTACTGCCTTGGGATTCGCCGAAGAATCCGTCGGATACCATTCGGTCGGAATGTAGTTGGGATTGGTCGAGATTTGGAATGGCCGAATCGGAACCGATCGGGATCGGAAACGGTCGGATTCGAATCTGTGGGACTGGAATCAATCGGAATGGAATCGATGGGGACGAAACCCCGCTCAAAATAAAATCGGTCGAACTAAAATGGGTCGGAGTGGAAAAGGTCCGATTGGCGTCGTCCGGACTGGAATCGGTCGGTTTGCATCGGTTAGATAATGACCTGCCGGGGACAGCATTTTTTCACCAACTTAGAACAACCGAAACTAAAAAATGCCTCACCGCTCTGCTCAAGAAGTTCCAACGGTGAGGGGCGGCGTTCTGGCCCCGGCCTGCGGTGGCCCCGACCCCCGCCCCCGCCCCGCCTCTTCCTCCTGTCGCCGCCGCCGCGGCCCTCTCTTGGTTCCGCGCCAGCACGCGTTGCCTATGCCGGATGAGGCTGCTGTGAGAACCCTCAGCCTGACCAACCGCCACACCAAGGCGACGGAACAGGGTTGTGAGAGCCATGTATTCGAGGGGGGGGGGGGGGATTCGGGATTTTTTTTTGGAAAACGGTTCGGACACCTGTGTCGCGGTCGGGGAATTGACAAAGAGCGTCTTCGTGTGCAGGCGATGCGTGTTTGGACAAAAACAACTGGGTAGCGTGTGAGGGTAAGGTGAGGTAGGGTAGGGTAGGGTGGGGTGGGGTGGGGTAGGGTAGGGTAGCGCAGGGTAGGGCGGGGGTAAGGCAGAGTAAAGGTACGGTAGGGTAGCGTAGGGTGGACAGTAGACTAAATGGGGGTCGCAAAGTTAGACTAACGCAGAGTATATAGGGCACAGAAGGGGCTAAAGGCTGGGGCAGATGGGCGAGACACAAAAACGCGCCAACCGACGGCAAGCAAATCTGACCTGAAGGCTCTGCACGATCTCCAGCACGGCCGACAGCACGCGCGACGCAACCTCCTGGGGCAGTGTAGGCAGCCGCGGGTCCCGCCATAGCGGCTCGAGGACCTCACCGACAAGGAGATGAAGCCGTCGGATGAATAGGTCGGGGGAGAACGGTGGCGGTACCTTTGCCTTCGTCCTACTTTTGCCGTCCTTGCCCTTGTTTTATCATAGAGTGAACGGACACGACCGGCGACACGAGCAGAAACAATAAAATTCCGAGCGATGCACAAGGCAAGGGGGGGTGAAGGAGTAATCAATCGGCGAGGGTTTGAAACGTTTTGAATTTCACGTTTTGTTCTTCTCGTTCCTGGTGGGTACACTTGCAAACAACGTCAACATTAACAGCAACAACTAATGCCAACACCACCAATATCACCACCACCAGCACCACTCACCTCAGACAACGTTATCCCGAGCTCCGATGGACCACCCTCACCACCCGCACCACTCGCGCCTGCCCTCGAAGGAGCACCGGGGCTCGACGGCGCCACCACCATAGGCGTCAAAACCGCCACAGGTTCATGAGGTAGCACCGGCGGACTCGCAACCGCCGCTGCCGCGCTAGTTCCCACAGACCCCGCGAGAGCAGAAACACCAACAACCCCCCCCCCGGCAGCCGGCGGAGGAGGTGGAGGCGACGTCGCGTCATCCTCATCAGCATCATCATCGTCATCATCACCCCCGCCATTACCGTTTACGCGGCCACCGACACCACCACCGCCATCATCGTCGCCATGACCATCACTGTCCTCGGCGGCGGTCTCTCCTTTTTCTTCCTCCACGCCACCCTCGCCGCCGCTACCTCCACCACCACCGCCACCGGTGGCGGTCGCAATGGCGGTGGCGGCGGTGGCGGCAGCGGCGGCGGCGGCAGCAGCGGCGGCGGCAGAGGGGGGACGCAAGGCCGGCGCTGACGGGACCGAGAGGCCTTGAATGGGAGGAGCGGGTTCACCCGCCATAGCGAGGGCGGTCTCCCACTCTCGACGCTACTCAAGAAGGATGGAGGCCAACGTTGGAAGGGTTCGGCGGGGGGGGGGGGGGACAGAGCGGTAACGGTGGGGAGTGGGAAGAATAGGAATAAATACAGGTACGAGCCATGCGTGTTTGCGCGGATTGTTTGCGGCCCTCTGGTCCAATATTTTTCTCCCCCTTTTACTTCGTCTCCACCAGCTGCTGCAGAACGGCACGAAGACCTGGTCTTACGCGGATTTCATATCGACCCTCTGCCGCTTCTTTCTCTCGAAAGGGATGCGTGGTCAATGTTCAAACGACTACGGCAAGCAACAAATGTGTACGCCACCCCCCGGGGGGGTGTTCATGGTAAAGCACTCCAGAGGCAGATAAACAGTACTCCCATTGCTGTCTCTAGATGTGGCCATACCGGAAATTACGTTAACTCATTGAAGCTGTCATCCGTATGCAAGTCCGCCTCACAAGCGGTTCTTAGTAGGACGCAACTCACCCTTCATGCGACTCGCCGGACACCTGACGGGGGCTTCGCGCTTGGTGCAAGCAATGTTTATGCCTGGTCGGTGTAAACCCGAAACACTCCGTCCCGGCATTGTAGGGATGCGAGGGTCTATGATCATAAGACAAACGGCCATGCATGAGATCGAGTACATCTCTCCTATCGAGTACCCGCCCCGCCCCCGGCGTTGCTCCGTCTCGTAACGGATGCGGGGTCAATGGTCAAATGACTAAGGCAAGCAACAAATGAGTACGCCCCCCCCCCCCCCCCCTCCCCTTCCCCGGCGCGCCCGCCTTTGTAGGGATGCGAAGGTCTATGGTCATACGACTACGGCCAAGCATTAAATAGGTACACCTTCACTCGCCCCTCACTTACCACTCCCATACCCCCCCCCACCAAAATTCTCACTCCACCCTCCACCATAACAAAAACGCACCTGCGGATGCCCCGGAGGCCACACTTGCATCATCGATGCAAACGGTCCGGCTACGGCAAGGTTCCTGTTCGACAGGCGCCGCATCACGGACAGCGACACCTTCAGCACCTCCAGCATCGAAGGCGGTAGCTCCCGATCCCGCGCCGACCCCGCGCCGCCGCCGGTAGTCACTTCCTCCGCGGCAGCAGCAGCCGCAATCGCCGCAGCATTCGCAGCAGCAGCGGCGGCGGCAGCCTCCGCAGCCTCCGTAGCAGCAACCTCCCTGCCTCCAGCGGTTGTTTGATCTGAGCCGGAGGCGGCTTCGCTTTCGTCCTGATCCCGCCCGAGACCGCTCGCGCCCTGGCTTGCTCCCAGGCCCGCTCCTGCGGTTCCTGTCCCACCCTCTGTTCCCTCCACCCCAGCCGTCCGCCCCACCACTCGTGCCCCAGCGACGGCCTTCCCGAGCGCAGACATCTCCTCGTCCGCCTCCTCCTCCTCTTCATCTTCTTCGTCCAGCAACCCCGTCAAAGCGGGGGGAGCGCTAACGAGAGCTCCGGGCCCGCCGGTAATGGTGAGGGCCGTCTCGAACGTGAAAGAGCACGCCTCCAAGAGGAGACGTAGGGGGGCTCCCGTGCGCTCCATACGGACAAGCAGCTGTATCGTCGGATGATAAGGATGGGCAGTGTCAGGATCGTGTTTTTTTGGTATTGGGTGGGGTGGGGTGGCGTGGAATGGGGCGCAGTGGGGATGGGGGTGGGGCGTATACTCATCTACTTTCATGGCCGTAGTCGTATGACCATGGTGGGGGTCGGGAAGGAGGGGGGGGGGGGGGGAGGTCGAAAGTTGGGATTGGGAAAATGTTGTATTGGGGTTGGGTAGGACAGTGTCGATTTGTGCGTTTTCATTGGGGTGGGCAGGGGTGGAAGAGGAGGGGAAGTTGTTGTTTCAGGTGCTTATGAGGGAGGGCAGAGGAGACTATTTTCGGTCATCGAGGCGTTGAGTTTTTTTCGGGGCGTTTCGAGGGCGGGGAACGGACGGCACGATGGCCAGAGCGGAGGCAGAGGCGGTGGTCGAGGCGACCGCGGAAGGGGTTGGACCTACAGAGCGTGGACCGAGCCGAACTGAAGTTGCACTACCTACGCGTGTGATGTCACGCAATGGATTCGTCACGGCCAAGTCACCAACAGGACACCAACGCCACCGCCGCCGAAAACACCAACAACGCCACCACCATTAACACCCACACCACGACAACAACACTGCGACACCACCAACACCCCCACTATCACCACCACTAACACCATCACCACAACAACCAAAAACACCAACACAACCAACACCAGCAGCATGTCGCAAGCCACGTACCAGCGTGTTGACCACCTGCCGGCGCTCGTCGAACAAGGTCGACGACGCCATTTCCAAAATGCCCGCCAGATGAGAGCAGCGGGCTCCGGCGGGCAACGGGCCATCTGGTTGGGGGAGGGGAGGAAAGAAAGAGGGAGGGGATGTGAGAGGGGCGGGTCGGGCGGGAGGGGAGAGAGAGAGGGGGGGGGGAGGGGGGGGGCGAGCAGTAGTGTTAACGATTTGACCAAGCTTCGGCAAAATCGTTGCTAGTAGCCCGCAAAATGAATAACCCCTCGTTACATCTTCAATCCGACACTTTTTACAGGTGTACAGGGTCAGGGTTATATATGTGAGGGGAGGGGAGGGCCAAGTGTCCAGTGTATTCCTAACTATTTTGTCGAACAAGCATTTCGACCATGTTGGCGAAGCATTTCGATAATGCGTCAAAACAAATCAACAGTTTTGTAGATGCTGGGCCAAGGTCCATCCGAACAGCCCTCAAGCCGAGGTGGGGGGAAGGGGGGGCACAACAACAAGTGCCACTGGGAACACATCAAGCAGCGTAGAGGACCGAGGGGGGCAGCTCGATGAAGAACACGACATTGCATGGCGTGGAATCACTTCGAAAAACACGACACGCATCGGCACCAACCCGCCACGGTCGCCATGACTTGACATGACCCAACCCGCCACAGTTGCAATGGCATGGCATGGCATGTGATATGACATGACATGGCACGACATGACATGATATAAAACGACAGGAAATGACACACCGCCAACGGCAGAACCCTCGCAAACCCTGGAGTACAGCTTCCGACAACCAAGCGCCCTCCCCAAAACAAAACACAGCCGACCTACGAGCTGGGACAGCCACGGTGCTGCCAGAGCGGCAGATTGGCCATGCCCGCTCAATATTACGGATTAGGATGTGTGACTTTTGACATGGTGATTTTTATATCCCAACCAACAACCAACCTTTGAGATGCCCTCCCTTTTTTCTACTTTCTTTTCCGCAGGTCTACCAGGTACGATCGATCCGAAAATCCTTAAAATCAGAAAGCGGTCTTAACTAAAAAGTGTGACACACGAAAAATGAAAAGGGATGGTTCGGAATAAATCTGCACGTATGGTTCAAATACGACATTAACAAGTCGGTCCGAAATATGCAAAATTGACGTTATTTGCTTTTTCTAATATGTCATTTTTTTTTATAACTCTTGATGGGCGATGAACTGGGCGATGCAACTTAGGCTGTTTCCTATGCGGTTCAGATTTTGAGCTTTACAATTTGACCTGATCGCTTTTTCAGCTGTAAAGTTCGCACATCGAAACAGGCCTACTCCCATGCGGAATAACCGGATATATTGTGCGTGCAGAGATTCGATCAAACGCCAAGGCCAATTACTCTTGTTGTGGCCTGGCGCCGCGAAAAGACGCGCCGAGTGCGCTGCACTGCGCGTGGGACCCAAGCGTCCGAGCCCACTCTGACTGCCTTTGGTTTAGCGGCGTAGAGACGTGCGGAGTGCGCTAGAGTCAACTTATCTTCGTACCTTGTATTTTGACACAACGTGACTGACTGCTGCTGTAGTCTACGAATACATATCGACGGAGAGGTGCGCGCCGAGTGCGCTTCTCTTGGTCTCTAGGCTCGAGCCCGCGCCAGCTGACCGTAGTTTGGCCACGGAGAGACGCGCCGCCCGCCGACTGCGCGTCGGGCGCGACGCAACTTCGCTAGCCAGCTGTGTCATCATCCAATCCATCGATGTTCTGCTGCTGCTTGTTGTCTTGGATAGCATCTTGCATTTAGAGAGCATGCCATTTTTCGATCTGAAAATCTGATGGAAAAACTCGTCGGAGTTTGGGTCAAAATCTGACGACTTGGGCCATCAGATTCTCAAACCGAACAAATCCGGTCGGATTTGGCACATTCGGACTGCGAAAGCAGATGCTCTAATTTTTGGGATCGAAAAATACAAAGCTGAAGCTCGAAATCGAACCGCATAGGAAACAGCCTCTGCATCAATGATCTTCGTGTCTTGAGCGTTGTTGACACTAAATTTCACCTTGAACGAATTTTGGAGTCGTTATACGAATTTATTAATACCGCCAAACTGTCGGTAAAAACAATCTTTTTTTTTTTTGTACTTCTGAGTTTTGGCGGATGTATATAAAATATCTCGGCGAGATCAAGTCGGATTACAAAAAAGGCCATACACTTTTTTTGTGCATCCTCAAAAGAAGCCAGGATCACAGTGCTTGCAATATTCAAGTGCTCAGTGGCAAAAGTGGTGATGCTAAAGTCTTCGGAAAAAAATCCGTTTGAAGGTTGGCCTAGCTCGTCTGCAAAACATGGAAAAAAAAACGCACCAACTCTATTAGAAAACTGCTACACTAGAGAGTAGTAACAGCGGCACAGTTATTGCAACCAAATTTCACGGATAATTAATATACACACAAAACATACAACGAGCACGAACAACACGAAACACAAAACACAACCACACACCACACAACACCCAACAAACCACACACAACACACAATCAACCAACATCTAACCTACGGCACGCAACAAACACACAACGCAACACACCACACACAACACACAACCAACCAATCCACTGGTTTCTCCGTTCATCTATATCGGGGGTTACCGCGGGCGAGGCAGCGGAGGCGTTTCTCTCACCGTAAGCCGGTTTCGTCTTCCCCAGCCCAAGCGAAAGACCCTCCTTAATAATTTCCGCCAAAAACTCGCACGCTATCGGGGCCATGGGGTTCATATTAAGCACGCCGGTGTCCTCCCGCTGGTGCGGCCGCGGCAGAGACCCCGCCAAGACCCGGGCGAACGCCGTCACAAGCTGTCGTCGCCAGAACAGATGGTGGCAACGGGGGGGGGGGTCGTGAACAGGCAGCGAAAGAGGTAGACAGAGGGTTAGGGGTAAGGATGGTGTGTGGGTAAGAGGGGGAGGACGGGGTGGGGGGTGGGGATGGGATGGGGGGGGCGTACTCATTTTTGCTTGCCTCAAGTCGTTCGACCATTGACCACGCATCCCCTTCGAGACGAAAGTAGGGGGAGGGGGGGGTTGTAAATATTGTATTGTAGCGCCATGAGGATGCCGCTCCCCTCCGCCCGCCAAACCTAGCAAAAGCAAAACTAGCACAACGCGACGCAGCGCGCCAATAACCTACCAAAACCTAAAAGGGGTGCACACATGGGCAGACAATGCATACGAGCAACACACGCACACAAACCCAAACACACGAACCTGAACAAAAGCAAACCCAATCAAACATTCATAACGCGAACACAATCAAGCAATCATACAACCACACACACTCAATCCCCAACACCCAAGCACCCAAACCTTGAGCACTCCAACCAAAACTGATCCCAAAAAATGGGGCTGTGAGCAGTGAAGCATGCCTTGCCTGGAGATGACGGCTACTGATTGTCATCATTGGATGACCAAGAGAAGCGACTGGCAGACTTGGCATAAAACACTTGGAATTCCAGTCAAATTTAGGTTTACGTACAACACACAATAACAAAAAAAATCGTCAAGACACGAAACAAACACGCACAACTCTCCCGCAAAGTAACGCACGCAACGACAGTAGCTCTCAAACACCCAGCCAACTAAAAACTTAGTCGACGGGTTATAGTCCGCCAACTCACTCACATCCGTGCCAAAATATAAAGTCAAACTCGAGCCCCCAACAAACTCACAAAATAAAAAAGCGCCGCGACACGCGCGCCACGATAAACGCATACATACACTCTGGGCGTCAATGCAAGGAACGTCTGGACAGTAATAAGAATACTAAACGTTTCACCAAAAAAAACTCAAGACACTTGCACAAGCTCTAAACTCTGAACCCCCCGCCGAAAACACTTTCGAAAAAGCTTTTGTTTCTTGAAGTGCAGGCCGACGAAAAAAACGAAAACAAACAAAAAAAAATACACTGAAGGCCTTCCAACGATGTTGGGCTATAACACTTTTAGGGCTGCAGTCTCGTTTTGAGGACAAGTTGGCTGTCAACCCTCTAGAGGACTGCAGCCCCGTTTTGTGGACAAACCAGTCAATGTTTTAGTAACTTTTCTCCAAAACGGGACTGCAGCCCTAAACGACTTATTGAGCCGGGTCAGTTCATTAATATTCTTGTCTGAAAAGTGATATATACCCCTAAACTCGGCCGAACCGGACTCCCCCAAACCCTCAATCACCTCAACATCCACCCTCAAAACTGCCAACTCATACCACCTAAAGCACTGAAAACACACAACCACCGTACGTATCACCCAAAACCTAACACACCCAAAGCGCCCAACACGCAGAGCACCCGAACACCAAAAAAAGCCAAAAACACGAACGAACCTGCTTCATCACGGTGTGCAGGCGCGCCAGCGCGTTCGATCCCGCAGCCCTCAGGCCATTCACGGGGCGGCGGCGCGAGCCGGACTGGATCAGGGCCTGTGCCGCCGGCTGCAGCTGCAGGCGGCGCCTCGTCTCCCCGTCTGACTCAGTCTCCACCTCGGCCGGCTCACCTTGGCCCTGTCATGACCGCAGGCGGGGCACGGCAAGACAGGGCAAGACAGGGCAGGGCAGGGCAGGGCAGAAGCAGAGCAGGGCAGGGCAGGGCAGGGCGGGGCAGGGCGGGGCGAGGCGGGGAGGGGCGGTTTTCCAAGAGAGGAACGCGTGGAAAAAGTGAGAGGTCGGAGTGGGGTGGAGACGAGAGTGCCACGGAGATCCCAACCCATCCACCTGCACGGCATCTTGATGCAAGGGATCTCCAAGACCCACCCATATATGTAAGATTCTTACCCGTTACCAGGGTATGCCACGACTCACAACGTACAGGACGGGATCAAGGAAGCTTCGTGTGTTTCGTGACAGCGATGCGTGCTCTTGTGTTTCCTTCACTTCGTGGCCTCAGAAGAAACTTGAAATAAAAGAAATACGTACCTGGCACTGTACATATGACATGTCACCCTTTTTCCAGGGGGGGGGGCAATGACGATTTTTTTTATCCGCATAAAACTGTATCCACGTTTCAGAGACAAAATACTTGGAAGTAGAGTTGGCCAGGCCTGTTTTTCCAGTGTAGTGTAAACGAATAAATAGCGCGTGATTCCCCTCCTCTCCCCCACCCCCTTCTCGTCATCCGACTACGGCCATGCATGACATGAGAAACAACCCCCCCCATTATATATAGGTTGGGTTGGCGTCGATTGGCAACGACACCGTAAAACATGCCCCCCACTACTTGAGCTAGACAACCAGGGTACCGCTTTTTTGTCCCTTCTTTTTCTCGGCGGTTGGTCACAGCTGGTTGTCGAGTTAGATCGTTTGTGCGAGGTGCCGACAACTTCACTCCGCACAAGTGGGAATGATCGTACCAAGTAGTTTTCATAGTACTCCCATTGCTGTCTCTGAAAAGGCCTACAAGTCCGTCTCACAAGCGATTCTTAGTAGGATGCAGCTCGCGCTTCATGCGACTCACGGCGCTTCGCGCTTGATGCAAGCAATATCTGCCTGGTCGGTGAAAACCCGACATGCTCCGTCCCGGCATTGTAGGGATGCGAGGGTCTCTATGGTCATACGACTACGGCCATGCATGAGATCGCGTAGATATCTCCTATCGAGCACACTCCCCCCCTTCCCCCCCCCCGACCCCCTCCAAGCCATTTCCTCACCGGGAGACCCACAGCCAGGACCTCGACAACCGGCTGGCGACCGGTGCCGCGTAGGTGCTCCGAGATCCAGCCGTGCCGAGTCCGGTAGCGTGTCACGCCGGCTGTGTTCGCCGCCCTATCCCACCACAAGAACAAAAAAAAAACAAGAAAAAGAACAAGAACAAGCACGAGAACGAGAACGAGAAGAACGAAAAACACACAAACGAGAAAAAATAAAACAAGAGCAAAACGAGAAAAAGACATGAGAGCAAGAACGAGAAAAGACATGGGAGCAAGAACGAGAAAAACAACAGGACACAACAAGAACGGGGGGGGGGGGTGGACAACAACAACCACGAGAAAAGCATCAGACCAAATAACGAGAAAATGCCAGGTGTACATACAGTACGTACGCATGAACACAGTATGTACGGGTCAAAAAACACTTCCCAAGAAATTGGGGGTTACGTGGTTTCGGCTCGATTTTTGCACGAAATACAAGCAAATCATTTATGAAACTGAAACTAGACTAGAGACACACTGCCTCGCACACGAAAATAAGCCTGTCCCAAAAAAAAGTATCTTATGTGGTGCCGCGTACTGTAGCGAGCACCTGCCTCGACATCTTGGCGTCGCCGCTCATGCTATATACCCCGCCCCACCCACCCTCACGCCCCACTAAACTAGATCCGATTCCCTCAACCATCTGCGCCCAGCAAGTAGAACAGCATACACCCCCCCCCCCCCCCCCAACCCCCGCCTTCCCGCACCAAACCAAAGCCCGATTCCTTCGAACAACCACGCACAGCGGAAGGACATAGAGTATACACACCCACCCACTTCCCCCCTTCCCACCCCACCACCCACCTAACCCTACTTGATTCCCTGAAACATCCGCGCACAGCAAGCACATACAGCGAACACCCCCCCCCCCCCCCCCTTCCCACCCCATCACGCACCTCGCCTACTCATACTCGATTCCCTCAAACATCCGCGAATAGCCAGCAAGTGCAGCAACCCCCCCCCCCCGCCGTCGTCCCGCACCAAGCCGAACCCGATTCCCTTGACCTATCCGCGCACAGACACACCAGCGCACAATCACACAGCACATACGTACCTCTCGTACGCAACCACGGTCATCCCACACTCCACCCTGTCCACGGGCATGCTCCCGTCGCTGTCGAGGCTCGAGCCGAGCTGAGCTCCATCCTGCGCCACCACGAGGAGCCGATAAAACGCCGCCTGCGCCCAGGGGTACCGCGGCGCCGACCTGGGTTGCGGCTGCTGCTGCTGCTGCTGCTGCTGCTGCTGCTGCTGCTGGTCAGCCGCTCCCTCGGGTGTGGCAGCGGCGGCAGTGGCGGCGGCGGAGGAAGCCTCTGCGACCTCGAGATCCCGGAGCCAGGCGTGGTAGTCTGCTTTCGCGCGTGATACCTACGCACACGCCAGGTTTGAATTTGAGTCGCCCAAGAGAGCGAGAGATGAAAAAAAAAACAGCGAAAAGACAACAAAAGCGAAAAAAGCGCGCGCCAGAGGAAAACGTTCAAGAGGGGGATAAAATGTGTGCCCTAAATGAAAACATCGGCACTGCTGTATGCTATAGGTGACACACACGTGCGTGACATTAAAAGCAACACTTGACACTAATGGTAAAGGATGTGTGGTATGTGCCTTAAATGTATGCATGAGTACTCAAGTTAATGTGACTCAAACGTAACATCTTTGTGTGGCATAAATGCAACGTCACTCGTAGAGGGAAACAAAAAAAAAAATGGAGGGCCGTTAACCACGTTGGGGCTTGAGCGGCAAAATGAGACGGAACACACAACAGAAAGAGCATCTGCAAACACAGCAGGGCCGCCCGGATAATGCTAACTGCCATCAGACAAAATACGTTAAAGCAACAGCAACCACCTCCCCTCCCCTCCCCTCCCCTCCCTTCCCCTCCCCTCCCCTCCCCCCCCCCCCCCCGGCCGCCGAATCCTCTCACAACAATAAACCAACACAAAAAATGCCTGATACTAGCTAAAAGGGGCACGACAAAAGCAACCTCAACCCCTACCTTCGCTCGCTAAAATCGTCTCACAGCCCATAACCCAACGTACCAAACGTTTCCTCACCTCCAACAGGACATAACGGTGCAGCTTCGTCAGGCGTTCCATGAGTTTCCGCCCGTCTCCCGAGACAAGGACGGGCCCCCACCGGGCGGTCGCCTGGTGGCCCCCGGCCGACTGCGCGCTCCTTGAGTGGGCCCATCGAATCAGCAGCGTCAACGCCCCGGCCAGCCACTCGATCACCGCGAGGCTCCGGAGGAGACAGGCCAAGGCCCTCAGCAAGGGGGGAAGGCCCGTGCCTGACCCCGAAGATAGGGAGCCGGACGAGCCAGAGGTACCCCCATCCGCGTCCCCCTCTCCCCCTCCGTCCGCGTCCTTTTCGGAAACCTTGGCGGTTTTCTTCGCGGGCGGAGGCGGTGCCGAAGGCGGAGCCAGCGGTACCAGCGGCCACGTGATGTACACCGGCTCGCGCGGGACGCATTCCAACAATCCTACCATGTCCAGCGCAGGATCGTCGGCCGCCGCCGTCACTGTCGCCTCCCCCTTGCCTTTCCCCTTGTCCTCGCCATGCTGCTGCTCTGCTTCCTCCCCCTCCTCCTCCTCCTCCTCCTCCTCCTCCTCCTCCTCCTCCTGCTCTCGCTGTTTAGATTGCCCACTATCTGCGTCCTCCGCCGCTCCGGACATGTCCACGTCCGAATCGCCCTCGGCAGTTTGAGTCGCTTCCACCGCTGCTGCTGCTGCTGCCGCCGCTGCAGCAGCAGCAGCAGCAGCAGCAGCAGCTGTGCTAGCGCGCGAAGCCCTACCCTTACCCTTGCCCCTCTTGGAAGATGGTTTCGGCGGGGGCTTGGCGGCGGCCTTGTCGGCAGAGAAAGCTGCGGCAGTGGTGGTAGGCTGAGCGTCGACGTCCATTGCGTCTGCGCCGAATGCCGCGGCGGCCGCCACCGCCGCGGCCACTCCCTATATGGTACACAACAACAAACGCGGCGGCAGCAGCAACACCAATGAAAAAAAACGTCAGCAAGATATACGGATGAGAAGCAATGATTACGAAAGACGCAACAACAGCAACAACAGTGACAAAAAACAAAGTCACACCCATGGGACAGAACCAATTCCCACTTCACGATTTATGGATATTTCAAAGGCCAATCAGAGCTATTCCCGATCTTGAATGGTCTACAGCGTAGTTCATGTTGCCGAGTGGGGTGCGTAAAATCTGCATAATCGATTGAAGCACATGTTTCCTGGGTTGGATCTGCCCTATAAAGCAGATCCTGCACAACCTCTCGCAACGGCGGGTGATGAACTAGATCATCTACAGCAGATAGATAGATCATGAGCTGTCCGATGTGTGAACATATTCTAGTAACCGACTAACCGACCAACCAACTCACCAGATCCGACCAGCCAACGAAGCAACGAACAACCAACCAACCAATCGATCGACCAATCACCTACAGCGGGGGGGGGGGGGGGGGGGGGGGGTGAGGTCCTCCAGGGCCCTTCGCTCTCCGAGCGCTCTTTCTTCCAAAAGTCACCACGCCCATGCACGCACAGGCAAACACATACCAGGTACATTGTAAACAGGTACGTAAACAGCACAGAGGTGACATGCCGACCTTATCACTATTTGTGTACGTGTGTCACGCGCTGTACACATCCATCGATCACGTATACGTGTGTCTATATGCACGTACTACTCGTGCGTGCTGTATCCCTTGCTTGTCCAGATCACAACACTTCGTGCCTACTCAAGTACTACCAAAGTCACCCCCAGGTACTGGTCACCTCCTTGCCGCACATGGCATGTCTCGCATTTTCAGTAGAGCCTACTACGTATTCGAGAGAGAACGGTTGCCACAGCCGACACCAAGGGACCGACGCCAACCATCGTTTGATTGCGTATAATTGGCTCAACCCTCTCAGGACTGCAGTCTCGTTTGAGGGACAAACCACTCAAAAATTCATATAGTTTCTCCCCGGACCGGGACGGCAAGCCCTAGGGTTACGGCTGGGGTAACACGGCAAAGGTCAGCTCCATTTGCCTCGTGCACAAGGGTGTATCAACTATGCTCTCGAACAAGTCGCAGACTATATACTCTTCCACTGTTTCGGAGGGTCGTACAACAGGTCGTGGCTGAAACATAATCCCGAGACGCCCCCCCTAAGTTCACCTTCGGTTTTGCTCTCCTGCCTCCCCGTACACGCCTTTGCGCGGCTACGGGCCAACAGACTATGGCAACGAGCTACGCAAAATGCGGGGGGATCAACACCAGGTACAAAAACCCCTTTTCACGAAGAAACCCACATGAACACAAGACACACACAACGAATACGCGCAAACACGTGCATACGAACAAACGCGTGTCATGTAAATAAAACACGGGGAAGAAGTGGAAATTGCTTCGTAACTTTCGTGTATTAACACACGGAGAGTAATCGATCGATGAAAAGCACCGTGCGGGTCGCCCGGCGGGGGGTGCTCTCATTATCATGCATGGCCGTAGTCGTATGATCACAGACCCTCGCACCCCTCCAACGCTGAGACGGAGCACGTCAGGCATTCACCGACCCGGCAGACGTTGCGTGCACCAAGCGCGAAGCGCCGTGAGGTGTTCGGCGAGTCGCATGAAGGGTGCGCTATAATCTATATACTACAGTAAGAAACGCTTGTGAAGCGGGCTTCGACACCTTGTGCGCACTCTGTTGCATATGGATGGCACTGTCAAATGACTTCATTTTTGGTGGGGAAGGGGGCGGGTGGTATATATTGCTTACCCCGGCAGCCACAACCGCCTTTCTGGCATCCTCAAGCGTGTCCAGCTCCTGGTTCAGTCGCTTGATGGTGGCATCTAGCACCCGTCCTGTGTCGTGAGACCCAACGGTCTTAATGGCGCTCGCGAGTGTGTGCGAAGCCGTGTGGTTCGCCAGACCCTTTACAGCGGCGGGGGCGGCGGTGACGTGACGGAGGAGAGTGGGTGGGGGGGGGGAGTGAGAACCGAGAAGAGTACAAATAGGAGGAAGGCTCGCGACGTCGACACGCTTGTCTCTACACCAACACCATGGTATCAACATCAATACCAGCAGCAGCACCATCACCACCAACAACAATACATCTAAAAAGCGTCACCAACATCAATACCACCACCATCCACATCAACATCTCCCAGGGCACAACCACCGACAACATCTGGGGAGTAGGGGGGTAGGTGGGGCAACGCGAACCATCCCGACAACCACAACAAACAGTACAAACGTATCTGTAAACTGTGCCCCTAACGCCCCCACCCCAACCAACGCCAACACCCCCAACACCAACACGCCCATACATACCATATCCACCGAAAACAAAATCCTCGGAGCAAATCATCTCGATGTCCCCTACATACCCGACTCAACCCGAAACAACACACACCATTCCATACCACACCATCCCACACCACACACGACCTCGTCCCAAAAAAACGCACAAACGCACCTGCGAACTGTGACCCCAACAGCAGGAAGCGCGGGCTAGCAGCGGCCTCGGCCCCGGCACCGCCAGCTGGATCAGCTCCAGCACCACCTTCTCTCCCCCCGCTTCGTTGAAGGGTTTCGTATTCTCTACGCGGTTCAGGGCCGACTCAAGCAACTGACCCACGTGAGACACGTACTGCTGCATCAACGACCGTTCCACGAGGGTCTGTACGGGGGGGGGGGCAACGCAGTGCGTGGGGGTGGGGGTGGGGGGAGAGGCGTCCTCATTTGCTGATTGCCTTAGTCATTTGAACATTGAGCACGCATCCCTCTCGAGACGGAGGGCGGGGGTGTGTGGGGGGGGGGAGAGAGGGGGTGAAACGCGCAGGCAGTGGGGGGCAGGGGGAAGGATAATAGGAGTATGTTGCTTGACTGAGACAACTGTCCACTGACCACGCATCCGATCCGAGACCGAGCACCGTTCCTAGCGGTGCCTCCTAATAGACACACTACATCAACTTAACATGTGACGCTCAGTACGCCATTTTCACGCGTTGCACGACACTGTTTAGCTTGTCTTATCCCCTTCCTGTTTCGCTTCTAGTGGCCGCCATATATCTCCTACCGCAGTAGGATAGCGATCATTTTCTCGCTATCACCTAGCGTCCTGAACGTCTCCACGTCACATTCGGCATTCGTCAGCTTTCCACATCTCCTCCAACACACCCCGTTCCTCCTTGTCTACAAGCCGCACCCACACTCCCAGGATAGGAACTATACTAACCGCCACTGCACTTGAGAGGAAAACACATATTGAAGGACGAAAAATGAACCAATCAATAAGGTGGTACGTGGGAGGATTTTATTGTGGGCATACCAGGCAACGCTCTCGCCGGGAATATGATCCCCGTTTGCTCTTCAAGTCAGAGTCCAAACGGTGACTATATTTCCGGCCAGATTTATCAACACATTTGGCGTCTGCACTACGGTAGTGACTTTCGCGCCACTCGTAAAGACGGCGGGATTCAGCCAACCTTGTCACTCTCTTCAGACTTCGGGCAGGTCGCGATCTCCGTAGACTATCTACAGATCCTACTACAGGCAACCGTAGTAAATAGGACCAAATATTGTGGGTAAAAAATGGTACTTAGATAGATTTTTATGTCTACCACAGGTCCTATTTATTATGCCCCCCCGTAATAGCCTGCCTGGAACGAGACGTCGTGTGGAATATGTGCACGATCTACATACACAGATCGTCTAGATCCTCGCCTGCCGTAATGAGGTGCTGCGTAGGGTGTTGTGCCGTACACACTTCAACCCAGGACCCATGTCCTACAGGTCATGCAGGTGATACGGCTCCCACCCAGCAGCAACACAAACTAAAATTATACCAGGTACCAGGTATGAAAACATCAGGAAAATTGTCAATCTTCCCTAAAAAAAACAGTACCTGGTATCATCAAATGAGAATCCACCTGTCCGAACGCAAGGACTTACTCGAACGCGGTTAGTTCTACCAAAACTCAAACACATTTTGGGCAGATAAAGCGCAACATCCAGCACATCCAGGCGTATTTACGGACTCACTGTCCTCCCCAAAAATACGTACGTAGTTTCCGTTATCACAAGCTATATACGAGGCACAGGAGGTATACAACACTACACAACACATCACAGATGAAGGGAGACGCGCCAGACAGCTCACGGTCCGCTGCTGCAAATCATTTAGATCTCACGTCACTATGAAAGGATGTGCGAGAGCTTTGTGATACAGATCCTACCCGGGAAACATGTGCGTAAGAGCTGTGTCACACAGATCCCACCCGCAAATATATTTATGTCGTGCAGATCGTGTGCATCAAGGATGTGGGAGGGGGGAGGGCATGGCGATCAAAATCCAGGATGGACCCGAAAAGCAGGTATCGCTCTATGTTCACAAGCCGTCTTTGGTTCTGATTTCATGACTACTACACGTGTTCCCTCGAAATAACTGCAACTCTATATCTGGATCACGCAGCAGGGATCTGATCTGATCTGATCTGGTCTCGTCTGATCTGACCTGATCTGTCCGATGTACTCACGGGAGATAAAACAAATACGTACGAATGCATTGTCTCAAGCATGCGGTCGCAACAAAAGCATCAACAACAAATCGCAACGAAGCGGCCACAAGCCACGAAACGATAATTTGGAACAAGACCCGTCGATTTTTAAAAAACGACAGAAGCTTACGAACCGCAACAAGAACAACCAAGAAGAGAAAAACCAGACCAAGATAAAACGACACAACACAAGACAAGCAGAATAACATCATTTCAAGACAACAAAAGAAAGAAGGTTTAGCCTTCGTTTCTCACCTCGGGCGAGGACTCGCCGCTTAGCTCCTTCTCCAACAGCGCATCGCCCTTTACAACCATCTGCGGTTGGTGAAACACGAATTGGAGGTAAACGAATGACGTTAAAAAATTGAAAAAAAAAACGAAAAAACACTCAAAGAAGTAAGCTTGGCTTCTCGAGGAGCAACGCATGCATACTCTCAATATCCCATCGGTAAGTCATCGAAGGCCATCCGCCTCCCAGCGCAAATGTGTAGATCAATAGCTCAAACCATGAATCAGACCACCGCCAACAAAATTCACCACCCCTCCTCCAAATTTCAACACCACCCCGCACACCACCAGCCTCAACACCAACAGTACCACTATCGAACTACCACTGCCATCACCACGCCCTACCAACAAAACCACCACTATCGCCACTACCATACCATACCATACCATATCAGCCCAAACCATACTAAACCAAACCATGCCGTACCGTACCACACCATACAATACCATACCACACCACACCCATAATAGATCATACCATACTACACCAAACCACACCATGCCGTACCGTAGTATACCATACAATCTTACACCACGCCCAAATTATATCATACCATACCAAGCCAAACCAAACCATGCCGTACCGCACTTACCATACAATTCATACCGCACCATACCATACCATACCATACCATACCATACAATACAATACCATACCATAACCTATCGCACCATACCATACCATACCATACCATACCATACCATACCACATCATACCAAACCACTGCCAGGGTACACCATACAAGGTACTAGGTGTACGATATTATATAGAAAATCATCGCCATCACCCACCTCCTTGAGGGAGGCCACGAGGGCCTTGATGCACTGAGGCCGCACGGCAGGCACGTGGCGCATCAGTTCGTCCAACCCCCCGCCCACCCCGCTCGTTACGTTCACTTCCGGCGACCGAGTCAAGGAATGGATGTACTCGGGAGACTGCAGCGCGCGGAACAGCTGGACGCGGAAACAAAAAAAATGCACGGGACGGGGTTGACGGGGCTTATTTCCTTTGGTTGGTTGAACCGATTTGGCAGAGGATGTTGATTGGTTGACTGGTTTCTTGGTAAGAGGGACGGATGAGGGGACGGATGCTCGCTTGCTTGCTTGACTAGCCCATTGATCGGGTTGGTATATCGATCGATGGATGGATTGAACCACTACGTACCCCAAAATAAGTTCGTTTTGCATACTAAATATTACGTGCAAACGATTCTTATATCGCGGGACGGAGTGGTAGGGTCGCCAACTGCTTGGTTGGTCGGTACAGTAGTGGTCTCTCCATAATGCCTGTACGCTCCAGCCAGAATACCGGCACGATACGTCTATAGCGACAGGTGGCACTACTCCGCACACTGCCATGCTGGTTCATCCCCATCTGCGACAGGCCATTTCACAGGCACTATACCGCGCGGCCGGCACTCGGGAGGGACCACTGCTGCTGTACTATTACGGGGTACCATAGTAAATAGGACCATATATTGTTATTAATGGCGAAAACAGAGAAATACATGCCAGAATTTTGTGTGCGCCGTAGGTCCTATTCAATATGGTCCCCTGTAACTAGGTGTATGCGATTGACCCGATTTGGTCATCTCTTTTCTTATACTCAACCATTATTTCCTCACCGACGGAAATACGTCCGCCTCCTGAACGCGCGAAGCACCGTCATGGGTGAGGCAGAGCGCGTGCAGAACGTGCGGCACCATCATCAAGAAACCGCACGACGGCGTAGGCGGCGGTGCCTTCAGCACCTTAAGGTACGCATCCACGATGCCCGACCTGAACGTGAAACCGAAAAAAGGCAAAACAGAAGAAAAAAGTGCGTAGGCACAGCAACAAAAATTAAAAAAAAAAACAGCAAGGCGACGACGGTCGGTGGGAAACACGGGCGTGGGTGAGCAATAGCGTTTGCAAGCGTGCGCGCAGGGAAGGGGGAAGGGGGGGTGGCCGGGGGGACTATCACACTACGCACAGAATAAAAAAAATGGCGACGTCGTGGGCAAAAGGACAGAGTGAAAACTTAAAAGTTGTGTACGTACATATCATACGATTCCGTCTGAGTATCAGTATGCCGTAACTAAGAAAAAACAGGTACCTGGTACCTGGTATGTTTTATGTTGTGCGTCAAAAACATGTCCAAGGCTTGTCATGAAAAAAGGAATACACATATTAATACATACCTGGTACTTCGTACGAGAGTTCCTTCCCGTCGGAGTAGTACGTAACGATTAGACGAAATAGGACAATGAAAGGTGTCATCGGGTATTACTCCGAATAACAACAGTTGGTACGAAAATGCCCAAACTCAGCTGCACAGAGATAGCTACCTGGTACGGTTCTTGAGTCTAATGGTTTACCAGGTAGGTTACTAGAGGGTGGCCGAAGAGACGCCACTGTTGATAGTATGCTACCTACATGCTGCTTCGAAATCCCAGGTATGTATGCACCAGGTGTATTGCCCGCTGATGGTGTTGAGCAACAGCGAGGAGGCAAACCGTATTCGCGTCCCGAAGCGGTACCACAGGAATGATGGTACGTATTCGTAGCATACGATGTACGTAGTCACAGAAAGTATATCATAGGTACGGCAAGCGTAAACGGAGAAAGAAACGACACCCAGCTAAAGCTTCTTTTTTTTTCAAGCCTAAGACAGGGGGTACTATAAAATCAAGTGAAACACAACTGAAAAAAAAAGAGTCCGCAATTTTTTTTCGAAAGATAAATCACTGTCTGATATTATTTCGAAAGAGAATCAGCCAGCTATTTACTTGCTGTCGATCCTTGTTGGTGTCGTTTTTTTGTCGTGCTGTGTTTGCTTATTCTCGATTTCGTCGCCAAGATTGCTGCTGTTCAGGCATGATAGCGTATATATGGGCGTGTATTCATGACACACCAAGCAGATTGCTGTAGTACATACTGCTGCTGTATACTGTAGTTGGGTCGATTTGTCTCTGCTCTATGCTTGTGTGCTCTTATTGCGTCAGAACTACTGCTGAAGTATACCTGGTAAGTAGGAGCATCGACCCTTGGGCCCGCACGGACATATTTTTCTAGAGTCGAAAACGCTTGCAGCAAATAACATTAATACGATCGATGAGTTTCTGTATGAACCAAAACATTATATCAGTCTGATCGGTAAGGTAAGGCAGTTTTGTACATATTGCGCCCATCATCAGCAAAATCAATTTACCCGCAACTAAAAATACAACACAACTGCACATATACGGAGAGGGTTGACATAGCTCCGAAGTTCTGCGTGTCGGAAGCGCGCGACCTCAGCCCTCTAGCGGCCGACAGCCACACCCCAGGGTGGGTAGCTCTTGCACGAAGGCAAAGGTGCATGCGATCGCCCGGGGCTTTCCCGTGTGTGACAAACTGCAACCGAAAGTGAGAAAACCACAAAAGAAGCTTGGTGGGGGCTGAACACGCTCTCAGCTGACGGTTTGCTGGCATGCCGGTTGTAAGTTTTAGTCGTGTGCCGTCAGCTTCTCGGGCTATAGTCGTCGTAGCGTACGTCGCCCGTTGTCATCTGTCGCTGAAAACTACCAGCATGGGTTTGTCGATTGGCGTGCGTCGCCTCCTGTCAGCTCCTGGCGCCAAAAGTTAGCCTGGTCGCGCCCAAAAGCTAGTCGTACCTGAAAAAAGCTAGCCCAGTCGTACCGACCGCCTGGTACAAAGCTTCACGTGTATCTATACATCCCAACGCACGTCGAAAGAGCGTCGAAAGCGTGCCGAAACAGCACACGCAAAAGTACTCTATTCTGTGTTTTAAATACACGAAATTACGACAATGTTATATGTACGTTACCTTAAGGTCCAAAGTATGGCATAGGCGCCATCCGAGATAGAGCGTGATTGCTCCTCCCTAGCTGAATAAAAATATGCATTCAAAAACTGAGTTCCTGGATTGATCTGAAACGTCCAAAACCGGCATTTAAAACACAATTAAAAAACAAGAACATTTTAAAATGTTTCGGGAAAAGAAAAGCGCCGCATCCGGGGTTGCCTCTCTGAGAACTCCTCGCCAATCGACTGGGCGTGGTCGGTTTGGGGGAAGTATAATTTTACAAAGAGGTGATCGGAACAAAACTCAGCTTGGGAGAGGCTTGAGAAATTCCTATAGGAACTGTAAGGAAAATCTTCGGCCGGCCAAAAAGACGGCTTTTGAAGGGACGTATCCGGCGAGGAACAGCGACCTTTTCACTCTTGACTTCGAAAATGCAATGACCGGTATTATATGCGTCGACCCTGACAAAAAACACACGATTCGGAAGACAGGGGACTTTGGCGAACCGTCCCCGGGGGTTATTTTTGTCCCATTTTCGCCCCTCACAAGCACCGAATTCAAAAACAAGAACATATTCGTCATCCGCGTGGCTGAAAGGATGCACATACAAGGTTTCGCATCTTAGCACGCATTTGCTGACATTCTAGGCTAAACACGAAAGAAAAACAGACACGCACATCCGCGGATGGCGCGCCTGTAGACCATGATTTAGCATACACCCGGTACAAACTAGTTTGGAAAGACAAGGACCGATTGGATGTACTTAGACGGTCCTTACATTTCTAAACCCCGGAGTGGTGCTCCGTAAAACAAAACAAATGTCACCTCAGCAGATAGGCGACCGTGGTGCTGGGGTCTTGGTTGGCCACCTCCGAGATAAGCGTCGCCGTCAGCGTCACCAGCACCCCGCCGAACATGTCGCTGTTACGGAAAATGTCCATAACCGCAGCCGTCAAAAACGCCTCCAAAAGCGGATCAGAACCCGCCTGCTGGTGGGGTTGGGTCTGCAAAAAAAAGAAGCGTGAATGCCGGAGGTTGGGCAAGGGAAAGAGGGGAAGTGGTAAAAGCTACGAGCAAAACTAGTCGTGAAAAACATAACACTCTTGAGTCAGGGGACAAAAGGACAGATAGAGTAGAAAGGTAATGTTGACCCCTCTGGGATCTCGAGACACCGACCTAAGCAGATGGTTGGTAACTTCAGTGTTATCAACCATCTACCAGTAGCGTGGGGAACCCAGAGGTACAGCTAGGATCCTGTCGCGTCCGCGCCCGTGTGGCTCCTTGCATCAACCATTGTAACTCGGGACACCAGCTTGTGTCAATCTCCTGATCACGCAGTGGCCGACGCTGTATTCGTCATTCATTTCAACGTCAAAAAATTCCGGTCTCACGCCCCAAAAGGCTTGGTATTTGCGTAGAAAAAAACGGGCCTTGCATAGCAGTGGTGCCGGGCATTCCACACGTACCTATTCTGAAAGGAGCACAAAGGGCATCAGCCATCGACGTACAGTAGTAAAGTTGTTTTGTTCACCGAACGCCAAATATTACAAAGAAAAAAAGGGCCATACTCGTAAATCTGACGAGATTGATAGGGATCAACACGGCAGCAAGAGAGAGAGATGGGGGAGGGGGTGCACTCGATATCATGCGTGGTCGTAATCGTATGACCATAGACCCTCGCATTGGGGGAAGGGTGTACTCGATACCATGCATGGCCGTAGTCGCATGACCGTAGACTCTCGCATCCCTACAATGCCGGGACGAAGCACGTCGGAGTGTTACCGACCAGGCAGACATTGGTTGCACCAAAAGCGCGAAGCGCGGGGAAAAAAAACTAGAAAAAATTGCTTCCCAATTCGCCCGCGAGGGCATATAAACCTCAAGCCCAAAAGACATTTGGGCGAGCGAAAGCCAATAACCCGCACATTTGCCCACGGTACAGCTATTAATCGCAATGGTGCGGGACGAAGCGGGGCGGGCGGGGCAAAGTCAAATTCACCAACACGGCCCAAACCCTTGGACGGAGATGAACCGTGTAGCTTCTGACGTCGTCGAGCGCTAGCACCACGGCTGCGCACGGCACGCGCAAGCAAAACGCAGCGCCAGCGCCATGTTCACACCGCACGCACCAGGTGTTGTTGTGTACGAGTTAAGGGCTAAGAGCTTACCTACACCGAGGGGGGGGGGGGGGGGGGGGGTCGTTCCTGAAGCGAGCGGGGCTAGGCAAGCATGCTCCCCACCAACACGGACAACCAAGTCCAACAACCAACCGAAAACCAATACGTAGGAACACCCCAACCCTCCACAACGAATCGACCATCACCAACCACGCCTCAAACACCAACACCAATACACCAACCCCTACCCCAGACAACACCAACCAACTCGGCAACCACCACCACCACAACGAACCAACCAACCTCCACAACGCCACCCACCCACCCACCCACCTGATTCTGGGAGGATATATTAAGCGCGTTGAGGAGAGAAAACAAGAGGGCCTTCTGGGAGGGCGACGGGGTGGCCAGGGGCGGGTTACCCGCATTCTCCTCGTCTTCTCCGCCATCGCCAGAAGCAGAGGATTTGCTGGCCACGCTGTCGGCCCTCTTGTCTCGTCCCTTGCCTTTACCCTTCGTTTTACCGGAAGGCTTTTTGCCTTTTCCTTTGCCCTGCGCCGATTCGGAGGCATTAAAGTGGGAGGGGGGAGGGGGGGTGCTCACGTCATGCATGGCTAGAGTCGTGCATGACCATAGATCCTCGCATCCCTACAATGCCGGGACGGAGCACGTCGGGTTTTCACCGAGCAAGGGGGGCGTGGGCGCCAGGGTAGATACACGGCTTCGCTACATGCACACTCAGCCATGCAGACCAAACATAAATCCGGAGGCCTACACAGGCTGGTACTGCTACTATGCACCTGGTACTTGGTATTTGTTAGTTTTCTTTCATCGAGGCGTTTTTTCGTTCTGCCTGTTTTGAGACTACGGGGGCTGTATTTCAGGTAATCACACAGACACAACACGCGCAATAAGACTACAAAACAATACGTACCGGGTGTATACGCACGTAGTCCATCGAAGACACGCGACGGAGCGTGACTGTTTTTATTTAGAGTAATCGGGCACAAAACAGGCAATTTTGCGAACTTGACGACTTTGGATAGCTTGAACGAAAGGCATGGACAAGGCACTTCGAATTGGTATCACTGTATGTTTCCGTCCCGAGTTGAAGAAAAACAACAGCGGAAACAATTTGTTTCAACCTGATTGTTTTAAAAAAAAAAGTGTAAGTGAAACGAAGGATTTGATCGATTTTCGAATCGCTGCAAACGACGGCCCACACAACACCCAGTTCGTGTCCTATTCGAATAAACAAGAACTCATACGAAAGATGTCAGTGGTGCCGTTCAGCCGGTGTGCGGCACATCCGTAGGTGAAGTAGGCAGCAGTCAAACGAGGTGCCTCTCTTCAAACAGGCGTGGCTCGAGCAGCACATTGTCGATCGCAATTCGGCTTTTTGTGCAATTTTGCCCTTGTTGTCGGGTGTTCCATGTAAGTTGCATATTTAAAAACGAGGCTTAATAAAAAAAAATGTATGATTTTCCACTTTTTTATCTTCAATATACTACTCAGTCTGTGCATGTACATCCTAGGTGCTGTATTGGGCCGTTTGGAGTGAAACCACGCTTATTCGAGGGCAAATATCCTCGAGCGTTTGTGATATTATTATGTATGTCTGCCCGCGTCTTGGTTGGGCCGATATCGTATGGTACTTGTACAATATCAATATTTGTTCGACATTAAAAAATGAAAAAAACGGCAAAAAAAATCCTATGGCACACCACTATTACGGGGGGCCAAATTAAATAGGACTTACGATACACACAAAAACCTACCAGGTACATATTTCGCTAATTTTACTAACAATATTTGGTCCTTTTTACTATGGTCCCCCGTAATAGCAGCCACCCTGTACAGACACGCAGGCACACACAGGCGCGCATAAAACACACAAGCACATGGAGACACAACCTTACGCACATGCAGACGGTGTCACGTTGTGCGCTTTTTGATGGAACCAAACGCCAGAGTCTCTTTCTACAGCGCAAAGCGGTGTGTGAAACACACTGCGCAGCAACAACGATGACAACGATACCACAACCCCGACCAAAGACGCTATTTCCACCCTGGACGGAAAAAATAACCGTCTGGACTCTGGTGTCAACATGAAACGGTGCTTGAATATTCGGCTAGAGTGGTACGTGAGAGACCGCGGTTTGACCCTTTGACTGACCGCCCCCGTACACTGAAGACAGTACAACGAGACCAAACGAGGTCTTGGCGCGCTCAAAGAGAATGGTCTCCTATTTTTGAGCACCTTTTGACCACGAACCACCAACACCACCCCTCGAGTAGAAACACAGCCACCATCATAAAACCACCAACAACACCAACACCACCTCTCACAAGAAAAAACAACCTCCCACCAACAGAAACCACCGCCAGCACTGCCCCTCACAAGAAAATACAACCTCCACACACCACCAACCAACCACCAACAACGACAATACCAGCACCATCCCTCACCTGAAAACACACAGCCTCCACTACCACAAAACAACCAAAAACACCCTAACATCACCCCTCACATAGATACAACCTCTGCCACCACATAACAGCCACCAACAAAGCCAACACAAACACCCCCCCCCCCCCCGAACCTTGAGAACACAACCTGTTTTACCCCAACCCACCAACACGATATAACCAGCGCCCACATAAAAACACAACCTCCCCCACCACGACGCACCATTGCTGCCAACTACTGTGCACCAGTACCACCAACACCACCCGTCACGTGGAAACACAGCCGCCAGCACCCGAAAACCACCACCATCAACACCAACCCCCACATGAAAACGCAACTTTCCCCGCCACGAAGCACCACCACCATCCCCAACACGGCGAATCACAGGACAAACATAACCTCACGCGGACGAAAACACACTCTCACCTCCGCCTTTACGGCTGAGGCACCATCCAATATCATGCCATCCTCGCCGCCAGCTGCCGCAGCCGCGGCCGCCTCCGCAGCCGCCTCCGCCTCCGCCGCTGCTGAGCCCGCATCGCGAAGTCTCCCCATCTCAGTAGAAAACGCGGACGCGAGCACCTTTTAGACGGACACGACAGGGGCAGGGCGAGACATCATAAATATACAGACATACCCTGGTAGGACAAATATTTTGACAACGAGAATACAGGTCCGGTGCATACAGAATAATGCACAGCAGTGGGGTATGGTGCAGTGTAACTGGCAGTCTCTACGATGCGGCAGGGCAACGCAGTACGGTACACGTCGAACGATGCAGTAGTAAAGCACACTAAACGAAACAAACAAAAAGGCACACAAACGCACGCAACTTCACCAAACTAAGAAGCAAGCACACACACAGTCGCACAATACACACAACGAGCACATAAACACGCACAAAACAGACGTGACATACATAAAAACAAACAAGCACACACACAAATGCACACAAAGCACACACAAACCAAACACACGAAGCACACACAAACAAACGTACAGTAAAAGCGCGAAGCACAAACATGCACAAAAAACAAACAACTCCTTGCCACTTAGTACAAAACTACCACAAAATATACCAACCTAACAACCACCTCCAACCACGCAGTTAAACCCCGTGCTCGAGGCGCTGCTTGCTGCTCATGCACAACAGACAATGGCATCAGCAGCAGCAGCAACTCCCCACCTCAGCCGCGCCAAGCTCCTTGAACGTTGTGAGCCCGGCGGCGTTGTTGAGCACGGCGGTTTCCATCACCTGCACCGCCTGGGCCACCACATACCGACGGTGAAACGGCTGGCCCATGCCTCCGAACCCCTGCGCAACGCCGGCAAAAAAAAAGCCAGCAAGGGAGTACGAGTGAGAAAAAACGAGGAGCACGAAAACGCGACAATCCCCCTTAGAGCTGCTGCATGCACCAGCGTTTTCGGGGGTAAACTACATGGACTTGGGGTGGGATACATTTTGCACTAGTACAAAAAAGTTTGACCACGAGCAGGCAGATGAAATTACGTCAACATACAAGACACGGAAAGAAACATTTACGACATACGCAAAAACCTTACCGCAAGGCAAGGCAGGGCGAAGCTAGCCGAAGAAAAACACAGCACAGTAAAGTGAAACACAACACAACACAGGGCAAATCATACGTAGTGAACCACAGCCAAGCGCGGTGAATCACGGCAAACCACAGCAAACCAGTTCCAGCTAACCACAACTACCCGATCCGAAAATCACATTAAACCAGAGCAAACCAACGCAGACCATGGCAAAGAAGAACACAGCAAACCAATCTCAACCACAGCTAACCAGCCCATACGAATCCACCGCGTAAAACCAAAGCAAACAAAACCAAAGGCAACCAAAGCTGACCAATCCAATCCAGCAGACAAAGACCGAACGCAACCACAGCTGACCAGTCCAATCCACACAAATCCGCAGCAAGCCATGACAAACAAAGTCAACTAACACCAACACCAACACCGAACCACAGCTAGCCAATCCTGCACATTCCACACCAAAAACACACCGAATCATTCCAACCCACACCAATCCAATTCTCGAAGAGAGAGCGTCAGCGCTATATATATAGCGTCCTCGTCCACTCGTCCTCTCGTTCTCCTCCTACCTGACCGTCCATATTGAGCTGCACCACATTCAGGAGCGCCGGAATAAGGCCGCAATCGGTCATGGCCGCCGCACCGTGCTGCACACCCACCACCGCCGCTACCAGGCTGAAGACCGCCTCGACCCACCTGCGCGGCAAGCAACGACGGTTTCAACCTTTCCTATCTCAAGACAAATCATCAAACAGATCATTCCCACTTCATGATCTATAGTAGATTTTCCGGAGCAGGTAGGGTCCTGATATGGACTACTCGTATCTACAGTTCATGTTTTAGGGTGAGAGCCGTATACTTTGCACGATCTGGGGCATCTTTCCTGGGTTGGATCTGTACTGTACAGGTATCGCACATCATCTCGTAACGGCAGCTTAGGATCTAGATGATCTAGATGATCAAGATCACGATCTCTCCAGCGTGATTGGCCATTTTAGACATCCCGCTTTCATGTTCCCCCGCTCCATGCGATGTAATCCGCACCTGAACCTCCCCCCCATCCCTGCCCCCCCAAGTGCCGGCCTCGTACCGACTCAAGAACGGTATCCTATTCGCTCCGAAATACTTTGGAGGTAAGGTTAGGTAACGTCGCGTCATCAGGCGCGGCACACATAACACGCCAGGAAAAAGGCACACAAAATAGGACTGATTTGACTTTCGAGGGGGTTTTGTGCTATGCTTTGGATTTGTTTTTTCGTCACAGATCGCCAGAGAAGGCAACGACCCAACTTAACCCTAAGCGACACCCCTATAACCCCCGCCACCACCCAGATCAAACCCTCCTGGGGCTTCAGACGTAAAAATTGACGATACAAGGTGACGGATTACATACAGCAAAGGCCACTGCGTGAGGGGGAGATAGCGAAGAGCACAGCAACCAGCCCCCAACAGCAGCCAGCGCAAGCGCACGGCATCGCGCAATAGTCAGCGCACGAAGGCTAAGTTCGTGCCCAGCTAGTATGCAGCAAGTACCGTACCTCATAAGCACCTAACGCGCAGCAGCTAACGCGCATCAGCTAACGCGCGGCAGCCAGCGCGCAGAAGCCACAGCGCGCAAAAGCCACACACACACACACCAGCGTACAGCAGACAACCCACAGAAAGGGCACACGCGCCGAACAAAATACCGACCCCGCGAACGTGCCACAGGAATCTGGTAATCGACCCACTCACCCACCCAGCCATCTGGCCATCCACCCACCGTGCCGGCCACCAACCGTATTATTACCAGAGCCAACACCACGTGGCGGGCGGAACGCAGAAGGCCTTACTTTAGAAGCTTTTTTCGCTCACCTAATCTGATCCATCTCCGATAGGACCCCGTGCTCGACCCCCCCCCGCGCCCCCGCTGACGCCGCCTCCGACTTGAAAACCTCGCCCCCAGCCGCCGCCGACACCGCCGCGGAAGTTCCAGACTGCCGCGCGGCGTCGGTGTCACTGCTATCACCGGCACCGCCGCTCCCACCGCCACCTCCGCCCCGTCGCGCATTCGTCTGGGCCCCGGCGGCCTCAACAAAGGCCATCCCGAGAGACAGAGCGGCGTCAGGGCGGGGAGGGGGCAGGGCTACGGGAGGAGAATCCCCGGGCTCTGACGCCTTCGACTAAGTCGTCAAGAGAGGACCGACCCCGACGCCGCACACGGATGCATAGGGGAGACATAGCCAGAGATAAATACAGGACAAGCACGGGACAAACGCGGGACGAACAGGAACAAATACGGAATACATACGAAACATGGGACGGGTCGACCACGGGACAAAAACGGGATGAATACGGTACAAATACGGAAAGTAGACATGGGACAAACATGGGACAAAACCCGGGACACGCACATGGCGGCAACACGGATCAAATACGTGGCACACACGGAACGAACGGAGGACCAACACGGGGAAACAGAGGGACGAAAAACACGACACACGGGAGGACAGAAACACGAAAAACACGGGACGAAAAACGGCATTCGCGGGGCAAATGAAGAACCAACACGGGACAAGCACGCGACAAGTACGGAACAAATACAGGCACACGGACACGGGACAAAAAAAACGACAAACACGGGACGGTTTAGTTGGATAGGGTCGAGTTTGCGAGCGCATGTCGATGGAGATTCCTCTCTCTCGCGGTCCTGGTTTCGCTTGGCGATTGATTATTTACTTTGAGATTATGTTGATCTTCTTGCGCCATCCGTGTTCTGCTTCATTTCAGCCTTCCTTTCGGCTTAGATTCGCTTTCGTTACAAGCTGGTATTTCCTTCTATTGGCGCTCATCTCGTGGTGGTTTCGTACCCTTGATACGTTGGCATTTATTTCGTTTGCTTACCCCGATTAATTTGCGATTCTTCCGCCCTGTCAACATGTCTCAAGAGACGTCTTGTGACCACAGAACTTTGTCGCATCTCTTCTGTTATCAAGAGGATGAAGAATCAGGACGGACACTGGGTGTGCTTCTGATACCGTCGGCTAGAAACAACGGTCAAAACCGCATCTTTGGTAACCCTTCCAGAACCGCACCCACACTTTCCGGGGAAAATTACTTGGAATAAGTACCGAAAATGTGTGCAATGCAGCAATACATACAAGTGGTTCAACCTTTTTAGGACCGTTGTCCCGTTTTGGATACAAACTACTTCAATTGTGAGAGATTTGTCTCCAAACGGGAACTGCAGCCCGAAAAGGGCCAACTAACCCTCTTGCCACCGCTCTCCCGTCTTGGGCACAAATCGCTTGGAATCTGTCCCGAAAAGCTCAGGAGTTGTAAAGCTATCCAACAAACAAGACAGTCGATAGACTCACCTCTACCCAACCACCACTTTTGTCCGGCCCCCCTCTCTCGCCGCCCGCCTCCGCTCCCGGTGCGACAGCGGCGGCAGCAGCAGCAGCGGCGGCGGCGGCGGCATCAGCGGCATCTTGCTCCGGCATGATAAACAGGGAGGCCACCCCGTGCCGGACGAGAAGGGGAAGAAGCCCGGTGTACTGGCCACGAGTGATGCCCAGCTCCTGAAAGACGTGCGTGTGTCGAGCCACTAGGCCCAGGTTCGAGTCTCCGTCCCTAAACGAAGACGTCAAGGCAAAGATCAAGGCAAAGGCCAAGTTCAAGGCCAATTTCGACATCAACGGTAAGGTCACCGGGCAAATGCTAAGGTCAACGACAACGTCAAGGTCATCCTTAAGGGCACGGGCAAGGGTCAAGGTCAAGGACGAGGTCAAGGCGAAGGTCAAGGCGAAGGTCAAGGTCAAGGCCAAGGCCAACATCGGAGTCAAGGTCAACGCCAATGTCGAGGCCAAGGTCAAGGCCAAGGCCAAGGTCACGGGCCAGGTCGGCCGAGAAGGACAAAGAGGAGAAGGACCACGTTCTTCTCGCTCTGAGACCCCAAAAATGTGAGTGAGGTGGTGCTGTCAGGTACGTAAAAAAACGACGGGAAGCCCTTCCTCCGTCTCCGCTCTCCTCCCCCCCCCCCATTATATATAGGTTGGGTTGGCGTCGGTTGGCAACGACACTGTAAAACATGCCGCTCACTACGTGAGCTAGACAACCAGGGTACCTTTTTTTTTTCTTGTTTTTTTTTGGCGGTTGGTCACAGCTTGTTGTCGAGTTAGATCGTTTGCGCGAGGTGAACCACCTTTACTCCGCACAAGTGGGAATTATCGTATCACGTAGTGTTTATGGTAAGACACCCAAGAGGCAGTTACATAGTACTCCCATTGCTGTCTCTGGAAATGCCTACACCGGAAATTAAACCAACTCATTGAAGCTGTCGTCCATATGCAAGTCCGCCTCAAAAGCGGTTCTTAGTAGGATGCAGCTCACCCTTCACGCGACTCGCCAGACACCTCACGGCGCTTCGCGCTTGGTGCAAGCAATGTCTGCCTGGTGGTGAAAACCCGACATGCTCCGTCCCCCGGCATTGTAGGGATCCAAGCGTCTATGGTCATACGACTACGGGCATGCATGAGATCGAGTACATATCTCCTATCGAGTACACCCCCCCACCGAACCTCCCTCCTGCCCCTCCGCCTTAAACGACAAGCAGACACTACAGTACTTTATATGTTTCCCCTGCTCTGCGGAGTCTAAAACTGTCTCGTCAACCAACCAATGCCATGAACAGACGAGACAGAGCCAAAAACAACGAGGGTCCTCGCGTTCTACACCCACCCACTCACCCACCCTCCCTTCCTCCTTAGGACTACAAAAAAAACACCCCCACCCCCACCCCCACACCCCCATCCTCATCCCCATCCCGTGCCCCCACAGAAAGCAGCACTCTTCCCGGTCTCAGTGCCCCCCCCTCCCCCTCCCCCGCACCACCCTGCCACCGCCCCCCGCCCCCCCACCCCGCCTGAGTTCTCCTGAATAGGTCGATACTCAACTTTGCAAGCTACTTGATATAACGGTCGCGCATTTCGGGTATATACCACTCTGTCACTTTGCATGGACATTAACCTTCAAAAGCTCGATGCACTCAAGAGGCAGACTGGTACTAATTCATATGACAGCTCTATACACTAGACTTTCCGAAGGGCCTCGCCCCGAGTCCGTCGTCACCTGGAGTGCACCAGCGCCGAGAGGCAGTGCACGGCCAGCACGGAGATGTCGAGCGGGACTGTCATCTGCGCCGCCTTGTCCGTCCGCACCCGAACGAGGTCCACCAGCTCCTGCACGAGCTCCGGCTGGATGCTGATGTACGCCATCACGGCCTCTGCGAACACAGAAGACGAACGATAGTTGAAGCGCGAGAGCACCAGGTAGGCGAGCAAGCCAGCCAGTAGGTGAGAAATTTCATCGAGCAAGAGCAAAGCGAGCGAGCGAGCGAGCGAGGGAGACAAGCAAGCAAGCAAGCAAGCAAGCAAGCAAGCAAGCAAGCAAGCAAGCAAGCAAGCAAGCAAGCAAGCAAGCAAGCAAGCAAGCAAGCAAGCAAGCAAGCAAGCAAGCAAGCAAGCAAGCAAGCAAGCAAGCAAGCAAGCAAGCAAGCAAGCAAGCAAGCAAGCAAGCAAGCAAGCAAGCAAGCAAGCAAGCAAGCAAGCAAGCAAGCAAGCAAGCAAGCAAGCAAGCAAGCAAGCAAGCAAGCAAGCAAGCAAGCAAGCAAGCAAGCAAGCAAGCAAGCAAGCAAGCAAGCAAGCAAGCAAGCAAGCAAGCAAGCAAGCAAGCAAGCAAGCAAGCAAGCAAGCAAGCAAGCAAGCAAGCAAGCAAGCAAGCAAGCAAGCAAGCAAGCAAGCAAGCAAGCAAGCAAGCAAGCAAGCAAGCCAGCAAGCAAGCAAAAAACGAGGAAGCCAAGCGAGCAAATGAGCAAAGCACGAAGGAGGTGCATTAAAACCGACTTAACGACGGAGAGGCAGTACAGGAGGGAGGATGGGTTGGGGGGCGGGCGGCAACATGAGAGAACGAGACAAGATCACGGAGAAAGATAGAAAACTCCCCCCCCCCCCCCCAAGCAATCGCGCACATGCAAAAAAAACAGTCCCCGCGTCGACACTACCGTCACCATAACAACAACAAAACACCCCACAATCGGCCCGGCCCTCTATTGCAACTCCCCCCCTTGCCCGTAACATCCCCCTTAACCGCAACGCCAACCCCAACTCCACCCCCAACCCCTATCCACACCCAACCCCAACCCAATCCCAACCCAAGCCCTGGCCCCAGCCCCAACCCTAGCCCCAGCCCCAACACTCCAGCCTCTGTTCAGCCCCAACCCCAGCCCCAACGACTACGCTAGCCCCGACCCCAACCCAAACCCCAACCGTAGCCCCAGCCCTATAGCTTCGCCCCAACGCTACATACCCCGGTGGCTTGGTAGGTGGTCCGCGTGCCTATCAAGATCAATTTCGTGGGTTCAAGTCTCACCGAGTGCATGCTCGTAGGGGATTTTTCTTGCATAAAAAAAAATGATTAGCGGAAAGCGCGAGAGCGTGAGTTACCTACACTCGATGAAAATCGACGAGCAGTGGGAATGTTGAACCCTATGCGCGACAAAATATAAAGGCACGGACCGCGGGGGGGAAGGGTAGACACCTGTGACCACGGTTTGTCCAGAAGCTTGTTGAGGGTAAAACTTCCTACGAGTTAGGCTGGAAAGTAAAAATGATGATAGAAAAAATAAAAGAAAAGAAAAAACGCAACTCCGAGCCCAGCCCCAACCCTCCAAACGCAACCCCGACCCCAACCCCAGACCCCCCTTCCCCGCTCACCTTCGGAAGGGTGGCAGTACACCAAGGCCGTGAGCGCCATGATCCTCCGCCGCACCGCCGCTCGCCTGGTCTCCAGCCCGCCCCCCCACGCCACAGCCCCTCTCACCCGCGCCAGCAGGGAGAACAGCCGCCGCTTCGGCACGGAGTGCTCCGCCGTCAGCCGGGTGAACATCGCCGCCGATGATTCGCCAGCAACGCCGCTGCCGCTACCGCCGGTTCCCGCTGCTGCCGCGGTCGCCGCCATCGGCTGCGCCACCGCCACCGGCCACCAAAAGGCAAAAATGTAGCGACCGATGCGTGCGGAAGAAGGGTAGGTAGGAGGGAGAGAGGAAGGGAGGGAAAGGAGGGGAGGGGAAGACAAGAAAATGAGAATATGCCAAGTTGATGGTATTTCCAGGCTACAGCTAGATCTACGATGACTAAAATAGAAAAGCGAAACATCACCAAGACGGGTGCAGCACACGGAGCGCAAAAAGAGGGATAGGGGGGGGTCTCCGATAGCGATAGCCGCGACGGCAGGGAGAAGCGAAGGGGAGGGTGACAAGTACCACCATCGTCAATTCCAGAGACTAGCCCGTTAGGCCGATCGCCTCACCGAGCTAGCTGTCATCTCGGGCCGGCCAACTCATCATGTTCAACTGCTAACTTCCCGCGTCTATGGCTAACTCGTCACGTCCAAGAGACCATTTACCGACGTCCAACGAAAACCTCCTCACGTCCAACGACCAGCTCATCACGTTCAATGGCTACTCCCGTCTAATGGCTAAATCAACATCTAACGGCTCTCACTCTGTCCCGGAGGGACGATTGAGTTATATCCAGACGGTCCTTATATTGCGGCACCGAGTGTTACACCTCACCACGTTCTAATGGGCGTCTAACGGCCTCACCACATTCTAACGGGCGTCTAACGACCTCACCACGTGTTAAGGGGCATCGAACGACCAACTCATCACGTCCAAAGACCACTACCCACATCCAACGGTTAACTCGCCACGTTCAACGGCTATTACGACCATCAATCACATCCTGAGGCCAACTCGCCACGTTCAACGGCTAAAATATAACTCACCGCGCCCAGCGGCTTCTTCACTTACCTCTAACGCCCAACCCGTCACCACATCTAACGGACTATATAACTCACCACGTGAATCGTTCTCGATCCAGTGTAACCGCCTGGGGAGGGCGCGCGGTTACTCTCCTTCTCCTCCTCCTGTCCCCCGGACGCCGAGGAGGACTCGGAGTCCACCGCCGGGGTGTACTCGAAGTGCAGGTCTCCGGCGTGCGCGGGCAGGACGGGCGCGGGCTTCGGCCTTGCTCCCCCGCTAGCTTCGCTCCGGCCTTTGCCTTCGCTTTCGCCAGCCGCTTTATTTTCTTTCACCTTGAGGATACAAGAAAGACAGGAAAGACAGAAGCAAGAAAAGGGAGGCACAACAGGACAAGGAGATCCAAAGGCGACAACAAAGATCAGGTTTTCGGAATCCAAAGCCCCAGAACAAAATACACGACACCGGCTTTCACCCGACCACCACCACCATTAGCCTCAGCCCCACTACCCCATCACCACCCCCTCCACCACCACCCCCGACAAACACACCATCGCCGACCACACCAAATCAAACTTCAAGCATTTATCGTCCCAGTTCCTCACCTGAGCCTCCCCTTCTCCCCCCGCCTCTCCCTCCACTCTTCCGGTCACGCAGGCCAGAAGCCCCAGCCCCTGACCCCGCCCCCCCCACCCACCCGACAGCGTCATGAGCTCGGCGGCGACAACCTTGTCCTTTTGGATGGACATGCTGTGCACCTCCGGCTGCGCGACGAGGCAAGCGAGCGCGACAGCGTGCACACACCCGGCAGATCAATACCGTGGACGAGGCAACACGATTGGCGAGGCAGTGCGATAGGCAAGACAACACGGTGCGTACGCACCGCAACATGTTAGGCAAGAAAGTACGGTAGGCACGGAAATACCATAAATAGGTACGAAAAAGCGGTGAGGCAGCGCCAGACGATAGACAAAGCAACGCGATCAAGGCAAGACAACGCGATAGGCAAGGCAACGATGGGCAAGGCAACACGTTATTAAGGGTGAAGGTAATTCACTATCTGTAGGCGAGGCAAATACACTACCAGTACGTATGCAAGGTAAGACAATGCGTAGGCCAGCCAATACAATAGGCAGGTCTCCCATTCCATCCCATCCCATCCCACCCCCTCCCATCCCATCGAACCCCACCCCACCCCATATTCGTTCCACCGCACCCCGATCCACACCATCCAACCCCATCCTACCCCATACCATCCCATACCATCCCATCCCATCCCATCCCTTCCCTTCCCTTCCCATCCCATCGAACCCCACTCCACCACATTCCGTTCCACCGCACCCCAATCCACCCCATCCAACCCCATCCCATCCCATCCCATCCCATCCCATCCCATCCCATCCCATCCCATCCCATCCCATCCCATCCCACCTGCTGGTGCCGATGCGACAACGGGGGCACGTTGAGCAGCGTCAGACATCGCAGCGCGGTCTCCGCCACTGCATCATCTGCTGCCGCCAGCAGGGCGCGCAGGTGCTGCACACAAAAAAGAACGCGCAGGAGATGCAAGAACGGGCGAGAACCGCAAACAGAACGCGCCACCGCCCACGTTGAAAGCATGCGTTCGGGGCCAGTCAGGGCCGCGGGAAGGGGGGGGGCGGGGGGAGCGGGGGATGGGGGAGAGAGGTGGGGAGGGATGGGATGGGGCATGGGGGGGGGGGCAGAGGGAGGGAGAGAGGGGGGGGGGGGGAGGAGAGATACGGGACCGAGAGGAGGGGGGGGGGGGGGGAGGAGGAGGGTGGCCTGCTGCCGAGATCGCAAAAAAGAAATATACGAATACATTGTCCCTCGCGTTACAAATGTGCGACAACAACCAGAGAGCCGTGTTAAAATCGGCAACCAGGGTAGGACCATTGAGCACAGGTATCGCCACGGGCATAGGCACACAGAAATCGTGGACGCACATACAAACCGTTGACAGGTAAAAAAATCACGGAACATACACAAACCATGGATGACACAAAAATCATGAACACGAACAAAAAAAAACTGGAAACACACACGAATCGTGGACATACATACAAATCATGGACAAACACGCAAATCACGGACACACACAACACAAATCGTTGACACACAAACACAAATCATGGACCCACACACAAACCGTAGGCGAACACAACAAATCTTAGACACACAAATATCGTAGACAAACACACACAAATCACGGACACACATGGACACGAACACAAATCATGGGCACGTACACAAATCGTAGACGCACAAATCATGGACACACACATGGACACGACCACGAGAACCGTGGAAACACACACGCAAATCGTGGAATTACCGGGAATACAAACACAGACCACGCGGAACACACGAGCACACATACAAAGCACACAAACACACACATATATCTCGTACGTACCATATGAGTGACAAAACATAAGACACGCGCACATACCTCGGACGAGCTGAATACGTGCTTGTTGACGCAGTTCCTCAACAAGACCGCTAGAAATTGCAGGCAGTACAGAACCACCTCCCCCGGCCTGCCGCTAACGCTGCTGCCTTTCGCTGCCCGCTCGGCTTTTCCGACGCTACCCGAGACCCCCGAGGCCTCGGCGGTGTCGGCGGCGATGGCGGCGGCAGTCGCCTTTTGTTGGTTAGCAGGCTGGATGAGGAGCAGAGATGGGTCGCTATGTATCGCGCTTTCCATGGCGTCGTCCACGCGGTCGAGAACATCGCACCTGCGAGTTTAGTGTCCGTTCCCGAAAACGGCAACAAAAAGGCAACAGGAAGAGCAAGGAGAATGATGGGGGCGGTTGCGCAAGGAGGACAAAAGACAACACAATAAGCACGGACAGCATGCACTCGTACAGAGGCGGAGAATAACGTACCAATACTACTACCGCCACCGCTGCTTGCTGCTATCTACCCACCAGTGTTAGATGTCAATACTAATACAGTACTATTAAGACCATATTTAACGCTCCAATATCATAGGACCACAAAGGACCACAAAAGACTCATCTCTAATGCCCGTTGTGTGATACTACGACAACACCACCATTATGGGGGATCATTGTTGATAGGACCAAATATTGTTGGAAAAAATAGCGAAATATACAGGTTTTTGTGTGCACCGTAGGTCCTACCAGGTAATTTAATATGGTCCTCCGTAGTCATTCTACTACTACTGCGAAGTACCAGGTTTACTATTAATGCTACTCTAAAAACCACTAAGTAGTACTACAGTACATACTGGAGAGCAGGAAAATTGTTTGCCCTGCTGTTCTCTAGGTGTTGCCATTTAATAGCACTACTGTACTACTACTACTACGTACCACGAAGCTAATGACAAGAAAGCAGCAAAGTCGCAAAAGCTCGGTTCGCCGCAGCCTAACCTTCGATTCGCACAATACCCGACGTAGCCACAGCAACGCTTCTCCCCCAACCCACATTTTCTGAGAGAAACAACTCGGAAACTCTCGTAGCGCAACAAAATTTGGCGATGGACAAAAAAAGGGGTTCACCCACTCAGCGCTGTACCCACGATATGCAAAAACAAAAACACCCAGGATTAAAGTAGGCGATACTCTGCAGCGTACCCACAATTAGGAGACAAAAATAACCTAGAGCTTGGTTGAGAGACAACTTGACTTTTAACCCTTTTGGAACTGCAGTCCCGTTTTGGGGGCAATCCACTCAAATTCCACGTACTTCGTCCGCAAAATGGGGCTGCTGTCCTAAGAGGGTGAACAACAGAGTAGGGAGTGTTTTGCAGCGTACCCCCGACATGGACACAAACTACTTGCTGTGGAACTTCCGAGAGCAGGTGACGTTTTGTTGTGCACCCACGATTTTAGAGATGAACTACTCAGAGTTAGAGTGGGGGTATTTCGGACTAGCGTAAGGGTCAAGGAGGAGGGGGGAGGGGGGCGGGGGGGGGGGGGTACTCGATAGGAGAGATGCACTCGATCTCATGCATGGCCGTAGTCGTATGACCATAGACCCTCGCATCCCTACAATGCCGGGACGGAGTATGTCGGGTTTTCACCGACCAGGCAGACATTGCTTGCACCAAGCGCGAAGCGTTGTGAGGTGTCTGGCGAGTCGCATGGAGGGTGAGCTGCATCCTACTAAGAACCGCTTTTGAGGCGGACTTGCATATGGACGACAGCTTCAATGAGTTAGTTTAATTTCCGGCGTAGGCGTTTCCAGAGACAGCAATGGGAGTACTATGTAACTGCCTCTTGGGTGCCTTGCCTTGGACACCACGTGATGCCATCATTCCCAATTGTGCAGAGTAAAGGTTCTTTACCTCGCACAAATGATCTAACTCGACAACCAGCTGTGGGCGACCGCCAAAAAAAAAAAAAAAAACGGTACCCTGGTTGTCTAGCTCACGTAGTGAGCGGCATGTTTTACAGTGTCGTTGCCAACCGACGCTAACCCAACCTATAAAAAATAGGGGGAATGGGGGGGGGCGTCTCGAACAAACGGCAGGCCACCCACCAGTCATACAGGTCCGGCTGTTCTTCCCACTGGTCTTCCCCCTCCACCTGTCTCAACGCTGCGATAAGCTCAGCTTCAGTCTCGGCGCGCAAGATGGCGTTCTGAAAGGAAAAAAGGGGGAGGGGCAAGGGGGGGGGGTAAATCGTGCGGAGGGGGGGGGGGGGGTTCTCAATATCATGTATGGCGGTAGTCGTATGACCATAGGGTTGGAGGGGGTTGTACTCATTATCATGCATGGCCGTAGTCGTATGACCATAGATCCTCCCTACAATGCCGGGACGGAGCACGTCGGGTTTTCATCGATCAGACAGGCATTACTTGCATCAAGGAGGGGGAGAACGGTTGTTCGCAAGTGTGTCGACGGTATGCGGATGATCTTACCTGCCAGATACAAAACAAAACACCACTATTAATATCATACGTAAACAGAAGCAGGAGCAGCAGCTGCGGCGGCAGCAAGTGTACAGCAGCAAGCCTACGACACAGCAGCAGAGCTATCGATCGATCGGTCTCCTAACCACTCGATCGCGTTTTTCAATCGTTCAACAGGTTTGATTCAGCGCTCTTGCGGGAAACGCGCTATCGCCACCTCAGACGACAAAAATTACGGGGGACCACAGCTGTAATCAGGACCCATCATATACCCCAAAACCTATCATCTTTATTATTTTCACTAAGCATATTTGGTCCTGATTGATATGTTCTCCCTAAAGACCACAAAAAGTGTTCGGATCCACCTCCACCCGAAAAAAGAGGCGACACACATCGCCAAAAAAAAAGGGGCCCTAGAAAAATCGGAGGAGACAAAGTACGAGTAGTATATAGCGTCATCGAAAAACGAAACCACGTAGGCGACGACGAAAGGCGGCCAGACTCGGAGCGGTACCCGACAGCCCTCTAGGACTGCAGTGCCGGTTTGGGGACAAACCAGTCAAATTCCAAGTACTTTGCCCCAAAAACGGGACTGCGGTTTTAAAAGGGTTAATTAATGGACAGCCCCGCGTATTACTGTTGCCCTTATCTACTGTTTTGCTACCAATGTTGTGGAACACAGAGGTGATCAGAATCAAACATGGTGCGTGAACATAGCGCGGTACATGCGTTTAGGGTTCATCGTAGGTTCCGCCCCATGCTATTAATAGCGAATGCGAGTTTCTATCAAGGGGGGCCATTTTGGTAAGTGATCACGACCCATCGTACACACCAAAACCTGTATATTGCAGCATCTACAGGTATATCATCTACAGTTATACTATTAATAAATCATCTACAGATATATCATCTAGATCATCTAGATCCTAACCTGTCGTTACGGGATGATGGGAAGGATAAATCATCTAGATGATCTACAGATATATCGTCTACAGATAGATAATCTAGATCAACTAGATCCTAACCTGTCGTTACGAGATGATGGGCAGTTAAGAGTACAGATCGGAAACAAGCCCAATTGACCATGCATGGATTTCGGACCCGACCAGGCAACAAGAGCTGGATCCTACAGATCATATAGATCATTTTTATTTTTTTCTGCCCCAGAGAGCGAGAGGAAACCCCTGTCCACACTTATTTCTCAAGTTTTCGTGTACCGGTTCGCATATAGATAATTTGCCCTGAAAGATCCATTACGGGGGACCATATTAAATAGGACCTACGCTACACACAAAACCCTATATATTGAGCTATTTTTACCAACACTATTTGGTCCTATTTACTATGGTCCCCCGCAATAGATCCTTTATGTGGAAACCGGTGAGGTCAGTCCGATGTGTGATTATAACCCTTTTAGATCGAACTGCAGTCCCGTTTTGGGGGCAAAACCACTCAAACTCCAAATGGTTTTTCCCCAAAACGGGACTGCAGTTTCGTCCTAGAAGGGTCGAAGTTGTGTCTAACCTGTTGCACGAGTTCCTAATAATAGCGACAGTCTACTATACGATACTAGGAATTTATTGACGGTGCAGTAGCAGCAGAAGTTGGGCAAGGCCGCCAAAAGTTCTACAGCACTCGTGATGTGCGAACGGCTGCTGTGCGCGCCACAACAATACGTACTGCTTGCTCATACGTAGAGCTCGGCCCCAGGTTGCGCAGAGTCTTTCGAGGGTTTCCAAGGGGTGCCGCGCGCACCGCATCAACTAAAGAAAATAAAATAAAAAACCCCGGCGACTCTTGCTCGGCCTGCAAGCTTTTTGACTGCCTCTCGGGATAGCATCACTTTACGCGGCCCTGTCTGTCTGCCTTTGTCTGGTTGGTTGATATTGCTGTCGTTGTAATTCTCGCTAAAAGCAGATGTTGTCGTCGTTGTTCTCGGAATAACACAAACGCCATAGACAGTCAGCACTGGTATCGACGCGACGGCCAAGACTCGGTGCGACGTCACGCGAGACCTACTACAGGTTGTGGCACCCGGCCTCTCTGTCAACGGGGCAAGGCGGAGCTGAAACGCTCTAGATCGCGAGACCGTGTTTGACAGACAGGCAGAAAAGGCAGGAGGAAAAAAAAAAACAGACTGCGTGCATCCCAGCATTCAAATAGGAAGGAGATGTACTGTAGTCTCAAGGCAAGCTGCGATACCTTTTATCGATGACAGCTAGCTGCCTGGTATGAAGTACCAGAAACATCTAAATACCGGTGTGTGTTGTCTTCACATTGAACCGTTCTTTGTGCCCAACGACATCGGCACACCCAGCGCCCGTCCTGATTATTTTATCCTAGAAAGATACCTGGTACTTCTGTAGATATGTGCAGTGTGATCACAGCCTGTGAGAGAGAAAAACCAAAACCAAAAAATAATCGCAAATTGTAGTGGGCAAAGCACACGCGAAATGCCACCGTACCGGTTACGATAACACAACAACACAAACCAGACCAGTGAATAAGAACAAGAGGACGACAACTAAAGCAGTTCTGAAATAAAGCAAAATACAAATGGCGCAAGGAGATCGATCAGAAAGGCTGCTATTTATAGACGAAAACCGCACGTGCTCAAACCGGTATTCGAAAAACTTCCATCCGGCGCCCTGCCCACGCACGACGAGTCGAGACGGCAAAGGGGAGACAAGATTCCATTCGCAAACGTATGTACGTGCAACATGGTTGTTGGGGTGTTGTTGTTGCCTTCTATCAATAACGTACTTAACCCCTGTAGAATTGAACCCAATTTGTTGGGGACAAAATTCTTGGACAGACTCGTAGTGTGGGACAAGATTTGCAGTTGTACCACGCTGAACGGAAGCAAGGACCGTTTAGGTATTAATATGAAGACCACACGGTCCTTATATTTTCGTCCAGCGGGGTGGCATAAGTGAAAACGTTAACGTTCGCTCTACCCAACGATATTTATTTGTAGCACACCAAGTGTCCGTACTGACCACTTGATACAGTAGATGGGGCTATCGAGAGCAGCAGAATTGAAACCCTGCATTGCCATATATATAGCCCAAAGCGCGCGACCTTTCCGCCCATGGTGAGATCATCACCAACCAACAGCGTCCACGCCGAATGGGCCTATCGTTTACCCGCCACCTTCGCGGTGCTGCTGCTGCTGCTGCTGCTGCTGCTGCTGCTGCAACTGCTACCACTACTGCCGCCGCTGCACTCTTACACCTTCCAATATCTCTTGTCTCGTAGGTTGTGACCACAGAGCTTGTACGTATCTCTTCTACATAGGATACATAATCGGCACGGACGTTCCACTGGGTTCGCTGGATGTTGGACTTGTGGAAACAACGGTTGAAGAACACACAAGCCACGATTTCTTCCATGCCACTCTGTCCGACAATGTGATAACCGTCTTGGAATCAATCTCAATACCCAAAAACTGCTTCTATTTACGGTCATATTGGCACCAAGTAGTAGCCCATGCATTCATATTGATGGTATTCAACCCTGAGTTACAGCGTACCAACTCTGGACGGAAATGTAAGGACCGTTTGGTGTTCATATTTATATTCAACGGCCGTGACATTGCCGTCCAGACTGGTACCGAAACGTTGCGGCAGTTCAAGCGAAAGTCAACAGAGCCTAGAGAGAGTCAAATGCCGCCCACAGAAAAAACCCAAGCACTACGTGGAGTACACGAGAGTACAGCAGTGGGCCTACTTCGAAGTATATACCGGTATACAACTAACAAGACTAAAAAAATAGCACTCCATCGTTTAAAACTATTTTACTCTACGGGTATACTGTACAACAACTGCACAATTGTCCCACACTAGTTTCAAGTATTTTGTCCCCAAAACGGAGGTGCAGTTCCGGAGCGGGTTAACCTTTTCACGCAACTTCGGACAGATCATCTACTCCCACAGTTCATGAAGTAGACCTCCCAAGGCAGATTGATCATATATTCCCCATCTTGTGTGATCTTGCCCATGTTGCCGGGTGGAGGCAAGCCGTATATATAACCTGCACGATCTTCAGCAGTAATAGCACGTATTTTTTCCTGGGAATGGATCTGTACTCATACATATCCTGCACAACCTCTCACAACGGCAGGCGAAGAACTAGACGATCTACCTGTAGATAGGTAAATCATGAGCTGTCCGAGGGTACAAGCCTTTTACGTACTGAGAGCTGGACAGACACACACCGTAAAGAGCCATGTTGAGCTGCTCGCACAGGGGGTACGCGCGATCGGTTTTCAGCGGCTCGCTTTGTCGACAATGCTAAAAGGGTGTTTTAACCCTTTTGGTATCACAGCAGTCAGTCCCTCTCGTGTCGGCGACAAAACCACAGGGAATCTGAGTGGAACCCAAAACGGGACCGACTGCAGTGTGGCGTAAAAAAGGGTGCTCTAAAGGTGGACAGGTCATATTTCGGGAGGCTCTCTTCTCGACCAGCGCGTGTCCGTTTCCGAAGACACCTTGTCGTTCGGCATTGGCAACCTTCCCGTCCTGGGAAAAAAAATCGAGCGCTCGAAACTTGATCGCATCCCTGCTGTGCGAGAAAATCAAACCTTCTTTACCGGTATATACTCAGTATTAGGCGTGCATACGCCTCGAATGATTCCTATAGCCCCCCGCGTTACGAGTACATAAACTGGCAGTTTATAAAACTAAATGGCATTTGTAACCCTTTTGGGACAAATCTGCAGCCCCTTTTCGGGGGCACACTACGTGAAAAACGAAACTTAGATCATTGGTTCGGTACATTTGCAACTCGATGCGAGTCGACGAGGGAAGAGAGGGCCGAGAAGTCTTCTCGCGATAAAAACGCAGGGCGCGAAGAGCCTGCCGTGTCACCTCGGATCTGGGTTGCGACTAGGGCGGCTAAAGGAGAGAGAAAAGGAGAGAAAAGGAGAGCAAAACTAATGAAATATGATGGGAAGGAACAAAACTTGAAAATAAAACAAAACAAACATGCGCACGACAGTAGTAAAAAGGGTTCTGAAACTTTCCTTCATGGGTCAAGCCCACACTGTTATGCGAGGCTGGCTTGTGTCTTGCACTACTATTTAATACTACTACCGTGTGACACACGGGTGATAAAGATAAAAAAATAACACACACCCTCGGACGCATCTTCCGAAGCTGATTTGATGTCGACAACAAGCAGAGCGTACTGAAAACGCCAAGCGGGCAAATTCGTCGAGATACGAAGAGGTCTCGACGAGGTTTTTCCAAAGCCACCATTCTGGGTAAAGTTTGTGTGTGTGTGCTCCCCCTCCCTCTTGCATGGAAGAAAAGCGATTCCGAATCTCGTCGGAGAGGGAGTGTTATCTTGATCCCCCACGTGATACGGTAAATCTGTTACGGAGGACCACAGTAAATAGGACCAAATATTGGGAGTAAAAATAGGGAAATAGTAAACAGGACCAAATATTGGCGGAAAAAATTGGGAAATATATAGGTTTTCGTGTGTACTGTAGGTCCTATTTACTATGGCCCCCCGTAATAGTCACCCTTCTGGGGCCCGAGCGGTGTTATATCACAATACAACTGCCACTGGTGCTGCTGCTACGGCGGAGCATCGTTCGCGAAAAAGAAGGCCGGTCAAAATTAGTCACATACCAGGTACATATATACCGGCATAATTAGTGATGGTGTCGAAAAATCCCCTCCCCCCCCGCAAGTGTTTTGCTTTTTTATTTACTCATTTGTGTTTGTTTAGTTTTCGGTTAGTTTGGCTTTTTTCTTGTATCCCCCACCGGTGTCTGGTGGTGACAGTGGGGATCTGGTGGTGGATGTTTAGTTACTACGGGCGATCGGCGGCAAAAACTCAAACCTTAACTTGGCTGAATTTACGTCCCCGGCTGTCGTTATCCTTATGCTTGTTGGAAAAAAAAAAAGAAGATAAAAACGTCTCACGAGTAGAGATGGGCACCGGATAAAGAAAAATTGGTTAAGCGTAGTTTTTGAAAACTCGGCAGGCGTTTTACAATCAGGCAATTTTTTGAAAACATAAAACCGGTTTTTATTATCTGTAATTATTTTTTATTCTGAGGCGCCCTCATCGACAATAAAACGGAGTCTGCAGAAACGAACAACGCGCACATAAACACGGCGGCGCCTAAGCTGGGCAAACAAGGTAACGAAGATAACCAGCTACGCACTAGGGAGTACCAGGTACACAACAAAGTGCGGATCGAGTACAAAACGAAAAATCGCCCGTGGCTTCCAACGGTTTGGAGGTTTTCTGCCAAAACAGGAACCGGTTGAACCGACTTTACGTTTTTGAGAATAACGCCTCCTGTCCGGTTTTCGGTTCTTCGAAAATGCTATCCGGTACCCCTCTCAGCTCGTGATCCGTCTTGGGTAAGCGATCTGCCGTGCTAGTTGCATTACAGTGCGAGCGTGCTATATACCTGGTATCTATGCAACTCCTTTTTTATCTATACAACTCCTTGTGTTGTATTTCCGGTTCGAAGTCAATCATCCCCTCGTCACCCAGGCAGCAGCGACGAGTTGCTTCACGTACGTATGATGATACCGTGAGGAGCGTTAGAGTTCGCACAGGGGTGTGACGTTTTTTCGAGCGCTCTCTTTCTCGACAATGGCGGAAGGGTGCTAAAAGGTGGAAACACTGTTAAATAGTACGGGGGACCATAGTAAATAGGACCTACCGTACACACAAAACCTACATACCAGGTATATATTTCCCTATTTTTACCGACAATATTTGGTCCTATTTACTATGGTCCCCCCGTCACACTACGTTTTCGGAAGGCTACTCTCTCGGCCAGCCCTTTCCTAAAACATATTTTTCCCCTAATTCGGTGTTGGCAACCTTAACCTTGTTCCCGTTTTGGAGATAAAAGAGAGCGTCGAAAAACGATCGCATTCCAGTGCGAACTCAAGCGCTCCTTAAGGCATACCAGGGTATACCTGACGAAAGTATATAACCGTCAGTGTGTTCGTCCCTTCTGTCGCCTCTCGAGCCCCAACCGGGGGGGGGTACTAATTGGTGTCAACAAATAAAAAAAATGGACGCATGCTTCGTGCTGAAAAGGAGCAAAATGTTCCATTGGTACATACCAGGTAGACTACAGTAGCTGGTTCCTTTCTTGACAGCTGTGTACCCCTCCGGCCCCCGAGAACGTATTTATCCATTTGATATTCACATCAGAGTCCAAAAAACGGGGATGACATTCGCGTCTTAGCCCAGACGGGAAAAATATATTTCCGGGCGAGGGTGGTATGTATCGTATTGCAGGCTCCTACCTAACCTGACCAGTCTTGCACACACGCCTACCACCTGGATAAACGTGAAACCTACCAGGGTACTTCACTGCTGCTGTGCTGCAAAAAACGACCCGACCCTGTAAGTTTATATGAAAAAAAATGTCCTCGAAACGTGGCGGGTTTGTTGTTGTATGGAGGCTACACTAACCTTTTGGGAGTATACAGAGGGGGAGAAAGTGACGAAACAGTGATGTCGACGATTACAGCATCAGTCACGCGAGGCGACGCGGGCTTCTATACATATAAAGTGTGTGTGGGGGGGGTGTACTGATGTCATGGACAGCCGTAGTCGCATGATGAGTGTATAGGGGAGGACAGGGGGCACTCATGCCATGCATGGCCGTAGTCGTATGACCATATACCCTCGCATCCCTACAACGTTGGGACAGAGCACGTCGGGTTTTGACCGACTAGGCAGCTAACACTTTTAGAACCCAACTCCCATATGTGGGGACAAAGCACTCAAATTATGAGTAGTTTGTCCCCAGAACGGCACTGCGGTCCTAAAAGTCTAATGCAGGACTCCATTGGGAGAACACGACACGCACGTACAGCAGTAGCATGAATCTCACATGTATACTTTAAAATAGTATAACGTAGGCTGCACGGTCACACTACTCTGTATACTTGAAATAGTTGGTGATGCAGGCTGCACGGTCACACTGTTGAAATAGTATGATAAGACCCGCACTACGGCGGTTGAAGTCTTCGCGCAAAAAAAAAGGCGCGAGCCGTAGTGGGGAGGACGGAGAAACGCCTGCTACGTGACCCCGGATCTGAGTTACGACTCGGAAGGAGAGAGACGAGAGAGGGCGAAGGAACTAAATGGGATGGAAAAAAGAATAAAAGAAAAAAAATATGCGACACCATTTAATGATCTCTATATTTTGGGCCGGGCTCGATTTCTCGTTTTCAGGTAGGGGATGTCCTGCTCTCATTTCGAGACAAAAACAAAAAATAGCCCCATCCTTGACGTCGTCCAAAATGTCGAGCCTGAAGTTCTGAGCTTCCAACTTCTCAAGTGCTGTCACGTATACTGATACTGTATGATGAAAATACCGCACTTCTCATTTGTGTATTGCTTACCTGGTATACAGTAGTGGTCCCTCTATAGTTTTACATAGCTACAATGAGAATTCCGCACTTCTCACTTGCTACACTTCGTATTGCTTGGTATACAGTAGTGGTCCTTCTAAAGTCCCGGTTACCCGCTATAGTGCCTGTGGAATCGCTTGCACATACCTGGTATGGGAGTAACCCGTGTGGTAAGGTGCGGAGTAGTGCCGGTTGCCGCTATAGTGCCGGCATTGTTGTCTAGCGCATACCGGCACTTTGGAGGGGCCGCTACTACTGTATTACTCTGCACGGGTCCCAAAAGGGAAGGGCTACGAGTTGGCTGGACTTCATGGCTAATTTAAATTAGTTGGGTGGTAGGATAACCCAACTAACCACTTGTTATAGTACTTTGTCCAATCGATGAACGACACACGTCGAGCCACACAAACGCACCAATTGACGAAGGCGCAGAACTCCGTGAAAAGAGCGCCGTACGCAACTAGTAATGCTAATGACTGCGGTACCTAGCCACCTAAAAAACTAGTCTGCCGCAATACATACCTGGTAGTCGACTAAATAACTACTACAGAAGGCAGTCTGCAATACATCAGCCAACTACATAACTAGTCTGCGATGCCTTGTCAACTAAACAACTACCAGGTAGTGTGCAATACCTAGCCAACTGAATAACTAGTCTGCGATACCCAGTCAACTCAACAACTATTAGTAGTAGGTAATACCTACCTGGTATACGTAGTCAACTAAATAACTAGTCGGCGACTTGTCATCAGCCAACTCACAGCCGTACAAAAACAAAAGATTAATTACCGTGCGTGCAACACGCAAGAAAACACACACACTCCCTGGGACGGATTTCAGGTACGAGTTTCTCCGACAACTACTGCTGTGGCGGGGTACACACACCGAAAATTTTCTCGTTGGGGAAGATCTCGCCCGACATTTTTTCCGCAGCCAAAGACATCGCTCGGCGTTGGTACCCACCCTTCCCGATGTCGAGAGTGTAAGAATGGAAATTCGTCCGAGGGGGTGTGCTGTCTCATCACCCTAGTGTGATAAGACGGAATACTGGTAAATAGCCATACCATTACAGCAGGTGTTCCCCAATAAGGCCGTGGTGTGCTAAAGCAACATGACCGCCTTAATGGAGGAAAACGCCTTATTCCATCTATAGGTTAAACGCGCCATTCCCCAGTCGCGGGAAGCGATTTTGACCGCTTTATATTGGGGTACCGCCTTGATTAGACCGCACTAACGGGGGACTTCTACTATTTTAACTGTATCACCTTAAGGGGCTCCAGCTCTTTCGACGGGCGTGGTTCGGGCTGGCCCAAGCCCAGGGACGCCCGTATGCGCATGGCCCTGGTCGAATCAGAGCGCCAGGGCCTGTCGACGAGGGAGGAACGGAGGCATAAACGGATCAGGGAAAGGGGGAAAATATCAGCAGCAGTGGTAGCAAGGACGATGATGGCGACAACACTGCCGATGTTTCAACGAACGGGGGTGGGGGGGGGGGGGAAGAATTTGTAATGTAAGGGCGAGGAAGAAAGGAAGGAAGGAAGAAAGGAAGAAAGGAAGGAAGGAAGGAAGGAAGGGAGGGAGGAAGGAGGGGAGGGAGAAACCGAGGAAGGAAGAGAAGGAGTAAGTGAGGGAGGAAGAGAGGGATGGATCGAGGGAGGGAGGGAGGGAGGAAAAGAGGGAAGCTGGTGGGAGGGAGGGAGGGAGGGAGGAAGGGAGGGAGGGAGCGAGGGAGGGAGGGAGCGAGGGAGGTAGGGAGGGAGGGAGGGAGGGAGAGAGGGGGCCAGAAGCTCAAACCGCGGCCACGGCATCGCATTGAACCTGGTGCGTATTAATCACTGTATGATACGTGACTACAATGCAAGAGGAACGGGCTTGCCTGTCGAACTCGTAAGGACCGCTGTCGTTGTGCTCTGCCCTACCAGGGTATTAACAAGTACTGGAAAATACCATATTTCGAGGTATACGTGATACAAGACGGCAAACATCATGGAGACGTTCGTATAAATGTACCTACTTCGAAGTACGAAAAGCAAGAGTATAACACTATTATTAGTACAGTACTTTGTACATACCAGTATGACGTGAGGTAAAGAACCTAAGGGCAGTCTTTTCATCAAGGGCCCGGACATCGTCGCGCGGAGGAGGGGGGGGGCGTGCGACAAGGGGGTGCGCGCACGCATCGCCACGTACGCGGAACGAGCACGTCGGAGTCGAACGATCGCCTGCCTCCAGTAGTCAACGGATGCTCTGTTGGTGGGCACGTACATGCCCTCCTCAAGCCAGTCCAACTCAGCGGAGTGGCATGAAATGATAAGATGGCCAGGTTTTGTGCTCGCGCGAGATTGAGGCGGGTCTCGTATCATCTCATCTCATCTCGTTTCACGCCATTTCATTCCAGTTCCCATTTCCCATCTCAATTCCCAGCCCATCCCCTCCCATTCCAACCCATCCCATCCAATCCGGTCCCATCCCATCCCCCCTTCCTTCCATCTCTCCCATTCTTCCCATCCCATCCCATTCCATCTCATCCCATTACACCCCGTTCCCTCACATCCCTCATATCCCGTCAACCACGACGGCCAGCAGCAACACCTACTGTATCGATAAACCATATACCAGGTATATGACATAATATCACACTAAGCCAAGTATCAGGGTGCCTGGCAATGCCTAGCGAAGACTACTAACACCCTTTGACGTATCATACGAAGTACGAGTACCACAAGTACTGCTGCTGGAGTTTAGTTCTCTCTGAAGAGGTATACCTGGTATTTTGTAGATCATACATTCGAAGGTACTCGGGTACCAAACCTCACTGAGGTGCCAACAGGTACCCGGGTACCAAATCTCTCTGAGGTGCTCAGGTACCCCGGTGCCAAACCTCTCTGGGGCACTCGGGTAACCGGGTACCAAACCCCTATGAGGTACATGGGTATCAAACCTGGCTGTTTTCGTAGTGCCCCGGTAGGTACCCGGGTACCTACAGAGTACACCGGTATAACCTACCCAACACGCCCGTGTTCTCCTGCTACTCGTATGCAGTGGTGTCCTCACTTTCAGACCATCCATCTAGCCTTATAGTAGCGATACGACCAGGTAAATCAGCTTGTAACGGGAAGATAAACTTGGAAATAGTATGAATAGGATTTTTCCTTCAGCAAAGCAAGAGAAGACCAGATCAGCGACAACACCACAGTTTTAGGGCATGTCACTCACGGGATGGTCTTCTAAAAATGGGTAAACCACTGCCGTATACGATACGCGAAGAAAAAAAATGGGTCTCCCACGTACGTGAACGTTCTGTCTAGCGTTGTCTTCCCGATGGCTACAACATTGAAAACCCGAAGCAATCGTATATCCACGGGCACATACCGCTGCATCTAGAGACTACATGGGTAGAAAATACCAAGGACTATAAATAGGGTTCGATATCGGACGAGACCGGCAGGCAAAAAAAACACGTCCTGGATACGATTTCGATATTTTGATACGTCTACTAATGGTGTCAGCATTAAAAACACGCGGATGCCAGGGGGGCGCGGAGGCCAAAACACCTCGTATACGGTATATGTCAAAAGTTAACGCATTCCATACGATACATCGGAAAATCAGTGCTTCGATTTATCGAAACTCTCGATACGATATCCAACACTACTATATGCGACTATGCATACGTCGAAGCGTATAAAGTTATTGCGCCTTCTCGTGTTCATGGGTAAAGAGTGCAGTACTCAGCCTTCACAGTATACGTACGTCCTTCGAGTATTACATACATCGAACACACCACCGACCCCCACACAATGATGAGACTATTTCAGGGGAAGATAGATTCCTGATCTGTATGGCCTATCTAGCTCTAGCTTAACAGGTCGCAACGGCAGAGAGGGATCTAGATGGACTACTGTAGATATATCATATAGATCATGATCTGTCTGCCTTATGTGTGGAGCATTGTGCTGGGCACCTGACCGGCAAGTTGTGCACATAGCGAGAAAACCATGCACGCACGCGGGTACCAATACGCTAAAACACTGCGACACGCATATGCCCGAGGGAAAAACAAATGATGATACCGCTATGTACGGTGGGTGCTACTCACTGTTACATCACACTTGCCAGTTGCGAGGCGCCGGGTCAACCACTATCACCGACGAGATCAGTTGTTGCTCAATCGCAAAGCAATTGACGACCAAGGGCTAGTCCAAACAGACTCGAAAGTCGAAAGTCGAAATCGAAATTCGATTTAATTTGGATTTCGATCAAAACTAGCCGAGGTATCCAAACAGAATCGAAAATTGGAAATAGAAATCCAGGCGAAAAGCAACGGAGAGCACAACCTATTTGGGCCGTCCACAACTGTGCACACATGCCGACAATCTAGCGCTCGGCAACACAGGTCCACCACAGAAGAAGCAGGGAAACGCGACGACAATTCGATTCTGGGACGTCGTTGCCCCTCCCATGGAGGCGGTGGCGCGTCCAACGTTGACGCCCCGGGATCAAACTTGAAATTATTCTGAGGACGAACTTCCGACCTCGTTTTCGAGGGCATCATCCTGGTTTTTCCTCAAACCATGTTCGCTCTGGCTCTAACGCCGGGAAACAATAGCTCGAGAACGTCGGGGCTGATCTTGTGGTTCGCCTGCTGGCTGTTTACGGGGGGTTTGTGCGGATGTGTTGCCGTGCTAGCTGTGGGTTGGATGCTGTGTGCGGCGGTTCTGATGTGATATCTTGATGTGGCTACGCTGACCAGTAGGACGCGCTGAATTGTTGTTTTTCGTGTTTTCGATTTGCTTTTTTTCAGCCGTCGACTTTTCGATTATGGCATTGGGTTGTAAGTCGTTCATTTTTTCGGAAGGAGAACATGTTTGGGCCAGGGACCAATCAGAGCCCTGTTTATTATCATTTCGATTGCCGATTTTCGATCCTGTTAGCACACGCCCTGAAGAGAAACAAAGGGAAACCTACGTGTGACTGCCTTAGCTTCTATGATGGATTGCGTAGAGAGAAAGGAAGAGAGAGAAAGCGGAGACATAAATAGAGAGAGGGGGTGCGAAGAAGACGGTAGAAGAGGGGGGGGGGCGAGCGCGAGCGTGCCCCTCTCTGGCAAAGCGCAACCCGGTGCCCCCTTCGAGGAATACACCATATTTCCCTTGTGCTCCAGTACCTGGTACAAGTTCCCCTCGAGTAAGACGCCTCATTATACTCTTATACTCCGGCACCTGGTAGAAGTAGGTACCAACCAGATACCAGGTAGTACCTGGCACCCGCTGTTATTTCAACAAATACAAAGCGCCCAGATCTGGTCGGTGGTGAAACAAGTTTCGGCCCGAAGCACAGCAGTGCAACACACCCCCGGGGAAAAAATCCAGAGTCCAATTTCTCCAAAACGTGGGGGGCACATCAAGGACGAAAACGGTGGCGTCGGAAACTGTCTCGTCCGTGGATAGGGCGCGTCGCTCGTCGTATTCAGTACGCTCTCCCCGTTGTCGAGAAAGTCAGCTCGGAAAATCGTCAAATGGGGGGGGGTTATCCTATCACACGGGTGATACGGTGTACATCTACCGGCACCCCCAAAGAGATGCATGCGTGAGACAGCGGAAGCAGGGAGGCACTGATAATAGCATATCGTATATCACACGGGTGATGAGATAACACGCCCCTTGGGACGAATTCCGGAGACATGTTTATCGAAACCCAGGGGGGCACTGCACACACGTCGAAAAGGGGTGGTTTGGAACAGATCTCGACGAGATATCTCGATAGACGCATCATCGCTCGGAGTTTGCACCTTCCCCATTTGTCGAAAAAAAACAGCACCGAAATTCGTCTCAGGGGGGTGTGCTATCTTATCACCCTTAGTGATACGGTACACGTGTGCCAGTGCTCCCCCAAAGAGATCCACGCGCCATGAGATGGCCGAAGCGAGGCGCCAACGAATACATGGTACTTCGAACTGTAGGCTCCGTATGACGTGTGTGTCGTAGTTGTACGGCTAGACTGACCCCTCAGCGACACCTAAGACCACTACAGCAGTACAGCCTACTGCTGCACTGTCCATACCGTCCACACCTGGTACCTGGTAGCTCTGCTGTGTTAGAATACCTTGTACGGACTTGTACGGACAGTTTGATATTCATATCGATGACTACACGGTTCTCGCGATTTCCGTCCACTACTCCGGACGAAAATTTAACCCTTTTAGGGTCGCAGTCCCGTTTTGGGGACACACTACTTAGAAATTGACCGGTGTACCCCAAAACGGGACTGCAGTCCTAAAAGGGTCAAGGGCGGTCTGATACTCATATACTCATATGAACACCTACACGGTTTTTATACTTCCCTCCAGAGTGGTACACCAGTTTGCTGTGCTCTACTAGCAAGTAGCTAATGTCTACAATATTTTGTACCTGGTACATATATACCTGCTATCATACGAGGTAATGACGCATTACCCATCATGAGAAACAAAATGAGAAACGCTATCTCGCCAGCCGCCTTGAGCAAGTGTTGCCTGGTATAAGGTAAGTGGTTTGCCGTAGGAGCAGTAGCCTAATCGTGCGAGCGAGCTATGTATACAACTCCCTTGTATTCGTGGTTCCGGTGCGAAATGTACCTGCTTCACGTTACGTGCCTGATGCTATATACAATCGTTTTTGTTCTCGTCCCTTTATACCTCGAAAATATTGAAAGTATCCACGACAGATCCCTGATCACCACGGGATGACCTACATCTTCGAGGGCAGATATATTCCTGATCAGTATGATCTAGCTCATGTTGCCGGGTGGAAAATGATCCAGCATACGTTTCCTGGGCTGGATCTGTACAGCACAAATAGCAAACAACGCCTCACAACGGCAGGTCATGATCTACCAGGAACTGTAGATGATCTACAGTAGACAGATAGATCGTGATCTGACCGGCGTGTGGGAATACTAACCTATTAGGAGTGGAGACAGACAGAGCCCTACGCTCTACGACCGGCAAAAATCATACCAGGTACATTTCGTGATACCCGGTATGGCAAGTGTTGGATGTCGTATCGACGGTTTCGACACATCGAACTATCTGCTGTAGTGTCTGCGTCCGCGCCCGGTGCAGAAGACGTCGCGGTGACGAGCTCCCAATCCCTGATGCCTGCGGGGGTCGTTCACGCCCGACCGCGCCGAGCACTTCCCTCCCGTATCATGGAACAAACAGATGCTTAAAGTCTTGTGCCTTGAACTGAGGGAGGGGGGGCGGGTTGCCTGAGGCAACCCAACCACCCACTCTCGAGGAGTTTGGTCGTGGATCGGGCGAAACCGGTTCCACAATGGATGACCCCGGCAATCCTTCAGGGAGACGGTCGACCTCACGTCAAAGCGAAGGGACCGCTTGCGACCTGACATCGGCGACCCGGCGGGTTCTTTCAGGTCTGGCGTTTGAAGTATCCATCGGTGCTTGCGTGATTCGGAGGTCTACGATATATAAGAATTTACCCTGTCCTTCACATATCGAACTGGTTGATATCTGTCATATCGCACGCTTTTTTGCCCTTCATTCCCTGCCATAACGCCACAACCGAAAATATATTCGATGGAATTATTCAGGAAACGGTACACCGGGTGTGTTCTTCGCCACTTGCCGGTATGTATGGCGACCCGCCACAGGCGGCACCGTACATCGGCAGCGCTCATGGGCCAAGGAACCGCTCGACCAGTATACCGTCATCTGGCCACATACCCAATGGCACGCCGACTCCTACATACCTACAAATTCAGGTTGGTTTCACCGTTTTAAGGCGTACAGAGAATGCCGACCGATATACCCGTGAGGCCCGGGCAGCGTCAACCCCGTCAACCTTCATGGAACTAAACAAAAAATACAGCAGACGCCCCACCGAGCAACAATATTCAAGTTCACGAGCCGACGACACGACTTGGGCAGTTGCAACATGTTGACGTGCACACTACCAACATGCATATGCAGTATGCAGTACACAATCACTTGCGTGGAGTGAGGACGGGTACCACTACAACTCTTTACCCACTTGAACATTGGGGTTAAACTATATTGACCGTTCCGATCTGTCAGAGCGTGCCTTCTGTGCCGTACCTAGATTGAAATCTCAAGACTTTTCGTATGATCGTCGATTACTCATGTATGACGTTCCTTCTGTAGATTGATTACCTATGACGTTCCTTCTGTAGATTGATTACCTATGACGTTTCGATACGTTGTGCCCATAAACCTCCTTCCACTGCCCACCAACACTGACGCCCCGATTACTTTTCCCGCAATCTCGATGATGACGCATACTTCTTCCTGTTGATAGTGGTAACTCAGATCCCAAGGTCAAGAAGTGTAGGCTCTTTCTCCCTCCTCTCCCCAACAACGATACGTTCCTCGCATTTTTTACCCTACAAGAGTTCATACACTTTTTTCCTTCGTCGACTCGCGTCTAATTGCGCCTGCCCACGCTACAACAGGCGCTCTCGGCAGTTTATGCCATCACAAGAGAACAAAAAACTCCAAAAGATAAGAAGACTAGAACCCTCGACCTCAACCTTATCATGTTAATTCTTTGAATACAGCAGCAAGTAGGAAGATTCGAGGTAAACCACCGGTGCGACCGCCTATGATATAGGGCGGTTGAAATCGGTCGGCACGAGGGTTATTCCGAACAAAAATGCCTCCACGAATAGGGCGGCGTCTCGATATAGGGTGGCCAAAATTATTTCGCACTATACCGCCTTGTAAAGGCCCCACTCCAGCTACGTGTACCGGCGTGTTACGTCAAGAATCTTACCCGCCTGCAACCCAAATACCTTTCTTTGTCGCAGGGAATGTTCTATGTTGCACAGATGCTCGCACTTCGAACACTGAGAGTATTTCAGTATCGGGGATCTAAATGCTGACTGTGAGTACCCAAAGTATTGGAGCCGGGAATGCTGCCAGTACTCCCAGCATATACTCCGGAAATACTGTCTATACTTGACACTTTGTAGTACTCTCCATTTGCCCCCCCCCCGAGGATAATTTAGCTTCAACTTCCACTCGTTGGGCCATCTGTGAATGTTGTCTGCAAACAAATGGCGATATATTTTTCGTTGTTGTTGCTGCTGCTGTGGTTGTAAGTGGCTTCGGTGCTTTGGCTGCCATCCCTCTGGCCGTTTCGTTGTTGTAGTGGAGGCATTGCCGCACTCCGATCACCAAGCAGATGGGGGTTGGTTCGAGGTCAAAGGGTCTTCGTGCTCGCTATCGTCCCGGCGTCGTCGCCCCGTTCTAGGCTGTTCGATTTGCTGCGTCTGACCACCGTGCCATTGTGGTGATTTCGGCGTTTTGTGGTGGGCTTTGGTCTCTGAGCAGCATTGGCTTCGTGGCACATCAAGAGAGAGCATTTGATGAGTGTTGACTTCGCGGGACAAAGGACACTGGAACTGCTGTCTTACGAACTGTCGCTGTCTTCGTGGAGAATCATTGGGTGCTGCCATGTCAAGTTCCTTTGCGGTTTTTGGTGTTGTCTTGTTTGCTGTTTTTGAACCGCACCGGCGAGTGCCTTCGGTGAGTGCCTTCGGTGTTTTCGGCTATCATTCCAAGAGTAGCGGTTATGTTGGGTCATACCTCGTACCATGGTATCTCTTTTTCGTGCTCATCGATGGGCCAACAATATACGACACATGCGTTACATATTACTATTAATAGAGTGTCCATTGCACTGCGGCCATTAGCAAGGTCTTGGATTCGCTTCATTGAGCGGGCGGCGTAGGCCGCAAAAAACATGTTCTACTAGCACCTAAAAGGTGTACAACTGCCACCAGTCCGTGCATGTAGAGTATATACCGTGCAACACGCGAGACAACAAACCGCTGGGGCGATCTTCTGACCCGATCTTCCAAAACATGGGGGGGGGGGGGGGGGCAACGAACACAGCGGTAGAATGGGTTTATCTCGTCGAGATGTTCCCCCATAGGCGCGTCGCTCGGCGTTTACACACTCTCTCCTCCGTCCAGAAAACCAGCTATAAAAATGAAATTCGTCCGAGCGGGGTGTGTGTTATCTTCCGTGATACCTGCTGGTGCCCTATTAATAGTACCGGAAACTACTGTACCAGGTACCAGGGTATGTGTTTACCCTTTGGGTACCGCAGTTCCGTTTTGGGGACAAACTGCTGATAATTTGAGTGCTTTATCCTCAAAACGGGATTGCAGTCCTGAAGGGTCTGTTCCCCACGAACTTCTTATAAACCAATACCGCTTCCTACGTTCGTACCAGGTAAAGCGGGGCTACACCGCGGAGGGCTGGCGCCCGCCTGCGGCTTTGCGCATACCCGTAACGGCACAGAGAAGTAGAACGATAACTGAGCCAAGGCCAGTAGAAGTACTAATAATATTAAAAATACCAATTACCAGTAGATTTGCCCGGGAGTGTCAAGGCTGGGTTTCTTGTGGGACTCGTTCTTATGAAGAGGGCTGTTGTGTACAGCTGTAGTGCAGGCTCTCACACATTAAGAAACCGGGATACTGGCCCAGGCAGGACTCGTAATCAGAGGAGGGGCTGCTCCACACTTACGCTATTTTTCAATCGTACGAGTACGAGCAACCGCTCCCGAGATTGCTCATTTCCTGGAGAGCTCAGGCTGAGTTTCTTGTGAGCGCTTTCTTATTATTGTATCATCACTACGTACATTTTACCGATAAGAGGAAACGAACCGGGTATCATACTGGCCCAGAGCAGATTTCTTATTTAAAAACGGGTGTGTCTCACACTATCGTTTAAAACACATTCGCCCCCGATTTTCTTACTTCCCCGGAAGTGTCAGGCTGGCTTTCTTGTTCGGCTATTACTCATGAGAGGGCCGGGATAATGTTATCAATAGTGTGAGGTACCTGAAACATGAGCAGTTCCTGCGATGGTGAGCGAGCGAACAAACGCGATGACAGCATGGCAATGTTCACGAGGTATCATCATACCGGTATGTATGTACTGATTGTGTGCTGCGTGTTGCATATTGCCCACCACTGCGACAAGTATCGCAATTCTTCTGTATGATGGAGATGAAACATGATACGCAAAAGACAAGGGTAGTGGCCGGTTGGGTTCTTTGCAGCCATCCTGAGCCATCCCACGTTTTTTCGTCGGGTGCTTCGGAATTTGGCATTGAGAATCGCCGAGCAACGATGCTTTTGCGTATTTTTCGCCAGCGTTCGTAAAAAAACTCCCATCATTCCTCATCGAACAGCATGCCGGTATCTATAGAGATCGTATGCAGAACTCTACGATACAGCAGCAGTACCATTATTTACTCACGTGTGGGGATACATTGAAAGGTTCACCGCGAAAGAGTCAATAATAAGAGCGTGCAGACACCGATTGCCACGGGAAAATTGCAATGGTGACCGGTCGCGGTTCCTCGCGTCTCTGCGACAATCTATCATCTATATGTACGATGCGAACCAAGGGTCAAACTAATGACTCTGCTGGTGTGTACACCCATCTATGGTGCGAGAGGATAACAAAAAAGCGATCCCCGAGCAAAACCGAAACATAAAACAAGAGCCCCGTGTCATTGCATGCACCTGAATTTGTAATGAGCAAAGAATTGCCCTTATTCTCCACCTCCTTCTGCGTCCTTCTTGGGCAGCTGGAGGGTTATGTTCGCTTCGCTCTTGGCTTTTTGCCTGGTGTGCTCGGCAGCCGCTTTTTCTGCCTTTTTCTGCGTGAAAACGCCTACCTACATCGAAATCCCGGCGGTGAGAAACATATTTCTTCCGCACCGTCGTTGTGGGTTTAGCTACAGTCAGTCATTGGGTATATCACCATCATTACACAGACTGACAGAGCAGTAGCTGCCGGAGAATAACCGGCGTGGCGTCTCCCTGGCTCTTCGCGATAACACCGACACCGCCAGCGTTCGTTACGCCCGCCGTCAGGAGTCGATAAGAACGGGTAGTGAGCGACATGGTTTCCTTCAAGCAGGAGCACTCCGCCGGTAAGCTGCTTTGCCCTGATTATTTTGAAAGAGTGTTGTTTCGAAACGAAAAAAATACTCGCCCCCTCGTCATCATCCTCGCTTCTTCTCGACTGCCCCTAGCTGCTCGCTTGCACCTACCTTGAGAGATTAGCCTCGTATCGAGACGTCCGCCAGCCAGCCAGTAACTACCTTGTTGACTCCCCTTGCTCGAGGCGGACAAAGAAGAGGGGTGTATTTTGCTTTATTTTTCCCCGTTTCGTCGGTGTCCTCTTTTGTTTTATTTTTTCTCTCGAGCTCGGCCAGCTAATTACTTTCTCAAGACACGCGATCCCGCATCCCACGTGGCCGAACCACCCCTATCTAGTCGAGTCCGCCAGTGGCTTCGAGCGCCCGGGCACGGACTTTCGGACACCAGTTGTAATCGCTAGCTACGTGACCCAGGGCTCATGTATAGCGTATCGCCCTTTTGTGTCACCTAATTATTACCTGCCCCTCGACGATTTTTTCCGAAATGGGAGACGGTCCGACTTCGCTGCTGCTGTGATGAGACAGCGATAATATTGCCTGTACACGCTGCAACCCGAACCTCGCGGGTTGAGGATCTCACTCCGGGTGTCGATGATAGCACTTGCTGGCGTCCGATGCCGCCACAGCTATGGCATTAGTTACCTCGTGACGCTCCCCCTCGTCTATGTAAGGTCTTGCCGGCGCAGAAAACAACATTTCGCGGATCGCGGTACTTTTTGATACGCAGTTTCGATATCGCTTGAACTTGAACTACGCAAGAGTCCCGACCCTGAAAGCAAATTAAACAGAAAAGTAAAGATGATTTCGCTGTTCGGACGTCAAAGAACGTCTCGTACACATCACACTTTCGTCGAGTTTTTCTTTGTTGTGGCAGGCGTAGCAGCGTTTCGGGGTCCGACTCATCACATGGCCGCTGCTGTAGTATGATGGCTCCTACGAATCGGACGCGGTGATGATGATAAATAACTCGTTTATGATGTATCCTTCACGTGTACCAGGTACGTATCATACGTCAGATAACAGAGTTTGCTCAAGGCAAAAGGTGACCAAAAGTAAAGCAGTACTGGTACCGGGTACGACTGACTGCTGTTGTAGTTATTACCAGGTACCTGGTACCAGGTACGTCATTACTGCAGTCATTTGTGGTCAGTCGAATGAGGGTCAGTCTAAACTCGATATAATACGTACTCCACCTGGTACGATAAGGCTCGACAAACGAAGCATTGCGAAACATGGTCTACTACTCGCACTGCTGCTGTACATAATACATGCAGATCATACCAGACCGGGCATAGATCTGCCCTTGAATGATTTAAAGTAGATCATGAGGTGGGAATCGATGGTCTGTCAGGTATGAAACAGCGCATACCTGGTGTGAACGAGTATCGTGCGTACCAGGTCCAGGTACTCAATACTAATACTCAGTACGAAGGGCACCAGCTCCCAGCTTGTTGGTCCTCCTTGTAGTCGTAATATCCTGTGTTGGTGAGCACAACAGCAGTAATCTTCGTCCTACTGCTGCAGTATGGTATCAGAAACCCTTCAAACAATGCTCCCTGTAGTCAGGAATAGCGTCAGGTACTTTCCAGGGGGGTTGCTGGAGGTACTGGCAGCACACAGCAGTGTCGGCCCACGAGTAAGAAAAACGCTCATTAAAACATGACCCTTTTCGGACTGCAGTCCCGTTTTGGGGACAAACTACTCAAATAATAAGTAGTTTGTCCCCAACACGGGACTACAGCAGAGGGTGCTTGGTGTTAAGGAACGTCAATTTGGTATCCAGGCCATTAATAATTGTTTTTTCCGACCTTTGTTCTAACTCTGTTGTTTAGGATTTTTAGGGTTCGTCCCACCGTTGAGCTGTGTTTCTTGACCCATACCAGGTATTTCTTATTTTTCGTGCCGATATGAGCATCTTTTTCGTAGCACCATGTTTCTCAACTGCAGCCACCTACTGCTGTACTGTCCTACAAGGGGTTTGGCTCACTTTTTGGGTGGACGGTGAGAAAATTGGAGTAAGAATCCGTGGTCAGCGGCGAGCACTGTACTTAATCCTATATGATGGCCGTCGCTGGTTGTTCAGGAATGGCGTCACAAAAGGGATCCAAGTTCCAAGGCTTGCTCAGATTTCGTAATTACTCCTGTCATTCGTGGGTTTCTCGTTGGCGGACCCCATACTATTGCTGTAACCTGGTACGTAATACGTAAATGAGTATGATGTTCTCTTATTTTATGATTTCGTAGCTCACTTCCCTGAAGAATCCTGCCTGCGGTGAAAATAATGTAACCACAGGCTGTATTAATAGCAAAAATGCATCTCGCTTGGAGAATACAAGTATCAGGCACCAAGGTACGAAATATTGCGCACGGCAATACCATACCACTTACGTACGGGCCCGTGTTAAGGCCCATCTTAACGGGGAACGCTTGTTGGAAATAAAATTTTAATTTGATTTGAAAAAAAAACGTGTTTTGGTCCCCTATGATACTTGTACTATGGGGGAACGGCATACTATTAATAGTTGTCAATCGAAATAGAATTCGGAATAACCTGGAAGAACGCACCGCGTCACACAACGCCCAGCCGAAAACAGCGACGCGCGTAGACGAGAGCGAAGGTTTGCGTTGTCGCGTGCGCGCCGCCGCCAGCCTCTTTTTTCTTTTTTTTTTGTGTAGGGACAGGAAGTTATTATTCTCAGGGTGTCTTGGGTGGGCGGAGGGAGCCCTCAAGCGCCACGTACGGAACAGCAGCGGTGATGCACCTATCGAGGTCTCGAGCGTATCCTCCGTTTTTTTGCTCGTTTGCTAGGTTTTCGTGATTGTTGGCCGATCGAGCAGGCCGAAAAATTGGGCTTGCGGCCGCCATGATTATTTTTGATGCGCCACGGCCGGGGTACGATATGCTATGGTCTGTGGGCGTGGGCGCGGCTATTGCTCCGGTCGTCTCTCGTTGAGGTTCGCGTTTTATCGCCTCGATCGTGGTCACCGAAGTGGTCAATAATCGCCCCAAACTCCACCGAGGGTGTTGACCCAACATGAACATGCTAGATCAAGACCGGTGAACTCCCAAATTCCAAATTGAAATAAAAAAAAACGCACGAAAAAAGTCCCAAAAGACTCTTCACTCATATTCACATTTTCTAATTTGCCTGCTTGGTCGTTCACTCTTCGGCCAATCAGATGCAAATTAAATTAGAAAAAAAAACGAAAACAAGAAAACGAAAAACTAAAAGTCCCCGTTAAGATGAGCCCTTAACGAGCAAAATTTGATTTGATTCGAATATAATTACATGAAACATAAGTATACCTTTGGGTCCTATCGAGGAATAGCATATTTAAACAAGATCGAATAATGCAGAAGGGTCAACGAACAGAGGGCAACCAACCAGGCGAGCGACGGCCGGCGTCCTCCCCGGGCGCCGTGGTCAGCGGCCAAGTGTTTCTACCGGCACCACCAAAGAGGCTATCGCTATTGGGGAATCTTGGGGGGCTGGCGCAGCCACGAAGCCCCACACAGGCAGCAGCTACGGGGATACAGCGATCGAACTTATGAGCGAAGTCGTGACCTGCTCGGTGCTCGTGTGTTTTGCGAGGCAAAGAAGGATGAAAAACTGGGTTTGCGACGGCCTTGTGGATTTCTGAGGCGCCGCGGATGGTCTGCCCTGTGCTAGGGGCCGTCGGACCTCGCGCTGCGACTGCTCCGGTGTCCCTGCCTCTCGGGAATGGTGAACCTCACCCGTGAAGCAGTCGACAACACGGCTCAAGTTCGCGTGGATTGCTTCGGTTTCAGGAACATGCCACGTCGAGTTGGACAAACTCCCCAAATCGAATAACACGAAGAGCAAAATAAGTCCCACAATACCTCTTGTCGAATTCGTTTTTTTTACGTTTTATTCGAATCATATGTCAAAATGCCTTCTTGGTGATTCACTTTTCGATCAATCAGATGCAAATCAAATCAAGCGAAAAAAGGATTGGCGGAGTATCATAAAAATGTTTCTCGTTAAGATGGGCCCTAAGGGAAACTACACTAACGAGCTGTGGTTTACCATTCCGTATCACTTGCGACCAAATAACACTAGGATCATATCGATGGTAATATGTTTACACTCAGAAAAAATAAAAGGAAGGAAAAAGAAGGATGAGGCTGTTTACGATGCGGTTCGATTTCGAGCTTCAGATTTGTATTTTTCGATCTAAAAAATGAATGCCCCTGCTTCTGCAGTCCTAATATGCAAAATCCGACCGAAAGCAGCAGCGGCAGCAGTCAGCCCTTGTAAAACACGAAATACCGAGAAAGGCTTACTCTAGCGCACTCGGCACGTCTCTTCGCCGCCAGACCAGAGGCACTCAGCCTTGGCTCCGACGCTTGAGTCCTACGCGCAGTGCAGCGCACGTAGCGCGTCTCTTCGCGGCGCCAGACCACAACAACAGCAGTTGGTCTCGGCGTTTGCTCGAATCTCTGCACGCACGATAAACCTGATTTTTCCGCATGGGAAGACTGTTTCGATTTGCCAAGTCCACCTCTAAAAAAGCGATCCCGTCAAAATCTGAAGCTCAAAAATCGAACCGCATACGAGGAAGCGGCCAAATAAGGCTGTTTCCTATGCGGTTCGATTTCGAGCTTGAGATTTGTATTTTTCGATGTCCAAAAGGAATGCTCCCGCTTGTGCAGTCCAAACATGCAAAATCCCACCTGAAAATGAACGATTTGAGAATCCGATGACCCAAGTGGTGTTATCCACGACAGCAAACAGCAGCAGAATGATCGATGAGTTGGATGGTTACACAGCTCTGTAGCGACGTTGCTTCGCGCGGCGGCGCGTCCCTCTGTGACCAGACTCCAGTCTGCTGGCGCGGGCTCGGGCCTAGAGACCAAGCGCACTCGGCTCGCACCTCCTCCGTGGATACGTAATCGTATACTACACTGCTATACAGCAGTAGCTTCAGTCAGTCACATTGTGAACACACAAAAAAACAAGACAGGCTGCTCTAGCGCACTCGCCACGTCTCTTCGCCGCCAGACCAGAGAAAGTCAGCCTTGGCTCGGACGCTTGATCCCTAAACGCAGTGCAGCGCACTCAGCGCGTCTCTTCGCGGCGACAGATCACATCAACAACAGCCGGGTCTCGGAGTTTTCTCGGATTTCTGCACGCACAATAAAATAGATTTTTCCGCTTAGGAAGCCTGTTTCGATTTGCCAAGTTCACATCTGAAAAAGCGATCGGGTCAAAATCTGAAGCTCAAAAATCAAACCGCGTAGGGAACAGCCTTAACCCAAAAAAGAAGAAAGAAGGGAAGAAAATAAAAAAACAAGAAAAAAGAAAAAAATCATGCGCTCGAGGCGCAGGCGGAGTCCCGAGGTTTGCTGGTACGATCAGTCGTATGATATGTCCAGCTGATGGGCCAACATTAGGCCGTGCATGTGAGTATTTGAACATTCGATGCTCGATGCTGTGAGTGCAGTGTTCTCGGAGTATGAAGTGTACTGGGAGCATCTGTGTAACAGCTACACGTAACAGATCCCGGTATTCTACGAGACGAGGGCATGTACATCATGTGCTGTCGTGTGGCAAAATGTCGTACCAAGATGTCTTTCGCCGTGTTGATGGGTTCTGAATTCTGAGAGCTACTATTCTTCAGTCGCTACAGTAGTAGAATACATTGTATGTCACGACCGCGGTGCGTGCGTTGTTGGTACGCCTGCCAGTATCCACTCTGTCGATTTGGCGTGAACACAGATAGAGCTCGTGCATACCGGCACGTGAGCTGCAAATGGCGAAAAAAATGACACGTTGGCGCGCAGAAGGATTGTACGGCTTCGCCATTAACATGATAAATGAAAACTGCAACAAACGCAATCGCCATCACAGCTATCGTACCATGGAGTCCTGTCGTTCTGTCCTCGGAATGTCGCACGGAGTTTGTTGCGACAGATACACAAACAGCTGTAAGTCTACGGTAGTAGTCTAAGCCTCTTTGTAGTCTAAACCGGGCATGTATCGTACATCAGTCAGTAGTAGATGTTCTTTCCCCCCGACTTCTTGCCATAAAAGCAAGTTAGAGGGTATGATAGCTCTCGCTACTGCAGACACAGTACTATTACCGGGGGCCTACATACCCACCGGTAGTAACTATTAGTAGAACCCAAGATGGACTTGAAAATCCTGTATCCCCCTGTATTTATACACCGTCGTATTTGGTTCCGATTACTACAGTACCGGTAGGTTCCACCGCAATTCTATGCTCCACGCTCCGGCTACGTATTTGTAACCCTGACTCGTACGTACCTGGTAGTACGTACATCGAAGCGGTATGATATCCTCGCGTGACAGTGCGATGCCAACGTGTCGGAGTATATCATACCAGGTACAAATGATAATTATAATCTCTTGTGTGGAGAAAATCAAAATCAAGAATGGTAATTAATTGTTTTTCATTTTTGGGGAGGACAAATTATCTCGTATGCCCAAAATTGACTGGAGCCATCCGGCATTAGCCTGAAGAATAGATGGGCATCCCAATGCTATTAACTTAGAGTGTTTTCAAAGACGGTTTGACGGGTCAAAGGTAGGCCTGACGAGGCAAAGGTAGGCCGTCAACCAAACTCTTTGGCCACGAGACTGTGATACATCACGTACTGGTAACTTGCAAAATTGGGTATCGATCACTCAACTCGTCGAACTCAGCGTCGACCACTCATTTGGTACGACTCACAGAGACTGATAAATCACGTACTGGTAGCTTGCAAAATTGGACATGCCAATGCCATGAACCACAGTATTTTAAAGGACTGTTAGATGGGCCAAAAGCAGTCCTGACGGGGCAAAGGTAGGCCGTCAACCGAAATCTGTTTTGATCACGTACTGGTAGCTTTCAATAATGTGTATCGATCACTCGACTGGTACACAGAACTCAGTATCGACCAGTCATTTGGTACAACTCACAGCTGGCGTATTTGAGATGTTTCTCGCGCCGCGTCTGGGCACTGCGCGAGCGTGGCAGAGGCCGTGTCTACAGCAGTAAGCACGACGAGCAAAAACCATAAGCATACCCTCGAGGGTCAGCAACGAAACAGGTTGCAGGGTGAGCGTATCGCGCACATACAGGCATACATGTATTCGTTCATAACTTCTTTTTTTCTTGGCAGTTTCATATTAATACAATACGCCTTCACAACGCAACCAAAACTCCACGATGCATGTGACACTGCCTGCTTTGCTGTGTGTACAAAATTGTTTTCATAGACACTATTTATACCTCCACCACCGTACCGCTCCTCCCGCGTAGTAACCTCGTCCGATTCGGTCGACACCAAACAATTCGTCCTCTCTGCCTTGCGGGGTCTGGTCGCCCGGCGTCCACAGTAGCCGAAGAGGCTCGTGACGCTCGTTCCGCGACCGTATGCTAGCCTACGAATCTCAAAAATTTTGCGCAAAATTCGTGCTTTCACACGTAAAATAGCCCGAATCGGAATTTCGACACTCGTTGCTGGAACGCCCAATCCTCAACCCTCAACGCACAAGCAACGGCGGAGCATGAGACCGGCCACCCCAACCCATGTTCCCCACACTCTTGCTGCCATGAGCTGTCGAAAGCCGCGGAGGATGCGGCCTCTCCTGTTTCGGCAAAGGAGAAGAGGTCCTATCTGGGTGCTGGAATCGGGGAACATAATATTTCTACCGTCACGAGCGAGCATAAATGTCGGCTGACGGCACGTTTGCCCCTTGACGGACAGCCGTCAACGACATCCCAATGGTCAAAACTATTATACGCCAGAAGAAGGCTTGGTGGGCCAAAGGTAGGCCTGACGGGGCAAAGTGGGTCGTCAACCAAATCTTTGGCCACGAGACTGACAATTCAAGTATCGACCACTCTACTGGTCCAACTCACAGCTGACGTTTTCATACAACATTTCTGCAAAAAACGAGCACGACACGTCCGATCACAGCTGTCAAGGACATCCCAACGGTAAAAACGTTTGTTTTTGAGAAGAGGGTTTGACGGGACAAAAGCAAGCCTGTCGGGACACAGGTAGGCCGTCATCCAAATTATTTGGCCGCGAGACTGCTGTTATATACCAGGTATCAAATATCGGCCGCTCAACTGGTCCAACTCGCAGCTGACGTACTCACACCCGGCCAGCCGGCAGCGAGGGCACGGAGAGTTTTATTAATCAAGTATCGACCACTCAACTGGTCCAACTCACAGCTGGCGTACTCACAGCCGGCAGCCAGAGCACGGCGCAAGCACGCCCGAGGCTGCCCCCGACACAGTCGGGGTCGGGGATCACGATGAGGCAGTTTCGTCCCGTGAGGTGAACCTCACCTCGTGCCTAGTACGAACAACGCAGAAAACACACGTCTAGGAAACGCTGAGGAGCGCTGAGAACAGAGGGCCAACAACATCGTATCTATATCTATATCATACTCCGTATGAGCGTTATGCGTCGTGCTTTCTTGGTGACGCTACCATCCCAAGTCGCAACCCGCAGTCTTGTCAATATCAACAGCACGTTCATAGTGGACCGGGCACAGCAGTAGCCGCGGTGCTCCAAAGATTTTTTTTCGTGACACAACTACGAACGGGGTGCTATGTATGTTCTGCCGTGTTTGTGCGTGTGTGTTCTGTGGGCATGTCGTCGTGATTTCTGCTGCGCGCGCTGGTCTAGCTAATAAGAAAGCTACGTAAAGCCACCGAGCTAAACAATAGAGTTGCACCCCGGCCTCAAAAAATGGAACCGGGTACCCGACCGGGTGAGGGGGAGTTTCGCCGGAACTGGAACCGGGTACCCGCATTACCAAACACCATTTGCTCCCCTTGTAGCGTTTGACCGGCGGTGGGTGAGGTGGGCACGGGTACCCGGGTTACCATACACTATTTGCTCCCCATGTAGCGTTTGAGCGGCGGCGTGTTACGGCGGACACGGGTACCCGGGTACCAGGGTTACCATACACTATTTGCTTTTTTCTCCCCTTCTAGCTTTTGAGCGGCGGCGTGGTAAGGCAGAAGGTTGGAAGGCATGAGTCCATTTCGCCTCTCTTGATGAATCATGCCAAAGAAAGGAGGCAGAAGGCACGTACTTAAGGGTATTCTTTGTGTGGGATCGAGTAGAGAGGTTGAAAGTGGGGAATTAAATCAAAGCAATCATGGATTGTAATTTTACTGCTACCCTTATTTGAGTTTTGCCTGAAAGTGTCCGACGGGTTCCCCCCCCTCCTTTTGACGGCGCTAACTCAGAGAAGGGACCATTTTGAGTTTTGCCCGAAAGTGTCCGACGTGTGCCGTCCACGAACGCACACAAAATGACGACAGTTGAATAAATGTATAATTGTGTGTTTGTGAAGTTTTCGCGCATTTTTTCCAACATATCTCTTCGTACGAGCACTTCTTGGCAAAACGCTGAGTAAGCCGACACGGGAAGCCCGTCCGGACACATTGGTCGAGGATGGGGCGCGATCCGTGTCCTCTAAAGCACGTGGCAACCCCTCAAACGTTTTTTTTTCGGCGGGAGTGGATCAGACGATTTCCCTGGTTTCAGTACGAGGGGCCGTATTTTTGTACGTACGTACCGTTAAAATGTCGTCAGGTTTTTGCCGTAGCACGAGCACACAGCCCAGGCACGTACCAGAGAGACAAACAGACAACAGGCAGAGAGCACAACTTTACAACGCTGCCGCCCGTAAGCACCAGCAGGCAACATCGTGCGTGTGTGACACACCCGTCTGCGCTGTGCTGCTGTGCCTAGTTGGGTTTATCGGAGCCTGGGGTCCGTAATCGACCACTTTACCTATCTTCGCTGCTGCTGTGTGTGACAGACCCAGGCTACGACGTAACTCTGGACGGAAATGTAAGCACCGTTTGGATTGAATACTGATACGCCAACGGTTGTTCTTTTCCTTATGCTTTGGGTGTCTTGCCCCGAGCACACACCAGACATGAACTGTAGACAGCAGAGACAATGCAGAGAACACGAACAACGTCACAACCCCGCCCAACAGCACAAGCAGCGGCCAGAAACACCATGCGCGTGCTGGGGCTAGTTGCTCTGTCGGAGGCTGCGATCCGTCATCCGTCATCACCTCTCTCTTCTGCTGTGCTGTGCATGTGGCTCCGGTGTGCGCGCCGCTAAAAGTAATAGTATGGCTTTTTCGTATTAGGGCGAAATGGTCACGATGCCCGTTTGTGGACTTGAAGGCGCGAGTTCGATCCTCGCAGAGATCATGTCTATGTTTTTGTACTTTTTTTTCAACCCTATTTTTGTATTACGTACGTAACCCAGACAACACAGACAACGAACATCACACGAGCAGTGCAGGGTGCGTGCTACAACCAGCTGGCTACAACGCTATATACACGCCTGTCGCCCGCCAGCAGAGCAGGAAGCAACATCACGCGTGTACGGTAGCTTGTCCGCGCTGCATTGCTGTGGCTTCCTATTCTGTAGTTGCTTTTTTTATCGGACCCCTGCGATCTGGGGGTCTCTGCTGTTGTGTGATACATGCATGCTGCCACAGGTACAACAGCACTACTGCTGCTGCTGCTGCTGCTGCTGCTGCTGCTGCAGTGCGACTTTCGTGGGCGCCCGAGTGTGGTCGAGATTTCCAGCGCCTTCTTCGGTGCATCCTTTTCTTTTTCTGCAAATATCATCTCACTATTCAACACTGCTGTACTGCTGCGTTCCGTGTGTCACGCGTGTGTGTGCGGTGTGTCACGCGTGGAGTGCTTGCAAACTCTTTTTTTCTGTCGGCAGTCCTCGGTTTTTGTGCGGGAGAGGCCTTCTGCGCCGTGAGGGCCACAACAAAGATATGCACTAACGTACTGCCAAATACCTGGTACCTGGTATGATACAATGTTTGTCGAAATCAAGAAAATCTAAAAAACGATTCAGTTCCACGCTATTTCCATGTACGTTTTTGCTCCCACGAAGGCAGGTGAGGTTATACAAGGGTCTACGTGTACAGTAATATGCAGATACTTCATAACGTCGTGATATTGTATTGTATGAAATTTGTATGGCAATCGATTCGCTCTTGCGCCACTCCCCTATGCATGTCCTGGAGGGGAACCCTGCATCAAGTATTGATTTTAGAACAATTCCCTCCCGCCCGCTCGGTTTCAGACAAGCGCAAGTCAGAGGCGGAGCGGATCCGCGCCAAGTACCCCGACAGGATTCCGGTAAGTTGGCGATCTTGTGAACGGCCGACAGGACGAAAGGATCTTTTAGATTTGCTTCGACGACACTTGTATACACGAGTACCGGCAGTTTAAGGGTATCACCGTACTAGGTCGGGGGTCCATGGTAAATAGGACCTACAGTGCGCACAAAAACCTACATATTTACCTATTTTTACTAACAATAATTGGTCCTGTTTACTATGGTCCTCTGTAATAGTAGTAGAAGCAGTAGCAGTAGTAGTAGCAGTAGTAGCAGCAACGGTATAAGCAGTAGCAGCAGCTGTAGCAGTAGCTGTAGCAGTAGCAGTAGTAGCACCCGTAGCACAGCAGCTGTAGTAAAACTACTACTGTAGAAACAGATGTAGCAATAGAACCGCGGAAGTAAAAGCCGTAGTATATCAGCGGTAGTAGCAGTAGCACAGCACTAGGCATTACATATTAATGGTAGCGGTAGTACTGCACATACAGTAGTACATATTAATCGTAGGAGCAGTACGCGATTTTGATTGTAGTTGTTCGGAGGGCATGCGTGCGTTCTTCGGCTCACTACTCATTGACTCCCGGAACCGTTGGACCGAAACTCCATGCCTGCCGGGTGCCGCTCCGGGGCTCGTCTCGAAAATCGCTCACTCCTCACTGCCTGTTTTTCAGGTGATCTGCGAGAAGGCGGACCGCAGCGACATCCCCGACATCGACAAGAAGAAGTACCTCGTGCCGGCGGACCTTAGCACCGGTGCGTATCATACAGCATGTTGCCCCGTACCAGGTGGAAGTGGGGACACCGGAAGACGGCAACGGCGCGACGGCTTATAAATAAATTGTAGCGCGTCTGCTTGGCAGGAGACCCCCGAATCGTCTGAATCCCCATGAAATACGGATGTATGTACGGGTCGCAGCCTTTGCTGTCTAGCTCGAGGTTGACTGACCGAGGGATTTCTGAACTTTCTTCCATGAAATATGGAAGGGTAGACTATTAATTGTAGACCGGTATGTGAGAGATTGAGAACCTTCCGAGAATCTTCTGTTGTTCGTTGTTGCAGAGATAATGAGGCGTTTGGCTCGTATTCTCTGGCTGAAGAGTTCAATTTTGATGGCGGCGACGTGGCAAACGTTTCGGTTGATGGCGTGAATGGGAATGATACCAAATGGGTACATCACGGTGCCGGCAGACCCTGGTGGAACAGAGCAGAGCCTCGCCTGGGGTCCGTCTATCTACAAGCACGCACTCGGCGTTTATTTTTCCCCAGTCGTCGTGTTTGTTTTGGCTTTCAGCCGCGGGACGGTCGATCCCCCGCCAGGCCCTGTGCCCTCACTCGTCGGCTTGTTTAGCTAGGGGTCTATTAATAGATTTTTTACCACTCCGTCCCGAACTACGTGCGACATGGACCGTTTTTTTTCATGATCCATATGTTGGCGCTTTTCTGCTCCTATTCCCTTTGTGTAGCACCGCACGAAATTTGGAATTTTGCGTACTTTAGCGTTCGACCCGAACTCTCTCGATCTGAGTGATGAAAATTCCGGGGATCTTCAGGGTGTCGTGACCTCAACCTGCGGGTAGTGTCAAGAAGTTTTCACAATCTCATGGGTAAGGTCGGGTCGGATTAGGTCAGGAGGTTCTCAAACTCTCAAGGATCGGATCGGGTAACCCTTACCCGACCCGACTCGACCCGACCCGACCACAGCGAGGTTTAATCCGATCCGTGAACAGCCCTGTGAAAAATCCCTGGCTTTTTCGAGCACGTGAAGTAGAAGGGGGCTGCAGTGCTTGACGAGGATGTCATCGGACACGATGATTCGGTTCCGGCAGTGCTCGACGAAGATGTCGTCGGACACGATGGTGCGGTTCCAATGGAGGCCGTTTGCGACCGATCTACGGTAGATCCAAATTTGATGTACTACTGTTGGTCTGGATCCAGATCGATCAAGCCTCCGTCCATTTCAACCGCACCAACATGTCCGACGGCATCTTCATCGAGCACCGCAACTCCCCCTTCCATGTGACGTGCTCGAAGAGTTCAACTGTTCACGGGTCGGAGCGAACCTCGTGGGTCGGGCCGGGCCTGGTCGGGTCTGGTAGGGTAGGGGTGACCCGACCCGATCCGATCCGATCGGTGAGAGTTCCCCTATCACGTGACGTGCTCGAAGAAGTCCAGAAAACTTTTCATCATTGAGATCGAGAGAGTTCGGGTCGTACGTCCCCGTGCAACGAGCGTGCAGCGAGGAGTGAGCGAACCAATCAGCAGTCAGCTTTGGCCGACGCACTAGCCTCTCCAGGTTATCTTCCGAGCATTAGTGTAGTGGAAACAGAACATGGACGTAAATTCAACGTAACACCCTTTTCGGACTGCAGTCCGGTTTGGGTGACAAAATACGCAGAATTTGAGTAGTTCGCCCCCGAAAGAGGACTGCAGTCCTTAAAATGTTCAACAAGTATTCACACATCGGACAGATTATGATCTAGATCATCTCCAGGTGGATCATCTTCAGATAGATCGTCTATAACCTAACCTGCTGTTAGGAGAGATTGCGCAGGATCTGTACTAGTACAGATCAAAACCAGGGAACATGTCCTACAGTAAATCACGCAGGTTGTACAGCTCCCACCCGGCAACATGAGCTAGATCACACAGATCATACAGATCAGGCACATACCTGCTCTGACAGATTTCTGTTAGATGATCTGCCCGATGTGTGAACCCCTTCACGGCTGCGAAAATTGTCCCACACCACCTAAGTCGCAAGTAGTCTTGCCCAATCATACGTGGGTGCAGCAAATCTCTCATAGTTTTTGTCTCACTCGTTTTTTTATGCCTCGCTCGAAGGTTTTTGCTTGTGCTGGGAGCGCCGGTTATTGTGCCTAAAATGTGTGCACCATTCGGTCCATTTGGGACACCCCATTCCCCCCCCCCCACTGCCCATGGGTCCGAATTGATCGTGATCGTCCGGGTCTGACCGAGGTGTTGTCTGTCGCCGGACTGTCCCGCCTTTTGGGACTGCTATTTTTCGCGCGTACCGAAAAACTTTCGCATGTAGGACGGGTCGCGATTTAGATCGTCTACAGTAGATCATAACCTGCCGTTATGAGTTGTCGTGCAAGATCTGTGGTCTGAAGATCCAATCCAGGAAGCACGCAGTAGGTCGTACAGATTTCACACCTCTCCCACCCCCGGCCAGACGAGCTTATAGATTGATAGGTATCAGTTATCTATCTTCCGCGAAAGGTACGATATATATGATCTACCTGATCTGTCTAGTGTATGAAACTTTTCCCCTTGCCCCACTTCCGGTCCTTAACCCTTCCAGAACCGCAGTCTCGTTTCGGGGACAAACCGATCAAATTCTTTTTCGGGGGACCATTGTTAATAGGACCAAATATTGTTGGTAAAAATGGCGAACTATAAAGGTTTTTGTGCGCATCGTAGGTCCTATTTAATATGACCCCCCGTAATAAGTAGGTTGTCACCAAAACGGAACTGCAGTCCAAAGGGGGTCATAACCCTCTTGGGATCTCCATCCCGTTTTGGGGACAAAATACTCAAAATATTAGGGGTTTGTCCCCAAAATGGAACTCCAGTTCTCTTAATAAAGGGCAGTACATGAAAGTTTCCCACACTACTTGCAAGTAGTTTGCCCCAAACAAATGGGTTGCAGTTCTCATCAGGGAGTTATATACCCACTTCGGATGTTTTTCGGTCTTTCTCATTGATTTTGTTGCGCTTATTTTGTTGTGTTTTTCGTTTGTTTGTTTGTTTTTGTTTGTTTTTGCGGCCGTGTGGTGTATTGCGGGGTCGTCTCCTGTTGCAGGCCAATTCATTTACGTTATCCGCAAGAGGATCAAGCTGGACCCGGAGAAGGCCATCTTCATCTTCGTCAACGACACCATCCCACAGACCTGTGAGAATCCTGCGCTTGAGTGTTCGACAACTGCTTTTTTCGCCGAGGCGCGGGAGGCTGTTTGGAAAAGGGAGGTTGTAGGGGGGGCGGGGGTATAGAGGGGAGTGTCCCGCAGCGAAGATTGAGCACAGGTCGTCCCAGCTCTATTTTCGTTTGCATGTGCGTTTGCTTTTCCCCGTTTTTTCGTTGTTTCCGTGCTCACGAGGAGGGTAAGAGGGTGTGCTTGGTGGCTTTCGTTACGGAGGCGTTTCCCTAGTATGTAGTCGATTAGTTGTCGAGAGGCCGACCCTCTCCCGTGTTCGTGGGAGGGGAGGGGGTGGGGGGGGCGGGGGGGGGGGGGGGGGCGAAGCTCGAATTCAGGTCATCTCAACTCTCTTTTGCGTTTCGTTTGCTCCTTTCGGTTTCTTTTTTCCCGTTTCTTGTTTTCAGGGTATCATGTTTGTTCCGTTTCGCCGTAGAGGGTGAGAGAGGGTGCGCTTGCTGGCTTTGCCGTTGATGAGACGCTCTTAATTGGACTGGCTTGTCCCTAAAACGGAACTGCAGTCCTAAGAGGGTCAAGAGTTACCAGATACCTGGTACCAGACAATGTGTAATTTTAGGTTGATGTATCAATATCACCGTGCACTACTCAGTAGTATAAGGGTTACAACGCTTTCACTTTGACTTTGACCCCCCACGGCCGCTACCGCCGCCGCCTTTTGTCGCCGCGCCTGCACCCTACGTCGCGTTCGTCCTCCAGCCGCGCTGATGTCTCAGGTTTACGAGCATCAGAAAGACGAAGACGGGTTCCTGTACATCACATACAGCGGGGAGAACACTTTCGGGTGAAGCAAAAACCGGTGTGTAAAATAAAAAGCTCATACGCACGGTTACAAGAAAAATGATGTTTTTTTCGCGGACAGCTCGCTACGCGTTGCTAGCGGCGGAGAGAGGTCGGAACTGCGGAGGGAGATAAAGGAGGCGGTAGTCGGGGGGGGGGGAGGGCGTTGAGCTTCGGACCGGGCGGAGGGAGCGGCGAATGAGAACAAAAAAAGGAGGAAGAACAAGGCGGGTGGCGGGCGGTTTGGGCGGGGCTTTCTTCAGAGACGGTGACACGGAACGGAACGCCATGGAGGATTGCGTTGTGCAGAGAGGGGGGAAGGGGGGTGGTCCCGAGTATCGAGGGGTATACTGCCTGTTTTGCCCGGCCTGCGTGTGGCCGCGGTCTTGCCCTCTGCCGTTTTTTGGGGTCATGGTGCGAGCCGGCGCGGTAGATGGACATGTCTATACGAGTGGGTAGGGAGCTGCGGCTGGGAGCGGGCGCCACCACTGCTGCCGGTAGCGCGGCACGGTGAAAGGTGCATGTGTGGGTCTAGTGCGGCGAGCGGCAACAACGTGCACGCACGCGTTGTGCACGCTTTTCCTTGCCCTACGCGTTTTCGTTTATTGGGGAGGCGTGCTTCGGGAAAGGGGAGGGGGGGGGGAGGAAAAGGGGGGGGGGGCGTACATGTCTCCCTCTGCCCCTGGTAGCATTGCCGTAAAGGGAAGGAGCTTGTTCTAATTCCTAATTTGTAACTTACGTGTTTTGCCCTTGACGATCGAAGGCGAGGGGAGGAAGGGGAGGGAGAAAGGGAGCAAGCATGTAGCGTGCGGTGGGGAATCCCACCGGACGAAAGTCACACGGCGTGCGGCCCTCCCTCGCATACGTCCCCCCCCCTGCGTTTCAGACCTACTCAAGGCAAGAGTCAAGAACTCGTGCCAGAGGTCGCACCTGTGAGTTACCAGGCGCATCAGTTGAAGAGCAGGGGTCCGGGTCCCCCCCCCCCCCCCCCCTCTCTCACCCCTCCCACCACCACCCCCGTTTTCCTCTGTTGTTTCCAGATAAGTGTTTCCCTAAGGATCGGCGATTGCCTACCGGTGCAACGTTTTCTTTTTTGTCTGGAGACGATATTAATATTAATAGTCCGTTTTCTGGGTCGGACGTGGGGGAAAGGACTTTAGCGGGGAGGAAATATTTTTGTGGAACATAGTAGTTTGGCGTTCTGGGGATGGGTGAGCGGGGGGGGGGGGGGGGGTGAGAGTGGAAACCGGGGCCGAGCGTGCACGACGCTTCTTTGAAAGGTTCGACCAGGTGGATTGGGCGAGAGGTAGGGGAGGGACGGGGCGCCAGCCGCAGCCGGGGTGGTTGGAGGGTCGTCGAGGGTATATACCCGGTGCTGTTCACCCGCGTTACCCATGTAAAATGAGGCGGCGGGCTGGTTACAGCAACTCAAGAAAAAAAACCGAGAGAGTAAAGTCGAGTGGGCGACAACCAACAGCAATAAAAATACCGGGGTAGCGTTAAGAGGTACCACAGTACCTGGCAAGACTTTTTATGGAAGCAAAATAAAATGTACATAAAACACGAAATAGAGTGCTGCAGCTCTGCGATATTAACCCCACCAACAAGGCGCAGGTGGGTGGTTGCCTCGGCAGCACGGGCTGTACGTGAAGCTGCGCGTATGCCTATAATACTGTCCAACCGTGCTACGCGCACAGCTAACTACAGCAGCAGTAGTATCGGGTTTTTTTTTTTCCTCTTCCGCTCGTATTACTTCGTCTGTTTTGTACGTATCTTACGTCATACCCAGGTGTAGAGAATGGACCACCCCCACGGTTTTGGGGAGAAATATACGTTCGTACACACGTTAGCGCTCGGGGCCTCCACCTCCCCGCGCAATCGGGGTGACGAGCTCGTTTGTATTCGTACGCCGATTAATGTTGGCTCCCTCGGACTAGTTGCAAACGGCGCCTCTAGTACGGTGTCATCATCAGCAGTAGCTGGTTTCTATACTGCGTGCGGCCCTCGTCTCACAAAGTAGCTGTACTTACTATCGCAATGAATCGCCGGAGACTTGAGATGTGCGTTGCCGTGCTGGCCCCTGTGTGTTTTTTTCAAATTTTCAGGATTTACAAAAACGAATGTGTGTGTGTGTATTTCAAATTTTCAGGATTTACAAAAATGAATGTGTACCAAGGAGGTGGCTCCGTGATGAGCTGGAACCCATGTCTATCATCTCTTCTTGGAGAAGCACAGTACGTCTGCCCCCCCTCGATCATCGTATCTTTTTCTTACCAACCCGAAGACAGGACGGCAGAGGTTGTGGGAGAAATACTGAGGATACGGTAACTGAAAGTTGGACGCCACGGGCAAAATACGTTGCTACTGCGAGTGGGTTCGTCGTGAGGCCAAATAAATAATGGCATCCGGTCCAGACCAATGTCGTTAAAAAAAACTGGGGATTTACGCCAAGAAGCGAACAAAAAGAGAACATTGACCCAGAAGCGACATTTTTTTTCTTCATATTTTCAGGACAGATCATACGTAGATTTTCCCCCTTCGTGATCCAGATATTTCAAGGCAGATCTATTGTTACGGATTTTGTACAGTATGGTGTCGCTCATATTCCCGGATGGGACCGTACCAGCCACATGGTCTATGGAACGCACGCACGTGTCTCCTGGGTTGGATCTGTACTGTGCAGATCCTGCTCAATCTCTCTGCGGGAGGTAGGTGCTGGGGAACTAGATGATATATCTGCTGGGTTGGATATGTACTGTGCAGATCCTGCACAATCTCTCACTGCGGGAGGTAGGTGCTGGGGAACTAGATGATCTATCTGCAGATAGATCATCGTGATCCGTCCGAGGTGTGCTATTAGTAGTGTGGGCGTGTGGAGCATAATGACCATCATACCTGGTACGTATGCTCAGCCTGTGTCGTGCACGAATCCTCGCGTTGCAATTTTTCGGACACAAAAAAAAAAACTGTCATAACCCTGGCCAAGCAAAAGCAGTGGCCGACGCTGTGATCGGCAGTTCCTCCCCGTGCCTTTTTTTCCCCCTCCGAAATCCCTAAGAAGGATTGTACTCGCTAAAAACCAGAACGTGGGGAAGATTATCCTCCCTCTCGAGCGCTCGAGCGCAAAAATTGCGCGCGCATCTTCGCTGGAAAGGTCATCGGGGGGTTGTGGCTTCCAGCCCGTGAAGAGTTGCGCGCGAAGTGCAAAAGGAGACACCGGGGTGTAAGCCCTCTATTCTCACACAGCCCCCCCCACCCCCTCCTGCCTACCCAGCCCCGCGCCAGAAGGGCGTGTTCATCGCCTTTCACCGCCCCATTTTTAATATTTTCTTGAGACGCGACGTGCCGGTTCCGCACATGCGGCTGGTCAAGGAAAGACAGGTCGGCGCTTTCGTTGGGCTACTCCAGACGTGGTAGTCCCCTAAGAGTTTACTATTTGGTCACCCCGTGCGCAGTCCGGATCATATCGACGAAAAAAGGACGGCACTCGGTGCAACTACTACCCCCCCCCCCCCCCCCCCCCCACTCGCCTACAAGAATACAGCGGTGGTAACCTACTTACTCACTACAGACAACCTGGGCATTGTCAATGCTACAAAACGACGAGCGGGACAGCAGCCGCAGCAGCAGCAGCAGCAACAGCGGTCGCACCACGTCGCTAGCAGCATAAATACCGAAGATGATTATTCTTCTTCCACACCATCACACTGAGCTAAACAAGTACTCCCAACCCCGCTTTAACAATGCCGTCCCACGTCGCTATAATACCGAGCTGGTCTCCTGTTGCTCCTCGATGGCATCCCATAGAACCAAACAATTTTACACACCTCGGACAGATCCTCTGCAGATCACACAGATCAACACAGATCACACAGATCAACACAGATCACACAGATCATGACCTAGTTCTTTCGAGGCAGACCAATACCCGATCTTTGTATGATCTAGCTCATGTTGTCGGGTGGAAGCCGTGCAATCTGCATGATCGAGCCCATTTTCCTCGGTTGAATCCGTACTACGCAGATCCTGCACAACCTCTCACAGCGACAGGTAAGGAACTGCTGTACATGACCTACAGGTAGATCATGATCCACAGGTAGGTTATGAGCTGTCCGAGGTGTACGATAACCACGCCAACAAAGGCCCGGAAAGTCCACGCCACCCCATGACCACACGGAAGCGACGAGAACGAGAACAAACCGCGCGCATGAACCATCAATCCCAAGGCTAGCGAGGGAGGGCGAAGGAAGGGTACACTCGAAAGAAAAAAAAAAGAAAAAAAAAAAACGCGCCTTCCGCCTCTTTCCTTTTTTGCCCTGTCACCCGTTTAGTACTGCAAAACTTATCCCACACCAATTCCAAGCAGTTCACCCCCCCCCCCCTCCCCCGAAAAAACACGGGTGCAGTTGCTTCCTGCGCGGCTAAGACATGGCCCTGCTCTGCTGACGCATTCAAAAAAGGCAACGAGGGGCCACTTTGGGCCAAGCAGTTCGACCCGGAACACATACTATCGCCCTCTTACGAGGGTTTTAAATATAATCCCCCAGCACTACCGCCATCACCACCACCACCACCACCACCACCCACGCCCTGCTCCCCCGCAGGGCGCGCTCGGGCACCTCAGCTATATGTAAACGCCACCCACACTGCCGTAAACAAATCGAAAGCAAACGCCTACTGTCGTGCTATATTCCCCCCCCCCCCCACCCCCACCCCCCCCACCCCCCTAAAGGCGCGTGAGAACAAAAAAACTATTCACCAAAAAACAAGTTAAAAACCTTTGTAGGTACAATGACCGGGCCATACCGATGACCGCGCGCTCTTTCCGCCTCTCGCCTTCGGAAACGCGCCGTTGAAATGACAACAATACCAACAACAAAACCAGGCGGCGGACAGAAGAAACCCATCTATGTGTAGTGCATCCTGACGGCAAGAATTAAAAACCATCATGACCAAGAAACTCCATTTCTTACGACAAGAATCCACGTCTCCACATTCTCATGGATAAAAATGAGCATTCTCATGATAGTACTGGACATTCTTATGACAACAATCTCACTTATTATGCCAAGAAATCACTCTTATGACAACAATTAACATTATTACGTATGACAAGAGTTATTCACCGCGGCTGTCAAGCGACTGCAACCCCGGCCAGAAATTATGTTCTGGCTACACAAGAGAGCGCCACGTGCGCATATGGCGCGTGCTGCCGGGACTTGAAAATTCCCAACCCAAAGTGCGGGCAAAACACGTAGCCCACACGTAGCTGACTCAACAGACACCCACTTCATCAAGAACAAGCCGGAAGAAGATCGTACAACACCGGCACGCACCGAAGACCGGCATAAGTTAAAATGGGAGGCCGGGGAAGGAGATGGGCTTGGGGGGGGGGGGGGGGGGGGGGGGAGGTACTCATGCCATGCATGGCCGGAATCGTGTGACCATGGACCACCAGCAAAAGGAAGGAGATAATCACCAACGGATGGCGGACGCTATCCTTACACGTCCTTCCTAATGCAAACCAGGGTAATGAACAACTAGGCGATCACAGAGCTGAGCGCTAATGCAAAGAGTAAACCTGTAATGCGATGGTAGAGTTACGTCCGAAGCAAAAGACACGCTTGCGCAAGACATATGTGGACAACATATGCAAGACATATGTGGACAACATACGCAAGACATACGTGGCCAATATACGGCAGACAAATGTAGGCATATTACCCACGTATGTGGTGTCTTAACTGAAGGCGATTCACTCTCCAAAGACACCAACCGTCCTCGTCTCTGCAACGCTGACGCGTCCTCTACATTTTGTTCATCTCCCGATGCCCCCTCCTCCTCCTCCCCTCCCGCCATCGTTTCCGTTAGCGGCCTCTGGCGGCAGGCTGTCGACCAGCCCCGTGATTCCCGCGCTGTAGTCGTGGAGCCTGGCCATCACAGCAGCAACTCCGGCCTCGGTCACCTCCGGCTCTTGAATCGTGTGCATCACGGTCTCAATCAAGTCCTGCTCCGTGCCACGCGGTGCGAAATAGCCGCGAAATAACCGTGCGGACAAGCGGCATCGTACACGTTGGGTCGGAGGAGGAGGAGGAGGATGAGGAGGAGGAGGGGGGGGGGCTCGGGGGGGGGGGGGGGAAGGACGGGGGAGAGAAGAGGAGGAAGCGGCATGTCAGCGAAGTTGTACGCACGGCGCCAGGGTGGGGGCGGGGCGTACTCATTTGTTGCTCGCCCTAGTCACTTGATCATCGACCACGCACCCCTTTCGAGACGGAGTACCGTTGCTACTCCTACTAGACACCTCCAACAATTGGGCGCTCATTTCGTTGTTTCCATATATTACATAGAAACGTTTTGCGACTCTAATCCCCTTCCTGCTTGGCCGCCTGTGGCCACCATCTATCGCCTAGGATAGCGATCGCTTTGTCGCTGCTATCAAGTGTGCCAAACTCCTCCATGTCACATCCGTCTATTTCCCTCATCTCCTCTTCCAACACATCCCGTTCCTCCTTGCGCATTTCACATTCTCCTACTGCGTGAGTTCTACTCTCTATTGCTTTGCCACACGGGCATACCTGTGCATCTACTTCCTCCTCTCCCGGCTACTGGTATATCTCTTTCTTCTTTCTGGCAGGTCCAGGTCACCTACACGAAATCGCAGTTTCAGCGTTTTCGCGAAGTCCATAGGGCCGCGCAAATACGTTTTCATTCCTATTCCTTCTCTCAATCCCCCGTATATATCCAAGAGTTTTTACGATTCCACCTTGTTTTCTTAACGCTAAATTTTTCCCTTCTTTCTATTTTTTTTTTTTACCTTTGCCATCACCTCTCAAACTTCCCGGCGAACATCACCTCTTCTTGATTTCCCCCTACTATATCATTCCATACTTGCTCAACTACGCTATCCCACCTTATTCCAGCTCGCCCTTTTGTTACTTTCTCCGATACAGCTCCATCAACTATGGCTGGCTGCCTCTTTTTTGGCATCTTCCTTACTTTGTATCGCCATTTCAACTTTCTCATGTCTCTATTTGTCCTGAGCGGCGCCAGGGGCCAGGGGGGGGGGTATGCGAACATGCTGACTGAAAGGAAGGTGGGAAAACAAGAAATGAAGGAGCTATGGGTGGACTTCCCAAATCGCCAGAGGAGAAAATAGCAAAAGAACGAAAACAAAGCGCAAAAACTAGCTTCCTCCAATCGCGGACTGACCTTGAAATTCCTAAATTCCTACATTCCTAAATTTCGAGATTTATTTCTTCCAAGCTTTTAGATTCTGGGAATAGACTACAAGTATTTTGGAAGAAGAGTTCGACTACAAAGTTTTTTTTTTTTAGGCGGGGTCATTTATCACTACTTTACGCCCACGATTTTAATCAATTCGCCTGGCCGTCAGTGCCAAGTCCCCCAACCCGCAACGGAATTCAGGGGGCCATGAGGTGCACCGGTATATACTACTAACTCTCTGGCCGGCAATAAAACACCAGAGAGATTGACCCTTTTAGGACTGCAGTCCCGTTTTGAGGACAACTCCCTCAAATTCCAAGTAGTTCGTCCCCACAACGGGACTGCAGTCGTATGATAAAAGGGTCAAATTGAATGAGTACGAGTAGCGTGGGCCAACTGGCTGCGGTGATTGATGCGGTATTGACCCTCTAGGAGCCGCCCATATGTAGCGACCACAAGAAAAGGTGGAGTGCGCTTTTTTATCACGCGTCTGGGAAGCTTGCAGCAGCAACAGCAGCAGCAGCAGCAGCAGCAGCAGCAGCAGCAGCAGCAGCAGCAGCAGTAGCAGCAGTAGCAGCACTTCAGGCATCACCCTGCCACGCGTGTCGTACGGCTCCTTACGTTGCACCTACTGTACGCACGGACCTGTAAACATGTGCAGTGGTGGTGTTCCCTCTATTATAGTGCCTACATAGTGCCGGTGAAATCGCTTGGCACAAATGGATCAACCAGTGTGTCAGGTGTGCGGAGTAGTGCCGGTTGCCGCTATTAGCGCGGCCGGTATAGTTGGCTGGCGCATACCGGCACTATAGACGAACCACTACTGCTCTATCCATCTCTCCTCAGATACCCTACCCGCCCAGGCTTCGTGTCGCCGGTACTGACTGTAACCGTCGATACAGCAGCACGCGACAGCAATTAGAAACTCGGGGAGATAACAATTTCAGGCTCGAGATTTGGACGAATTTAAGAATGGACCCATGTTATATACTGAAGTTGTGGAGTACGAAACGTCCTCGTACCCTGCCTCACAGTACGCGACAGCGCTTAACCCTTTTAGAACCGTCGTCCCGTTTTGGGGATGAACAAGTCAAATTCTAAGTAGTTTGTCCCCAAAACGGGACTCCAGTTCTAAAAGGGTTAAGAAATTCGGGAGTTAACAATTTCAGGCTACAGGTTTGGACGAACACAAGAATGTGCCCATTCATATATTGAAACTTGGAGTACGACACACCCTACCGTGTCCGAGAGTGCCCGACAGCACTTTTGAGAATTTGAGAGTTAAAAAAATCAGGGTCGCGTTTTGGACAAGGTTAAGAATGCACCCATTTTCTTTAAGTTGAGAATTAGAGCAGGGCACAACCTACCCTGCCTGACATAATACTGTAGTTCGAGCCTGGCCCAAAACAACGGTTTTGTGTTGACCCTTTTAGGACTTCAGTCCCGTTTTGGGGACAAATTACGTAATAATTCGACTGGTTTGTCCCCAAAACGGGACTGCGGTTCTAAAAGGGTTAGGTGTTGTATACTGTACCGAAGATATATGTGTTCCCTTGGCAGTGCCAAAGGGGCACCAACGCCTGCGGCAACAGCAGTACGTACAGTAGTGTATGGGGTTGATTGAGGATGGCGTCAGGGTTGACGGTGAAGTTCGTCGGCTCCCAAGATGTGCCTGCCTTTATCTGCGTTGGAGCCCAGGCCAAGGATAAGGCTGCGTTAATATATATATATATATATATGCAGCTCGAGACCCTAACGATGTGTTTTCACGAGGCAGCTCGAGCCTCAAGATACGTTCTGACGAGAGGCCAATCGCCTTCAAAACTCCACAGGGGCCTTTTAGAACCGCGGCCCCGTTTTGAGGGTAAAGCACTCAAATTCGAAGTAGTTTGTCCCCTAAACGGGACTGCGGTTTTAAAAGGGTTGAGAGGGTGAGGCAAACCCAGCCGCGTTGATCAGCTTACGTACGTACAGCAATACAGTACGTAGCCGACACATATCATACCCTGCTCATAATCTGGTGAAGAATACGAAGAAAAAAATGGCCCCACCATGTACCGTGAGCCGCCATGCTGAGGGATTTATTTCAGTTTTGCATGAGCACACATGCCGTCAGCCACTCTCATGTCTTACGTCAAGCAACACACAGAACTCGCGGCGTCGTGGGTTCGCGACAGTAAGCAGTAGCACTAGCAGCAGCAGCAGCAGCAGCAGTGATACAAAAGTAGTGCTGCTGCTGCTGCTGTCTTATGCTCTAACCCGTAAACAAATCTACTAAAAAAAATCGAAATATAATTACCATATTTTATTGCCGTTCAACGATCACTTAATTTTTACCAGGGTATGAAAGAAGCTGACAAACCGGCTTGAGGTTGGCGGAGCTGAATTTCCCCTTTCACGTGCAAATAATCACGTGATGGGACTGGTTTTGGGACTGGCTGGTGGTCTCATGGTTCGCGCTGAACCCGTAAAGCCAAAGTTGCATTGATTCGTCATGTCTCTTGGGTGGTGCCTTTTGGGCGGTGATTATTCATTGGAGTGCCGAAGGCAAAGGCAAGACTCCACTCGTCAAACCATCTATGTTGCAGCAGCAGTACAAGAGTACATAATCTGCTCATCTGCTGCATATGCCAACATATACTTGGTATACCGTTGTATATTAGATGCTTTGAAGGATATCTGTACAGCAGTACAGATCCGACGCAAGGAAGCATGCGCCACGTAGGCCATGCAGGTTATCCGGCCCCCATCCGACAAGACGAGCTAAAGCGTACAGACCAAGAACCCAGCTGCCCCGAAATATCTGCAGCAGTCGATCGTGAAGTTCAGCATTGATGACCTGTCCGACGTGCGAAAGAGCGGTTCCTCCTCATGTCGAAGGGTTTCCGACAAAAGCATGCCGCATGCAGGACACAAACCGCTCTGTGCACTCGGAAGGAAGCCGGCGATTCGAAGCCAGACGAGGAAGAAGGATGGCCTACGACGTACTGCATTACTGACTTCCTCTCTGTTATTTCATTATAAAACCCTCGTTTCGGCTCTATGTAGGTGCTGGTGTTGGTGTGTCCCTCCCGCTTTGGGCTTACGATCTCTTTGCTAAAGTGGGGCTCACCAAGACCAGCACCAGAGTCGACACACCGGTTTGGGACGAAAGATGAGAAGAGTCGGTGTATATACTACAGTAGGTGTATACCTGGTACCTGGTAGGAGATAGATACCTGGTCGCAGGAGGTCTTCGTTTTTTCCTGGTTGGGCTTCTAATCGTTGGTTTTTCCCTCCGTTTTGTCCCAAAGCAAGGCTTCCCAACACCACCAACAAACGCCAACAAACGCCAACAAACTCCAGACCCGAACAATGGGCGTGTGAATGAAAGAAAACAAGCAGGCCAGCACATACAAGGAGCCCATCGTTCTTCCTGGGCGGGCTTCGAATCGTCGGCTTCCCTCCGAGTAGACAAGAGAGGGAAGTGCGTGCCTCACGTTTTTCCGTCAGAAACGCCTCGCGCTGCTCACGAGGAACCGATTGCGGCGCCTCCACATGCGGGCGACACCAGCTGTGGTTTCATTGGGGATGCAACCACACCAGTTAGTATCGTAGTTTGACGCAAATAATCACTACCTGGTGGTACAAGTACAGCAGTGCTGCTGCTGCTCTGCTGTACAGCCGGTCAGTGTATACCAGTAGCAGGGGTACCAAGTATACCAGAGGTATATATACGATGTCGACGGGTAGAAAGAACGGTTTGATGTGAAGGAACAAACACAGCAGCAGCAGCACGCTCAAGCATTCTGGCAAGGGTCGGCACGCACGACGCTTATTGGTGTTGTGCGTACACAAAACATATATGGGGTGAATAGTGCACAGGCGCATTTTTCTTATTAATAGCACAATTTCGTGTTCGTTCTCTGGAAGCTTCGGGAAGGCGTTACGGTTCCAATGGTGCGGTGCGCGGGGGTGGAGAGGAAAGACGGGGGCAAGCGTGAACGGTCCTGCTTTTTTTGGTCACGATCAGTACCGCGTACTCCCCGAGACCTGCTTGTAAGTACTGCTGCTTGACAAGCTTGATGCTTTGATGACTACCCCTGCCCACTCAGCATCTGGAGTTGCCGATCCATCCCGAAAAGCGGCATAACTAGGGACGGGAGCTCAAACGGGCGACAACCGACAACCTTTCGCTTTTCCCCCAATATCCTTGGGTAGGCACTTCACGACGGTACATATCCTCACGCTCAAGCTCTTGGCAAAATAACACGAGAAAGTACTACAGGTCTACAGCTACGAGTACCGTAGGGTTCTCGCCGTACGTACATAGGGTGGAGTATCTATCATCTATCACATCAGTCCATTCGCGCGGTGGGATGTTTATCGCGTTACCTCAAAGGCGCCCACGACCCCGGTCTTGCTTTCCTTCTTCATCTCCGTCTTAACATCAACTTGCATGGAGGGAGAAATGTTTGTCGCTGAAGGCGCCGTCAGCGCCGTCGGTGCAGGAGGAGTCGCCGACATCATGGGTCACGAAACAAGTAAAACAAACTCAACAATTTTTACGAGGACTTCCACAATTTGAATAAAAATTATTTTAAGGGAACCGGGGACATAAGATATGCGGCTTAATTAACCCATCTTCAAGTCACACCAGCTGCTACGAGGGCCGGCTCCTGGCTACAACCCAGCGTCACCTACAAGGTCGGGCTCCAGTACAATTGAATCGCTTGTCATCGGCAAGGATCGAGAACCTGAGCTCTCGGTGGCACGCCGAACTAGGCCCCATCTAGCTACGACGTAAGGGGGTGGCTCGTTTAGCATTAGGGACGGAATAGAAAAAAAGAGAACGAGCTCTCAAATACTATGCAAAGGCGCCGAGTCTGCCAGCTGGTAACCCCGGCACTCCTCAAGCGGTCTATCCTGGTGTCCTCGGCCCGAAGGAGCAGCAGCAGGCTATCGAACGTGAGCGTCAGTGGTGTCGGTGCCTATCCCGCGGCCCTCCTCGACGAGCCGAATCATAGAATTGGAATTCGTAGACGACCGTGGGAACAAGCTATCCTGGAATCTTGTGCTGCCCGAAAGCAAGTCAGGGTCAGCCTGGACTCTGTGCTCGATGTCAGCACGGGGGAGAGACCGTGGCGTTCTTCCTTCGGCAAGGCTAACCCCGAGGTGCAGCCGGGGGCGGAGCCTGAGTTCGCCAGGCCCGCTTGCAACAGCTACGTTTCGGACGCGGAGATACGAAAAATGGCTGAGGGCCAGCTGCAGAGCGCCCAGTACCTTCACAGGGAGTTGCCCGTGAGGCTGGCGCATGCAGTCACCGCGCTGGACAAGGTGAGAATGCACATCAAGCAGGCATAATTTTGTGCGTGAAAGCCAGATGCCCTGTCCTGACCTTGAACGCGTATATATAAGCCGGGTGTACCCAGTCCGAGTCTTCATATTTGTGCATCCCAGCAGCCGGTGGAAGAGTAAGGGTTTGAGCCACGTTGATCGCTGAGGAGCAAGTAACCGATGCTCGACACTCTCGTGCCGTACATGTATCTATGATATCTCGGTTTATTTTTTTTCGTCCTGAAGAAAGTATGCGAGTGGGCGTGGTGGAGACGAACGATGCGAGAGCTGTTTTTGCGAATGATCCACCTGGCAATGATACTATGCGTCTCCTCGTATTGCGACGACGAGGACGGTTGTGGCTCGTGTACGTAACCGACGGACACCCTCGTCAGCATGCTGGTAATTGACAATACCGTCCGGCTTACGGTTTGGTGCACGTCACCTAGGGTAACGATAAGTTTTCTGATGGCTCCGCCTGTTTATGTGCGTCGTTTATTCAAAAACCAAGTCGGTTGAGTGACACAGCTGCCCCCAGCGTAGCACCGTGGCTGCTCCAGCGAAGAGACTCTTCGTATCGCATTTAGTCTGTATTTTCGGTGGCTATTAATTATGTGCGCGACGAAACTCTCGTTCTCAGCTCTGACACATCGTTGAGCTCGCCAGGAGTCTTTTTAGTTTGTATTCGTGTTATACGAGTTAACTGTCATGTTGTGTGAGTATATTTTGATGGAGGATGCCGTCGAAACCGAAACCCATCTCTGCAAGCGGCGTGTGCTGCTACAGCCAGTGGTGCTGTACGGTCGCGCGTGCTACGTACGGGGGTTCTACATCACCTCATGGAAGGATGTAGGCCTGCCTCCCCTGAGCAATTAATACGTACGAGCTGGGCCAGCCGAAAAATGGGTAAACCATCCGAAGGTTGTATCTCGTGACTCGTGAACCACTTCGAATTTGGACTTGAAATTTGAAGGCACTGACCCTGGCACGACAATGCCCGCGCAAGAAAAAGTTTTTATTAAAATTAAGACATTTTCATTTTTATATTCCGACTCGATCTCGACGAGTTATCGGCGGAAAAAATCAACAACGCCAATTTTTCAACACAAATTTCGCAACGAAATCGTCGCTCCCGATCGAGGCGAAAATTGGTAGAGGCGTAGCTGAAGACCCTAGGAGAAAGTCGATATTACTTTCAATGCCCAGTTCGCCACCCATCAAGGGATATTGCCAAAACACGATTTTCATTCATAAAACAAGTTATTACGAGAAATGTGTGTTTTTTCTGCGATTCCCGGCTCAATTTTGCGAGTTTCGATCCAAAAATTGTTCATCATATTTAAACCGCATGTGCCAACAAACGGAGAACACGCCTTTTTGTTTTTGTTTTTTTCCAGACAAGTTTTGGACGATTTTGTATATTTTCGGGTCGTGGAATCGGTCATACCCCTCGAACAAATGTAAAAAATGAAGACGCGAGTTGTCCGTTTGTTGGTTGGTGCATGATCAACATGGTGTCAAAAAATCATATCCCAACATGTAACATTTAGCGGGGCATCGCCGACAACCAAGAAATCAGCACCTCGGCTAGCCCAGCTCGTAGTGGTACAGCGATATCAATATATTACTATGAATAGTACATACGAGGGTCAACAGGACAACTTTGTTTTTTTTCGAACAAGTATAAGGCGCTTCGCTCCGCGGGCGGCTTCCGCCGTTCCCTACGCTCGAATGGAGAAAACAAAATGCGAATGAAGCGGACAGAGATGTCCACGATTTTTGTTGCTCTCTGACGACTGAACGCCAAGAGCTCCAAGCCGGCAGATTTCGATTTCTCCGTTTGTTTTGACGACAAGCAGTTATTAATTAATAGCAGTATTAATAGTGAGCTGTGCAAAGATGCTCGACGACATGCTGCCTCTCGCCATCATAACTATGTCTGCGTTAGTGTGTTATCTTTGCTCTGATCGGCGCGTACTTGCTTTGCTGCTTTGTTCAGGGCTGATTACGCTGTGCCTGCGGTAGACACTCGACGGCCACAGCTCGTGCGCGCAAAAAAAAATCACAAAAAAACAAAACTTGGGAAAAAGAAGGCTCTTCTTCTGTAATATAAATGAATGAAAAAGGAGGGAAAAGACTCTCCGGCAAATATTAGAAGACATTGTGCAAGCAGGAGCTCTGAGAACTACAGTAGTAGAGAGGTGCCAATGGAGTCCGACGAGGAAATAAAACTATTCTATTGAAAGTCTACCAGGTATATATTAGTCCTACATAATCAAACCTCGGACAGATCATATACAGATCACACAGATCATGATCTAGATCTTTCAAGGCAGACGGATCATCTATTCCCCATCTTGTATGATCTACAGCTCATGTTGCCGGGTAGGACCCGTATATATCTGCATGATTTATTATTAGCACGTGTTTACTTGGTTGGATCTGTACTATGCAGGCTCTGAACAACCTCTCACTCAAAAGCAGGTAAGGGTCTGCATGATCTAAAGCAGATAGATAAATCATGAGCCGTGCGAGGTGTGTAATAACACCATCGACAAGCTCACTATGGAGCCAATAAAATTGATGCAAATACTGTAAGACCACCGGTGTCATGTACTCGTACAGAATAACCCTCGCACTAATAATCCAACAGAAAGCACGGGTGCTTCGTGGTGCTGCTGGCTGCCGGGTTCTGGAGGGCCAGGCTGGCCTATTCAATAGTATGCCCGACGGAAAAACCTCTTGTTTCCGGTTTCAGTGATTGGATGTTAGCACGCATAACGAAAATGGTGGCCTTGGAATAATATATCGTCGAGATAATTCCGCAGACGCGCCGTGCACCCTGTACACGCTCCTCGTTGTCGAGTAAACCAGCTGCAGTCTCAGTGGCATTCGTCCGAGGGTAGGTGCTATTATACCACACTTTTCAGACGGCAAGCATCTGGTTCTTGGCCCCACCGCTATCGGATAGAAACACATCGAAGGCGCCAGTGCTTGTCGTCCTCGTCTGTTCCTCGGTCCCAAGTATACCGTATCACACGTGTAATGAGATGGCGCACCCCCTCCGCCGAACTTCCGAGCTGTTTCCCTCGGCAACCGGGACAGCAGTGAAAGGCACCAAGCGATGCGTCGGTGGAGAGATCCCGACGTGATCTGTCCAAGGCTATCGTTTTCGTTGTGTACATAGTGTGTGTACGCTCCTTGTATTTGGAGAAAAATGCCCGTGAAAAATGATTTCCCGGGGGTGTTTTACATTGCTGCGAGTTGTGCGGTACCCTCGGTTATCGTGTGATGGCCCCCGAAATGGTTGAGTGGTGCCCAATCCCGCGTCTCTCAGAGAGGAGCCCTTAAGGTATCAGGACGAAGACTTCATCTCGCACGTGGACTGACAACGGCACTTGGTACTAAGAGTAGTATTATTGGTATTTACAGTAGTGGTTGGTGTCAAGACGCCGAAGACCCCTTTCCCTCCCCCCGCCCCTTCGCTGGCTCACACGTCTCCTCCCCGCGTCCCATGCGTCCGCCACCGCCCGCAGATGAAGGACACAGGGCTAACCGAAACGCCCCATGTCGCGCGAGTACGCGAGGACTACCTCCAGAGCTTCCGGGAGTTACAGGAGACCCAGAGGCCGCACGACAGGGACCAGGTGGCGGCTTTCACGGAAACCGTGGGCAGGGTGCAAGCGCTGGGCGACGACACCGTGCTGCTGATGGCGTGCGGCCTGCAGGACTTGCTGAGAGGCGTCGCAGAGGAGGAGAGGGCGGGGCTGGAACGCGTCCAGGACTTTTTGGACGATTTTTACCAGGTGCGTGGGTGGGTGGTATCTATGTACCTGGTAGATAGCAAATTCGTCAGGTATTAGACTTATCATAATTTGTAAACCGCGCTGAAACCTGCAAGAACCCGGTGGCACGCTTGTGATCGCCGGATCACACCGAAGCTTGCGAAGATGAGTTCTGGGGTTAGCCTTCGAGCTACAGTAGCCCACAAAGATTGTTGAGTTTTTTTTTTTTTTTTTTTCCGAATGTATACATTCAACAGGGGCGTTTAGTGGGGGGACCAGTGCGTAGTGTCTACTTGGCTTCCGTAAAATGGTTGATAGTCCACATTGACTTGTTCCGAGAAAATTCCAAGGCGGTCAGGGTGAAGAGTTTGGGTTATAGGGTCTATAGACAAGTGTCGCGTACCACTCTGACCCGGAATATAAAACCCGTATGGTCTCTACTATGATGATGAGACGGGGGCTATATTTCCGGCCAGAGTAGTATGTTTCAACTATTTTGTCGAAGCTGGGCAAAAGTCTATATAGCCCTCAATGGGGGGGAGGGGGTCGGGTTTTTGTCCCGTTCTCGTGTGTGCGCGTGCTGGAGGCGAAATGCCAAATACCAGGTACCACACAACACGACGCCGAAGTATCATACGAACCCAAGACGCATACGAGGAATTTGCACGGAGCTCGAAACCGCTGACATACATACGCATGATAGTGAGCACACCCCCACCCGCCGCAACGCTACTAATAGTTCGATACCCCACATTCCCATTTTACGCAGTAGGGTCGCTTTTTGCCTCCAAGACGGCAACATAGGCATGTCGCCAACCCCCCCGCTCTTGCTGCTTTTCCATGGGCCCACCTTCTCTCTCTCTCTCTCTCTCTCTCTCTCTCTCTCCCTCTCTCCCCCTCTCGATTTCGCAGAACCGTGTCGCCATGCGGTTCCTCTGCGGGCACTACCTCGCCCTCTCGGCAACACCCAGGGAAGGCTTCGTCGGCCTGGTCCAGCGCGGCGTGAGCCTTACCGAGATCGCCCAGAGGGCGGCGGTCGAGGCCGCGTCGATCTGCTGCCACGCGCTGGGCGCCTGCCCCGAGATCCGCATGACCGTCGACCGAGCGGGGGACGGACTGGTGGCCGCGGTACCCGAGTACGTCCACTACGTCGTCCTGGAGCTGCTCAAGAACGCCATGCGCGCTACCATGCAGACACATGGCGGCGGCGGTGGCAACGGTGGTGTCGACGCGGCGGCGGCTGCGACAGAGATGGATGTGGCGGGAGAGGAGGACGCCCGTGTGCAGCAGCGAGAGGGTTGCGGTGACGATGGCGGCGGTGGTGGTGGTGATGACGACGCTGGAAGGCAGCGTCGGGCGCCGATCGTTTTCGCGGACGTGCCCGCGGTCAACATATCCGTCAAGACTTACGGCGCGGAGGATGTGATGCTCGTCGTGGCCGATAAGGGTGGCGGTATTCCGGCGGACGCTACGGACAAGGTGAGAGACGGGGCACGATACATGCGTAGAAAAAAAAAACATGGAAAAAAAACAATGCAAACATTAAAAAAAAAGTCCCCCGAGTTGCCGGTCGCACAGTTACAACAGTTTCGCATGTTCTGCAGATCTGCTTATTCTTCGTGCCATTTTAGGAACACGAGGTGCGGAAAGGGTCGTGTTTGTCTTACAAAACTGGCATGTTCTGCACGCCGTCGTCGTTTTTTTTTCGTTTGGGGGTATACGAGGCGAGGAGCGGGGTCGTTTGCGCGTCTCGGGCGTCGCGCCACCCAGTCCCTCCGCAAGGGTGGCTCATCCGGTGTCTGCAGAGGTTTTGCACCAAACATGGCATTGATTGCTGTAGGTGTCAGTATTTTGACTGCGCGAAGGATGGTCCCATGAAACCCATTTGAAAAAAAAAATGTCCTCGGAGCGTTGTCTCGTCTGTCGTGCATTGATGCAATGTTTCGTGTCCGCCTTGGCTGTCCAGATTGGACGCCGCAGAGAAGAGGACCAGTTTTTTTGTTGCACGTCCGTTGAGGATGTTACAGTTTTTCTCCCGCAAAAACAAAAACATGGCGCTCTCGAACGCAGGCGGTCAAGCTTTTTTAATTTTGGAATGTAATATTGGAAGTCTTACATATTCTCTCCTGCGAGTTAATGTTTTGCGCCTGTGCACCGCGCATACACGTATGTATGTATCGAAACCTGTCTTGTCGCCTTTTTTTCCCTTTCCTGTCGGCTTTGCTTATGGCCGCCGGCGTGCTTGCTGCAAACACTATCTCAGGTATGGAGCTACCTGTACACCACTGCTGGAGAGGCCGTAAAGAAGTCCTACCTGGCCAACGGTGGCAATGCCAAGTCCAAGCCCGCCCCTCTGGCTGGCCTAGGCTACGGCCTCCCCCTTAGGTGTGGGAATCTGCTCTCTCCCTGCGCCCTAATTTGTGTTCATTATGTAGGCGTTTTTTGTTTTTGTTTTTGCGGAGCTCCCCATTGGTTATTTTGTTCCCCACGGCAGCTACATGCTGCTGAAAAAGTCGTTTCCAAGGTGCGCTGGGCTCAACTGCGTAGATCGCACCCCCGTTTGTTTTCATTATTGTCCATCAATGCCCATGAAGACGATGTAGCGGCCAACGCACCCCACAAGTCGTCGTTCCCCCTTCCGCCCCCCCCCCCACCCCAACCACTACGTTGCTTTATCACAGACCTCTGCCCTGTAATGGCATCCGTAACTGTCGCCCTACTGCCCCGCGTTTCGATTGCATACAGTACACTTGTCGGCGACCCTGTACGCGCCGCTCCGGTTCTCCCCCCGCACCCCCGCCCTCCCCCGCTGTTATACGTCGACATCCTCTAACCCCGTTCGTTGCTATACACCACCCGATCACCCCGCAATTTTTTTACTCGCTCTCGTCTCTCTTCTTGTGCCAGCCGCCTGTACGCGCGAAACTTTGGCGGCGAGCTGAAGCTGGACTCGATGGCGGGGGAGGGTACAAATGCCACGCTTCGCCTTAGCCGCCGCGGCACGCGTCTGGAGCCGCTCGTGTGGCCGAAGGCGACCGACAGCATCGACGACTCGTACTCGCACGTGCACTTGTAGCGCGTCGGTGGCGGCGGTGGCGGCGGTGGCGGCGGTGGCGGCGCTGTAAAAATGTCGACGGGTCGTAGCCGCACGTTCTTCTATTGTGCGGTGGGGATTGCGGCGGCGCTGTGAAACGTCGATGGATTGTCCCCGCACGCTGCGCTTGTAGTGCAGCGGCGGGCGAGGGTCTGCGAGGGAGGGGGGGGACGTAACTTCAGCAGGTGTAGATTTACCTGTTGGCGGGTGGGGTCGCTTCCCTCTTGTTTTTTTTTGTCGGATCTTCTTTTTAGGTCGGTTTGGATCTGATGATTGGTCGTGTGGTTTTCATAGCGGAAGATCGGGGGGGGGGGGGGGGGGGGGGGGGTACTCACGTCATGCATGGCCGTAGTCGTACGTATGGCCATACACTCTCGCATTATATGCAATGCAGGACGGAGCACGTCGGGTGTTCGCGGTCCATGCAGACATTGCTGGGGGGGGGTTGTAGACCTGTTGATGGTGTTTTTGAACCATTTCTTTGGTCGCGCAGAATGCCGCACGGTACGTCCCACGCAACGTCGCTCGGAGCGTGCGCTGTTGGTTGAATCCAAGTCTCCTGTGGGAATCAATGAATATACGAGGCACGAGAAGTGTCGTGAGGAGGGGCATTCCGGGCGAAGAGTGGAATCGCATATGAACAAGCGGGTCCCGGAAGCGACTGACGATAAGACTTGGGTTTTTTTCTTCTTCTTCTTTTTTCCCGGCACACTCGGCACACTTTTTGTTTTTGTTTTTTAGATGTGTAGTCTCAATTTTTACTCGTTTTGTAGAACTTGGTATTGTTGCCGTGGCAAACGCGGTGTCTGTTTGTGCGGCGAGGTAGCGGTCATCAGGGAGTGCTGGAGAACCGGTATCTACACCGTCTTTTCCCCCGTGATGGTGTGCTCGGTCTTCCCACTCCGGAGTTGTTGGAGCCTGTATTGAGACCATGGACTACATTTTTGGCGATGAGTCAGCGTAAGAACATCAACTATGGTATGATAAGTCGTACGTATGTGTGGCGTACCCGACGCTTTCGGTGGCTTTCCACTCGTTAAGGTACACGCCGGCCTCTAGCGTGTTTAAGCGCGATGGGTTGCGCCAACTCGTCTGCGCCACTGCACACGTGCACGATGTTGTTGCAACCTGTGGCAGCATTGAAGCAAGCATACACAGGCAGTAGTGTTAACGAGTCCTTCTGGGCTTGCGATCGAGCGGTTTGGGGTGCTTTGCAGCATTTCACTCTATTATCACACCTGGTATACCAGGTACCCGGTAGATGAATACCAGGTGGCGGTCGTCGAGACGATTGTGCTTTGTGGCGTCCTCCGTTCTGTTGTGGAAGGCCCGCACTCGCCGTCTCCAGTCGCACGTTGGCTATTTGTCGTTTCATCTATAGCCTTGTCCTTTTATAGAATAGTCGTGTTTGCAGTCTGTTGGTGAAGCAGCGAGCAGGCTGGCCGAACGTTCTCAGAGCTGGTGTAAAAGCGCTTTTTGACGGTGGGTTTGTGCTTATCGAGAGAGAGAGAGAGAGAGAGAGAGAGAGAGAATGTGATCGCGTGTTATCGTAATACGCAGGCGATCATATGTTTGGAAAATCTACCAATAGTTCTTGCTTGGGGGGCGGAGGAAGCACCGGGGTTAGACAAACTTATAGACAGGCAGACAAGTTATAGCTGCGCCTGTTTCTAGAGGAGCCGGGTGATGAGGCGACCCAACCCCTCCCGTGATGGAAGAAAAGGAGGGTGCTCCAAGCGTTGTACGTGAAAAAAAAAAACATCTATTATTGTGGGTGCGTTAAGTTCCCTCACTCCACAGACAATGAACCTTTTTCATTATTGCTTCATATTTTTCACATGGCATCGACAACGGACGGTGTAGCCACTTTCAGAAGGATCGGTCGTCTCCAACTTCCTCGCCACTACCACCACCCGGCTTCCGCTCCCTACGTAACGTAAATACCCGGTTTTCTCGCGGAATTGTGAAAGCATGCGCACACCGGACAAACAGGTGAAATCATCCCTTTTTAATGCGCTTCCTTGCCGTAGTTTTTTTCAGGGCAGATATTACCCCTGATCTACTGTACAGTAGTAGACAAAACGTGATGTGTTGTATCATATCTAGTACGATCTCTGGATGAGGTTTACCGGACGGGGTCTGCATGATAAGGAGGCTCTTGTTCGCACGTTTTTGCCGAGTTCACCCTACGGATACGAAAGGCTTTTATTATTAATACCAAAAATGGAAGGTTGTCTATCCGTCCTTAATATACGCCTTTCAGTGTCTACAAGACAACTCACTTGGTTTTTCGACACGGGCCCCACTGGTTGCTGCCCCTACCACATGCAGCGGAAGTCGATAGTTCTCACGGAGACGCTCGGGGTGAGCTCAATCAACCCCACCTCCTGGCGTTCCTTGCGAGACGAGTGCAAGATATACTTTCTTTTTCCGACATTTTTTTCTGTTGTTCCGGGGAAAAAAGTGTGACGCGAGAAGCAAGCACGCAAAGAAAGCAAAGAACGCGAAGAAAGCAAATATCATAGAAGCGACACGATTACGAAACTACACGCCCCCCAGCTCCTACTGTGAATTCCAAATATGCCCGACCAAACGTTTGAATGTTGCGAGTTTCGAAAAAGCCATAAGTAGGAAAATTACGTAAAACGGTGTAAGAGTGGACATTACAAGAGGGCTGCTCGCGGATCAGGTCAAGCCTCACGGGTCAGATCGGATCGGGTCGGGTCGTGTCAGCTAGCCCGACCTGTCCCGCGAGATTTTAGAAGTCTCCTGACTCAACCCAACCCGGCTCGCGAGATTTTGACCCGTGAGATTTTGAACACCTCCTGACGCGACCCGACCCGACCCGCCAGATTCCGATTGACCCGTGTGAGATAGGGGTCTGTCGCGGGTCGGGTCACCTCAACCAACGGGTCCACTTATCTCGCCCCGCGGGTTCGACCCACGGACCCGGCCCGTGGGTCGACATTGAATCTTCTTTTTTTTTTGTGCCCCAAAGCAGTTATATGTGGCCTGAGTGTGGGGGGTCCGGATGGATGCGGACATGCGTATATACCTTTGGGGGCGCTTTAATATTTGAATACGATACTGAAGGAGTACCATTCAGGTTGGTACGAGAGAATCCTTTGGGCAGTAAGCGTTTTTTTTTTCTCGAGTGTCGGAACCGCGGGCCGGATGCGCGGGTCCGACCCGCGGGTCAGCAGAAAACAACTCGCGGGTCATGTTGGCCCGATCTGCGAGTGACCCGTTTCTCGCGGGTCATGACCTGACCCGACCCGTGAGCTTTCATTACCTCTTGACCCGAACCGATCCGTGAGATTTAAAAAACTCTTGACCCGACCCGACCTGACCCGACCCATGAGATTCGCGAAGAACTCTTGACCCGCCTTGACCCGACCCGCGAGATTTAAAAACGTCTTGACCCGACCTGACTCGGCCCGTGAAATCCGGTCCATCCTGAGACCGGGAAATGTGGGTCTTCAGCTTTCTCGTTGGTACTCACGTGCTTTGTTCGCTTAGATATCGAAGAAGAGCAGCTTTGTTCCTTTCGTGCACGAGGAGACTGGGAGCCAAGCTCGTGTCCCCAACGACCCATGCACTGCCGGCGACGCCATTTTTTGTTAAGGTCTTCGTCCCCGTTGGGCTACTGGTACAAGATTCACCGATCGCCTACTCAATATAAGTCTCACTTTTGAGCACTTCCTGATCCGACCGCGGGCCGGGTCGGGTCATGACCCGCGAACAACCGTGGGTTTTACGCCTGCTGGCGGTGCATAAAACGAAAGCAGCACAAAAATCCCAACAGGGATACCCCTTATTTTTTCACGGCATACCGTTTTAGGGAAACAAAATATAGGCTCTATTACGGGGTACCATAGTAAATAGGACCAACTATTGTTAGTAAAGATAGGTAAACGTATAGGTTTTTGTGTGAACCGTAGGTCCTATTTACTATGGTCCCCCGTAATAGGTGGTCTAGATTATCATCTGTCTGATGTGTAAGAACATGTGGCCGCCTTTCCAGAGAGCCGCAAGGTGGGATGGAGTTAGTGTACAAGACCACAATAATAGTGCCATCACCATCATCACCAGCATCCTGTTGACCTTAGACAACCCCCCGCGCAAAAAGAGTTTTTTGCTATATATATATACAAAATCGAGATATATATTTGGTGGTGGGTTTCAGCGCGGGCGATCGGCTGCAAAACCCGCCAGTTAAAATGGTTCGTTTTTACGACGCCAGCTGCTACGCGTTTTTCGTAGTAACGTATTACGGGGGACAATAGTTAATAGGACCAAATATTGTTAGTAAAAATGGCTAAATATATAGTTTCGTATGTATAACATAGGTCCTATTAACTATGGTCCCCCGTAATAGTAAGCCGTCGACGTAAAGAAAAGCCAGCTTGAGGAATGCGTGCACTCTCTCCCGTTCCGGGGTCATACGGCATAGGAATATTGGACTTGTACGTTTGGGCATATGCAAATTGTTTCTGTACCACTCTGACCAGTAGCATAAGCTCCGTTTGATCTTGATATTAGAGCTTTTCAATGTTTCTTATACTATCATTCAAAGTGGTACGCAACAGGCAGTGCAACATAGTTGAAGGAAAACTGCTGTTTCTTTTTCCGCCGCTTGTCCTGAACAAGCGTAAGAGACTACTCATCGCTACCACCTGACCTGGTACACATGATACCATATATATGTATCATACTGCTGTGCTCGCCTCGGGATATGATGAAATCGAACAGAAATTGCGAAATTACTACAGCAGTGGCGACAGACTTCCCCTTATGTGAAGGTCTTATTAATAGTCCGTTGGGCTAAAGGCAAAAGGTTAACCAATCGCCCACCCAATATAAAGCCTCATAACACTCTCCCCCCCTGGAACGGACCGGATAATATACGGGTCGACGCGTGACACCAACACGCGGTTCCAATTTCTGGGAATCCAGAAGAATTTTTCAGATTCTTGACGTGAGGAAACTCATTTTATTTTTAGAAGCGATTTCATGGGGGACGCGAGATTCGAACTCACGACCAACGACCCACGTTCTGCCATCGTCGCCATTTGTGAGGGTCTTAGTCCGTTGGGCTAAAGGCAAAATGTCAGCCAATCGCCTACGCAATCTAAGCCTCAGAACACTCTCCCCCCCTGGAGCGGACCGGATTTACGGGTCGACGCGCCACTACACACGGTTCCAATCTCTGGGAATCTAGAAGTATTTTTCAGATTCTTGACGTGAGGAAACTCATTTTCCTTTTAGAAGCGATTTCATGGGGGACGTGAGATTCGAACTCACGACCAACGACCCATGTCTTGCCGCCGACGCTATTTGTGAGGGTCTTAGTCCGTTGGGCTAAATATAAAAGGTTAGCCAATCGCCTACCAAATCTGTAAGCCTCATAACACTTACCAGGTACGTACCCGTTTTACCCGGCTCGTTTTTATTTTGTGTGATCGGAATGTGCACGCGTACTATTTCTTCTGGCACTCCATTCAGACACACGAGACAGCCAGTATTTTAGTGGCCGAAACCACCGTCAAGGGTGGGCGGCATATATGTATACCGGCCCACCAGCCCCTGTCAAATGTATTATGCATGGTTTTGATGTGCCCCCGCATGGGAGACAGCACGCGCAGTGCCAAGAACACAGGAGGAGTTCACGCCATCCCGCATCCACACCCTCCCTTTTTACCTCCTCCCTCATCGGTACGCGTTCGCGCCGGTATTCTACGTATAAATTCAGTACGTTCTGGCCTAACCCCTTCAGTTGTGCAGTTGGTTGTTCCGATATGGGGACAAAAACACTCTAATTCCAACTGTTACGTCCCAAAAACGGAATTTGCAGGACTAAAAAAAAACTTGCGGTTGAGCTCGTCATATATATATGTGTGTATGTGTTTGTTCTTCACATTGAACCGTTATTTCTACCGGTCGACATCCAGCACGACCAGTACTGAGAGTCCGTGCCGATTCTTGTAAAAAATTGGCCAAATATAAAAACTGTTGTTAAGACGAGTAGTACTACAACTGTTGTACTTTGCCTAGGTCTAGCGCGTAGAAATGTAACTTGTTGGTTGCGCGAAGAAGCTTCTTCGGAGTCGAAAGTTTAGGGGTATATTTGTAGAGTGATGTATTGAGCTCCTCGTGTGGAGAGTAGCTCGGAATACAAGGCACACCACCCCTATTTTACTGGGCAGGATTAGTATTGATCATTTCCTATGTACCAGGTCGTAAATACGGATATACTACTGCACAGCAGTGGTGGTATTTCGCGATGCGGTATCACCGTCTCGATAAGACGATACGTATCCTTGCCGGAAGGACGACCTGCACCGTCTCGACAAGACAATCTGAGGTTCCTCGCTTGAAGAGCTCTCTCTACATGTCGCCTAACAATAAACTAAATTTTGAAAAAAAATGAATTGGATCCCGATGAACAACCCCATGACCTATTAATGGGTGTACAAAATAATACTAAGGTAATATTGTCAAGATCAGAGCATGCGGGACACTTTGTATCCCTGGACATGTCTGCCTCTTAAGTCGGTACTCGTTGGCACTCACGTTCGTTGTTTGTTAGAGAGATAGGAGAAGAGCAGTTTTATTCCTTTCGTGCACGACGGAGACTGAGACGACGCTCGTGCCTCTCTGGAAAGCCCCTGGTTTTCCACCTAAGACACGCCTTCCAAGTACTATAAATGCGATCTCAGTGCCTGAACCCAGGTAATTACCGGGCTTTGAACCTCATACAAAGCAGTATCATAACACTAGCCCACTCTGATGAGCCGTATATGCAGAATTATGGGAAATTCGTGGAAACCCCGATTCCACGAACTAGAACACGAGTCGAAGATGCGGCTCGACAAAACCCACTCCCACACCTCTGAATGGTAAGGCAACGAGACGTCTTTCAGTCCCAGGTGTTAGTACGCCCGTTGAACGTCCGTGGTGTACTTTTTCGCGGCGGCGGCGGCGGCGGCAGAATCGATCGCCGTCGTTCGGGCGTGAGCAAGGTACGGGCATGGCGCGGTCATCGGACATGATCAAGAGACCAAGAAGCGAGGCGGAGAAAGCAATTTCCGTCAGCGAGGGAACCACTTTCTTGCCTCTTTGAGTTGGTGATGACCTCGGGAACGGGGATTTTGCCGCTGCCATCCGTGGAGGAGCCAGAAGAGTTGGCCTGGGAAGCGTCTCTTCGCGGGCGGTACCTCCTGGAGCGCCCGTCGCTCGAGCTTTTCTTTCCCTGGCCGCGGTTTCTCCGACGTCCAGCCCCGTTTCGCCGAGATGTGCTCCGGCTGTGATCTGCGCCCTGCCCGCGGCGGGCCCTGCCGTCATGGCCGGCCGAGGATCCTCCCATGCTCGGGCGCCGGCAGTCCCAATCGTCAGCGCGGCAGCGGTAGCGGTCGCGGGCCCCAGAGCTATAGGGGACTCCCGGGTGTCAGTGCCCCGGGGGTCGGTGGGTCCGATCGTCCAAGGGGGCGGTTGAAGGGGGCGTGGGCCTATCCCGAGCCCTGTCCGACGTCCGGGAGCCGGTGTCCTTGGTCGCCGGGGTCGACCTGGCGCTTGCAGTGACGCCCATACTCGGCCGGAGTAGGCCAGAAAACGGTGGAGGGGGACGCGTCGTGCGCCTGCCGCAGGCTAATCACCAGAGCCATCGTATGCTCCCGGCGTTGCTGGGCCTTCCGAGAATCGCCCGCTATTACGAGCCAGGCGTCGTGGACGGAGAGGTCGTCTGCGGGCATCTCGCGTCGGAGTCGGCGAGCGACAGAGATCACCCTCGCTGCCGCCTCAGGGGGGAAGCACGAGTTGGGCTCGGCGGCCATGCAGGCGACACTCCCCTGCAGGAAATCCAGGTCCCCGGTACGCTTGACCCGGGCGTCGACCGAGATCGCACTGGGAGGGAGTGAGTCTGAGGGGCCAAGTCCGGGGGCTGGAGTGGCCATCGTCGCGGTCGCGGCGAGGGGAACGCGCTCAGCTGAAGTCCCTGCCTCGGCAACACGACGGGTCTTCGTGCTGCTGCCCGCCCGGGCAGCCCGCAGAGCTTCCTTGTCGCGGGAAATGGAGTCCTGGGCGCGGGAGGCGGAGCGCGCGGCGGCAGCCTTCGAGGCGCTGTCGGCGGTCTCCGAGGCTTTGGTAGCGTCGGCGGCGGTGCGAGCGGCCGCTGATGCCTCTTTCTCGGCCGTCGTGAGCGCTTGCGCCCGGCGGCTCGCGGTTGTCGCCGAGGCAGCCCCGAAGGTCTCGGCGGCGGTCAAGGCCCCGTTCGGCCGCGACGACATCGGGGTAATCGTCGGCGACAGCAAGAGTCCGCTCGGCTGCGGCAGCGCCGACCCGAGCTGGCGTCGAGCGTTGTGCCGTGGTCCCCGCGTTGAGGCCCGGATTGGCTGACCAACGCTGGATGACAGCTGCCTGGGCCTCCGCCGAGAGGGAGGTCCACGCGTCCGGTAGTCGGCGGGGCGGGGCTTGATCACTGTCCAGCTTGGTCCCCCGTCTTGCGTCTTTTGCAGCAGTCCGTTGCTCGTCCTCTGACTCAGGGGGCGCGAAGTCCACGGCGTCCTCCACATTCGTAGGGCCCGGAAGCTGGGATGCCCTCTTTCTCCTGCCGACGACGCCACTTGTTAAGATCAGAGCATGCGGGGCACTTTGTATCCCTGGACATGTCTACCTATTAAGTCGGTACTCGTTGGTACTCGCGTTTGTTGTTAGCTTAGAGATCGAAGAAGAGCAGCTTTATTCCTTTCTTGCACGACGGAGACTGAGACCACGCCCGTGCCTCTCTGGAAAGCCCCTGGTTTTCCACTAAAGATACGCCTTCCAAGTACTGCAAATGCGATCTCAGTGCCTGAACCCAGGTAATTACCGGGCTTTGAACCTCATGAAAAGCAGTATCGTAACAATATCGCAGAAAAAAACTGAAAGCGTTCCGACGATTTAGGGTTAAGGAGCCCGGCCATGCAGAAATAATTTTAGGCAAAAAAGTGCAACCCTCGGTGTATCATCGTCGGAGCTCCTCAGTATGTATAGCTGGAATTTCATTGGTGTGTTCACCCCTTTTACAATACATGCCTTCGCCATGGGATTGCTCGTCGGGTTGCCCTTTCGGGTTTTGTAGAGATATTACTTTTTCGGTGTGGTGTAGAGCTCCTCAAAAGTGAGGCAACTCGGAAAATCCTGCTTCGAGTAGTAAATGTACCTCTATCGTAGCTTGCAGTGTTGTAGGACGATATCAACATCCGATGACTTGGCGATGTCGACGTCGATAGGACGATATGCACCACTGCTACTATACTGCTGCTGGCTGGAGATCAGTATCGCCGTCAGGAGGACGATGATAGTGCCGTCGACGGTACGGCACCGACGCCACACCCCTTACCGCCGGATGTCCCTTCGAATGGCCGAGGCGGAAAGACAACAGTGTCACAAGTGGACTGCTACGGCAAACCATGCTAAAGTTGCACCCTGGTACGAAGTAGTAGTACTGTAGTAACTGCTCAGAGTCGGCCAGGGTCGGTGGTCGCCAAGGCCAGGAACGTTTTCACAGAGGCGCTCGTTACACGCTTGCACTCCTCGCCGTTCTCGCGCGGCCAGTCGACGTGCGAACAAAACGCTGGATTAATTATTTTTGCCGTGACTCCGAGGATTTCTGCAGTGGCTCCGAGGGGACACCCCTCCCCAACCCCGCCCTACCCTCCGATCTCCTCACCCACGCCTAACCGACCCCCCCTCCTTCCCACCCCCCCCCCCCACCACCCCCCAGCCCCCCCCAGCTCCCCCTTCCCCCACCTCCCCACCCCCCTCCCACCCTCCCCAGTCCACCCGTTATGTCACATGTTATCCCCTCGCACAAACGTTAACCGTATCAGACGGTGTGGCGAAGAGCACGAACGAAGGGGCAACGGGGAAAGTTGAATTGGCGCGTTAGGCGGGGTAGGGTGCCGGGTGCGTGCGCGGGGCTTTGAAACCGCCGTGTTGAGCACTTTGTTTTGTGCCCAGTCTCCCTGCACCTACGTTTTGGGGAGCGAACAGCCCTCTGGAAAGCAACAGGAAAATATTTGGACACCGCGAAACAGGGTCACACACAAAATGTCACTCCTGCCAATGCTAGGTCATCACTAGAATGGCCGGGAACTACGCGTGGATGTCTGAGGGAGAGTGTGCTTGCGCGCGTAAATATGCGGATAGGTGCTTGATGTGTCACGACATTACAGCAGTAGGTATGATATGTTGGCTTGAAGTTGGGGCCTACGTCAGGAAATAAAACTATCACTGAACCGCCTCGAGTCAGCATCCAAACACCGGCAAACCAACCCAACACCACATGCACAAGGCGCATTAAATATGATTACGTATAAACACCGATCTATTCCATCATGCATGATGACGCCGCCCCGTATTGTAAAGATATATAACCACATCCAATAGACGCAACACGGCAACTACTGAGAGTACATGGGGTCGACACGGTATACTCTTGTAGCGATCAGCGTATTCTCGTGAAACTGTTGACAGTTTTTTTCAGTTTTTATCCCGAATTCTGCACGAAAAACCCTACAGAAATCATTTTCTAAAAACTATTTTCTAGCGTATATACCTGGTACAAAGTACGTAGTGGTACCCCCGACTTGAGAGAGAGGGCACGCCAAGTATGTTGGATCCGTCTACACTAAAGCTATGCCAGGTGTACTTCCCACTGTGTGTGGATAAGAGAGAACGTTAGGTGTATTCGGCCAGTACCACACCCACTAACGGTTGTACCGAAATTAGTGTACCAGGTATACGACACACATAAGCGTGTGTGTATGATAAATAGATGCTGGGCCTGAAGAAGGAAGAAAGTGGTGCACTCTGTGACACAATTTTACTTTTCGCATTACTGTCTATGCGATGTCTACACCATGTACCGCAGGGTATATGGTAAGGTTCAAGGTCGGGACACGCAGTATCCCATGCCGTGTTTGCCTACAGAGCAGGTACTCGTTGATACTCAAGTGCGTTGATTGCTTAGAGATGGAAGAAAAACAGCTTTATACCTTTCGAGCACGATGAGAGACTGAGAGCGAGAGCTCGTGCCTCCTGTAAAACCCCTGATTTTCGATCTAAGATACGCCTCTCGAGTACTACAAATACAATCCCAATATCTGTACTCAGGTGATTACCGACCTTTCTGCATAATTCAAGGCAGAACCATAACACTAGCCCACTCTGATGAGTTGTATATGCAGAAATATGGGAAATTCATGAAAACCCATAAAACATAAGTCGAAGATGGGGCTCCTTAAACCTCACCCCCACACCCCCCCTAACCCTATTATATATAGGTTGGGTTGGCGTCGGTTGGCAACGACACTGTAAAACATGCCGCTCACTACGTGTGCTAGACAAACCAGGGTACCAGTTCGACCGTAAAGTGGTACCGTTTTATTTCTTTTTTGGCGGTCGCCCACAGCTGGTCGTCGAGTTAGATAATTTGTGCGAGGTAAAGAACTTTCATTCCGCACAAGGGAATTGATCATATCACGTAGTGTTCATGGTAAGGCACCCAAGAGGCAGTTACATAGTACTCCCGTTGCTGTCTCTGGAATTGCCTACACCGGAAATTAAAATATTCATTGAAGCTGTCGTCCATATGCAAGTTCGCCTCTCAAGCGGTTCTTAGAGGGATGCAGCTCACCCTTCATGCGACTCGCCGGACACCTCACGGCGTTTCACGCTTGGTGCAAGCAATGTCTGCCTGGTCATAGAAAACCCGACATGCTCCGTCCCGGCATTGTAGGGATGCGAGGGTTTATGGTCATACGTCTACGGCCATGCATGAGATCAAATACATCTCTCCTATTGAGTGCACCCCCCACCCCCACCCCCACCTCTGAACGGCAAGGTTACGGAGTGGGACGCCAAGAAAAATAAGTACAGGGAGGCCTAGCCGTAAGGGATAGGAATAATACGCCAATGGCCGCCATCGCCACCGCCATCGCCATACCACCCTCAAGTGGGGTGTGGGGCGAGAAAGTGTCGACGGAAGAGCGAAAAGTTGAAACCAAACGTTAGGCGGTCCTGTGCCCCAGTATGAGTAGCCGGCTTTCCCCAGATCGCTCCCGGCTCCCGAGCGGGGGGATTGGCGGGACGAAGAAGAAAAATAACACGGAATACACCATAAACGACCTAAACATAGACCAAAAACTCCGAAAACGTACCCTATGCCACAGATGTGTCGCTCGAACGCTCTCTATGCTCGAATGCTTTTATTGGTTGACTGGCATGAGCATCTGTACGAGGGGGTGGCTTCGTCAGGCGCGAAAGTCTTCCAGACAGACGGTACGTTAACCCATCTTCTCTGCCCCCTTGCCGTCTGGCCCTGGTGTCGCGGTGAGCTTCGACTACTTTAGCCCCATCTTCGTCACGCCTCGGGACAACTGTTACATTCTTCTCTTCACGGATAGCTTCAGCCGGCGCGCAGACATAAGCCCCGTCTCGGCTGCGGAATCCACGGTCACACGCCCTGTACAGACCCCTGGGCATGCGAAAAATCGCCACAAGCGCCTATCATCCCAATGGCAACGGCGGCGTTGAGTGCGTCAATCATACCATGGCTCAGATGCTGGCAGTGGTCTGCACCGAAATACAGAACGACTGGGACATTCTTTTACCGCAAGTGGAATTTGCTTACGAAAACTCCGCCAGCACCGCCACCGGGTTAGCTCCCAATGAGGTGCACATGAACCGCCTCCCTCGCCACCCCTCACCATATTTGAACAACACTACGCCCGGGTACCCGTCAACTGTTCTATACGGAGGCCCCGAGACTGGGGTATACGTTGATTTACTAGTGGCTGCGCCTCTAGACTCTCGCCTCTCGCCCCTGCAGACTGCAGACCGAGAATAGAGAATACCCCTATTAGTATCTGCCATGCCTACCACGCCGCCGCTCCAAAGCTACAAGGGGAGCAATATGGTACCCGGGTACCCGTGTCCGCCTTACCACGCCGCCGCTCAAACGCCAAAGGGGGAGCAAATAGTGAATGGTAACCCGGGTACTCGGGTACACGGGTACCCAGATACCCGTGTCTGCCTCATCCGCCGTCAATTTAACGCTAAAAGGGGAGAAAATAGTGTATGGTAGCCCGGGTACCCGGGTACCCGTGTCTGCCGGGACCCGGGTACCCGGTTCCGGTTCCGCCTCAACCGCCCCCCACTCGGTCGGGTACCCGGTTCCAATTTTTGAGGCCGGGGTGCAACTCTTGTAAAGTTGCATCCCTCTGACTGAGAACCGGGTACCCGGTGGCGGGTACCCGGAACCGTCGGAACCGGAACCGTCCCGGTCTAACTCACGGAACCGCGGGTATTTGTACCCCGGGTACCCGTCAATTGTTCCATACGGACGCCTCAAGACTGGGGTATACATTGATTTACACTCCAGCGGCTGCGCCTCTCACCTCTCACCCCTGCAGACTACAGGCCGAGGATAGAGAATACCCCTATTAATACCTGCCTTGCCCACCACGCCGCCGCTCCAAAGTTACAAGGGAGCAAATAGTGTATGGTAAACCGGGTACCCGGGTACCCGGCTACCCGGGTACTCAGATACCCGTGTCCGCCTCATCCGCCGCCGCTCAAACGCTAAAAGGGGAGCAAATAGTGTATGGACCCGGGTACCCGGATCCCTTGGTACACGTGTCTGCCGGGACCCGGGTACCCGGTTCCGGTTCCGCCTCAACCGCCCCCCACCCGGTCGGGTACCAGGTTCCAAATTTGAGGCCGGGGTGCAACTCTAGTGTGAACTGCTTAATACACATACTTTCGAGTGCCTTGCGCACCCCGTCCCTTACGTGCGAACTGCTGTTTCAGTGCACGAGATGGTTTTGGTCGAAATCAATAAACCAGCCATTTCGATGGGCAGCGGGTTTTTAGTAGATGCTTCTTCGGGGGTGCTTAAGGAGGGGAGTGGTCGTTTTTTGGTGGACGAGATGGAGGGATGTTTGTTGTAGTAGTCTTCATGAGCGTCACATCAGTTTTGATTTGTCGTAGGATACTGCCGCGCTTTTGGTGTGGAGAGTTCTTCGCTTTCTGTTATTATAGTCGTTTATTAGAACAACACTACACATTGTCGGATGGCAAGCGTAATAATAATTGGAAATCGAGCCTACGATGTATGAGCAAGTATACCATCGTCTCGTCGACCCTGCCTGGCAGCATCCAGGGGAGTCGTCGGCCCGGAGTCAATGTTTTTGTTGTTGTTGTTGTTGTTGTTGTTGTTGTTGTTGTTGTTGCTGCTGTTGTTGTTGTTCGCGGAGGAAATAATGGAAAACGCGCGAACGGTCATGATGACCCAGCTCTTTTGCGCAGGTTGCAAAGTTGAGCATCGACCGATCGGTTGAACGCGCAGACAGCTGATTTGATATTGATGAATGTGCGTTATTTATGAGTTGTTCATAAAATACAGGCACGACATGCACATTCGTTTACCAGGTACCAGGTATTTATTATTGCTACTATTAATATACTCTTACGTCGTTTTGTCTTGGTTTTGTAGCCAGTTGAACTTTTTTACCGGTATACTTGGCCTGTCCTGTGACCACACGGACTCAATATTTTGGACTTGAGCTCACCCTTGTAGGACTGCAGTCTTGTTTCTGGGACAATTGGGGACAAATTACTTGGAATTTGACTGGTTTGTCCCCAAAACGGGACTGGAGTTCTAAAAGGGTTGTGAGAACAACATCAACAATCTCTCCATCTCTCTACTACTTCGTATCACACCTGGAACATACCTGGTACATAATAAGGAGGATGAAGAATCTTCACGGACACTGCTGCTGTGTGGGCGTGTTGGATGTCGACGGAGAGCGAACACATCACTCTGAACGGGAATATAAGGAGCGTTTAAATATTAACACGGATATAGCGAACAGTTCTTATAAACTACCGTCCATATTGATTGGTCCATAAAAATGGTACGTCGTACTCGTATTATTGTTGTTCTCACATTAACTCACAATACAATGCAGTCCGTGGTCGCAGGACAGGCTCCAACAACTTTGGAGTGGAAGAAATACCTCAAGTAAAAAGAGAGGCAAAAACAAAAAACAAGCATACGCACTCCACCACTGCGGACACCAGGGAAACAAAAAGGAGACTATTAATAGCAGACAAAAACCTAAAAAAGAAGATGAAGCGAAGCAAAATAAACAAAACAAAACAAAAACAGAAGCAGATACGTAGCAAAACGCAAAAAAAGGCAAAACGGCCCATACTAATAAAGACACAATGAGGTACAAACGGGAATGTATACCTGGTACCTGGTACCAGGTGTACCATCAGGTATCATTTATTTTTATTTTCATATTTTCAACATCACTTTTACTTTTCCGCCCAACTCGTAGGAGGTTTTACCCAACTCAGCGATCTTCTGGACAAAAGGCGTGGTCACAGGTTTGTGTCGTCCCTTTTCCCCCCCGGTACGTGCCTTTTTAATTTTTGTCGCGCATACGATTCAGCATTCCCACTACTCGTCGATTTTCATCTAACGTACCTGGTACATAGCTAACTCACGCTCTCGCGCTTCCGCTAATCATTTTTTATGGAAGAAAAAGTCCCTACGAGCAGTCCCTACGAGCATGCACTCGGTGAGACTTGAACCCACGGAATATATCTTGATAGGCACGCGGACCACCTACCAAGCCACACTGCTGCTGTGATACCTGCTCGAGTGGTGAGTATTCTTACTGCTGCTGTCTACAGCAGTATATACCTGGTAGTATATAGGGTCGGATCACCAAGACCTCCCCAACTTCCATCAACTTCCAATGGATGCAACGGCGTACCGTTTTTCGTATTATCGCACCACGTAATAATATGTACCAGGGTACCAGGTACCAGGTATGACACATCACAATCTGTAAGGTCCATATTAATTTGTTCTCCTCACAGCTGTTTTGTGCTGACTGGTTGGGAGATGTTGGGGGCGAGCTGTGATTTTGGTTGGGATTTGAGATGCTGTGTCGCTGGCGATTTTGATATGGATACATGTATTACGTTGATACTATTAATACCTGTAGTAGTATTTAATACTGGTACCTGGTATTAAAGTAGATACCAGGTATCATACGGCATGTATGATGCTGAGCGCCTTGCAGCGTGGGTAGGCACAATTCGATGCGAGTCGACGAGGGAAGAAAAGGCTGAAATCTTCTCGCGATAAAAAATGAAGGCACGTACCGTAGCGGGAAGGGGGGAGAAGAGCCTGCTATGTGACCCCGGATCTGAGTTACGAGTTGGAAGGAGAGAGAGAAGAAGATGTGCGAAGCTAATAAATGGGATGAGAAAAAAAAATAATGATAAAAAATACCAAGCACAGAACACAGCTCGGTATACTGGCTGTAGCTTGCATATTCTGTGTAGACAGAGCTCTCCTGCTGTGGTAGGTGGTAGCAGCTGCCATACCACGTGGAAGGCGAAGTTGCAAACAACCAACGCACAACGAACGGAAAGCATCAAAAGACCATGCACCACGATCGAAGATATGAAGCACCTTTTTCTGTGCTGGACAATCCGCTTGAGAATCTACTGGTAATAAAAAAGAGTAAAAAAACCAGATGAAAAATGCATCGGAAACTTCATGGCCCGATCTCCCGCACCGATAAAGCCTAATTACAACTGGAATAATGGTGTAAAGGCCCAACAGGCTGCATGCAGGCAGGGAGCTCCCTAACACGACAAGTAGCTACCCAGCGAGGAGCCGCCAGCGGGCTGCCGCTACGAAAAGGAGTGCACAAAGCGACAAGAAATATTATAAAGAGAGAGAGGGAGGCGTGGAATATCAGCTGGTGGGGGTTGCTGGCATGGCGCGACCCACGGCGGCCGGGCTGCAAAACCTATCCTCCGGCACAGCAGCAGGAGCAGCAGCAGCAGCAGCAGCTGTAACACAGGCAGAAAATGCGGACAGATCATCATCGTCCACTGCGAATCCAGTACGACCACCCCCGGCAGTAACTGCTGGCGAGTCGTCTTCGGCGGACACTGCTGCTGCTGTTGTTGCTGCTGCTGTTAACGCCAACACCCATAACGGAAGCAGCAGCGGCAGCAGCTGCAGCAGCAGCGGTGGAAGCAGGAGCAATGGCAGCGGAATGCAGATCGGGATCACCCATATAGCACCACCAGGCCCGCTTGTTGCTGCGGACACGAAAAAAAGACAAAAAACCTGCGATGGCTCTACGCGGCGCAGGCTGAGCGAGTTGCTCTCGCGAAATACTGGGGTCGCAGCAGGGAAATACGCTTGCGGAGCCAAGTTGGAGCCTCCACAGCGGGCGTGGTTCCCTCGGATCAAGCTCAAGGCCATGCCGGCCTCTCTCTCGCTGCCCCTTACCTCTCGCGAGGCCATCAGACTGAAAGAATCTCAGATCGACGCTGGACAAGAGCGAGACGTCAACGCAGATGGTGCGCCGGAGACGCGGCTGCCGTGGGCTGTGAGACCTGGAGCGGATTTCAAAATTGTCAACAACAAACTGTGGACGTCTATGGTTGTGGCGCCTGTGCTGAAGAAGGTAGGTGGAGGGGTGGTTTGTTCGGGTGTGGTGCGGTTGGTGTGCTTTGTTTGTGCCATCTGCCTTCTTTTCTGTGGCTGCGCAAGTAAAGCTGGCAGAGCTCACAAGACAAGAAGGCGCGCGGAAGTAAATTACTGTAGAGTATCGGGTGCGCTGCTGCTGTGGCGGGATACATCTGGGCCTAGGGTAGGGACGTGCCGCCTCCATCACAGCAGTCAGCCGTACATCTCCTATGTGGTACATGCTTGCTGGTACTACGGCAGTCAGTACGCGGGCGTGAAGCTACATACAGTTTGCAGAGCTGCTGCGTCGGCAATTTTTTGCGCATATATATTCGTCTGTCTCGGGTGCTCGTTAGCGTACCTGGTACAGCACTATTAATATGAATATACCCTGGTAGTATTAATACTATTTTAATACCAGGTACGAATTATATGTAGAGTTGAAGGTAACGGCCAGGGCCCCATCGCCCCGGCGGTCTACGAGCTGGTCTGGCCTACGAGTATAATACTATTAATACGAGGACTTGAATACTGACTGTCCTGTTTGTAGATGCAAGTGTTCATGTTGTTGTTGTTGTTGTTGTTCTCACATTAACTCTCTGACGAAGGAGTCCGTGGTCACACAAAGGTGCTGGAGCCCTAGGAAGATCCGAAAAACAAAAAAATCGAAAATTCGGCTGCCTCAAAATACACGAGACGGAAAAAGCGAACACAAGATAAAACCAATGTGCAAAACTGAACTAACATGGCCGCGGGTATATCCTCTCAACTATAATATAGAAGAGTACCCCCGTTCCCACCACTAACCAACTCGTGGCTGCTGACTACAGCGGATGCTGTCTGAAGTGCTGCCTGCACCGTACGAAACGCACGGTAGTCGTGAAAACGAAAGAGGAACACACCTGCCTGCTATCTGGAGTGCTGTCACAGAGTGAAGACTCGCGGATATGCAGTGAAAAAAGGAGCAATCGAACCTTACTGCCACACGAATATCAACGATCGCCATCTCTTCCTGGACTGTCTGACACAAAAAGGTGCAGCACAGCAGTTATGATACCACGTCCCTGATAATTGCGTAGGTTATTCCCCATGAAGGGTATACAACTCGTTAAACTACAAAAACCAGTGACGAGTACCGGTAGATACTATTCTGCCTCGTGAAAAACAAAACCAGGAAAAAACAAACTATGACTGCTTCTCTCGTGATGATAGTGTGCGCGCAAATCATGGGTCTCCATGCACCGTCTTCCTGCCGCTCTTCATGGCCGCATCATCGCCTTGGCCCAATCCACCCGCTCCTTTGCGCGTGCACTCGTTGCCATTCCCTTCCAGTCGTTTCCCTTTCTCCGTCATCCTGAAAAACAAAATGCTCCTCGCACTTGCGGTTCTGATCTGGGAAATAAAAATTCTCGCGCAGGGGGAGGTCAATCCGTCTCTTCCCCGCACGTCGACGCTCAGTCTCCCTCCTCCCTCGTCGTCGAATCCAGCCTCCTACCGGCGCAATAGACTGTGCCGTAGTGTGGCCTGTGGTGGCGCCTGCCTCCGCGCATGGACACCCCGATTGAGCATTGCTGCTCTGCCGCAGCTGCCTAAAAAGACGCGCGAATCGTAGGTCTCCGTGCCTGACGCACCACGTACGACCCAACTCTACTGCCGCCTGAGCCTCGCGGCCACAGGCAGCAGCAAGAAGGTATCACTCCTTGAGGGTGAGTCCGGCCTTACACCCGCCAGAAAGACCTACCCCACTCGCTATTAGCCTGATAGGGCATGCCTCGCAGCATTCCTTGCCGAGGCAGCGAGGGGAACGGAACATATATGTTCATACGTAGCTGTATGCAGTTCGATTGAGATTTTCTTGTTTGTATGCCAAAAATGGAGGCATCTGCTACCTATGACAATCGGATCGCGAGGTCGAAAAGTTTTCTTGAAATAATGTTGTCTTAAAAAAACAGCAGAAGATATCCTCGTACCGGCGCTGTGGGAAAAACGAGAAAACAACGTGATGTTACGATTTTTTTTTTTTTTCTAACGGCTGCAGGCGGCACAATTTGTTTTTCTCGTTGCAAATTGTCAACACGCTGATAAAAATCAGCTCGTGCGACGACAGACGCTCGATCTCGAAATAGACTCAGCCCACGGCCAACTAACTCTCTTGGTGTCGGGCACGGCCAACGAGTTTAGATGACGGCCTCGAAGCTATCAGCTGGATCCTCGGTCTAGGGGGCGAAAGCTTGCCGGCGGCGTCCTACGGGCTTCTCCCAAACCCGACAAAAAACCTACCTGTATTTTTTCCAGGGCTGGACCCTGGTCCAGTATGTACTGCCAGTACTACTGTACTGGCTGAGGGGGCTGCCAGGGTGCCAGTATTTTGACTGTTTACGTACGTCCTACAATAACGCCTCATTAAACAGCGGAAACCCATCATAGTTCACGGCGTAAAGAGCAGAGAAGGCACGCAGAACAGCTATTAATAGAGAGGGAAGAGAGGGAGACAGGGAGGGAGACCATCCTTAGTGGAGTCGAGCCCCACCACCGCTGCTGCTGCGGCTGCTGCTGCTGGTGTAGAGGTTGTATCGGCTCCCAATCGAAAAGGGAGCCGGGAGCGGCTGAAGCAGTCACAGCAGGGGGCGAAGCACACGAGGCTTCAGACATCGCGAAGGATAATTTGTAGCTAATAATTCGAGTAAACATCTTTGACGCGACGCTCCGTGGCCCGTCGGCTGGCGCGCGCTCGAGCCTAGACACCAAGAGAAGCGTACTCGGCGCGCACCTCTTCGTTAATACTTACTCGTAGACTGCAGCAGCAGCGTCAGTCCGTCGGCGTGGTGGACTCGGATGCTTTATTGTGTCAAAACTACTAGCTGGTGAATACTAAGACAGGTTGACTCGAATTCACTCGATACGTCCATTTGCCGCCAGGCCAGAGACAGAGCGTGCACTTGGACGCTTGGGTCCTACGTCCAGTGCAGCGCAACTCGGCGCATCTCTTCGCAGCGCCCGACCACGACAACAGCAGTTGGTCTCGGCGTTTACTCGAATATCTGCCAAAAATCGTTTTTTTTCGCATATATAGGAAGATTATTACTCTGTTTCGATTGTCGGATTTCGCAGCTGAAACTGCGATCGGGTCAAAACCTGGAGCTCCATATCTGATTCGCCTAGGAAACAGCCTCATTTTCGCGTTTTCTCAATTGTTTGAAAACATTTGGACGTCAGATTTGACAACTGCGTTTCTGGGCCTGTTGTCTTCACATTAAATCGTACTTTCTACCCAGCTTCATCAGCACACCCGGTGTCCGTCCTGATTCCTTATCCTAGAGAGATAATGATTCTGTGGTCACAGACTGTGACTCTCGTATAATCTTCGTCAGTGTGTTGATGGTTGTATTTGTGTGTTGTGGTGCTCACGACAAAGAAGGCCTCTCCCGCACAAAACCGAGGACTGCCGATAAAGAAACAATGCTTGCAAGCACTCCACGCATGACACACCGCACACGCACGCGTGACACACGGAACGCAGCAGGACGGCAATATTTATTAGTAAGATGATATTTACAGAACTAGAAAAGGATGCATCGAAGAAGGCGCTGGAACTCTCGACCACACTCGGCCGCCCACGAAAGTCGCACTGCAGCTGCACCTGTGGTATGCATAGGGTGCATGTATTGCACAGCAGCAGATCGCCGCAGATACCCGCAGCTTTCCAGATCGCAAGCTCCGATAAAAAACAACTGCTGTTAATACCTGGTACGTATTAAAAAGGAAGCCACAACAGTAATGCAGCGCGGACAGCCTAGCGCATACACGTAATGTTGCTTCTTGCTCTGCTGGCGGTCGGCAGGCGTGTATAGCGTTGTAGCCAGCTCGAGAGAGAGAGAGAGAGAGAGAGAGAGAGAGAGAGAGAGAGAGAGAGAGAGAGTCGGCGGGCCAAACAAATACTGAAGGTCGGACCAACAAAAAAATACTGAAGGTCGGAAAGGTGGGCAATTGAGATCCTGAAACGGTCCTTACATTGCCGTCCAGACTTAAACGTTGGTCTGTTTCACACAGAGCAGCAGCAAAGAGGGGTACATGGTGTATTACGGACCGCAGGCTCCGATAAGCACAACTATTAATAGCCACAATACTAGTGCAGCGCATACGGACGGGTGTGTCGCACACACACGGCTTATGGCCAGCAGCATTGTAGCGTTGTGCTCTGTGCATATTCTGTTGTCTACCTGGTATATGTCTGGGCTTTGTGCTATTGAGAAATCAGACAACATTTCGCGGGTACGTATTAACAGTAATAAGTAAGGCCTCTCGTACTGAAACCAGGGAAATCGTCTTATCCACTCCCGCAGAATTGTTTGTCAGCGCTTGCCACGCGCTCCAGAGTGCACGGATCGCGCCCGGGCCCCGACCAACGTGTCCGGCCGGGCTTCCCGTGTCGACTACTCAGCGTCTACCCAAACAGTGCTCGTGTAAAGAGGTATGTTCGAAAATGTACGAAAATTTCACACATATATCACTATTAATATATGAGGCCCCGAAAAATCTACCGTACAGCGATGACTCTGATTCTCGGTGTGAGCATTTCTTGGGGCACGAGGAAATGATCGATATTCTCACCTTCGCCTAAATTCGGCATCTATCGAGAGATGCGGCGCGCATAAGATCCCAATACTGACAATCTCAGATATTACTTACTTAAGTACGAAGAGAGGTGCATAATCTGGATTTAGCAGCTCAATTTGACGTTTTTCAGCTGAAAGTTGAGCTCTACGATATTACGAGAAGAAACACATAATCTGGATTCGCAGCTCATACGGACGAAGTTTTAGCTCAACGTTGAAGTTTTGTCACGTGATTCGAAGCGTTTTTTTGTGTATTACTGCTGTACGTACCAGCTATGCTTAGGGCCCATCTTAACGGGGACTTTTATTTTTTTCAATTTTATTTCTTTGTTTTTTTTCTAATTCAATTTGCATCTGATTGGCCCAAGAGTGAACGACCAAGCAGTCAAATTAGAAAAATTGAGTTTGAGTGAGAAGTCTTGGGGGACTTTTTTCGTCTGTTTTTTTTTATTTCAATTTGGAATTCGGGAGTTTCTCGGTCTTGACGTAGCATGTTCATGGTGGGTCAACACCTTCGGTGGAGTCTGGGGCGATTGTTGGCCACTTCGATGACCACGATCGAGGCGACAAAACGCGAACCTCAACGGTAGGTGACCGGACCAATAGCCGCGCCCACGCCCTCAGTCCATAGAAGATCGTACCCCGGCGGTGGCGCCTCAAAAGTGATCATGGCGGCCGAAATCCCAATTTTTCGGCCTGCTCGATCGGCCAACAATCACGAAACCCGAGCGAACGAGCAAAAAAACGGGGGATACGCTCGAGACCTCGATAGCTGCATCACCGCTGCTGTTCCGCACGTGGCACTTGAGGGCTCCCTCCGCCCACCCAAGACACCCTGAGAGTGATAGCTTCCTATCCTGCGCGACCAAAAAGAAAAAGAGGCAGGCGGCCGCGCGCACGCGACAGCGCAAACCTTCGCTCTCGTCTACGCGCGTCGTTGTTTGTCGGCTGGGCGTTGTGTGACGCGGTGCGTTTTTTCCGAATTCTTTTTTGACTCACAACTAGTACGCTGTTCCCCGATAGGACACAAACACGTTTTTTTTTCGAGACCAAATTAAAATTCATTGAAATTAAAAATTTACTCCCAAGTAGCGTTCCCCGTTAAGATGGGCCCTTAACGCGTCGACAAGAACAAAACGTTGTTCTTCACGATTATACCGTCCGCTAACAAAACGAAAGAAAGCACTCCCCCCCCGACATGAGCACACCGGGTGATACATTTTTGGTCCGTTTTTTGTCGTCACTTTATCACAGGAGGTACAGCTGTACGTTGAATACCACACCCCCCCGCGGAGGTGCGTCTGAACCACAGCTTCAACTTCCAAACGTATCACGCCACCTGGTGGGTACCATTGGTCCACAACACTGGTACCAATCCTCTCCTACTACTGCTGTGCCGCAAGCCCCAACCATCGGCGCCGGTAGTGGGTTCGTGGCCAATCGCGGAACTTAGCTCGTGTCATCATAGCATATTTTCGGAAACAAACCAGTGCGCAATGCTGCGTGGTGTATGTATTATAGTGTTGGTCGGAGGGTGTCGGCTAGAAACAAAGGTTTCATATAATTGTGGGAGCACTTACTATTAGTTTTTCGGCAGAGCGGGGGCCTCTGGGGCAATGTTGGGGGAGTTTTGATATGATTGAATCGCTCAGGTGGTACCTGTAGCCAAGGCATACGGTAATTGCAGTGGTGTTTAGGGCTCTGGTGCATGTTCCGTGAAGCGCAACGTGAGCTGGAAGGCGTGTTGCGCTCACGCGCCGCAGGCGTCTAGCCCCCCCTCGCCGCGCCGCCCGAGGCAAAACAAGGCGGCAATTGCATTATTACTGCTGTACGCCCGAAAACCGCGTGACGAACTGTGTTCAATAAACCTAAAAACATGATATTCGACCACAGCGAAAAAAAAATGCCTCAAGTGTCTTTCCCGCCCCCGGCGGGCGGGAAGGACATGCCCAACAGGTTGTTCGCCTGCGGCGAAAAAGAGTGTGCGGCGTGAAACCTCGTGTCAGCGCAACACACCTTGCGGCGCCTATTGCGCTAAACAGCGATGGATTCCAACCCGCGAATTGCGGCAGCGCAACAGCTACTTACGTGCCCTACCGGTAACCGTTCTGCGGCGTTGTAGCAAGCGGGGGATATTTTGCTTGTCATCCCCGGTTTCAGACCAAAGCCTCTCGCATGTTAGCACACCCCTTCTTGTCGTTAGCACCCCCTTTATTGTCGACCCCCTTGTTGTCGCACCCTCTTGTTGCCACACCATCTGCAGTCTTTGCCGAGGTGTATTAGCGCTCCTTTGCAAACATTTCTATCGTTATCACCAACGTACTCAAGATATATATTAACCCTTTTAGAACTGCAGTCCCGTTTTGGGGGCAAATTACTTATAATTTGAGTGGTTTGTCCCCAAAACGGGACTGCGGTTCTAAAAGGGTTAGCGACCTGATAGTAGCAGTTGAAGCAGCAAGGCAGGGAGTCACGGTAGGGGAAGATACAGCAGTGTCGGGATTGATGTTTGCTGATGACTTCGTGCGTGGGGATATCGGAAACACCCGAAGGATTGCAGAAACGAATAGAGAAGGCGCTAGAATATACTAGGAAATGGAGGGTGACGGCGAACGTCAAGAAATGCGCAGTGGTTGTTTGTAACGAAGATAAAGTGAACCCGATAAATTTCAGTTGGAAGTGGGGAGAAGATGAATTGCCGATCGTAGACCAGTATACGTACCTCGGCCTAGAGATCTCAAAAGACTGCTCTTGGGATACACATAGAGCAAAAGTAATCGGAAAGGGTAAAGCACACATAGGCAAGATGGATGCGATCCTAACAGACTCGCACCTTGACACCAGGATTAGGAGATGTATCCTGATGAATGTGATAATACCAAAGCTAGAGTATGCAGGAGAAGTATGGGAAGGGAAGGCGAAACTCGTGAAATAGTTGGAAACAGTACAGATGACAGCAGCTAAGAAAATCCTAAGATGCTCAAGTACTACTATTAATAGTAATACAAAACAGGATTAAAAGCAGAACTGGGAATGCACCCACTCAAGACAAACAGGGATATGAGAAAGTTGAAATGGCAATATAAAGTAAGGAACATGCCAAAAAATATGTTGCCGGCCATAGTTGATAGAGCTGTATGGGATAAAGTAACAAAAGGGCGAGCTGGAATAAGGTGGGGTAGCGTAGTTGAGAAAGTATGGAAGGATATAGGGGGAAACCAAGAAGAGGTGATGTTCGCCGGGAAGTTTGGGAAGTACAAGGCAGAAGTAGAAGAAAGGAAAGAAAAAAGGAAAAGGCTAGCGCTACGAAACAAGGTGGAATCGGAAAAACACCTAGAGATATACGGGAGATTGAGGTAAGGAATAGGAATGAAAACGTATCTGCACGGCCCAATGGACTTCGCGAAAACGCTGAAGCTGCGCTTTCGTGTAGGTGACCTGGGCTTGCCAGAAAGAAAAAAGAGGTATACCAGTAGCCGGGAGGAGGAAGAAGTACGTGCACATCTGTATGTGCCCGTGTGGCAAAGCAATAGAGAGTACAACTCACATAGTAGGAGAATGTGAAATATACAAGGAGGAACGGGATGTGTCAGAAGAGGAGATGAGGGAAATAGACGAATGTGACATGGAGGAGTTTGGTACACTAGATAGCAGCGAGAAAACGATCGCTATCCTAGGAGATAGATGGTGGCCACAGGCGGCCAAACAGGAAGGGGATAAGAGTAGCAAAAAGTTTCTATGTAATATATGGAAACAACGTAATGAGCGCCCAATTGTTGGAGGTGTCTCTATCAGGAGTAGGAACGGTGCTCCGTCTCGAAAGGGATGCGTGGTCAATGGTCAAATGACTAAGGCAACCAACAAATGAGTTCCCCCTCCCCCCCGTTACCACACCCCCTATAGCTGCGTGGCTCCCGCGCATGTTGCCTAATCACAGGGGATGCGTTAGATAGCGCACCCCCCCAAAACCCCACACCCGGTGAAATAATATTTGAAGGTCAAAATGCTATCACACGGGGTGTGCTTTTTTCCGTGTATATTGCTGCTCTACGGTATGTACATATCTGGCCGATCTCTCGTTTGACATGTGTTGGGACAAAACGTTCAAAACTTTCCCCCTCCGACTCTTTGTTCTTGGTCCTCGCATACTCGTGCTCCCTTGCGGTATCCCCCTGTACCTGCCTCCATGCGAAATTTCGGCTCGAAATTCGCTAACCTGAGCTGCGAATTTTTTATTCGAGTTTTCACATCGCGCTCAACCCTAAACCCTAAACCGGACCAGGTCGTACGCGGCGTTTTCGTACCGCAAATCCTTCCGTGTCGAGATTGTGAATTTTCACGTGTATACCGGGCGCAGTAGTACCTGGTATCATACTCCGGAGTACCTGGTGTATATATAGTACAAGTATACGCATGTTTGCCAATTTTTTCGTACTTTTGCCAACTTTTCTCTTCGTACGAGCACTTTTCGGCAAATGGAATCGACTGCTGAGAGCACGGTAGTCCGTGTAGCGTGGGTAGGCGCAATTCGATTGCGAGCCGCCGGGGGAATAAAATGACTTGAGGCGTTCTCGCGAAAAAAAGTGCGAGGCACGTGCGTATGGTGTGGTGGGGGGGGGGGGGTAGGGAGAAGCGCCTGCTGCGATTATGTGACCCCGGATCTGGGTTACGCACTATTCATAAGGAGGAGGAGAAATATGCCGAAGATGGGTGGGGAAAAAAAATGCGCCCCGCTGGTTTGCTCTGTTCAGCCTGGCTGTGTACGTATGAAGGAAGGAACGTCAAATTTGGGTCGATTTTGTGTGCACACATGAGCGAATCTCTCGAAACACGTGGTTTTTCTCTCTTTGCTGGGCTCTCATAAACCGATTTTGTGTTCGACTGATGCTTCGAATTGGTATTCCGAGCATGGCAATACGTCCATCGTTATCTCCTTGTGCGTGTCGATCGCTGCCTGCTCTTGATTGCGTGACCGTTTCTTATCTTATTTTGCCCAGTTTGAGCTGTGTTTCTTGTCCCAAAGTTCATATCAGGTGCATCTGTATCGCGGAAAAGCGACCCTCAATTCATCAAGACATGTTTGCGCTCCGTACCAAGCGATTTATACATACATAGATACGAGTCTATGATAAACACCGGATACGTTTGATTCGTACGAAGCTAAAGCCTGTTGTTGACAGTCACAACAGCAGTACAGCAATGTGACCGTATTAACAGAGATGGAGCGCTCAGTACCCAGGAGCAAGCAACCGGTACGTGCCACTCCCGAGGGAATTGTAAGGGACGTGTGAGCACTAATATGAAGACTATACGGTCCTTAGAAGGAACGCGTGAGCACTATTACGGTGGAACATATTAAATAGGACTTACGGTGCACACAAAAACCTATAAATTTCGCTATTTTTACTAACAATATTTGATCCTATTTACTATGGACCATTGTAAATAGGACCAAATATTGCGAGTAGGTAAAACATACAGGTTTTTGTTTGTACCGTAGGTCCTATTTGCTATGGTCCCCCGTAATACAGCAGTACCGGTACAGGACGCCCTGCAGCGATACATCCGTACACACTACCAGGGTATAAACGTATAAACAGTAATAGATGCGATTGCGTTACCTCCCACCTTTTTTTTTCAGTGACCCACCCGGTACTAAACATGTACCGTAGGTATGATACTCTCGCATCCTAGTCTATATCGGTACGTACGAGTAGCACGTTTCTTTGTCGTGGGCTCAGGTATGAATTATGAAGTATGTGCCACGTAGGTAAAAAAAAAATGCCCAAAACTGTCACACTGGCACAGCAGTAGGTCGCATGGCCCTAGGACGGCGTGGCGTCAGGTACCAGGTAGGGTTTATTATGGAATTGCCCCCCCCCCCAAAAAAATGCTCCGTCTCGAAAGAGATGCGTGGTCTAATGACCAAGGCAAGCAACAAATGAGTACGCCCCCAAAAAACCGTACAGGTACTCGTACGAGGTATGACTTTAAATGTGATCGACATTTTAGTCCGAAAGTGTGTTTTTGCCGGATTTTTTATTTTTAGGTCGGCCAAGGGTTTCAGCTAGTTTTAGGTCTTGCGGCGTTTTGTCGTTTTATCCGACACTCCTTCTCATGTTACTGGAACAACACGCCGTACACGCAGAATTTGGTTGTTTAATACTACTGTATCCTGTACGTTTCTTCGCATTCCTCGCGTAATTTAATCGGTTCCGACCGGAGAGTGCCGAATCGCGACGATCTCAGTTCCCGGCAGATCCCACACTAGCTTAAGGATTGATTAATTAATATCTGGTACCTGGCACGCCCCGGTGGTTCAAGTGGTTAACCCCGAATTCTACTTGTGTTTGAGTCCTGGGTTCGAGCCCCAGGTGGGTCGGACATTTGACTTTATTTGCAAAAATAAAAAATAAAAAGGATTCAATTGTTGAGAGCGCCTTGCAGCGTGGGTAGGCACAATTCGATGCGAGTCGACGAGGGAAGAAAAGGCTGAAATCTTGTCGCGATAAAAATGAAGGCACATACCGTAGCGGGAAGGGGGTAGAAGAGCCTGCTATGTGACCCCGGATCTGAGTTCCGAGTTGGAAGGAGAGAGAGAAGAAGAAGATGTGCGAAGATAATAAATGGGATGAGCAAAAATAAAATATACATCTATATACCAGTCGATAAAAATGAAGGCACGTACCGTAGCGGGAAGGGGGGAGAAGAGCCTGCTATGTGACCCCGGATCTGAGTTACGAGTTGGAAGGAGAGAGAGAAGAAGACGGGCGAAGATAATAAATGGGATGAGAAAAAACAAAAAAAAAACAAAAAAAAACAGAGAGGCATTTCTATTCAGCCATCACCGCCGTTCACGTACTCTCTCTATCATACAGATATACGTATATACCTGGTGCCAGGTATCAAGTATCAATAGTATTGCATACCAGGTATCGCTGTTTACCCCAGCGGTTCATGTTTGTCATATTCATACATTTACACTCACCAAGCACTACCTGAAACACTACTGCAGTACGACTACATACTATTAATACATATCGCCACGGGTCCAACAGGTGAGTACCAGTACCAGTACACTATTATTACCAGTAATATGACCTGATGTCTGATGTCCCGATGAGCAGGTTTCACTTTTCACTGCCTCTATTTTTTTCTGAGCCCAGCGACGGCCTATTTTTAGAGGTTACATAGAACCGTAGCGGGAAGGGGGTAGAAGAGCCTGCTATGTGACCTCGGATCTGAGTTACGAGTGGGAAGGAGAGAGAGAAGAAGATGTGCGAAGATAATGAATGGGATGAGAAAAATAAAAAATAAAAAATAAAATAGAGGCTACCTGTTGCCTGGTGTGGGATATGGCCCTCAAAAAGAGGGAGAGGTGTCGGGCCCTCAGAGCTCCAGAGGCCACGTGTGTGTTGCTGACATTGGGCCGTTCTTTCTTTCCATCCGTCGGCATCCAGCATCCAGCACATCCAGAGTCCGTGTCGATCCTTATTCATTATCCTAAAGCGGTGGTGTTTGGACCCGATCATGTCACGATATCACGATATATGTCAAAATGATACCATACCTATACCCACATCGTACCATCTCAATGAAGAACAGAAACGGCCGAGGCTCGTGCCTGCTCGTGTAGACAGCTGTAAAATGCTGTACCTGGTACACTGCTTGGGAGCACGTAATATAGATACGTAAATACCGGTGCTGGTGCCTTGAAAGCGCCGCTATTACGTACTAGCTTAACGTACATGTTGTATGCCGCGGGGAGGGCGAGCGGAATTGAGCGCGAGAAGAAAAAACGTCGATTGAGATTCGCGCGGACCAAAATGGTCCTCTCGCCTCCCGTGTCACCCGTGCTGCTCGTCTACAGCTTGTACTCGTGTCTTGCTGATGCTGGTACTTCTGCTTGACATGCTACGTAGTACTCTGCATCCCGAATCACCCCGAATGCGGACCGCTCGTACGAGCGTACTACCACACTGATCTTACGAGCTTACGTACTGCTGTATGATACTGCTGCTGCACTGCTCCCGGAGGCATGTTGAATGTATCTATTAATAGCGTTTTTTTTCATTTTCATTTCGTCTCGGCGAATTCACTCTGACGTATTTATTTCTGTGTGCTGTGTGCCACTACTGCTGTATGTGTTATATTAATATTACAAATACCTGGCAGAAGCATCGATATTGTCTTCATCTCTCTGCTGTTTTTGCTACCTGGTCCCAGGTACCGGTATGAATTTCAGCAAGAATTAATTTTGGGCTTTTGCCAAAATCAGGTATACCTGGCCGCTTTTCGGCCAAAACCAGTTACCAGGTACATGTCAAAATCAAGTACAAAACACACCCCAGGAGCCCTGCTATTGGCCAAGCTGACATCGTCACTGATTTTGTCACGAGAAGACCACGGTACACCTGTTTTTTTCTGCTCTGTCTAGCTTTTAACTGATGTAGGCCAACTTTGAACCAATCAGAGAGGCCATACGTACACTGCTTTGTGAGTAGGTTTAGCAATCTGGGAGAAGGGATCTTTAGGGATGTTTTTGACTTGAAAAATGCGAAGCGTGGTCTGCACTTCGGAATCGTCGTCCGCAACAGTGAAATTTCCTGGTTCGATGCAAACGCGGCGCAACCCCGTTTATGGCGAGTTTTGGCCCGTTTTGGCTGCGGTTTGGGGTTAGGGTCAGGGTTAGAGCCAGGGGTTGGGTCTTCGCCCGTACCTTGATCCCAACCGGAACCAAAACACCTGAACAGCCTACCAACCTAAAGATCCCTTCTCCCAGATTGTTAAAGGTCCTCTTTGTCTGTGCGTCTGCGTCTGCCCTCCCTCGATTGCAATTCTTATGTTTTACCATATAAACTCTACTCGTACGTCGTACGTAAAAGTACGTAGGTATGCTTGCATACATGCGTACGCTGGTTTTACTTTTTCTTCTTTGGGCTTTGCGACGTGCTTCATTTATTTCATAGTTGTTGTGATACGTACTCTGTTGTTTTTTATGGTAACAGCAGTCTATCCAGCAGCACCATGGTCTTTGTCTGCACCACCCGGCGTCGAGGTGGTCTCAGGTTTGGTACGGCAAGATAATTTCGTGCCGAGCAGGCGGCTCCGCGAGAACGGTCTATGTAGACGATTTCAAGCTGTCAAAGGGGGGGGGGCGCCAGAGTAAATACTTTTGGCGC